>JAJHZJ010000040.1:2826192-3426192 GCA_023548195.1 Bettongia penicillata ogilbyi
CCATGGAAGAGCTCAAAAAGGATTTTGAAAATCAAGTAAGAGAAGTAGAGGAAAAATTGAGAAGGGAAATGAGAGTGATGCAAGAAAATCATGAAAAATGAGTCGACAGCTTGCCAAAGGAGACTCCAAAAATATTGAAGAAAATAACACCATAAAAGATAGGCTAGACTAAATGGCAAAAGAGGTCCAAAAAGTCAGTGAGAATGCCTTAAAAAGCAGAATTGGCCAAATGGAAAAGGAGGTTCAAAAGTTCACTGAAAAATATAGTTCCTTAGAAGTTAGAATGGAGCAAATGGAAGCTAATGGCTTTATGAGAAATCAAGAAATTATAAAAAAAGAGAAAAAAGTACAAGATAGGATTAAGAGAAAATATATATTTAACAATGATAACTATGCCAATCTTTTACCAAATTATATAACAAAACCAATAACTTAAATGAAATGTGCAAATATCTATAAAAGACTGAAATACTCAGATGAACAGATCAAGAAAAATAGAATTTAATTAATCTAATCTCAGAAGAACAAATTAAAGAAGCCACCAGTGATCTTTCAAAGACAAAAAATATCCTAAGGAATTGATGTATTTACAAGTTATTATTGTTGGTATTTTTTTCTTCAGTTGTGTCCACTCTCCATGATCCCATTTGGGGTTTACTTGGCAGAGATACTTGAGTTGTTTGCCATTTCTTTTTCCAGCTCATTTTACAGATGAGGAACTGAGGTAGGCAGGGTTGAGTGACAGGGTAAAAGAGCTCGTAGGTGTCTGAGGCTGGATTTGAACTCAGGAAGATGAGACTTCCTGATTCCAAGTCCAGTGATCCATCCACAGTGCCACCTACCTATATTTATAAGTGAATTCTAGCAAAAATTCAAAGAATATTTAATCGCATAAATTGCAAAAAAGCAGAGAAAGGACCCTGTGGATCAATGTCCTAATAAATTTCACTATGAAAATTTTTCAGAAATATCAGGTAGAGGGCATAGCAAAATATGAAAAAGATTGTGTGTTATTATAGAATCGGATTTACACCACAAGTGCAAGGTTTGTTTCAATTCGGAAAATGATAGGCATAATATACCATATTCATGGTAATATATAATTATATATACATATATATAATACACATATAAAATGCATATATAATCACTTTCATCAACACATGCAGAGAAAACTTTTGACAAAATACTACCAATTTTTATTGAAAACACTATAAAGTATATCAATAAATAAACTTTTACTTAATAGAATAAATATCTATCCAAGCCAAGAGTAAACATTATATGCAATGGAAATAAACTAGGGACCTTTCCAATATGTTCAGGGGAAAAAGTAGAGATGTTTATTATCACTGCTATTTTTTTAAACATGTGATAGAAAAGTTAGGGACAGTAATAAGAAAAGAAAGAGAAATTGAAAAAATAATCCATAAGCAAAGCAGAAATAAAACAATCTCTTTTTGTAGATGATATGATGATCTACTTAGAGAATCTTAGGGAATAAACTAAAAATTAATTGAAGCAATTTATAACTTGAGCAAAATAGCAGGACATAAAAATAAATTCACACATCTTCAGTGTTTTCTATATATATTACAAAGCTCAACAAAGAAATAGAGAAATTACATACAAAATAAATTAGATGCAAAATATTTGGGAATCCACCTGCCAAGGCACACACAGGATCTTTATTAATTTAACTAGAAAGCACTCTATAGAAATAAAGACAATTCTTAATAATGAAGAGTTATTAATTGTTCATGATTTGGATTACTAATATACTACCTCAATTATTTTAGTGATATAATAATCAAACTTCCAAAAATTGTAGCAAATTAGAGGAAATAATATCTAGGTGGTTCAATGAATAGAGTACCAAGCCTGGAATTGTGAAGGCTCATTTTCCTGAGTTCAAATCTGGCTTCAGATTCTTACTCATTCTGTGACCCTGGGCAACTCGCTTAACCTTATTTGCCTCAGTTGCTTATTTGTAAAATGAGCTGGAGAAGAAATGGGAACTCCAGTATCTTTGCCAAGGAAATTTCAAACGGGATCATGAAAAGTTTGATACAAAATGAAAATGACAGAAAAAATGTAAAAATTCACTTGGAAGAACAAAAAGTCAAAAATATGAATGGAAATTATGAAAAAAATAAGAAAGGAAGCCTAATAATACAAGTTATCAAACGATACTACAAAGAATCATCAAAACTATTAGGGAATCAGTTAAAAAATAGAACAGTTGTTCAGTCAAATAAATTAGGTACACAACCTACAGAACCATAAAAAAAATACTAACATAGAGCTTGATAAATTTAAAGGCCTCAATTACTGGGATAAAGACACACCATTTGCCAAATATTGCTGAAAGAAGCTTGGAGAAGTTATATTTAGACTGACATATAGAACAAAATAAGTTCTAGATGAATATACAGCATATACATACATATTATATATGTGTGTATAGATATACATACACACATATATGTATTGACAAACCTTTATATATATCATTGACAGATTAGAGGATCAAGGCAGGAAATATGTTTTACAATCCTGAACTGGAGAAAAGTTTGTGACAAAACTAGTGATTTAGAGGATCATAGAAGATAAGAACTGACTATTTTGATTACTTAACATTCTAAGTATTTGTCTAAAAAACCTAATGCAGTTAAAATAGGAGAGAGTTATTTGATGGAAAAAAATTTTTAGAGCATTTTTCTCTGGTATATCTTGAAATCTAAGATTTTTAAGAAATTAATTCAAAATTATAAGAACAAGAGTCATTCCTCAAAAGATAAATGGTAAAAGAATGTGAATAGGCAAGCTCTCAAAGGAGAAATTCAAGCTGTTAATAGATAAAAAAAAAACATGTTCCACCTCACTAATAATTAGAGAAATGAATGCACATTAAAACAGCTCTGAGGTTCAATTTCACACACATGAGACTGGAAAAGTTAACAACAAAGGAAAACGGAAAAAATTATTGGGAGACTGTGGGAAAACAGACACACTGATGAGCTGCTGGAGGAGCTATGAATTGGTGCAGCTATTCTGGAAAGTAACTGCAACCTTTGATGCTACTACTAAGTCTATACCCCAAAAAAGATCAAGGAAAGAGGAAAGAGGAAAAATACCCATGTGTACAAGAATGTTTATTGCAACTTTTTGTTAAAGCAAAAAACTGACAGCTTAAATGCCTGCCTGTCAAATGGTTGAAAAAGCTGTGAAAAGAAAAAAAATGGTCACTGAGGCATTTAAAAATTCATAGAAGAGAAGAGAAGAAAGGTCAGAAGAAAACATAGACAAGCAGGATAACTTTGAAGGTTATATGTTGTATTTATTATATGCTTAGTAAAAAAGACAATTTGCATTTATTTAACAGAGATTCGCAATTTCAGGTAAAATCAGTTTTTCCTCTTCTGCTTTGTTTATGGAAATGTTTGTTTGATTTTAAAATTCAGAAAAAAAATAAAGTCCTGCTTTAATTCTTTATTATATCAGGGAAGTGACACTTGGATTTTGTTTTCTTCTTACAAAGATACCTTCTATTATTATTTTCACATTATAATCATTTTAGAAACTGACCCCCTATCTTGACTCTCAACCTGAGGTCTTTTGAAGAAAAACAGTTAAGTCACCTGACAGGTAACATGCCTTCTTACTCCTTTTTGGGAAGGAATGAAGGATATAAGCATTTATTAAGCTCCCACTGTGTGTGCTAAGCACTTTATAAATAGGATCTCATTTGATCATTAAAACAACCCTGGAAAGTATCTACAGTTATTATCCTCATTTTATCTCTGAGAAAACTGAGGCAAGCAGAGGTTAAGTGACTTGCCCAGGGTCATAGTTACTAAGTATCTGAGGCCTGATTTGAACTCAGGTTTTCCTGACTCTAGACCTAGTACTACATCCACTCTACTGCCTCTAGATGGGGAAAAGCTTAGTAAGCCTTAGACCATCTACAAATATTATTTTAACTCCTAGTACTTGAAATAGGTATTCTTTGACTAACTACCAATGAATTAACAAACTGATAGAGAAATTGATCTATATCTAATTTGATGTTTTCTCCATCATGACAAATTGTGTAGGCATGTGACTGAAAAAGGAAATCTGTCAGTCATATCAAACTATCAAGAAACAACAGATACCAATAGAAACTAAAAGAAAAGAGCAGGATCCTAATGATAACAATGATGATGATAATGATAGTGATGGTAATAACCATGGTGGCTAGAATTGCACATGAAAAAAATTACTCATGAAATTACTCTATCTTCTACAAAATAACAGGCAATAAACTCCTTATACTATAAATGCAGAAGTCAAAATCTTTGAGAATGCAACTAATGACTGAAACTGAAGCTTTATCACAGGTAGAATCATTGCCCACAACTGACCAAAACTAACTTTGATTCATGAAAATATGAGGATAAAACCTTAAGCAAATGTTATACTAAATATTTATAATCTCCAAGCTTCATAGAAAATACAGAGATCTATAAGAAGAAATAAAAATTATATGGGGAAAGGATGACATTCATTTCATCTCCATTGTCCAGTTAATTAATGAATAATCATTTATTAAGTGACTACCGTGTACCAGGCACTGTGCTATGTGCTGGGGAGACAAAAAAAAACCAAAAGACAGTCCCTGTCCTTAAGAAGCCTACAATCTAATAGCAGAGACATGCAAGCAAATATATACAAAGCAAGTTACCCTTTACAAGGACCTGTAGAAAATAATAATCAGAGTGATGGAGCTAGAATTAAGAGGGGTTGGGAAAGATTTCCAGTAAATGATGGGATTTAGTTGGCACTTACTCTTAAGTACCAGGTGACACAGTGGATAGAGTGCCAGACCTGGAGTCAGAAACATTCATCTTCCTGAGTTTAAATCTAGCCTCAGGTACTTAACTAGCTGTGTGATCTTGGGCAAGCCACTTAACGCTGTTTGCCTCAGTTTCTTATCTGTAAAATGGTCTGGAGATGAAAATGGGAAACCACTTCAGTATCTTTACCAAGAAAACCCTGAATGGGATCATGAAGAGTTGGACATGACTGAGAAATTACTGACCTGAAAAACGTAGGTGCAGATGAGAAGGGAGAGCATTTCAAACATGGGGGAGAGACAGAGAAAATGCCGGACCTGAGAGATGGAGTGTTTTGTGTAGGCCAGGAGGTCACTGCAAAGCATATATGAGGGAGAATAAGGTATAAGAAGACTGGAAAAGTAAGAGAGCCAGGATATGAAAGACTTCAAATGCCATACAGGACAATGTGTACTGATGCTAGAGATGATCAAGAGCTATTGGAGTTTATTGAGTAGGAGAGGGACGTGATTAGACATGTGCATTAGCAACGTCACCAGGTTGACACGAGTTTTCTGGAAGATGCTTTCAGTGAATTTATAGAAACATATCCATTAGCATACAGGCATTTAAAAAAAATAAAATTAAAAAGCAATGATTTTAATCATCTATACAATAGTCTATAGTACATTAAATACACATGATTATTAACAGGCTAACAGCTTATCTCAGGACTATTTTAACTTCATCAAAAAAGAGAATGAGATGAGTTATAACGATGATGATAGCAACAGTTTATACTTACAGTATTTTAAACTTTACAAAACTTTTTTTACATACTATCTCCTTAGATCTTCAAAATTATCCTTTCAGGTAGGTGTCAAGATTATTCCCTACTTACAGTTGAAGAAATGGGCATAAAGGAGTTTATTTATTGTCCCAGAGTTATATAGCTAGTAGATATCTGAGATAGAATTCAAACCAAGGTCTTCCTAATTTCAAGTCCAAAGTTCTTTGTAATGTAAAGAAAACAGGAAGTCAATGAGTCAGGCTGGAAAAGGACTCTATAGAGTCAAGTAAGTGGAACAAAATTTGGACTCTTGGACACCTAGGAAAAAAATTCACCTACTTCGCAATTTTGGTTAGGGTTGTAGGTTTGGGTTATAACAAAGTAGCAGAAGATAAATAAGACAGCATCAAGTGGGATTCATGAAATTTAGGCTGTGGTCTTGGATTTATTATAAACTAGCCATATTTCCTTGCCAAGTATTTTATATAATCCAGATTTCCTCGTCCCTATCAGTAAACGGAGGCATTTGACACAGTGAGGTCTGTTCCCGAGGTCAGATTCTATATTGTCTTTTTTTTTGATGTCAAATGAGATAATAATATACGTAAAGTGCTTTGCAAACCTTAAATATATAAAGGTTACATATTATTATTATTATTTGTTAATCTTCACAAAATCGTAGAGGTCAGATGGAGATTAAGATCAGTTTTATTGCCTCTCAGTCCTGTGATTTTCCTACAAGATCACACTTATATATCTCATGAGACACCTGGAGCAATTAAGTGCTAAATTGCTTTAGGTCATTTCAGAATATTTGTGCCACCATTCATCTTGTTTCTCATATTAGAAACCTTGGGGTTTTATCTGACTCTTGCCTCCCTCATCTCTCATAGCCAATCAGTCACCAAGCCCTATTGATTCTGTCTTCACAATATCTCTTATATCAGCTCTCTCTATTTCTATAGATGCCATCCTGGCACAGACCCCAATTACCACCTGCTTGGACTGTTTCTTCCTGACAGGTCTGTCTGTCTCCATGCTTTCCCCTCTCTAATCTTTCCTTCTTCCGCTGTCAGAATCATTTTTCTTATACTCAGATCTGGTTCTGTCACATGTCTGTTAAGAAAAAAGCAACCCAAAAACTGCAAGAAAAAACCCATCAAAACTGCAAGTGGTTCCTTATTGTCTACCGAATAATACTTCCACTCTTTTGTTTGACACTGAAAGTTCTCCACTATTTTTCCTAACTTTCTAGCTTTCACATATGTTATATCTATCCATACCCTCTTTACTCTTATCAAACAAGCCCTTTTATGATCCTTAGTATTTGCTCATGCCAAGCCTGGTGTCTGGAATACCCTTTCTTCCCTTCTTCTTGAATTCTTACACATCCTTTGTTTACGCATTTATTTTTGAGGGAGTCTGGTGTGGAAACATCTGTAATTTCATTTGTTGAGGTATTATCTCCTGTTGTCAAACCTCTCTTTATCAAAGCAGATCAACATCTTCCTACAAATAATTGTCTTACAAAGTTAACAGAGGTTAAATGACTTGTCTAGAAAGCACATAGCTGGTATATGTCATCGGTGGGATTTAAACCCAGATCTCTGTGACTTTAAAGTCAGCTCTCTATTATGCCATCAAATCCTGCCTCTGTTTGATCTCTCCTCATTAGGCAAGGATGGTGGTGGCTGTTTTGCAAGTCCTTTAATTTGTTTGTTGTATAATATTGTCCATTATAGTTGCCTGTACCTTATACTTTTTCCCCTACTAGACTGTAAGTTCTGTAAAGTTATGAACCCATTATTATCTAATTTTATTATTTCATCAGTTCCCTTTCATGTCTTAGTGTCTCAAAATCAACTTGGTACCTGATTCAGGGTGTCACTGAGAAAAAAAGCTGGATGTTCCCCGAATTGGTTATTTCTTAATTCTCCTATTCAACAAGTATGGCATTTGCCTTTCCATAGTGAAACTGGCAAATTTGACTTGTGTTGCTACTTCGCTAACCTCGAGACCATGTTTGAGTGCTAGGAATGAAGCATGCTGTCTGGACCCCTGAAGAAACAATTTTAATCAGCTGATTTGCAGGTTGGCAATTTAGCTCTGTGGGGGAGGAGGGACTATATCTTTTACTCCCTTGGGCGCGCTTCAGGGAAACTATAAAGAATCTTTAATTTTTATAGTTCCTCTGATTAGGTTCTGTTCTAGTACCTCTATTAGTGGAAATAATCAAACAAATCGTTAAATAAAGCTGAATCCTCAAACAATTGTCTAGATGGAAGCCATCCTGCCTGTGGCATACTTCACACCATGTCGTCTTCCACCAGTACAATGAAAAACAAAATTGCTTGCATGAGGCACCAGTTACAATGAAGAAATGGGGGGAAAAAATTTCAATCCCTAGCTTGGAAAAATCTAATTCTCTCAAGATATATTGAAGTCTGGAAGGCAGTTATCTTTCTGAGCGAGCTACATGCGACCTGGAAATGTATCTCCTAATAGCTTTGGTGAGATTAAGTGGCGTTTCCCTGATTGCAGTGGCTACATACAGGTCACATTGGTGATGCCCCTCCCCTGAGTCAACCACTCCTGCAGAGTCCTCCCATTGCTCTCAGGGTCTCTCCCCTCGCGCCCCTGCCCCCTCCTTCTTCATATCTGCCAGAGCTCCCCATCGGTGGATGTAGAATTGAGTTGCCTGACAGCTTTGAAGGATAAGTTTAATAGAAATTGATGGAAGCTGCCCAAGAAGGCCACCATTCTATTATTCTTGCTGGGAGAAAGGTTATTAAGCCCTGATGGAGTCACGCACTCTTGCTGAAGTATTTTGTGACTGAGGAGACATGATGTTTACTGGGTTTGCAAAGGGATTGGGGGAGAAGTTGCAAGGGAAATTAATTTGAACTGTAATTGATGTCAGGTCAGGAATCAGGGTGATGGGAGAGGGCTGATTTTTTTTTTTTGTGGGGTGAAAATCATTATTCCTTAAGCTAGGCAGTCGATCTTCCCTATTTTCTTTGTAAGGTGACTAATTTTCAATTTGGAAGCACAAGCTAAATTTGGGGAGTTATTTTGGTTTATAAATGCTGTTGCCTCTGACTTTCAGAGTTAAATCTGTCAGTCAAAATCTACACTACTTTCTTTGGTCACCTCATACTTATAGCATAGGGCCTCTGGTTATTCAGTCTCCTATTCAATTAAAAATTTTTTAAAAATATCTATTGCTTGAGTTCTGCTTTCCCTTTTTGTTCCAATACCATATTTTCAAGGTATAAACTTGTTTTCTTACAGATTCTCTTAAAAGTTCAGTTGCTTTGCCATGTGATAATATCATTAAAAAATGTAATGCTCTCTAAATTATTTTGCTTATTCAGTTCCATAACAATCAAGGTACTGAAACTTTAACTTTAGAGAATTAGGAATATACAAAAAAATTACTTGGGGAAACAAAAGGTCTAGATTCTTAAGGGAAACTATGAAACAAAATGTGGGAAAGAAGGGGGCTTAACAGTACTTAGTTTCAAACTGTACTATGAAATAGTAGTCATCAAAAGTATTTGGTATCTACTGAAAAATAGGAAAGTTGACAAGTGTAACAGATTATGTGTATAATCTATAGAAATAAATGATCATAGTAATAGCATTCAATAAATTCAAAGACCCTAGCTACTGGGGTAAGAACATACTATTAGAAAAGAAACTAATGAGAAAATTGGAAAGCAGTATGGCAGAAATTAGATTTAGAGTAAGATCTCATACTACATACCACAATAAGCTCCAAATAACCTTGATATATAAAAGGTCATATTATAATCAAATTTATGGAGTAAAGGAGAAAATACTTTTTGCAAATATGGATGAGGAAGAGTTCAAGTGACAGAAAGGAATCACACAAGAAAAAACAGGATGTAGTTAAAATTAGAAGTTATGATAGGACTAATAAGTATTTCCTCACAATATGGGTTAAGTCTATTCTCCTCTTTCCTCTGTAACATAGGTAAGGACTCCTCCTTCTCTCTTGTGACAAGGATTAGTTTTCCTTAAAAAAGAGACATAACAGTCCCTGATTTGTCATCCCTTTCCCTGATGCTTTTTCTTAATTACATAAGGACAGTAAAAAAAATCCTACCTAGGTGAGGTTGGAGTCTCTCAGATTAACTGGATTTCTGAAGACAACACAATTTTTACACTCTGTCATTTTAGAAGTGCTGATACTCTGTCCTGTTGACTAGATAGGAATTCACATGGAGACTGAGGAGAGCCATGTCTAGAGAAGTTAAGTACCACTATTTCCTTGTTGCATATCCTTCTTATATTAGGTCAAAGTAAACCTGTCTTTGTTAATTCTTTAATGACTTATGAGTACCACATTTTGCCCTAACATCAAGTCTAAACTAAGAACATGTTAGCACTGGTTGTACCTCTAATAGAGGAGAAACTATTAACTGGGGGAAATATCTGCGCTATTATTTTTTCTTATATTTACTCAAACTTCTTATTTCTCATGAGACTGTACTCATTTTGGACTTCTTTGATTTCTTTATCAGCTTTTAGCTTCCTTTTGTGTGCTACCTTCTATAAGTTCTTTGAGGGCAGGGACTGTAGTTTTTCATATTTAGTGTGTCTAGTACTTGGTACATTGCCTGGCACATAATAGGTAATAAATGACTTTTAATAAAATTCTACTATTCAAGATCTATCAGGAATTTATTCAAATACACGAGTCATTCCTCAATTGAACAGTTTTCAAGGGAACAAGTCCAATCTATCAAGAGTCATATATATATGTATATATGAGTGTGTATATATATATATATATATATATATATATATATGTACATATATATATATATATATACACACATTCCAAATCATTGAAAATTAGAGAAATGCGAATTAAAATAACTGAGGTTCTAACCTTATAGTCCTCAGATTGGCAAAGATGACAAAAAAGGAAATAAAAGTTTTTGGAGGAACAACAGAAGATGAACTTATATCCCAATACTTCAATTAGGAAGAGCAATTACTTTATCTTGGTAACTAGGTGGCACAATGGATAGAGTGCTGCCTGGAGTCAGGAAGATTCATCTTCCTGAATTTAAATTTGACCTCAGGTGTTTACTAGCTATATGACCCTGGACAAGTCATTTAATCCGGTTTGCCTCAATTTCCTCAGCGGTAAAATGAGCTGGAGAAGGGAATGGCAAAATACTCCAGTATTTTTGCCAAGAAAACCTCAAATGGAGTCAGAGAGTTTGAAACAACTGAGCAACAACAAAGAAAAACTTATTTTATCTATCAGTACAATAGTCTATAGAATATTAATGTCAAAGAACGATAGCAGTATAGTGACTTGTTCCATAATAACTTTAAATGAACTTCATTAAAAATAGAATGAAGTTAAAAACAATGATAAGAAATATTTACAAGTAATAATTTAGGATGAAAGATTTAGAGTCAGAAGGGAACTTGGAGATCACCTACTCACACAAACGATTTGCTCAACATCTTATATTTAAGTGACAAAACTGTGATTTGCACCTTGATCCTCCGACTTCACCATACTTATATGTCACGTTTAGATTTACAAAGGAACAAATAGTGCCAATAATGGGGTGCTTGGGTGCCTGTGCTTGGACCTCAGTTCTAAAATCACATTTCTCCCTAACCTCAAAACACTGTCGCAGGCAATTTCTCCCCAGCCCAAGGACAGCTTGGGCAAAACTTTTATCTCTTTTCCTGATACAATAGCCAGCGGCACTTATAGAATTTATTAGTTTGAGCTAGCTATGTACTGGCTGAACTGGCTATGTACTGGATCATAATGACATTTACTACTCACTGACCAATCATATGTATCCTAGACTTAGACATTTATCTTGTCTAACAAGACATTGATGAGAGCAGCCTGGTATTAACGGTCAATCCTGACTGTTAGTTGACTTAGTGACATTTCAGGTCTAAAACCACACCTCCATGTAGCCCCTGCCTTGGATTATTTCTCAATGAAATTTGGGTCAAATACCTGTCCAGTAGATTCTAAAAGTCAGTTTTTCTTTAAGAACTAACCACTGCTTAACCCCTCCCTAACCCTGCCCTGAATCACTTAGGTAGCATGTTTGGCACATGTCTTACTCTGGAATATCCTATATATAAACTTTAACTGTACCCCTCTAAATCTGCAGATTCCCAAGAAGTCTTGCTCACTGAAAAGCATAATAAATCTTTACCTTGACCTCAAGAATGCTTGAGTCCATGAGTTCATTCCATGCAGCCCATAACCTGCCTCTGTATTCTAGTCCTTGGGGAATTTCTGAATTACATCTATCCCAACCTCCCTTTCCAGCCCTCATCACCAGAGGACTAGGCACAAGGGCAAGCCTGTTATCCCTCTGCATCTCTGTGTAATATGAAGCAGAAACGAATGTCTTTGGAATCAGAGATTCATAGATTTATAGTAAGAAGCATCTTTAGAAGACATTGAGTCCAATTTCCTCATTTCACAGATAAGGAAAGTACAGATAAAAGATTTTAAATGACTTTCCCAGGCTTACTCAACTAGTAATCATGGGAAGTGGATTTGAACCAAGTTCTTCTGCATGACCAGTGCCCTATCTACCTGCTACTGTTCTCTTAAGAGGTTATGTTTCTGGGTTAGGTTGACCTTCTATCCCAGAATTACTGGGATATTCTCTACTTTAATAAGTGAAAATACAATTTTTTAATCAGCCTTAGAAACAAGAATTATTATTTTAAAAAATCAGACAACATATCTATTTTCTTTTTTAAAACCTTGACACCGATGGCTTGCCCTTCAGAAAGGGTAAGACTACATAAGTAAAATGTGGACTTTGAATTAATCTCCAGAAATAAAACATTTTTTATATTTGATTCTAATCAATGATTATGTATTAATTGCTGAGGCTATAAAGACAAAAAAATTCTCTGCTCTTAAGAAACTTAAATTCTATTAAGGCCTACATCATATATACAAATAAATACAAGATAATCCTTATAGCACACTCTTTTGTGACACATAACACATTCTAGCCTTGTGATAAAATTATATAGGCACTTTGAGCTTTGAATTCCCTATCTCACCAAATACTGTGTCTTGTCCATAATAGATTTACAGGAAATAATTGTTGAAAGAATGAAGGAGTAAACTAATGACCCCACTAGGGTGCATAGTTGTATAAAAGGAGGGGGAAGAACAGGTTCCAAAATCTGATTCTGAATTTTCCAGCTTGCTTGTCTATATAGACCCAATGAACCATATAATCGACAAATCTCCATTTTCACTTGCATCATGTACTTACTGCCCTAATACTCCTTTGGTACAGCACACTGCTTATGGCAGCATTCATTGATGCTGCTGCTGTTAAGTATAGGCATTTATTTTTCAGATTCTTACAATAACCTAAATTATTGCATGGTGTGTCCTCAGTCTGCATGGTGAGCTTTCAATGATGGATAAAATTGGCTGACATTAAATTATGAAAGCCAATTCCAGTCACACTCATTTTTATGAGAGCGTGTACAGTTCCCAGTTAAACAGAACCTCATGGACTCAAAGTGTTGCTTGTACTACTGACTGTTGGCCTTTCTCACCTGGCCTGCTTGTTGTCAGCTATTTAATATTGCTTAAGGAGAAGAGTCTTTAACCACCGCAGCTGTTAAAACATTAGTACACGCTTTAGTGAGCTCAAATTTAAATTATTCTAATAGCCCTTTAGGGTATCTTCTTGTTCCTTTTACTTGAAAGCTGTCAAAATGCAGCAGGGATTTTTTTTTAACTTTTTCACTCCCTCAATGTGCTCATATTTCCGCATTATTTCCAGAGAAACCCTGATCAGTCATTAGTTCGAGGATTAATTTTAAGCTGTTAGTTTTGTGTTTAAAATTAATTGGGCAACAATTCTGTGGCTCTTTCTTAGCCTATGTGTTATATACGCCCTTTATAAGGAATTATAAGCCCTTTCAGAGATGAGATTTGATTCATTTTGATGCCACATTAAGTACAATATACTCAATTAGGAACAACCCACCAGAAAACTAGGAGAATGCTACCCAAAAAGAGCTATTGAGGAATCTCTTAGCTGTGTTCAACCTATACTTCAAATCCCAGGCTCCTGACTCTTGGAAACCTTTCCTGGTCCTAATCCTAGCCTATTCAAACTTGGTTTGTACTTATTAAATATACTGAATAATTAGCATCTTATATATCAATTTACTAGGTAGTAAGTATTTGTAAAAATTTCTATTGTTTCCCAGCCACTGTTTAAGGCACTGGAGATACAAGGATAAAAATGAAACAGTTCTTGCTCTGAAGGAGTTACATTCTATTGGGAGAAGTAACATATACAAATATACAAAATAAATACAAACCGATTTTTGGGAAGAGTCTTCCCTTTAGAGATGGGGGTTAAGACAAGGTTTCAAGAATTAGGAGGTGGCACCTGAGTTGAACTTTGAAGGAAATTAGGGATGTTAAGAGATGGAAGTGAGGAAGGAGAGCATTCTAGAAACATACTCTCTTATTCTCTGATTACAGCATATAATTTAGTATTTGTTATATTCTATCTTCTCCATTCATCGTAGAGTGTTTTTACAAACCTTAAAGTGCTTCTTAATTTAGCTTAATTAATATTTAATTTAATTTCTTGTACAGCTACTAGTAAAGGTTAAGCTATTCCGTTGGATGTAAAAATTTATGTAAGCATTCTTAGATAAGAAACTAGAGGAAAAATCTCAACTGCCCCTGACTCCTTGGTGACACACAAATTCTCCTCCTCAATCAGCCTAGTTGTGAAACCTTTAATTGTATTTGTAACCTGTTTTAGTTTATTTTATGTCTGATGAAGTTTGTTTCCTTATTATGACCTTGTTTAACTAAGTTTGTTCATCTTTTATGACACTGAAGAAGACATGGGATTATGAATCCATCTTCTCCTTAACTTTCATGGTTTAAGAGGAATGTATAAGATTGCAATTTTTAAAAGAAGTATTTCTCTATTACTCTAATATAATTTTGCCTATATGAAGCCTTGTTAGAATCCTCATGATTGCTTTCTCTGAAGCCTAGAACTATGCTTGAGAATAATAACCTTAGATTTTTACCTTCATAATTTCATCATTATAGTAAATATGTATTTGGCAGCAGCTATCCACACATGACCTCAGGAGATATTTCTCCAATAACACTTCTTACTATGGTATTCTGCAAATACCTTTGTTTTGAGCTATTTGTGTCCTTTGGATGAATATTGTAAGGTAAATACATCAGCGGGGACTCATGAGCTTTTAGGTGTGTAGACCTACAGAGCACCTTGAACCTGTGGTAATAGTCTTATGGGAATGTGTCTGTTCTATGGTTGTGAGTTGAGGATGCCCTCTGGTGCTACCCCTCCAAATTTTGTACTCATGATCTTTGGTAGAGAAATATTCTCAACATCTTAAAATGTGATTAGTTTTGAAACAATATTTTATTTTTCCCACTTGCATATGAAACAATTTTTAACTTGTATTTTTTTTTTAATTTTTAGTTCCAAATTCTCCCCTTCCCCTCTCCCCTCCTTGAGATAAATAATTTCATATAGGTTATACATGTGCAATCATGCGGAATATATGTCTATATTAGTTACATTGTGAAAGAAAACACAGAATAAAAAAACCATGAAAAAATAAAGTATGCTTTAATCTGCATTCAGACTTCATCTGTTCTTTCTCTGGTATTTTTTATCATGAGTCCTTTGGAATTGTTTTGATCAGTGTATAATATTGCTGTCCTTGTGTACAATGTTCTGCTGGTTGTGTTCACTTCACTTTGCATCAGTTCATATAAATCTTTTCAGGTTTTTTTGAAGCCATCCTCATCATTTCTTATAGCAAAATAGTATTCTATTACACTCATATACCACAACTTGTTCAAGAATTCCCCAACTGATGAGCATTTCCTCAATTTTCAATTCTTTGCCACCACAAAAAGAGCTGCGATAAGTACTTGTGTACATACAGGTCCTTTTTCATTTTTTGAAATACTTAATATTTTCTGAGAAAGAATTATCAGTTGTAAACATCTGCCAAAGAAATTAAGGTGGTGAGATATTAAATAATTGATCAAAATTCAGTGTTCTTGACAGTTTTTTTCAGAAAATTTTATTTTGTATTTTGTATATCCTGAAATTCCATCTTTCCTCTGCTCTTGCAACCATTAAGTCTTTCCCTGTTCTAGAATTAAATAAAACCAATCAGTCATCAGAATCCAGGTCATCAGAAGCATATGACAGTGTATGTAAAATTTCATATTCCTGTTTTACAACATAATGACCTTATGTATCTATTGTCCTCCACTTCTCCACACAATGAGATCTCATTTCTAGCTCCATTGTTGGATATCACTGCATATGTTGTTTTCCTGGTTCTGTTTACTTCTCTCTGCATCAATTCATGAGTCTTTCCACATTTTTATGAAGTTTTCATATTTGTGAGACAATGATATTTAATAATATTCACATAATAACACAATAATAACTAGCATTTTTATAGTGCTTACTGTGTGTCAGGTATTGTACTAAGCACTTAAAAATGTTATCTCATTTGATCCTCAAAACAACCTTAAGAGGTAGAAAATATTCTCACACCCATTTTACAGTTGAGGAAACTGAGGCAAACAGAAGTTTAAGTGACCTGCCCTAGGTCACATAGCTAGTAAGTGTCTGAGGATAGATTTGAATTCAGGTCCTCTTGATTCTAGACCCAACTCTCTACACATTATGTCTAATCTCTCTATCTAGGCCCAGCTCTCTATCAACCCACCTGCCTAATCTTTAATATTAATATTGATAATATAATTAATATTAACATTAAACTACAATATTATTCAATAAATGTATATTTTAGGTTCAGTGTTTTTGGTACAGCAAAAAGTGCCACTATGAATGTATTGGAATATAGGATATTTCTTTTTGTTTCTGACTTCCTTGGAGAATATGAGACCCAGATATATTTTTTAAATTTATTTATTTAACTTTTTACATTCATTTTCACAAAATTTTGGGTTCCAAACTTTCTCCCCATTTGTCCCCTCCCCCCACCCCAATACACCAAGCATTCTAATTTTCCCTATCACCAATCTGCCCTCTCTTCTATCCTCCCTCCCTTCTCTTGTCCCCATCTTCTCTTTTGTCCTGTAGGGCCAGATGACTTTCTATTCCCCATTGACTGTATTTCTTATTTCCTAGTAGCAACAACAATACTCAACAGTTGCTCCTAAAACTATGAGTTCCAGATTCTCCCCATCACTCCTTCCCCACCCATTCCCTTTGGGAAAGCAGGCAATTCAATATAAGCTATATCTGTGTAATTTTGCAAATGACTTCGATAATAGTTGTGTTGTGTAAGACTAACTCTATTTCCCTCCATCCTATCCTGCCCCCCATTGTTTCTATTCTGTCTTTTGATCCTGTCCCTCCCTGAATGTTGACTTCAAATTGCTCCCTCCTCCCATTGCCCTCCCTTCCATCATCCACCCTATCCTGCTTATCTCCTTCTCCCCAACTTTGCTGTATTGTAAGATAGGTTTTCATATCAAAATGAGTGTGCATTTTATTCCTTCCTTTAGTCGAATGTGATGAGGGTAAACTTCATGTTTTTTTTTTTTTTCTCAGCTCTCCTCTTTTTCCCTCCACTAAAAAGTCTCCTGCTTGCCTCTTGAATGAGAGATAATTGACCCCATTCCATTTCACCCTATCTCTTCCCACTACATTTCTCTCTCACCATTTACCTTAATTTCTTTTAAGATATGGTCCCATCCTATTCAATTCATTCTGTGCTCTCTGTCTCTGTATGTGCATGCATGTGTGTATGTGTGTGTGCATGTGTGCATGCGTGTGTGTATGTGTATGTGTGTGTGTGTGTGTGTGTGGTCACACCAACTACCCAGATATTGAAAAGTTTTAAGAGTTACAAATATTGTCTTTCCATGTAGGAATGTAAACTGTTCACCTTTGGTAAGTCCCTTATGACTTCTCTTTGCTGTTTGCTTTTTCATGCTTCTTCTCATTCTTGAGTTTGAAAGTCAAATTTTCTTTTCAGCTCTGGTCTTTTCATCAAGAATGCTTGAAAGTCCTCTGTTTCATTGAAAGACCATAAGTATTATACTCAGTTTTGCTGAGTAGGTGATTCTTGGTTTTAATCCTAGTTCCTTTGACTTCTGGAATATCCTATTTCACGCCCTTCAATCCCTTAATGTAAAAGCTGCTAGATCTTGAGTTATCCTGATTGTATTTCCACAATACTGGAATTGTTTCTTTCCAGCTGCTTGCAATATTTTCTCCTTGACCGGGGAACTCTGGAATTTGGCCACAATGTTCCTAGGAGTTTCTCTTTTTGGATCTCTTTCAGGCAGTGATTGATGGATTCCTTGAATCCTTCTTTTGCCCTCTGTTTCTAGAATCTCAGGGCAGTTTTCCTTGATAATTTCATGAAAGATGATGTCTAGGCTCTTTTTTTTTGATCTTTTTTTGGCTTTCAGGTAGTCCCATAATTTTTAAATTGTCTCTCCTGGATCTATTTTGCAGGTCAGTTGTTTTTCCAATGAGATATTTCACATTCTCTTCCATTTTTTCATTCTTTTGGTTTTGTTTTATGATTTCTTGGTTTCTCACAAAGTCATTAGCCTCCATCTGTTCCATTCTAATCTTGAGAGAACTATTTTCTTCGGTGAGCTTTTGAACCTCTTTTTCCATTTGGCTAATTGTGCTTTGGAAAGCATTCTTCTCCCCATTGGCTTCTCAAACCTCCTTTGCCAATTGAGTTAGCCTATTTTTCAAGGTGTTATCCTCTTCAGCATTTTTTTGGGTCTCCTTTACCAAGGTATTGACCCGTTTTTAATGCCCTTCTTGCATCTCTCCCATTTCTCTTCCCAGTTTTTCCTCTACCTGTCCAACTCGATTTTCAAAATCCTTTTTGAGCTCCTCCATGGCCTGAGCCCACTGGACATCCACCTCAGATGTCTGGATACAGAGGCCCTGACCTCCACATCCTTCTCTGATGGCAAGAACTGTTCCTTGTCATCAGAATTGAAAGGCAGGAACTTCTGTCCCCCAAGAAAATAGCTTTCTATGGTCTTATTTTTCTTCCCTTTTCTGGGCATTTTCCCAGCCAGTTACTTGACTTCTGAGATTCCTCTCCACCCCTGCCTAGATCTGTCCAGCTAGTGCTTGGGGTCGGAGATTGAAATGCTGCTCCCCAGCCTCAGGGCGTTCTGTGGCGGGAGCGGCTGCTATTCAATGTGAGCTTAAGTTCTGGTGCTTAGGTGGGGGCAGGGCTGCCTCCCAGGCTCAGTTCCCTCAGGGGGTTTATGCAGAGACCTTCAGTAATGGCCCTGAGCTCCTGCCTGCTGCTCCAGGAGTCCCAGGCCACTGCTGCCTCTGCCGCTGCCTCCTGAGAGGGCCTGAGTCATGGAGACACCCCACTCCCCTCTCGGCCAGCCCAGAAGTCTCTCTCAGTGACCTGTAGCGCCTGTGGGTGGAAGGACCTTCATGGCCACCGGAGGTTCCATCCCTGAAGCCTGCTCTGGTCTGCTCCTCTCGGGCTGTGTGGCCAGGGCAGTGCAGGGGTGGGCTCCGCATCTGGAGCACGACAGACCCCTGGGGACAGCTTTCCAGGGCTCTCTGGAATGGAAATCTCTTCCACTGTGCTTCTGTGTGGCTTGCTCTGCTCCAGAATTTGTGGGGAGTTCTTTTTACAGAAAATTTCTGGACTGTAGATTTGGTGCTAGGATACGTGAGTCTTTCTACTCTGCCATCTTGGCTCCTCCCCCCCAGACCCAGATATTTTTAAGTGGCCCAAAAGGAAAGAATCCTTACTTTAAGGATTTTGCCATCTATATTACGATAAATGGGAGGGAGGGTAAATTGGGGAGTGCTCCTTAGGTTGGTAAATTTTAGTAATTTTTTGTAAGTCTATATTATATACAAAATCTCTATACTTAGACTTCAGTTAAGGGAAAGCATGACCTTTATATTTTAATTTTGGTCTACAGAATACATTTAATTTAATTTCTTGTGTAGTTACTAGAGTCTTTTAAGGTTAAACAAAAAATGTACGAGTGCTTAGTAGCATTGAAGTATGTGATTTGTTGTTATTTTGGCTTGCAGTATTGGCAAAGTTGCCATATCAACCAACCAGAAGCAATTATGAAACTACTTCCCTTTTATTCAGTAAGCCTGCATAATTCCAAGATTATTATTAACCTGATCTCACTTGGTTTATTTTCATCATCTCTCCTTGCTTCATACTGGAGCATTTTTATTGCTGTCAGTGATGTACTTTGTAAGATATTTGCACATAAGAATTGTTAGGAAATTAAATTATATTGGTTATAGCAGGCTGAAGTTAATAGGGACATATGAATATAGTCAGATCCAGGAAACACAATTTGATAGGAGATGTTTCCAAAACAACACAAAAAAGAAAATGTATCCTTTATTAAGAGTACCTTGTTTCCTAGTATATTTATATTTTTCACTGTGATCAGGGGGATAGGCAAAGAATCTTTGCTTGCCCTATCTTCTCTGAAATCATCTCACAGATTTCCAAACTGACTTGAAAATTGTGAGAATTAATATTTGGGAGTAGATGCCAAATGTCCAGAAAAACTAGTGAGGAGTAGAAAAATGAAATGTTTTCTTAATTGTTATCTAGAGCTATAATATAATAATAATGGTAATAATACTAAATATAATGCTTTGAGGAATGTAAAACACTTCACACAGGTTAACTTGTTTGATCAGCTAGGATTTTGGATTGAGAGTCAGTTTTGGATTCAAGAAGGTCTAAGTTAAAATCCTATGTCTGAAGCAAACTGACTGCATGACCATTGCTTTCTCTCAATGACCCCATGCAACCCTCTGAATCTTCAAGGTGAGGGCAATTGCTGATCTGCATTAGGGAGTTTTCTCAAAGGGATCTCCCTTCACCAATGAAATCACAATTCTAGAACAAAAAACCAATAAAGAAGAAATTAGAGCTTCTAGGGCATGACAATAGAAGTACAATTTTTTTTGGTTCACTTTTTGAATATATGTCCAGTGTGCGTATTTTCCATTGTTAACATCTTTATATATACCTACTTGTATATTTAACAATTCTAAGGCAAAACATGTAAATTATTTCTTCATGATGTGCATTTCAGATTCCATAAGTCTTCCAGGTTCCTCAGATACAAGGATTGAGTTAGGGAGTATTGCTATCGATTCTTTCTGGTTGGTCAAATGCCCCATCTCACGTTCTTTGAGACCAAGATATTTAATCCTTGGTGATGGGCTCATCACTATTGATCACTTACTACATTCACCTGTGGGTTTTTTCTTTTTGAATTGAAAAGTAGGACTATTTCTTCCCCCAGTTACTTTTTAACATAAAATACCATCTGCTGAATATCTATTCAGTGTGTGGTCCTTTTACCAAAAAATATACCTGTCTCCAAATTCTCTTGGCTTTTTCTATCACAGGAAAGTAATGAATCATAGAAATGGTACAACATTTCTTTTCAGTAAACAAATAGGGAATTATACAATTCTTGAGCAGAGATGGTGATAAATATACATTTTTGTAACTTTTTATCATGTAGATTGGTGACAGTGGTTCTATAAACAGTCACCATATTTTCAAAATAATAAGCAAAGCTGTTAAGTTTGGGAAGAAGGAGGCAACTATTGGGTCTTCCCCACACCCCCCGTGCTTTTAAAATTATCAGTAAAAAATTGCATCTCCTTAGTTTCACTACTTGCCTCATATGCTATCTCCCCTTTCTAAAAAAGGATAGATTTTCCCATGTGGATAAATACTTCAACAGATCCATAATCTCATTGATATATAGACTCCTGCCAATACTGCATACTTATTCCTTCTCATTCTATGTGATTCTTGTCCATGTCTGACCTAGAAAATCTACTGTATTTTTGGAGATTTTCCTTTAGATCATTAACATTTTTTAGTATACTTCAGGAGTAGGCAGTATGTATTGTTGGGATCCCTTGCTCTTTGATGACCTGACCACTTCCTTTTCTGATGATACATTTCCTGGGTAATATATGTTATGCCATTTTTTGCACCCATAACTATTTGTCATATGATGTACACTACTTACAACCCTCATGTATCTTTAAATTGTTTTTTGGGTCATCCATGTAATGGCAATCAAATTAGGATCTTTTGCTGTTTTTGTTTTACAAAAAGTACCTCTGATTGAATAATATTATTGGGGAGGATCTTTCCCACCAACTGATGGGCCTGCCCATTGGGGGAAGCTTGATTAAGGCAGTTGTTTTGTAGGACAGTCCCAAGTACTTCTGTTTTTTCCTCTGAGGCATTGGGTCAGCGGGTTATGCCCTCTGGCTCTAAAAAGAGTATAAATATTCTGAGGGGGTGAGGTTTTACTTTGGGGCTTACTGACTGGAAGTGTTTGATGAAAGAGACTCTGGAAAGTTGCTAAGAAGCCCTCCCCCACTCCTGGCTAAAACCCATAAGTTGATGTTTCCTTTTCTGGTAACTGTGTATATATGCAATGGTCATACATTTTGGAAGCATGTCTGTTGACTTTTGATTTCTCTGTATTTTCTCTGACATTTTGATTTTCTCTGATACTTGTGCTTGATTAAAGTGATCATTAACCCTTTGAAAGTTGCTTTCCTTTTATAAATGTAGCTAAGAACCTGTTGTAGTAGGCCCCCCCGTGTATGTTGGAGTGCTTACGGTTACAATCCTCCATTCTGATTCTTTGGAGATTATGGTGTTTCCTAAGTTGCAGTCATATAGAATCCCAAAATGAAATATATCAAAATATTGCTTGTGCGTATATGCCAGGAAGCATCTTGAGATTATTAAAAGTTCTATTCAGTTTCCTAAATACAACCCATCCTGTTCCTACTATTTATCATATATAGTTTGCCTAGATTTTAGCAAAACTTCCGACAACGTATTTCTTATTTTTCTTTGATTTGAATTTGACAAGACAAAGAACTAGTTGGATGACCAGAATCAAAGAGTAGCTACTAATGGTTCAGTGTTAGCATGATAGGAGGCCTCTAAGAGAGTATGATAAGCATCTGTGCTTGAACTCAAGCTTTTTAACTATTTTTTAATCAATGACTTGAATAAAGTTATATATGATATCCTCTAATTTACAAATGATGCAAAGGTAAGAGAGATAACTATCACAGTTGATGGCAGAATCAGAACTCAAAAAGAGCAGTGGTGTCAAACACAAATAGAAACAGATCTTTATGGGTTGTATAATGACTTAGAAAGCCACAAATTATCATTATCTATATTGTATCATATTTTTATTTATTTTATTAAGCATTTCCTAACTAAATTGTTAAATAATTCCCAATTTTAATCTTGTTTAAGAGGCACTTGGAAGTTTTGCAAGTCTCAGTTGGCTGCAAGTTTGACACCTCTCAGACTATCATAGGGCTGATTCTAAGATGATAAAATTCTATAGGAATAAACATAAAGTCTTTCACTCAGATTCCCCCACTCCTCCAAAAATCAACTTCACGAGTATAAGATGGAAGTGGTATAGATGTATGGCAATCATTCTGAAAAAAAATTGGAGGATTTTAATGTACTGGAAGCTAAACAGGAGTCAGCTGTATGATGGGCAGCCTCAAAAGTGCATGCACTCTTAGGCTGTAATAAGAGAAACAGAATACATGTTTAATAAACTATTGAATTGAATAGTCAAAGTGATTCTTGGTCATCAACTCATTGAGGAGAATGATACAAGAGATGTGATGTAGAATCAACAAGGCATGACAGTTGACAAGATGTGTTGGGTGAGGGAGAGGATGGATGAGAAAATCTAGGTATAGAGAGATTGAGTGGTTTACCTAAATGATAGTGTTAGTGATTGTGCTCAAGTCTACTGATTCCTACTCATAACTAGGCATGAATTTTATGACATCTTACAGATTAAACAAGATGATACATTAGTTTCTAATGGTTCTAGGGTGGTCATACATATTCTCTCTGACCAATCTCTTTTATGACAAATGGATTATATATTTGCCAAACAGCAGACTGGGGTTGGAAGTTAATCTGTACTTTCAGAATACAGCAAAGCTGATTGGTCCATTCAAGAACTGAACGCACAACCATGATCTCAACAACATCATGCTTTGATCAAATAGGCTAACCAAACTCTTTAAATATAAACAAATGTGTGCCAAAATAACCTTTAATTCTGAGGATAATTACTATTATTTTAACTGATCTATCATTAAATTTTGGAGAATAGAGGATTCAATATGATTTGGATTAGATTTTACAAACAGTTTGAAAAACCCTAAAACTATAGCTTTATAAAATTTTGATTTAGTCCATAACACTTGTCCCCTCCTCTCAATAACATATGCAATTCCTCTTCTATTTCTTGGTTATCTCTATTTGATAAGATAATATGATTTGGACCTACAAAATCTAGATTATCTCTTACTATACCACAATATGATAGATGAAGAAAGTAGGCATCCTTATGTCCTTCTATATAATATAGGCTAAGAGAACACAACATCTGCCTACATCATAGGTAGTCAGAGTACTTCCACAGATTTTTATATAAAACAAAAGCAGAGATTAGAGAACAGAAGCACAATATTCAGTACTTCTCAGGAGGCTTGATATTTTCTTTATTTATTTGTTCATCCATCCATCGATCGATCTATCTATCTATCTATCTATCTATCTATCATCTATCCATCATCTATCTATCTATCTATGTGTAAATTCTACTCTGATTCCCTTTGGGATCTAGACCTAAGGATCAATATTTTTTATTATTTTTTTGGTCCATCTCTCTAGATGCATATATATATACATATATATACATATGTATGTATACACACACACATATATATAAATGCATAATATACAAACACATATTCCTCTGAGGGATAACTAGTTCATTAGAGTCAGTGGCCAGTGAGGAAGACAATTTTGGCCAGTGAATGCTTTCATTTCTTGGAGTGTATGTGTGGTCATATTTATGTAGGTAGTGAGGATAAGAGAAAACTGAAAAGGAGGGAGTGGGTGATATGACGTAGCCATTAAATCTTAGCAAAAGAGAGAGTGAAACAAATCTCATGAGTGAAAGAGGCCACTAAATGTATTTATATTTGGCCGTGTGGAAACAGATTACTGGTGTGGATTATTCCAAATGCAAGAGCAGTTCTGGGTAATTAATCTTCATTAGTTTCTGTGCAGTCACCTAAACTAGATTTATTGAAAGCATATAATGAACCAGGGCCAGGGATCCTTCCAGGGTAAGGTAATCATCTTCCAGCTGAAAAGTCTCAATGTCCTTGCCTTCTGCAGTTGACTAGTATATATATGCAGTTAGACACAATGAAAGAACATGACTAATAAAAATAATATTTGACATGTCTGGATATTTTCTAGTTTCCAGGGTCTTTTCCTTACAGCAACCTTGCAGGGTAGAATGTATAAATATTATCATCACCATTTTCTAGACTAGTGGTTCTTAAAGAATTTTTGTGTGTTGAATCTCTTTGACAGTCTGGTGAAGCCTTTGAATTCCTTTTCAGAATAATGTTTTGTTGCTAGCATACATAATTAATGAAAATGCTAAATTTCAGTTGTAGGTTAGTGAAAATAAAAATAATTTTTCCCATCCAAATTCATGGACCTGATGTAGTATCACCATTTAATGGTTTATGAACTCCAGGTGAAGAAACTTTGCTCCATATGGAAGTATTGAAACTCAGAGAATTTAAGTAATTTACCTAAGACCTGTACTTAATAATCTACAGGTCTACAACTCAGCTTTTCTCATTCGATCCAGATCCATTTCTACTACATCTGACTATTTCTCAGTTCTCAAACTGTTTAGACAATATAATCTTAAGAAGTATTCATTCTTTGTCATGAAATGGGAGTATTGATGATTGATGATTCACTATCATGAAATGCAAGACAACCAATCTAAACATGTCCATAGAATAATAGATTTAAAACTATTTGGGACCTTAGAGGCCAACTAATCTAAACCATCAATTTACACAGGAATAATCTAAGGCTCAGCGACTTGCCCATGGTCACACAGCTAGTGAAGGGGGATGTGAACTCAGACCACTTTGGCTCTTGATCCAACATTCTATCAAGCACATCATGTTGCCTATATGGGTGTGTTGAGCATGTTCATGCTCATACGCATGCACGTGTGCACACATACATGCACAGTAAATGACTATTTTAATAATTTCCTCCACAAAAAATCTTAGCTCTAATATCTTCTTATAGCATGGAGACAACCCTAGTTCTACAAAGCACAGGCTTGGACTATCAGTATCTATCAAGTCAGAAAGACTTCAGATATAGGATCAGCTGCAGATTATGCATGTTATTTCAGGATTAGTTTAGCTAGATCTGAAGAGTCTTGTCATCACAAAAGTCAATTAACAGGTAATGCATTTTTGACTAGAAATCTTTGATGGGCAAAAGTATAAAATAATCCTTATTCCTTAGTAGACTTTCTATTTTTTCTGGGACAATGGTAGGTTCTCTAGTACCTTTAGAGGGTTGGGGATCTCTCTCTGTTTTTGTTGTTTGCTCAAGTCTCCACAGATTATGTTCCTCTCAATTTTCAGGGTCTAAGAGCCATATTTAATCATGTGTAGGACTAGGCACTCCAGCATAAACAGGAGGGCCTGCTGTGCAAGTTTTTAGATCTGCTTTTCTAAAAGGAAAGCAATTTTTGAGGGGTCAACAATCACTTTAATCAAACACACATACCAACAGAGAAAATACAAGCTAGACCAACAAACAGGGCTTCCAACTGTCTGACCATAGGCAATACATATATCATTACCAGACAGAGAAGTACCAACATCTGGGTTTTCAAAGCTGGGGGACTACTTAAAATGGTTGCCCAGAGTCTCATCTGGCACATGAACCTTCTTCCAAAAATTAAGAACCAATGCAAAACCTCACCTCAGAGAATATATATGTATATATATTCTTTTTAGAGCCAGAGGGCGTGACCCCTCATGAACCTGTGCCTCACCAGAAATCAGCAAAAAGTGTGAGCCCCCAATACAAAATAAGTCTCCCCCAATCAAGCCTCCCTTAATAGCCCCACCTGAGGCCTATCAATGGGCAGGGAAGATTTTTAACTCCCATTACACCATGTAATAAATTGACTTTTATAGAGTAATATTTACTAGACAAAAGCTAAAAGTGCTCCATCTTTAGCATATGACCAGATCACCCAAGAAGGATACATTCATGTGGGAGATGCTGTCTTACTTCTGAGAGACAAAAGACTAGTACAGGCATAGACATTGTTTGTTGACTTACCTAGGCAGAGGGAGCAGCCTCTTTCCATTGGCTACATAATCAGAACTGCCTGTATCCTTAAATCTACCTGGCTAAGGTATAGTTTCACACCTTTCCTGCTCCATCCAGGGTTGAAGAATTCATTCATTCACAGCTAGGGACCCACAGAGTAAGTGGAGAAGGTCCTGAGGGTCCATTGTCCCAAGAAATGGACTTGGAGTTTTGGTCTTGTTTTGTTTATTCTAGGTATAGGGAATGGAGTTCCATACCCCGGGGTACGCTAATGGGGCCCTGAAGCCTCGTATTTCAGGCTGGATGTTGCCATCAGCCTAATAAGGAAGCCCTGGGAATCCAGGGTGCAGGTTGCAAGGCGGAGGTAAGGGATGGGGCACACTTTGGACTTGGAGCTTGGTGGGACTAAAGGTGTGGAACTGAACTGAGATGTGAGACTAATGGAGACTAGAGGTGATGGGGGTGGGGGGACATTGTCCCTAGGGCACACCTGCACACCTTGGTAGTAGGTAGGGGCTGAAATTAAAATAGGCTAAACTTCTTCAGTCTGCAGTTAGGTTAGACTATGGTTGGTTGTCATGGGTCAAACAGGACATGGGACAAACAGGAGAGAGTTTACGGTGGCAACCCTATATTTTCCCCCTGCTGCCTGAAATCCTTTGGTGGGCTGCAAGGGGCCTGGGGGCCTTATGTTGTACAGGCCTGTCCCAGGGTATGGCAGGAAATTTCTGCATATTTGTTCTTGCTGTGCTTGAGAAATAAATATTCCTTTGTAAAAGGTAATCAGAATTGTAAATGGTTAAATAGAATTGAAGTATTTGGACCCCTATTTTGTGGGAACATAATCAGTGGAAGCTAGAGCCAATAGCTGAGAATGGCGTCACATTTCTCCCCTCTCAGGAGTGAGAACCTTGGATGAAGGCTAAAAGGTAAAACACCTGGCTTTCAGGTAGTAGTAGCTAGAGAACCCACTATTACATGTAAGGTTTGTCTGAGATAAAATGAAACCCTTCATAAGGAACAAGAACCCAGAGGAAATTTGTCTCAACTTCTAGGGCATCATCCAGAGATCCCTAGAATTTGGGGGATTGTTTTGTTTGGCTTAGACTCTGTTCAGGGACTCCTAGAAAAGTTTGGAAAGGCATACTTGAAAATTTTGTCCAGACCTCCACTGGAAGGACTTTTACATTGAAAGAATCATGTAAGATCTTCCACTTGACAGTTTTCTTATTTGAGAGAGGGGTGGGGCTTTGTTACACTCAAAGTCCTAAATTCCTGTGGGGTGTGGTCTATGTGGCTTGGAACACTCAGGGTGGACCAGATTTCCTTCAGAGATAGGAAGTCAATTTTCTTTCCCTTTGCTTTTTTTATTTCTTGTAGTTTGAGAAAGGTCTTGAGTTCTAAGCAAGCAGTAACCTGGTAAGCTTTGCGAAATGTTCTTTGTTAAATGTGCAACACTTTGAAATATTGGGGGAAAAATTGTGATTTCCATCTGTACATGTGGGTGTATGTGATCATTCCACTTTGACTATTTTGAGACTTTTTTTTGTATGACACTGGGGAAGCAAGTGACAGGACAATGCTTATGCCTCTCAGAGACTCCAAAGGACTGTTCTGAATTGGGGACCACACAGACAGCGTTCAAAATACACCCTGACCTATTTGCCAGGAACAGCAAATTTATCAAATAGGAGGAAAGCATAACAGGAGACTGAACATGTGTCAAGTCCCTGTTACAAATAGGACAGATATTTTATTGTTTCCATGGTGGGTTGATAGGTGTTAGATCTGGAAGAGTTCTTGGCAATCATAGACTCTTTATTTAGAAGATGAGGAAACTGAGAGCTGAAGTGACTTAGAGAAATTGACACAGCTCGTAAGAGGTACAGCTGGGATGCAAATCCACCCGCTTTGTTTCTAAATCCAGTGTTGTCATAGTGACTCATTGGCAATGTTAGTGAAACTAGCCCATTGGACCCCTACAACCTTGATCTACAAAGTATCATGTAAGGAAGTAACAATGATATTCAAAAAGATAAAAGTCAGAAAGGCAACTGAATCCCACCAAATACGTACAGAAGAAATTCATGCTGGAGCTGATACATTTTTAAAGATTCTTGGGGATTGATTTTCAAGACATTACAGAGATGAAAAGACTCCAAAAGAATAGAAAAGGTGATTGACAATATATTTACTCTCGTCCTCATGGAGTGACTGAAAACATGGAACAATTCAATAAGTACATGCTGATTTTCTTATTCCTATAATGTCTTTATAAGAAAAAAAATCTATGCACATATCAAAAAGGTCCCAGAAGAAAACACTAAAAGGGAATTGACAGACTTTTGCATACAATTCTTCTATAGTAGAAGAGATACTTATGGTTACACAAACTGAGAGAGCTAAAAATCTTAAGATACCACTATGTCTATTTGTTGAATTTTTTAAAGGGCATCTGACTTTGTAGAACAAAATGCAGCCTTAAATACTCTCCTAAAATAAGTTATCTCCCACACAGATGTTAAAATTAAAATGAAACTACAGAGATAACTTTTGTTCAAGGACTCATCGAGTATTGACATCAAGTAAAGTATAAAATAGGAAGAGATGCTTACATAATATGTTCACCAATGTCAGTTAAGAAGTCCAGCACCAAATCCAAACAAAACAAAGATTCCCAGTTGAGTGTGAGATTTTCCAAATGTTAGGTCACATTATATTAATTGCACTGAGCTTTAGGGTAAAGCTTCCTTAGTGAAATCTATAGAAATGCAAAAGAAGATTGTTCTCACCATCCACAGTGGAAAAACAAAATGAGTGAAAAAAACCACGTACTCCCCAGATTATGGGCTGTTGCTAGATGGAAAATTCTTTGAGTGGGTCTGTTGTCTATCTATTTTTCTGATATTACATTATCTATCTGGTGATAAATTTATCTATTCATTATATGCATATACTGTATCAGGGTTCTTTAAAGGGGTAGTGTAGGTGAAGGAGGCCTGACTCTGGAGCCAGAATCAGCTTCCATGCTTACCTACACAACCTTGGGCAGGTCATCTGATCTCTCTTCCTTTTCCTCATCTGTAAATGACAACAATAACAAATAACATTTATTTAGCACTTTAATGCTTCCAAAGTACTTTATATATATTATGTTATTTCTAAAATAAACTCTGTGAAGCTGGTGCTATTATTATCATCCCCATTTTTCAGATGAGAAAACCAAGATTGAGTGAGTTTAAGTGATTTATAGCTAATATAGCTATAAATATATAGCTTATAAGTATCTGAGCCAGGATATGAAGCCTGCTGTTGACTTCTTCCGGATTCTAAGTCCAGCACATTATGCTATTCAGATGACCTCTGAGGTCTCTTCTAGTTGTAGATCGATGATCCTATAACAATGACCTTGTTCGGAAAGAGAATAGGAAGAGATTAGAATGCACTGCATTTAGGACGTTGTGTAATGCTTACAATGATACCAAATAGCTCAATGCCACCAAAACTCATCTTTTTAACACGAATATTTTCCCAGTAGTCTTATATGGTTATAAATCATAGAACACTGTAAAGAATCAAAATTACAAGTGACCCGAAGGGCAATGGAAATAATAACAGCAGCAGTAATACATTTATATAGCATTTCAAGGTTAATATGGAACTTTGCTCACAACAGCCCTTTCAGGTGGGTCTTAAAATTATTAGGATTATTCCCATTTTATACAAAGACACATGGTGAGTGTCACATTTTAGTAACAATGGCTCACATAGTTGAGGTTTAGGAAAGATGCAGAAAGAACTTTGGTCTTGCAGTGAGAGGACCAGCATTTAAATCCTACCTGTGAAGCTTACTACCTGTGTGACCTTGAACAAGTCACTTAGTTTTCCTTGGCTAAAGTTTCCTTATCTATAAAATGAAGAGGTTGGGTTAAATGGCCTCTGATGTCACTTTCAGCTCTGACTCTAGACTCTATCAATGAGAGACAATAGCTTACATTTGATTTGGCACATTGGTTAACCTGGACTAGAAAAAGAAATAGTGGAAGACCTTTGTTAAATTGAACAAATCACATAGGGTAAGAAGGTATGAAGCATATATCTCTTGTACTGGTAGAAGGGTATAACGTTAGAGTTAAAGATCTTCCCTGCCCATTAATAGGCCTCACCTGAAGCCCACTAAGGGAAGCTTTTGTTAATTTCAATGAGGCTCTGGCTCTGAAAAGTGTGTATGTACTCTGAGGTGAAGTTTTACTTTGGGGGCTTGGAAGAAGGTTCATGTGACAGATGAAACTGTGGATTGTCCTTAAGGAGCCCCCCAGCTTTGAAAACTCAGATGCTGGTGCTTCTGTGTGTGGTAACAATGTATGCATATAGTGGTCAGACAGTTGATTCTATGTGTTGATCTGTGATGTGTGTATTGTTTATGGTCAGACAGTTGGAAGCCCTGTCAGTCTTTTTTAGACTCTACTTTGGAGAAAAAAAAACTCTGATGGGCTAGCCACATTGTTCAAATGCCAAATGTACAATTGCCTAAAAAACTGTTTTACAGAGAACTCATAAAAGGCAATTGCTTACATGGAGGTCAGAAGAAGTGATACAAGGGCACTCTCAACGTCTCTCCGAAGAACTTTGTGGGAGACACTTGCCAAGGACTGCCCACATAGTATGCTTGCATCAAAAAAGGTGCTGTGTTCCATGAGTGAAGCAGAACTGCAGCAGCTCGAAAGAAAGTTGAGATGTGCGAATTTAGAAATATCTCTACTCAAAATATTTATGTGAATTATTTGTGCCCCACTTGTGGTAGAGCCTTCCAAGATCATATTGGTGTGATGAACCACAGTTGTGCACACTGTACCTTGACTCCAACATAGTGGAGTCTCTTCAAGAGAGAAGGACAACAACCACCATAACCTGCCTCATTAAGACAAATGACTTTTCTTGACCAGGCAATTATCTTTGGGAAGAGGAATGCAAATGACAGACTTGGGCATAAATTTATAACTTTACTAACTGTTCTTTTAGTCAATCCTAAATACCTTTTTGTTAGTACTAACATGCTCTCTTGTGCTCCTAATACTTCCCGTATCTTACCCCAGGACTTCTTGGATAAATTAACTGGTAGTATTATTTTGTTTCTAAATAGTGACCTCTTACTTTCTTTTGAACCCAACCCAGTCTTTTTATTATAATAATAGCTACTATTTTTATTGTTCATTATTTTTAATGTGCTTTAAGGCTTACAAAGGGCATTAAGGCATTATCTCATTTCAATTCAATTTAGCAAACATTAATTCTCATAACAGTAATCCCTAGCTCTGGACAATATAGTATATTCACAGCCAACATATAACATTCCATTCTTTCACTTTGGATCCCCTCCTCCTTGATCCTGTTATCTGCCAGCTCAAACCCAATTTAAATCCTATCTCCTTTGTGATACCTTCACAGAGCACCCTGGGCTGCAAAGAGCTCTCCTTCCCTTAAACTTCTATAGTACTTACTGTCTGTAGACATTTAGTGCTTCTATACAGAGGCTTTATTGATGATTTGTTATTGACTTTTTTTTTTACCATCGTAGTTGTTTCTTGGTATCACCTATTAGCATAATGATGGTGATAATGATGATGACAGCTGCAGCAACAACGAAAGTTAAACAAAACCTACTAACATAAGTCATCTCACATTTCAAGGAAGGCAGACAAGTACATTGAAAAGAAGGCTGGTTATACAGTCTGAGGATTGGGGATCCAATCCTATTCTTATTGCTTGTCGCTCGTGAGACCTTGGGCAAGTCATTTAAGTTCTCTGAGCCTCAGTTTCCTTATCTGTAAAATGAGAGGAACACACTAAAAATGCCCTAATTTGATCACAATCATTTCACCTCTGTTTCAGGCTTACACATTATCTTCACTATGCTTCTAATCCCTTAACCTCTCAGTTCTTTCCCAGAATATTACCCCTGCACTAGCTATACTCACTCACTTTCTTCTGTTTCTTTGATGAACCAGTTTGACTTCCCACTGTCTTCTTCCTTGTCCCATTCTCCTATTGCCTATCTTGTCCTGCTAAACCTCAGCCTTAGATGGTCCCTGCTGTCTGCCGTTCTTGCTCCTACTCATGTCCTGCTGAACAAAGCTGGTGAAAATCAAATAGCCATGCTGACTGGATCCACTAACAATTTACATCAGATGGACCCTTGAGGACACTCAAAATTGAGGACATTCACCATGAGCTCCCTCTGTTCCCTTCCTCTTCATCTCACATGATTCAGATGCCTTTAGCAATTATCTCCTTCACTCCAATACCACACTGACACCCTTATTTCTATGTCTGCAGAAATGAGTAATCCCATTGTATCCTGCCTTCCCTACCATATTGCCCCCTCTATTATTCTCACTCTCTCCCTTATATTCAAACTCCCTCTACTGACTGCTTCCCTACTACATACAAACATGTCCATATTTTTCCTTTCCTCAGAAAAAGTCATCCATCTCCACTAGTCACTCTCCCATATCTTGAATTCCTTTTGTGGTTAAACTCTTTAGGAAGACCTACAATCTTTTCACTCTCCTAACTCTTTGTAGTCTGCTTTCCAACCTTAATTCTCAATTGAAACTGCTCTGTTTAAAATATAATAGACTTTTCCCAGTCTTCATCCTTTTTGACCTTTCTGCGGCTTTTGACGCTGTCAATCATCAACTTCTCTTGGATACTCTCTTGCCCATAGGATTTTTATGATCCTACTTTGTCCTGGTTCTCTTCCTACCTATCTGAGCAGTCCTCCTCAGTCTACTTGAATTTTCATTCACTTAACAACTGGGTGTCTCCCAGATCCTCTTCTTTTTTCCCTCTGTACTATACTATTTGGTGATCTCATCAGCTCTCAGGTTCAGTTACCATCTTTATGCAGATGATATACTTATCTGGCCTTAACCTCTCTCCTGACCTCCAGTCTCACATCTCTAACTGTCTGTTGGACATCTGGAACTAGATGTCTTATAGACATCTTAAACTTAACATGGCCCAAAATGAAGTGTATTTTTTACTTCTCAAAGCTTCCTTTCTTCCTAACTTTTTTTATTTCTGTCAAGGTTACCTCCATTCTTCTAGACATCCAGAATTCCAACATCATCCTTAATTCCTTACTCACTTTTACCCTACCCTCCTATTACCAAGTCTTGTCTATTTTCTTTTCACACCATCATTCACATATTCTCTATTCTCTCCTTGACATTGCTACCACCTCCCTGATAAAGGCCCTCATCAACTCATGCTTGTTCTATTGCAATAGCCTGCTTGTTGGTCTCCCTACCACAAAGAGCTTTGCCATGTAAGTACATTTTCAACTCAGCTCTCAAATTGATCTTAAAGTACAGGTCTGACCATGTTACTCTCTTTTTCAATTGTCTATTGTGGCTCCCTATCATCTCCACAATCAAGAATAAAATCTTCAGTTTTTTTATTCATTATTTTTCAAAATGTCATGCTCCTAACTTACCAGAAATTCTTAAATCCCTTACCCCTTTGTACTCTCTGATCAGTGATACTGCTTTCCCTGTTGTTCTTTGTATAAGACAATCCATCTCCCAAATTTCATGCATTTTCCCTGGCTGTTCTCTATGCCTGGAATTTTTCCCCTCTTTATATCAACCTTCTGGTTTCCCTGACTTCTTTCAAGTCCAAGATAAAATCTTGTCTTCATTAAGAAGCCTTTTCAACCCTGCCTAAAAGTTAGTGCCTTACCTTTGTTGATTATCTCCAATCTTTCTCTCTATCTCCATTTCTTTTTGTTTCTCTATCTCTTTCTCTGTCTCATTCATAGTTAATGGGCTTGACAGAGAAAGAACCAACAAAGGGAACTGAGAAGGAATTGTCAGATATGAGGAAATGTCACAAAACCTAGAAAGGAGTATCTAGTAAGAGAAGATAATATTAAATACTATAGAAGAGTTAGGAAGGATAAAGATATTAGATATGGAAATTAAGAGATCATTGAAAGTTCCAAGTCATATGATAAATAAAACAGAGAACTAGTCAGTTGATAAACATTTATTAAGCATCTACTATGTGGCAGGCACAGTGTTCAATGATGAAGAAACAGAAAAAAGTATCAAGGAGCTCACAGTCTAATGGAGGAGACAACAGAAGAGCAAATAAACAAGATGTGCAAAAAAATGATATAAAGGAAAAATAAGAAACAAGAGAAGAAAGACTCTAAAATTAAGAGGGGTTGGGAAAGGCTTCCTGTAGAAGATGAGATTTCAGTTAGATCCTAAAAGAAGCCAAGGAAGCCAATAGGTAGAGATTAGAAAGTTCATTATTCTAGGCATGGGGGACAACCCGAGAAAATGCCTGGAACTGAGATATGGAGTATCTTGTCCTTAGAACAATGGGGAGGATAATATTATTGGATTAAAGAGTAGGTGGTGGAGAGTGAGGTGTAAGAAGACTGGAAATATGGAGGGGAGTTATTGAAGGGCTTTTGGATGCTAAACAGAGGATTTTACATTTGATCTTGGAGGGGATAGGGGGTCATGCGAGTTTATTGAGTAAGGTGTGACAGGGTTGCAACCTATGCTTTAGAAAAAGCACTCTAGTGGCTAAATGAAGGATGGATTAGAGTAAGGAGAGACTCGAGACAGGCAGATCAACCAGCAGGCCATTGCAATAATTCAAGCATAAGATGACCAGGGCCTGAACCAGAATGGCGGTAATGTTGGAGAGAAGGAGGTACATCTGAGAAATGTTACAAAGGTGAAATTGGCAGGTCTTGGCAACAGATTGAATATGGAGAGTGAGAAATAGTGAGGAGCTGAGGATGACACCTAGATGGTGTTGCCTTCTCCAGTGATAGGAAAGGTAGGGCACAGGGAGAGTTTAGTGGGAGAGACAATGAGTTCAGTTTTGGACATGTAGAATTTAAAGATGTCTATTGGACTTCCAGTTGGTGATATATCTCCAGTCAATACTCCACTAACAGTCTTCCCTCCCCCACACCCAAACAACCAATCAAACAAATCTCAAAGAGAAATTACGTACTAGTGTTAGAGCAATTAGAAGTTAGAATTTAAATTGTTTTGACAAGAAAGCAAAAAAGGACTTCCTTCCTACTGTACCTCACTGGTGCCCTTACCCCAGGATCTTCTTTCAACAAGTAGCAGGTGCCAATTCTAACCAATTGTATGAGGAGGAGGGGAAAGTATGGAAGGAAGACTCCTATTTCCCTTCACCTGAGGAGAGGGACCTTGCATAGGAAACCTCAAGTTGGCAGATGTTCTGCCTGGAAAACCCATTCTGTTCTTTTCCATCCTTGGAAAAAAAAATAGTAGAAATTGATTCAACCCAGTAAGAGAACATGATCTGAAAGAAAGAGGACTGGTATCTACCTGAAGCCTGTCCTATGTTCCCAAAAGCTACTTGTGGCAGGAAGTGAGACCAATGGAAAGTAAATTCCTCAGTGCTGGAATGTGAGAGAGCCTTGCAGTACAGCACTGAAGGTAAACTCACTAGCAAAATTGTTTGTTTAAAGGCATGAATAATTTTAAGAAAAAGAAAATCCAGTTAAAAACTTGAGTATATGCAGATAAAGGAACAAAGAAGATACTACAATTAGAAGGAAGGTTAGTGCCAAAACATACATAATCATGCATAAACATGCAAAGCTCTCTAAATAAATATTGTAGCATAAAAGAAATCGAGGAAACACATGATAAAACACAGAACTCTGTGGACTCCCAAGAGAAAATGGGTCCTCACTAGTACTTTCCATAATGGTTCAAGAGAAAACTTAGTATATTAAGAGAAGTTAGAAGGAAACAAATGTCAGAATATATGGCCTAGGCAGCAGATTAGAAAAAACTCAATCTAAGGCTGTTTCTCCAATTAGATGAAAGGCAGAACAACAGAACAGGAATGCAAATACATGGAAAAAAAAGGACAATTTGGAGGAAGAGAAGCATAAAGTAATAAAGTTAAAAGAGGTCATTGGTAAACTTGGAAAGGGTAGTTTCAGTTGAATGATAGGGTTGGAAATTAGGTTGCAAAAATTTCAGAAGAGAAGAGTGAGAAGAGAGAGAGTGGAGGCACGGTTACAGATACCTTTCTTAAGGAATTTAGTCATGAAAGAGAGGAAAGAGGTAAAGGATTATAGATAGTGGGGATGCTATGATAAATTGAATTTTTCTTTTATCATCAGGGAGACATAGGAGAGGCAAGAGGCAAGCAGCCCATAAGTAAGGTTGAAACAAAGAAGGCAAGAGAGGGAGAGAGAGAGAGAGAGAGAGAGAGAGAGAGAGAGAGAGAGAGAGAGAGACAGAGACAGAGACAGAGAGAGAGACAGAGAGAGACAGAGACAGAGAGAGAGAGAGAGAGAGAGAGAGAGAGAGAGAGAGAGAGAGAGACAGAGAGAGAGAGAGGGAGAGAGAGAGAGACAGAGAGAGAGAGAGAGAGACAGAGAGAGAGAGAGAGAGAGACAGAGAGAGAGAGACAGAGAGAGAGAGAGACAGAGAGAGAGAGACAGAGAGAGAGAGAGAGAGAGACAGAGAGAGAGAGAGGGAGAAAGAGAGAGAGAGAGAGACAGAGAGAGAGAGAGAGAGAGACAGAGAGAGAGAGAGGGAGAGAGAGAGAGAGAGAGAGAGACAGAGAGAGAGAGAGACAGAGAGAGAGAGAGACAGAGAGAGACAGAGACAGAGACACAGAAAGAGGTCACTTCTATGTCTGAGCCCAACCTAAAGGAGGAAATAGTTGGGGAAGATATGATATGGAGAAGGGAAGAAGGAGGAGCTCTTGGTGAATGAATTCAATTGTGTGTGTGTGTGTGTGTGTGTGTGTGTGTGTGAAGTAAGAGGCAAGGTTCTCAGCCAAGAAAGTTAGGGTAATGAGTACCATAGGAGACTTGAGGAAAGATGGGAAAATTTGTAACAGACACTTTGGAGAACGGGATGGTGAATTGATGATTAGGGAAGAATAGAACATTTTCTTTGCCACAATAAGGGTCCAGTTGGAGATTAGATAACATAAATTTATAATGTACCTAATTAATGCGGCCTCTTGATTTTCTCTACCTCCATTCAGCAGTGAGAACAATGTTAATAATAACTAACATATATCTTTATACATACATACATACATCTATAATTTACTATGTGTGAAGTACTGTGCTAAGTGCCTTACAATTACTATGTCTTTTGATCCTTACAACAACCCTGAGAAGTTGGTGCTATAATTATCCCCACTTTACAGATAAGGAAACTGAAGCAAACAGATGTGAGAGGCAACAAAAGTTAAGTTTCCACGGAAGTTGTTATTAGTTGACGAAGTCACTGAGAATAAGTCAGATAATGAGAAGGCCAGCAGACTGCAGGTGGACACAATCAATTGGGAGACAGACAGTGGCCTTCAGAAAATTACAAAGGTTTTGATAAAGGAACCAAGTCCACAGTTAGCTGGAACTAGCCAAGAAAAATGACCTAGAATAACCTGGAGAAAGCTTTTCTTCACTGCACTTGCTTAACGAATCTCATGTATATAAACAGACATGCCCCACATAAAATTATCCCTCCATTTTCTGATCATGGGTCCTATTGTTAAAGTATGTTTGGAAGAGAGGGGATCACACCAAGGATGGTTACATAATGGGAATGTAGAGAAGATGGTGACCTATTTGAGAGTGCACCAATCTGTCTCTTGGTGGGAGGATCTGTCTTGAACTGACATTATATAGCTCATCTCACTTCTGTATTCTTATACACTTATACACTTCCTAAGCGGGGAGGGCGGTATTTGAACCTGCTTTTGGCCAAAGGTGTTCAATTGCTCTGAACTCTGTTGCAATAAATTTTCCTTGATACCTTATTAGTGACAAGAGTATCTCTAACACAAAGATCAAGTGACTCGCCCAAGGTCACACAGCTGATAAATGTCTGAGTTCTGAATCTGAACTCAGATCTTCCTAACTATAGGTCCAACTCTCTATCCACTGTGTTACTTAGCTACCAAGAATTTGAATGGTGGGAATAATATAGGGGTTGGGTTTAGCAAGTGGTGGCTGGGAGTAGTGGTGGTAAGGGATTTGGGAATGGAAGGTAGCATAGAGTTGGCTCACCAAAGGGTTGAGATATGGAGGTGAGGAGAGGGTAGTATGAGCAGAGGTACTGACTGGGGTAAAAAAAGAGAGGTGGCAGAAATGAATGTCACAGAGAGCATGAAAACCAGAGTTAGGGGTCTTAAGGCATAAGTAAATCTGGAATAATTAAAGATTATGATCAGGAAAAAAGAATTTTGGAGTTTGTGAACAAAGAAGTAGCACATTTGTTGGTGATGGCAAGATCAAGGTTTGGAATATTTTTGATATATGTTTTCATGGATGAATTAATTGAAGGTGCATAGACTTATGCTTAGCCTGTAAGTGACATGCTCCATTTTGTCATTCATAATCCAGTCTTGAAAATAAATAGGGAAAATTTACTAGCCATTGCACAAACAATTAAGATAAGCTACCCCTTGCTGTGAGAGGCACTCAGGTAGTAAAATAAATGGACTCAAATTCTTTCTCATTTATCTTGGACAAATTATAATTTCCAAAGTTTCAAGTGATATTCTTGACATAATTCATTTCTAACTTAAATTTCCTAATCAGTGGAAAGAAAAGAAGAAAAGGAAAGAAGTATGTCAAGAATGTTTAGAGAAAGGTGAAAGAGATAGAGAAGTCACCTAGTTCACTGCTTAGTTCCCAGGGAGGTCAACATGGTCCTTTCCAGAGGGAACTCTGTCCACTCCACTCCCAGGAAAAAGATGCTGCACCTTTTCCTTGTACTGTCAGCAAAATAATAGCAAAATCTCAAAGGGCAAACTTGTTATCAGCTCATTCGTCTGACTAAGAAGTCTTCCATGGTAAAAGTTTTGAGGCTAAATGGGGCATACATATCACAGAGAATTTTGGCTAACCTGAAGTGTCATATTTCATGGGGAGTTCAGAGGGGCAATTTATCATAATTGACCCCATCAGAAAAGACCAACCATCTTTAGTAGATCGGGGGTTGCAAAATGCCACCACACTTGACCATAAAATTTATCATGTCAGTAGACCCACAGTCAACATTACAGACTGTGAAATATGGCAGTGCAGCCAGGATATTTATCTTTGTTGGAACTGACAGATTACCCTTGCAGTTTCAACTTAGTCCAACTCAAAGCACATTAGTGCCCTAGTACATTCTCTTATGACCCATCAGGACAATCCAATTGGAAACATGAATTACAGTTATAAAGACTAGGTGGGAGTGGTATTTTGCACACATATATTTACAAGCAGACATACTTTGGTGGCTTGATTTAGAAAGTTGTAAATATATATATAAGGAAAGACCTCTTGACTATGCAATTAACCATTGTTGAAGGGTTATCTTACTTTCCTAACACTGAATTAAGAGAAAAATTAGAATTTATTTCATCGAGTAGCCAAATTGACAGCATACATGGGAAATTTATCTTTTTTCCTCATTTCATAGCATGATTACCCATCGATGAGAAGCCCCTGAAAATCCCTCCCAATTTTGTGAAGAAAGTCATATATATCTTCAGCCCAGGACCTCCCTGACAGCTCCATCCTATCTCTACTTCTGTAAGGCTTCTTCCCTTCCACCCAGAGGTTCAATGTTCTTGTGGAATCTCTATCCTCTTTTAATTAAAATCTGTTTTCAAGAAAGCATTCAGTATTCATTCACACATTTTAAAGAATCAGAGCCATAACCTTTGGTATTTTAGTGTTAGGTTGGAGTAAGGGTTGGGTAATCTGTCTTTCTAGTATCTTCTGAGCTACATCATGTAAGCAGTTTTCTATTCTGTCTGTGTATAATGATGGACCTGTTTCTATTCAACTTGATAACCAAGAACTTCTACACAGTCCATAGCATCACAAAAACCACCTTTTATTGGTGATTCTGATAATTTATTCCATGCTGGGAATAATTACCAATAATTACCCACCATGGAGGAAGAATAGGACAATAGGAGTACTGGATTTGGAGAAGACCTATGTTCAGATCCTGAACTTGCCACTTATTTATGTGACATTTGGTAACTAAGTTAGCTTATCTGAACTTCAATTTCTTTATTTTTAAAATGAGGGGGGTTAGACTGGATAACGTCTGAAGTTTCTTTCAGCTTTACATCTATGATCTTATAGCCATACATCTAGTTTAGGGTTGGGGAATCAGCAGGTTTGAAGCCACATGTGGCCTTCTAGGTCCTTGAGTGTGGCCTTTTGATTGAATCCAAGTTTTTCAGAACAAATTCTTTTATTTAAGGCGATTTGTTCTGTTATGTTTGGATTCAGTCAAATGGCCCCACTTAAGGACCTAGAGAACCACATGTGGCTTAAGGACACAGGTTTCCTATCCTGATCTAGGCTGAAGATAGTAACTCATTTAATATAGATTGCTGAAAAGGTCATTATTTATATAGACAAACTCCCATTTGACAGGAGTCTATAATACACAGTCTTTTCTCCTGTGCATGAAGCTGGATTCAGAATTAATTATAAGTGTAGTAAAACACTCTCCTATATTTTGAACTATTCTAACACCCATTCAAACTTTTACTATAATGAAATGGTCTAGGTTATTTCTAGTTGACTACCAGTTTGAACTGGAGAGTTGCAGTTATCACACATGGTGGCCCAGTGAAAGTTCTGATTTTTGTAATAATGTCACTAGATAGGACAAACTTACTGATAAGAAATGTAGTATACTGAAAAGAGTAATGAATTTATGTTCAGAAGACCTTGATTTGAACGCTGTCTCTAAGACCTTGGACAAGCCATTGTCTTAACTATGTCATGGTTTTCTCAATTGTAATATGAGTGGATTTGACTAAAGGACATCTAAGGACATTTGATAGATCAAATCATATGGTAGAAAGAGTTTAAGTAGCATCTGGATAATTAAATATTCAAACACTTTTAGTGATTGTTAGGTGAAGGTGGTTTCAAAAAAGCCCTAGATTATATGGGTGGTTTTCTTTACCTACCTTTCCAGTCTTCTTAAAACCTAAACTCTCTTTTCCCCTTCCCTCAGCTCATCAATACTCTTGTGATTCAAAGACATTCTATCCCCAGATTCAGGGCATGTTCATTGACTGTTCCCCATGCCTGGAATGAATTCTCTCCTTGTCTCTGCCTACTCACTTCCATGGCTTTCTTCAGGTCTCTTACTAAGGTTCTTTCTAAGGAATCCTTTTTACATCCCCATCAATTTTAGTGCCTTCTTTCTGTTGATTAGTATCAATTTATCTTGTATGTGGCTTGTTTGTACATAGTTGTTTGCATGGTGTCCCCTCCATTAGACTGTGAGTTCCTTGAGGGCAGGGACGTTTACTTTCTTTTTGCCTTTCTCAAACCCATGTGATTTAGAGCATTTTTCTATGTCAAGAGATAGCTTCTGAAAAGTATCTGTTTATCAACTGGAGAATGGCTCTTATCTTTACAAATCTGACTCAGTTCTATATTCAGTATAGATTTGAGAAGTGAGGTCTTTATCAGAGAAACTTGTAAAACTTTTGATATTACTTCATTGTCTAATGTATCTTCTAGTAAAGTCTAGTTTTCCTGATTATCCCTTTTAAGTAGGTCTATTTTTTGCTTTTGCTTTGTCTAAGATCATGATTATTACCACTGCCTTTTTTTTACTTCAATTGAACTATAAAAGATTCTACTATAGCCATATGCTACTATATAAAGTGATTTTTAACCCCTTGAAAGTTGGTTTCCTTTTATGAATGCAGATCTAAGAACTTGTGGTAGCAGGTCCTCCTGTGTATGTTAGGGTGCTTACTGATACATCAATATAACTCTTTTGTCTTCTGGAAAATGATATTCCAGGCTCCTTTAATGTGGAAGTCACTAAATCTTGTGTGACCCTGACTATGGCTTCACAATATTTGAATTGTTTCTTTCTAATTGCTTGAAGTAGTTTCTCTTTGACCTGGGAGCTCTGAAATTTGGCTTTAATATTCCTGGGGGTTTTCATTTTGGGATCTTCTTCAGGTAGTGATTGGTGAATTCTCTCCATTTCTATTTTACCCTTCCTTGATAATTTCTTGAAATATGATGTTTAAGCCCTTTCTCTGATCATGGCTTTCAGGTAATCTGATAATTCTTAAATGATTTCTCCTTGATCTATTTTCTAGGTCAGTTGTTTTTCCAATGAGATGTTTCACATTTTCTTCTCCTTCTTTTTACTTGGTTTTCTTGTTTCTTGCTGCTTAATGTAGTCATTAACTTTCACTTGACCAATTTTTTAAAAATTTTATTTTAGACCCAAACACCGAAACATAAATGCAGCATAAAAAAAAGAACCAAAAAGATATCATAAACTTAAATACAAAGTTAAAAAGAAAAGAAAAGCATGTCATGTGAATAGCAGAAAAATTGGATTCAAATTGTGTAACAATAAATTTTCATTTTAAGAAAGACTATATGATAATTAATACTTGTGTTGACAACCTGTGAGTAGACCAAACTGCCTGAGTGGGGACCCAGCTAGCTGGGTAACCCAGCTCATCATCTCCCTTCTATCTCCTCCCCTTCCTTTGGGGTTTACTGGCTAGATGTCCTTCCTCTTTCCTTCCTTCCTTCCTTCCTTCCTTCCTTCCTTCCTTCCTTCCTTCCTTCCTTCCTTCCTTCCTTCCTTCCTTCCTTCCTTCCTTCCTTCCTTCCTTCCTTCCTTCCTTCCTCCCTCCCTCTCCTTCCTTCCTTCCTTCCTTCCTTCCTTCCTTCCTTCCTTCCTTCCTTCCTTCCTTCCTTCCTTCCTTCCTTCCTTCCTTCCTTCCTTCCTTCCTTCCTTCCTTCCTTTTCCCAAAACCTTAAACCTAGCACACTCTGAAACCCAAAGGTTGGACAACAATAGGTTCCTGCCCAAGCTCCACTTAATGGCTGGTTTACAGTGATTATTAATAGTAACAATTTCTTTTTCCCTCTCAGTTTGATTTAGTCATTTTTTTCTTTTGCTCATTAAAAGGACCATTCCCTGACTACTTCTTAAAGAGGTCTATTCACTCAGTGGGTATTACCTCCCTTGAAGTGAGTACCTCAAAAGGCCCAGCCTAAAAAGTCCAAGGTCTCCTACTGCATCCTGGGCCATCTCCAGTCATCTTGATGACTATCTTGGTCACTGGATCCAGATGGCTCAGGAAGAGAAAGTGAGGCTGGTGACCGTGCATAGTTCTCCCTCACTCAAAATGAAATCAAGTGCAATTCATGTCATCATTTCTCTGATGTCATGATCTTCTTTGAAGACAAAGAATGAACACAACTAATGTTGAAAATTGTCCTTCTTTGCTTCCTTGTGAGTTCTTTTGTTCTCTGCTGTGCACTTTTTTCCCCTCCCTAATTCCCCAGAAGGCTACAATAAAGTTGAGACAGGCCTCTATAGCTATAGATATACACATATATATTCATTATATAGATACATACTTTCCCAAGTATATTCTACTCCTGATCTTTTATTTTATGTTTGAGCACAGCTCTTGTTTCCTATCTCCCCTGACTCCTGTACTTAACTTCTACCCACTACCTTGCCCTCCTATGACTTGCCTACCACTCCAAGGGTCCCTCCCCATCCTCCCATTCCCATTAAATCTAAACACCCTTGTATATCCCCTTTTGCCTCTTCCCTTCTCCTCCCCTAAAGATCCCTCCCTTGTCCTCTCCCTCCTCCTACATAGCCCCTACCATTTTATTTCTTCTGAATTTAGAAGACTTTTATACTCTTCTAAATAAATATGTATTGTTCCCTCTTAAACTCATTCCCAATGAAAGTGGGTTACCAGAACTATCAGTTCCTCCATCTAATTACTCTGTATTGATTCTTCTTCTTGCACCTCATTTGTACAAAATGATTATTCTTTTAGCTCTTCCTAAATGGTTTTACTTTTTAAATTCATATCCTATTCAGGTTTTCCCCAATCTTACTTAAGGGGTACCCAATTATTAATAAGAATCTTATACATTTTACATATATTTATATATATACATATATCTATATAAGTACAAAGTATACAATCTGTCCTTATGAATCCCTTACAATCAGTCTTTCATATGTACCTTATGTTTCTCTTTGTTCATGTACATCAAATCTTCTATTAAGTTCAGGATTTTTTTTAAAACAAAGTCTTGAAAATCTGAGAGTTTATCAAATGTCTTTTTTTTTTTCATTCAGGATAACACTTAACCCTGCAAGGTTAAGTATTTTGACCCTGGATCAAGAAGAAGTGACAGAGAAGAATGAGGAAGAAGAGGAGGAGAAACAGGAGGAGAAGGAGAAGGAAAAGGATGAGGAAGAAAAGGAGAAGAAAGAGGAGAAGAAAAGAAGGAACAGAGAAAGTTAAGGAGGAAGAGAAAGAGTTTTTTGGACCTGAATAAGTAATTTCATGTCTTTGCATCTCAACTTCCTTCTCTATAAAATGATTATATTATTTGTTCCCTATTACCATACAGGGTTGTTGAGAGTATTAAAAGAGGTAATGAATATGAAAGTATTGGAAAACTAAGGAGCTTACAAATATAAGACACAGTAAGAGGCAGTATGGCAATGAGATTGTAATGTATGTGTGAGAGATTTGCCCAGGGTCACATAGCTAGTGTCTGAAGTCAAACTTGAACTCAAGCCCTCCTGATTCAAGGGCCAGCACTCTATTGACTGTGCCATCCAGCTGTCCCTAATAATTTTGAAACAGATTTTGCTCACTATACTTTTATTCATTATACTTAAAATTATACTAAAAAAAATCAGAAAATAGCTACTCAGTCTTAGAGTCAGGAAGATCTGAGTTCAAGTCCAGCTGCTGACACATACTGTCTATTTAATGCTGGGCAAGTCACAATTTCTTCATTCTCCAGCCACCTTTATAAAGCTATGAAATACATTTCAGGCACTGATTTTCATCATAAAGGGAATGCATTCATCTTGGAGTGCCCCATAGCAGTGAAATTTTAGATCTATTCCCTATGGGGCATACCCCCATCCCACATTTATGTGGTATTTTGTAAACCTTATGTCCAAGCAAACAAACAATATAGACTCAGCAAAGAAAACATGCTATAAGTCTTATAGAGAACTAAACTTGGAACCAGAAAAACCTAGATTTAAGTCCTCTGATACTTTCTAGCTATATGACTGTAAAAGTTACTTCATCTCTGAGTCAGATAATTCCCTTGAGTTTATAAATTATTCCCCCTCCTCTTCTACCATCTTCTCTTCTTCCTCCTCCTCTCTAATATCACTAGCTAGCTAATATTTATATGGTCCTTACTATGTACCAGGCACTATGCATTTAGCAATTATAATCTCATTTGTGAACCTCACAACAACCCTGGAAGGTAGGTGCTATAATATTCCCATTTTACAGATGAGGAAATGGAGGCTGAGTGACATGCTCTGAGTCACATCTAATAAGTGTCTGAAGTTGAATCTGAACTTAAGTTTTCCTGACTCTGGCTCAGCACTCTATCTGTCCAGTGTTCCAGCTGTCTTACTAAGTTATAGAAGGACCCAAACATGAATGAAATCAACCAGGGAAACTCAAACATTTTTACATTTCTTTATGCATTGGGCAGAGGATTGAACTAGACTTCCTCTCAAATTCCTTCATAATCTGAGAGTCTATGATTTTATAAAAGCAAAATTCATGGAAAAAGAACTTTGCATATTGCAGTTCTTTAATTACCATAAGGTCATCCAAGGATCAGGCCTCAGTCTTGGCATTTTAAGGAGCTAGTTTTCTAGTTGATTACTTTCATTACTACTGTCAGTATGCTCCAATTTCATTCTGTTTTCACAAAATATTTTCATGTTGCTTTTCAGATTTCTGCCCTTGCTATATTATGGGACACTAGCAAAGAAAGACTGCATTGATTTCTACTTATGCCCCTAACCACACTGGAAGTTGTGTGGTTGATGAAAAAAGATATGCTTGCAAAGCCAGCTGTCAGCGACTGATCTCTGCTCTCAGCAGATTTATTTGGAAATGAATGACTCTGAATAGGGGAGAGAACCAGATGCCAATGGGGTATAAAATGGGCCTCACCAATTGCTGATTCAGCACGTGACTCCTGCAGAGGCTCACACCAAAACAGTTCTGATAACAGACTATATTCCAAGCCAATCAGGAACTCTGACTGTCAAAAGCCCCTCAAGACAAGCAAGTTTGCAAAATGAGCCCCTAGGTTTTGACTCACCATAAAACCAGGAAATTGTTCATCATCATCATCATCATCGTTATTTTTGAAGAGCCAAGCAGAGGCTCTTTTTTGACTGGGCACAGCTGAGGAATCACCATTTGTTTTATCTCTGGAGGCAAACATTTTGGGATTTAAGTATAATAGGCAGCAGGAGGAATCAAGAGTGATGTTAATGCCACATAGTCATTGGGCAGCTGCTAGTCTGAAGCTTTCTACTGAGGCTTTTCTTTTTCGGCCAAGAGTGTGCCCATTTCACAAGTCATGACTTTTGGCTGGACATTTGATGGAGTTGTCATGTGGAAAAGATGGAAATGTAGGTTAGATGAAAATACATTTTGTTACTAGTTGGAATAATTAGATCTGAAAAATGATCCTTAAAGTCTTGATGCAAACATGAGGGGTCAGTCTGTAGTGGAGGGAACCAGAGATTTATCTGTGGCCCTGCCCTTTGCAAGGATTTTAATCAATAATTTGGATGAAGGCAGATATAGAATTTTTTAAAAAAATAATTTCTTAATACAATGCTTGAAGGGATAGCTAAAAGACTCAATGACACTTAGGATCCAGCACAGTCTCAACAGGCTGGGGAAATGTCAAAATCTGAAAAGATATTGATAAATAAATATTAATAGATAAATGTAAAATCCTACCCTTGGGTTAAAAAATCAATTTCACAGATTATTTTCCACAATTTTTTTTATAAGGGTGAAAATTGTGACTAGACAAAAATCAACTAAGAAAAAACCCCCCTAGGGATTTAAATATAACACAAGCTCAGCATGAGTCTGCCATGTGACTTGGTGTCCAAAAAAGCTAATGCAATTGACATAGGAAGGACACAGCACCCATGACTAGAAAGGTTTTTTTGTATATCCTGTCTTATCCAGACCACATTCATTGCACTTTGTTTACTTTTGAGTACCATATTTTATGAAGGACATTAATATTTGGGAGTGAGTCAAGAAGAAGGCAGTAAAGTCTAAGGATCATGTAAAGGAAATGGGAAGTTTAACCTAAGGAAGGCATCATAGCTGTCTTCAAGTATCTGAAGGTCCGTCACATGGAATAGGAACTAAATATATCCTTTTTGTCCCCTGAGATCAGTGCAAGAAGGTACAGTGACTAGAAGTGTCAGATTTAGACTTCATAAAAGGAAAAACTAAAAGAATCAGTTAATAACCATCTATCAAGGACGTATATTCCAGACACTACACCAGGTGCTGGGAAAATAAAGACAAACTTGAAACAGTATCTGACTCTCAATGAGCATACATTTCATTATGGAAAAGTAGCACACATATGTGTGTTTGTGTATGTATGTATATGTGCATACAGAATAAATAAAAAATAAATACAAGGTAGTTAAAGAGTAAAGGCTCCAGTAGTTAGGTTCAGTAGAATAAAAGATGATGCTTTAGTTATGTCTTGAAGGGAATCAGGGATTACATGGGGCAGAAGTGAGGAGGGAGGGTGTTTCAGGGATGGGGGAAAACCAAGGTAAAGGAATGAAAATGGAAGATGAAGTAGTGCATGAGGAACAGGGAGAAAGTCAATTTGTTTGGAGAATAGAATGAATAAGTATGAGTAACGTCTAATTAGTCTGGAAAGATAGGTTGAGGTTAAGTTGTGAATATCTTCAAAAGTCAAACAAAGGAGTTTATCCTGGAAATAATAAATAGCTATTGGGATTTATTGCATTGAAGAGGGATGTGGACAGAGCTGTGTCTAAGAAAAATCACTTTGGCAGTTGGATGGAGGATGGCTTGGAGTGGCGAAAGGCTTGAGGCAGGTAGATTTGCAATAGTAAGTGTAGGAGGTAAGGAGGGCCCAAGATGGTGATTTTGTGAACAGAGACAATGGATTGGGTATGAGAGATGTTATGTAGGCAGAAAAAATAGCATTTGACAACTGATTTATCAGTGTGGGATGAAGGAGACTAAGGAGCTGAGGATTTCAGTGAGGTTACGAACCGAGGAGACTGTAAGAATTGTGATACCCTTGATAGAAACAAGGTTTATTGATTGGCTTGGGTGTGGGGGAAATGAGCTTCTAGTTTAGACAGTTAAGCTTGAGATGACAATCTGGGACACCCAGTTTTAAATATCTGATAGAAAGTAGAATGGGCTGTCTCAGAAGGGAGGAGGTTTGAGAGAAAGGCTGATCATTTGTATTCATCAATCAATTAATTAATCCATGAGCATTTATTACGCCAGGAGCTGTGAGTGGTACACACTGGGACGTAAGACCTCTGAGCTTCTTCCTAAAATCTGATGACTCCAATTTTTGCTTTTAATCTAAAGATTCTTTACTTCACCAAAAAATCTCCCAGTTAATTATCTCTTGCTAGTAAAGCTAACAAGAGTTTGCCAAGAAACAATTTTGAGTAAAAGTTAGAAGGCTTGTCATCTAGGGGAAACAGTTTATTCCTGAGATAACCATTTTTCATTAATGGATTAAATGGTCTTTCTGAATTGTATGGGGTTCTTTCAGATGATTAACAAAGTATTTTCATTAAGCCTAACCTCTGGTTAATGTTAGGATCTTTTGTTTGTGACATGAGGCTTCATTTATAGCAATTAATAGGAATGTCGCCTACAAGGAATGATGCTGCTAAAATAGAAAATAAGAAGTGGGAATAGGTGAACTCACAGGGAACTAGGATCCTGCTGTCATGCAAATGTCCTTTGTAATGAAGAAAGAGGGGAAGGGAACTACAGATCATATGGATGTAAAGAAACCAAACTCTTCTTATAGAGAATGCTTTTTAAAAGTTCCTGGAGGCTTTAGCAGTTCTTTAAATCAGCAGGCCCTTTTATTTTCAGTCACAAAGAAGAGGAGAGAGGGGAAATGCCTCCTTTTCTCTTATTCTCTTTCAAGAAACCCACAGCACAGTCTTGTTGAGTCATCTCAAATCTCTTTGAAGAAGGAAGTGCCATCCCTTTGTTAGACTGTGGTTCAAAATTCATGAAAAAAAAAATTGGAGAAAAGGATTGCAATAGCATAAGATTTACTGTTTTCTTCATTTTACAATTTTATGTCTTGCTTGACATGTTTACTTTACAAATGCTTATGCTCCTGGCGAGAGCATTGCTTTCTGAACACTGCAGCGCATAATTAATGTCAAGGTGGAAGGTGATATGCCTGTGAAGGCTGCTCTCTTTGCTCTGAAAGGCACTTATGAAGCCAATTTAGGTCACACATGGTTCAGTTTCTTAGAAATTTCTCTTAATTGTTCAGTTAAAGAGAACACCTCAGGGCATTATTAGCAAGAAAGCCCAGTAGATTATGTATCCCAGGGAGTCTGAGTAGGCTTTGGTGGGTGGATTGCTTGAGTGAGATTGAGAGAGAGGGATTTTTTTTTTTTGTCTTATTGAAATCCAAGCATAAGAGCGAAACAAAAAATGTAGTTTAGCTGGAAGCTTCGTGACAAACTGTGCCCAATTTCAAAAAGAAAGCTGTTCCTATTTTCCTCACCCCAGCAAGCTTCTGAGGTTCACATGGCAAGGAACACACTAGACTAGGAACAAGATAGGAAATATATTTTTAATGGGCTGTTTCTTTTATGTTCATTTGTCATTTGCTGTTCTGTTTTAAGCCTCCTCCTGACTGGAGTTCAACTAGCAAAACTTGTAACATCAGTCAAAGAAGGCACAGACTGTGAAAGTGTCTGTAAACTGCTTTTGGCTTCCCATCATAAAAACAGGACTGACATTAGCTAAATTGCTGCCATAAGCAAATTCTGGGGGCTCATGTCGGTATTTGCAAGTCAGACAGCCAGGAAGAAAAGGAAAGTCTCACTAGAGTAATTATTATTTTCGGGTTTTAGGGGAGGGGGATGGTAAAAAAAAATAACTATAGAAGAAAAATATTGTCTAGAATCTCCTTTTCAGGTTTTATTCCCTCTTTATCCAAAATTGGCATGGGGATGCTTAGGGAAGAAATAGGTGCTTCCTCACTGGAAGCCAATACTGAGGAGCACTTGTCAGGTATGTTGCAGTGGAGAGAGTTTTGGAGGTATGGATTGGTCACTGAAGCCACTTACAACGCTAAAATTCTGTGGCCTTTGTCAAACTATGTTGGCATTTCAAAACACTATCTATTTAAGTAATGAAAGTCAGAATGGCGCTAATGGTTCAGCTCCTGCCTCAGACACATGTACTACTTGTGTGACGCTGGATACATCATTCAATTTTCTCATGTTCCAGCAACCCTCTAAGACTCTAAGTCACTGACAGTCAATGCTTTACGACCATCTGATGAATCCAAACCTTTGACCTCACCCTCCCAAACCTGTTTAATATTTTGTTTTTTTCTCTCGTAACACATGATCATGAGAACATAAGCAATATCACAGTGGATCAGACTAATACTACATGCAACTCTGTTTCTTGATAATGGCACCAGGGTGTCAAAGGCTGGCTTGGTTGGGCCACTGTCATGGTTAGAGAGTAGGACCATGCACTGTCAAGCTCCAAGTATCTGTACTTTTGTCCCTATCAGGAACCAGTTCATAGAAAGAATGTGAGAAGATGTGCTTAGAAAGGATCAGACAATGTTTTCCACCGGTTGTTAGATCACATTTGGGAGGCAAGAGATCAACGCATGGGAGTAACATAAGGGCCATGAGCGGGATCTCTGGTAAAGATACCATATGAACATACCAAGTTGATTATCTCAGTGGTGGACATAAGAAAGAGAATACTTGCTGTTAGAAGGGGCTCAGGATGTAGAAAGTGGGAGCCTGAGTATCTTAGATTGTTCCAACTGCTTGTACCTGATTTGTCCATGAGTATCAGGTGATACCTACTCAAAGGAAGCTTGATAATTCATCATGATTACTAACTTTAATTCATTCTTAATAGTTTCATGGATATACCTGAAACATCTCTCAGCTCCCTTAACTTACATCAATGGGCAGTATTTTTCCCATTCTCCTGTCAGTTGTTTAGAGCTCCCAAATCATGGATAAGAAAAAAAATAAATGAGTATTTAGATTTTTGACCCTGATTTGCTTTGGGACCCTGGGTCTGTAATGTCCCATTTCAGTGGACAGTGAAAGGTGTTGGGTGTAAGACAACCTGAAATTTGTATGGAAGTTAAAAGCAATGTGAAACCATTTTAGTGTTAAAAGTTTCAGTTCTCTAAATGTCATCCCACAGAAGTGTGAAATGCTATGCAGATACTCCAGCTTGCTCAGTAAAAATTCACCTGGTTTCTTGAGCCCTCTAGTGAAACAGTTACATGCTATCTGAGAGGGATGACATTTTGGGAGCCCCCTTTCCCAAACTGTTACATCATTAATATTTGATAATTTGGCACAGTATATCCTTAAGCAAATTGTTGTCGAAACTAAATTTTTCCTCAATTTGCTTGGCTTTCCATTCCTGATTTTCATGGGAGTATAAAAATATACTTTGGAACTCAGTAGGAAAGAAGCTATAATCCTTTCCCATCTTCCAACAGGATGGAGAGTCGAGTGTTTCCAGTGATTGATCCCTTTTAGTTGCGTTCATGTACTCTGCATGTAGTCTGTATGTATTTAGATATTTACACGTTGCCTCCTCCAATGGGGGATGAATACATATTCCTTGAAAGCATATATTTTTTTCTTCCATTTCTTTGTACTTCTAGTGCTTAGCACAGTGCCTGGTATGTAATCTGTGCATAATAAATGCTTGCTGATTTACTGCTTGATATTTACAAAATGCTTTAAGTTTTGCAAACCAGTTTGAACATACTATTTCACTTTACCTGGTTACTCTCATGCCCCCTGGACATAGCTCTGTTTCTACTCCCCTCATGGCCCCAGAGAAGCGTATACTCAAGTCCAGTTTGAAGGTCACTTACTCAGATTATCAAGGTCCCTTTTTCTAATACTAGGTTTGCTCTCAAGCCCCTTTGATGGCATCTTGATTTTGAGGTGCTCCAACCCTAGTACTCCATAATACCTTAACTTTCACCTCCTGCCCACTAAGGGACAAATGAAGAAATAGAAATACATACATGGAGTAGTTTTATTACTTCAAAACAAGAAAAATTCAGCCTAATAGACAGGATACCCCCAAATTTTACAAAACTACAATCCTATCCTTTTATATTATGCCCTGGATATACTACTGTTTCTTAAAATATGGCAAACACTGCTTGTGGCAGAGTAGAAGGACCCTAGACTTTGTATACGGAAGACCTGGGCTTGAAGTCAAGTCCTGGCTTTGTGGTTTGGTTGGATATAAGCAAGCTATTCCTTTTCTCTAAGCTTTGCTATAGAGGCAGTGTGGTGTAGTAGAAAGAACACTGCCTCTGGAGAGAGAGGATCTGAGGCCAGATCCTGCCTCTGTCACTTATCCATGTGATTGGGCAAGACAGTTAATCTCTTGAGTCTGTTTCCTCCTTTGAAAAAAGCCTTTAAAGTTCTTCCCAACTCTAAATCTATTAATGAATGATCTGTAAAATGAAGAGATTAACTAGATAAGATTCCTTTCAACTCTAAAATTCCGTGATATTATGAATTAAATAAACTCAGTGCTCCAGCTGTGGTCTCATATGCCTGGAATATCATGAACCTATCACCTCCTTTCTTCGCTGAACTAATTGTGCAGTGATAGAGATAACAGGAATTTTAGAAGACAAAGCACAATGAGAACTTGGTTGGAGGTCAGTTGCTCTTAAAACAGCATCATTAACTTCCTAGTGCCCATAAAGTAATAATTTAATGGATCAAAAAACATATGGTTTCATCAACATTGGTATGTCTTCCACTGAAGCAGATTATGTCCCCTCTATAGTTTAGTTGCTATGGATGTCTGCTCCCTCCCTGCTCCCCTCCCCCTGCTCATTCATCACCTGGTGGTCAGTCCTGTAGTGATGAGGATATTAAGTATATACCTTTTAAATATCTCAGTTTAACTATAGAATATCACAAACTTCAGAAATACATTCTATGGAATAAATGCTACCAGTCTTCCCATTAGAAAGTTACTCTGTCTTCCATCTTCCCGGCCCAAGCTCAATGCTATGAACAGAGTTCTGATTTCCTGCTCATATTCCTCTTGGCAATGACAAATGAAGAGACATATTCTTGATCATTTTCCAGAGAAGGAATACAGCTTGTGGAGGGCCATCTCTTTCAATAAAATCTGATTTGGACCTTGACCCCTATTTGGAAGCTATTTGATATGACAAGAATTAGTGGGGGGAACCAAATGTGATATATCAACATGTCACTTGTACCAAGCTGATTTTCTGATCATGAAGTTACTTGATTTTAGAGCTGCCCTCGGTATAAATCAAAACCACTACTATATATTTTCTTTTTCTCCTAGAATAAGATGGAGGCAACACTGAGTTTTAAAGCTTGCTTTAACATGAAGCTATCTCCCTCTGTTTCCTTGACAAATATTGATAACATTTCAAAGTGAACATTGCTCTAAGGCCCAAGGAACTCTGAGAGTTTCCCACAATTTAAAAGGGGAAGCAGGGTGATATTCAACCTCTGAGACCCTTCTTGAACCCTCTGAGTTACTAAATATTCAATCCAGAGAAGTCACTGGGATATGTTACTATATGAATGAAGTGGGTTGCTACCCACTTTTCTCAGTTGGCCTAGCATTCTCTATAAGCCTGAACCTTCAGAAAGCATGCTTCTCATCCTCGGGGAAGCTAATTTACCTAACTCACTTAACCCACTATGTTCAGATGGCCCCAGACTTCAACCATGCTTCATCTTCATATCCCATCAAATTATTCACTTCATCCATGGCATTACCTATCTGCAGCCAACCCTTGAACTCTTTCTTCTCTTTCTTTGGGCACAGTAATCAACTTAATATATTGTTTCTTTGGGAATTTAAAAAAATCAATTGACTGTCCTACATATCTGTTCACCATCCTACGGCTTCTCCTTCCCCAGACTAAAACTCTCTTTCCTGGATACCCTACCCTTCCATGTGTTGTGTTTTTTCATTAGATTGCAATGTTCTTGAGGTAAAAGATACCTTCATCTCTTTTTTGTATTGGTATATATTATGTGCATAGTGCATAATAAGCACTTAAAAGTTCTTGTTCATTGATTCATCATTTAACACTTTGCCCACCTCTTCTTACTCAATACAACCTCCTACCTGGGTTGTTGTGACACTCCTGTCTCTTGGTTTTCTTTCTGCCCATTACCACCATCTCAGTTTCCTTTGTTTTTTCAGCATCTTACTCTCTCTCTCTCTCTCGTTGATTTCATTAGATCCCATGGTCTCTGTATATATTACTTCCAACCCTAATTTCTGTTCTAAGTTCTGATTCCTCATCACTTATTGCCTTTCCTACATTTCCAGTTGGACGTCTCATAAAGATCTCAAATGCATCTTGTCCCAAAGTAGAATTAATTAATTCTCTGCCATGCCCTTTCCCCCGCATCCTATCTGTCACAAGCAGCCAGGGAGTACAGAGGATGGAGCCCTGGGTTTGGAGTCAGGAAGATCTGAGTTCAAATCTGACCTGAGGCACTAGCTCTGTAACCCTGAGAAAGTCATTTAACCTCTGCCTGATTTAGAATCCCATCTCTTGCCTCTGTACCTTAGTTTATAAACTGGCCTCTATATCTTTACCACATGCTCTTCACTTCTGTCTCTTAGAATCCCTGACCCTTAAACTCTCAATTCATATGCCACCTTCTATGGACAAAACTTCTTGATTTCCCCTAATTTTTAGTATTCTTTTTCCCAAAATAGTCATACATATGTTTATTTTATTTACTGATTTATTTACTAATAATTTATTATTTACCAATATCCCCTCCAGTCGTTATGTGGTCTTCATAATGACAAAGTTTACTTTCTTTGTCCTTGTGTCCCTGGAACTAAAAACAGTGCCAGGCACATAGAAGTCACCTAACAAATGTCTGTTGGTTTGGATTTGTACACAGTAGGGCCTTAATAAATATCGAATCAGGGAAAACCACATTTATTCCTCACTCCCTGTGCTTTCTCTTTTTGGGTTGCAATTTTATGGGCAGGTTTGGTGTGAGACTCTGAACGAGATTCAGCAAAACAAATGGTTCCTATTTAAAGAGATGAAATGGACTAGGTGATCCAAGATAATCTGTTTTATGGATTCATTTGGCTTATTGGAAGGTTTCACTTTACAGATTTGTGCAACCCTTCAAGGAAGGAGCCAGAGCTGGTATTTTAACCTTGTTCCAAGAAATGCCTATTTGTTCTGACCAGTAGCTCAGTTTCAGGACAAAGGACCCAAAGGCTTTCATAGAACTAACACTGGAATGGCAATTCGGAAAACTGGGTTCTTGTCCTAGCTCTTCCACTAACTAGCTTTGTGATCTTGGGTTATTGACTTAACCCTAATACCTTCATGCCTTTGCTAAAGTCTTTGCTGTACTTAGAATACTGCCCCCCTCCCATCTCTATCTTTCTCTTTAGAACTCCTTTACCCTGTGGATAGAGTGCCAGGTCTGAAGTCCACAAGACCTAACTTCAAATCTGGCCTCAGACATTTATTATCTGTGTGACCCTGGACACAATTCTGTTTGCCTCAGTTTTCTCATCTGTAAAATGATCTGGAGAAGGAAATTGTAAACACTTCAGTATTTTTGCCAAGAAAACCCCACAAAAGTCAAATGAGACTGTAATGACAGAAAAACAAAAAGAACGTCCACCTCAAAACCCATCTTTAAAGTTTCTCCATGAAGCAATGCCTGATTCCCCTGATGGACAACTTTCCCCTCTGGTCTCAAATATAATTTTGTGTTTTAACATTCTAACACACTCATTTCTATTCTTTGCACCTTCACTTAGTAGAAAACACTTGGGTATTAGCTTTTTTAAAAATAATTACTTTCTGTTGCGTTTTATCTCCCTGCTGTTTTTCAGTTGTTTTTCAGTCATGCCTGACTTTTCATGATCCCATTTGGGATTTTCTGCACAAAGATAACTGGAGTGACTTGCCATTTCCTTCTCCAGATGAGGAAACTGAGGCAAACAGGGTTAAGTGATTTGCCCAAGGTCACACAGCTAGGAAGTGTCTGATGCCAGAGTTGAACTCAGGAAGATGAGTGTTCCTGGTTCCTACTCTAACCACTGCACCACCTAACTGCCCCCTTCAAAGGAGTTAAGATCTAAAAGGGATGACATCAAACTGACCAAATGCTTTGCAGTTCTGTTATAAAGTGTTGGACTAGTTTGCTACGAGATCCCTTCTGACTTAAATTCCGCGATTCTGTGTTAGGCTTGAATCATTTACTTCCATATAAAATGTATGACCCAAGGCATACATTTTCAAATTTACACTTGTCAGCAGGTCCTTAAAAGCCCTTTCATTGAAATTGTGGTCCATGATTAATAAATCCTACTTGTTGGGATTTGATGTCTTGGGCTATTGCTACTGATAATCATAACAGTAACTCACAGTTATACAGTGTTTTATGGTTACTGTTTTAAACTCCTTACATATATCATCATCTTGGTTTTGACAGCAATCTTGCAAGAAAGGTGGGATGAACACTTTTTCTGTGTTTTACAGATAAGAATACTGAGGCTCCGAGAGGTCATATGGCTTGCTCGGAGTTGTATGATTACTAAGTGACTTAACTGAGATCTAAATCTATGTCTTCAAACACTAAGTCCAATGTTCTTCCCTTTGTCATTTAAATTTTTAAAAAATCACCTTTTTATTTTATTTTTTTGGGGCCAGGGGAAAATGAAGAAATAGAGAACTCACAGCCAATCAGTTGTATCTCTAAGCATACAAAGTTCATTTCATTCATTTATTTAGACTATAGCTTTATCAGCAGAATACTAAGTTTCTCTTTCTAAGGAAAATGCAGCTGTTTATAGGACTGTTCAGTCCCTCCAAAAATGATTCTGCACTCATCCTACTGATGTGTAATATTTTAATATTTGGTTAGTCTTCTATTCAGTCCTTTCAGTAACCAGAGTTAAAAATGTACAAGGATTAATGGTGATATCTTTTCAGGTGTGCTCCATTCCAGCACACTTTTCAGGGAAATGGACAGCTAGGTGGTGAAGTGGATAGTATGTTGACTCTGGAGTCCTGAGAACCTGGGTTCAAATTTGGCCTCAGATACTTACTAGCTGTGTGACCCTGGGCAGGTCACCTAACCTCTGTTGCCTCAGTTTCCATATCTGTAAAATGAGCTGGAGAGGGAAATGACAAACCACTCCAGTATCTCTGCCAAAAATCCCAAATGGTTCGTGCAGAGTTAGATACAGCTGAACAATGGTTGAATGAGAAAAACAACAACAAAAATGTCTAAGTAGTAATAGTAGTAGGCACTATTATTTCAGTAATAATACTATTAAGTACTATTATTATCCTCCTTTTACATATGAGGAAACTGAGGCAGACAAAGACATACAGCTAGTGAGTGTCTGAGGTTAGATTCAAGCCCAGGTCTTCCTCCCTCCAGGCACAGGGTTTTATCCACTGAGCCACCTTCCAGCCTGATCACAAATTCAGTATCTTGGCTTCAAGTCTAACACACTCTATCAACTACATAACGCTGTCTCAGAATGCTATTCATAGAATAAAGGAGATTTGAATTCAAATTCCCACTTTGATACTTGTGTGCTATCCTAGGCCTTATCTTTTAAGTAATAGACAAGTCACGTGTCATCTGTTTGAACAGACAGAGCTCTGGCAATGATAAATCCTTAGGTCTTTTGCATCTATTCTTAGATTTATGTATCATACAATAATGCATAGGGAGATGCAAATAGAATGGTATGAAAATTTTGAAGAGAGGGAGAGATCATCTATACCTTACAAGGTAAGGAAAAGCTTTATGGAAGAATAGGCAAATGAAGTAGGCATTAAAGGGGGTGAGAGATTTCAATAGACTAAGTCATTGGGGAAAGCATTTCTGGCTTAAGGGATGATGTATGTAAGTCCAAGAGGCAGGAAACAACAGATTGTATTGAAAATCATGAAGAGTCTGGTTTGGCTGGAATACAGAGTATGTGATAAGGCTAGAATGATAAATTGGAAGTAGATAATAATCAATATATTATTTATATATGATTTAAGGTTTGTAAAGCATTTTTTTAATAAATATTATCTCATTTTATCCTTACAACAACCCTGAAAGTTAAATGCTTTTGTTATATACATTTTACAGTTGAGGAAATTGACTACTAGACAGGGTAAGTACCAGGTCCCTCATCTAGTAAGTGTTTGAAGCTGAATTTGAATTCAGGTCTTCTTGGAGGCCAGTTCTAATGCCTTCTTCACTTCACCACTCATTACCTCTAGTGAGATGGAGGAGGACCTTGAATTAGAAATGAGAACAATCAATGTTTTTTGTTTTGTTTTTTAGTAAGGGATCAATATGATCAGATCTCTACTTTTGGAGAGATTACTTTGGTGGCAGGATGAAGGATGAATAATAAAGGGAAAAGAGTGGAAATTGGGAGATTAATTTGAAAGTTGTAATAGTGATATGGGACAATAATTAGGACCTGAACTAAATAATGATAATGAAAAGGGAAAGAAGGGCAAATATGTAAAACACTAAAGAAGTAGAACTATAGGATATGGTACTAGGGGAGAGAAAGAAGGAAGAATCAAAGATGAGTTCAGAATTTTGAACCAGGACAACTGGGATAACTGTGGTATCCATAAAAGCAACAGGAAAGTTAGAAGGAGAATCAAATTTGATGAGTTGATGTTACGAGTATTTGCCTGTGGTTGGTTAATTTTGCTAGTTAAAATATGGTGCTAATGAATAAATGAATGAGTACAAATTTAATTCCACAAATGTTTATTAAACACTTATTATATTCAAAGGACCATTCTGGGCACTGAGTTTATAAAGACAAAAAAAAAAAAAAAAAAAAAAAGGAATCAACCTCTGCCCTGAAAGAGCTTATAGACCACTGAGAAGAAAAAGGTTCTAAGTTTGATATCCAAAGGTGGATAGTGTTTGGGTACACAGGCATGTATCCTTTGCCCAAAGAATAACCTTTTATATGTAAATATGGGTCATAAAGAAGACTAATTCATATAGTGTAGACTACTCAAAGCAAACCCACTGAAACCCTTGGGGAGAAAAAAGAAAGCCCAGAGAGCACATGCTTTTGTTGGTTTTCGGTCCTGTCTAACTCTTTGTGACCCCATTGGAGATTTTTTTGCTACATACTGGAGTGGTTTTCCATACCCGCTACATACTGGAGTGGTTTTCCATTTCCTTCTCCAACTCATTTTACAGATGAGGAACTGAGACAAACAAGGTTAAGTCACTTGCCCAGGGTCACACAGCTAGTATCTGAGTTCACTTTTGAACTCAGAAAGACGAGTCTTGCTGACCGAAGACTGGCTACTTAATTTACTGTGCCAATGAACTGCCCCAGGGCATGTATTACTGTTAAGAATTTCACTTTCTTATAGAAAGAGAGCATGTCATCAGTATGATCCTTGATTTTTAAAAAAGTATTGATTCTTTTTACACCCAAATTATTTCTCAATATATTTTCTTTCTTTCACACATTTTTACAATTGTTATAGGAATAATAGTCAAATCAAAATTACTATTGCTTCTGGAAAGAGTATTGTGTCACTTCAGCACCCTATGGCTTAACTCCCATTGAGAATTCCCAGACCCGCTACATATCGGTTGGAATTTTTAATACTCCTAGTCCTGCAGATCAACTGAGTCCCCAGGATGGTCTCCTGGTCTCCCTAAAGAGGAACTACCCCAGTCTGTATAATATGAATACTAAAAAGGGCACACAATAAACATTTATTGAATTGAATCAAAGATGACTGTTCAAGAGCCTTTCATTTCCTGTGTTTTAACCTAGCCCACAAAATGGGGCTCTGTCCTTTCTCACTAACCAGCATGCTTTCATGAAATAGTTAAGGGTGTGGTCCAAACCAGTCTCTGTAACTAGAGCTGTCTAAAGGACAAAGTCAAATGTGCATACTAGACCTGATACTTGTAAAGAGTGAGTCCCAGTATCCAGTAGCAGCATCTCTTCTAAACAGTTCAACCATTTCTGTCATTGGTCCATTATTTTGCTTTAAGTTGGCAGATGGAAATATTCTTTCCTGACACTTTCATTTGGCTGTTTAATGCCTTACAAAGTCTCAAATTACTGTCTCATTTCTGAACCATCACAAGCAAGTATATCGGGTTTTTGTGTTGTTTTTTTTTTTAGTTTTTAATGCTTTGTTTTGGTATGTGTGTGTTTTGATATTACACTTTTAAAAGTCTTTTACATTCAAAATTAGGCAGTGTTGATATTCATCACACAGCCACATGCTTAGATTTCCTTTTAGCCATAGAGAGTAAGTCATGGGGAAACCTACAGCTACTTCAATCACAGTGGAAAACATTTAATGTTACCTTTCATTGTGCTGTACACCCTTTGTTACTCCTCTCATATTTCAAGCCTCACTAGCTGCTCTAAGTTTCCTGTTAGATCACAGCAGTCTGTTCCACCACTTAATCCTTTATCCAGTGGGACATCATGTCTTGCTTAGGTTAGAATTTTCCTTCCTGTGAAATTCCCTGCTTAAATTGTATCTTGTTCTTCATGTTCAATCCTTACGAAATGAATATACACTCAAGTAAACTTTCTTTATTGGGATACTTGAAAATATTTGTCAATCTTTATGAATATTGAAGGCTTATGTAAGGAACCATTTTAATCCTTCCTTAATTTCTTCCAGCTGCAAGTATAATTTTCTTGGGACCCTCTGTTTGGATCCCTTCTTTGCCCTCATCACATTCCACTCTAATTAATACTTACCTCTGTACATGTTGTGTTCCTCTTAGCACACTGTCAGCTTCTTGAGGGAAAGGACTTTAGTTATCTTTGTGCCTTTAAACCCTTTATAGTGTTTGTATGTAAGACGTCTAATCAATGACAGTTAACTTGCATGTATGAAGTCCAAGGCCCCAACCCTCTCCAATGACCTCTCCAGCTCTATGTGCTGTTGGCACCTCAGGACAAAGGAGCAGAGCTATAATTTGCAATTTTGGTTCCTAACGACCTATATGAAAATTTCCAGGGCAAGCAGTAAGAAATACACTGGAAACTACCCCTCAAATCAATTTGTAATTTGAAACAACACAAAAAGCAATTATGAAAAATCCAGCTAGATGAAAGGAAGGTTATTATTTTAACATCTTGCAAGAGGCAGAAGGATTCTCTGTGTTCAAGTTTTTTTTGGTGCCTATTAAATTTTGGTAGCCTGGGGCAAAGACTTTGTTGACCATACATGCCCTAATGTAGCTTTGCTTGGGAGTCATCACCAATAGCTTGGAGCTGGGTGGCTTTTATTTCCACAATCTGACAGTTGTTGGGAGGAGGAGGCACCCAATTCCACAATAGTGATGGTGGTCTGTTCCCATTAACCCAATGAAGATATCTGAATTTGTTTCCCTAATGGAAACATTTTACACACACACACACACACACACACACGCATGCATGCACGTACGCACACATACATACGCACACACACACCAAATGTATTTTCAAATACTGTTCAGTATAGTAAAAAAGACAGTGCATTGGGAATTGAGAACCTGTGTTCAAATGATTACTGCTACTTATTATCTATGGGGTCTGGGAATAAATTACTTCTCTTCAGGCAAGTTTCTTCATCTGCAAAAGGAGGAGACTGGACTTGACTTGATGGACTCTGAACTTTCTTAATGTCCTAATTTGATGACCTTAGCATTAGTCTTTGGGTGTTTGGGCATGTTGTGGCTTAAAAAACCTTTGGAGAGACCATCAGTGGAGATTACCAACATATCTATGAGACAGAACAGGCATTAAAAATGAATGAAATGAAGTTTGGAGAAATTAAAGGATTTGTCTCTAACTGTGGAGCAGTGACCAGTGAGTCAGTAAATTAGTGCAATAAGCCTTTATTAAGTGATTACTAACGTGCTAGGAATTGTTCTAAGCATCGGGGATACAAAGAAAGGCAAAATTGATCACATTCTAATGAGGAAGACAGCATGCGAATAATTGTATGTACAAAATTTATGCCTTGTAAATGGAAAGTAATCTCATAGGGAAGATATTAGCTGGGTGGGCAGAAAGAAAAGGCCTTTTGCAGAAAGTGAGATTTAAGCTGAGTCTAAAAGGAAGCCAAGGAAAGTGGCCATAGGAAGGGAGAGCATTTCAGATATGTATGGGAAACAGCCAGCACAAATGCTAAGAGGTGGGATATTAAATAGGGGAGAAATAGCAAGAAGTGTGATCATTTATTTACTAAAGGCATTTACTAAATGCAAAGTATTTACTAAAGGCATAACAATTGTTAAATTATATTTAGCATACAAAGAAAGGAAAAAACATCGTTACCTCCCCTCAATGATCACATATTCTAAGAAGATTGGAAAGTTAGAAGTTGTGAATGACTTTAAATGCCTAACAGAAGTCTTTATGTTTGATCCTGGAGCTAATAAGGAGCCATTGGAGTTTATTGACAGGGAGTGATACGGTCAGATCTGTAAGGATAGATTGGAGTGGGGAGAAACTTGTTTCAGGGATATCAATTCTTCTAATTTTTAAGCCATTGTCCCGTCCGGCTCTCTCCATTAACCTATCATGTAGAAAAGGGTGAGATGAAAGTACAGCTGGGCATATTTTCCGATCTCCCTCTTTTTATTGTTTTCCAAGTTTGAGAAGAAATTAAAGTGCCCATTTTCTTGATGTCATGTGCAATTAAGGTAATACTTGACACTATTATCCCCCTACATTAAGTAGATTCTCAATTTACTCAGAAGCTCTGGACATCAGCTGAAAATCATATTTCATTTTCCTGACTGTTCATTCCTGCTGAGGTCTCCACTCCAATAGTAAGCCCCTATTTTGAGGCAATACCGAAAGGTCCAATGAAATGGTAGGAGTGGAAGAGGTAAACCTAGGAAGTTGGGAAAGGAGTTCATCCTAGTCTGACATCTGCTGGCTTCCTATTTTAATTATTCTTGCTAACTAGGTGCTAGGCTCTTTTATTTCTTGTGCTGCTGAAGGGCTGCAAATGTCATTGTTGTCTAAGTATAGCACCTGGGACAAAGTACTGATGGCCCCTCCTTAGTTAAAACCTGAATGAACTATTTTGTTTTTCAAAGAGGATTTCTTACCACTAGGATTCTAATCCATGGAAGCCAACTTTAGTCTCTGAATGTTAAAAAGCCAAAACAAAACAAACCCCTCAAAATCAAAACCAGTCTATAAAAATGTACCTTGGACTCTGAAATTTGAAGCTGTCATATTAGGGCCTCATGTCAATTGATCATCTCATAATCTTTTCCATTCTTGCATGCCCAGAGTTGATACCATTGAAGAAGCACTAACTACTTCATGATTGTAATTATTTTAACCTTCTAATAAAGCAGATATTTAAAGATTTTGATTCCCTTCCTCTGAAACTGCCAGTGCAAACTTGCCTGGATAAGCCCATTACAAAAAATCCAAACCCAAACCAAAACAACAAAACATTTACAGTACAAAGTCTACCTGAATCCATTTTAAGCTTTGGTAACAGCTCCTTGAGTCCAATTCTCTTATAATTTGGGTCATTATTTAATGAACTCATTTCAAAGTGTGTGAACTTTTGTTATTTTATCTCATGTGGCCCATAAAAATCATTTGGCACTTCTCCTACCCTGCCCTCTGGCCTCCGGTAAGATTGTTTCATCTTTCTCACACAGCAGAGGTCTCAGGTGGGCTATAGTAGGTTATTATTGTTTTAAATACCAGTGGGTGAGTCTCCAGTGATTGGGAATTTACTTTCTATTCAGCACAACCTTTGAAGTTCAGGTGTTTCTCTAAAATCTCTTTGGAATTGGCCAAACACCTCTCCAGTCTGCAGAAATTGGGGCTGAAAAAATAATCTCACAGGCACAGGCAGTTTTCGCAGCATTCCTGCCACTTCCGCTTCCAGTCACAGCTGGAAATAATGCAGGGGCAGCATCTCTGGTAAAATTTACACACTTTGGTTTCCAGCTGGAACTTGGAGAAGTTAAGACACTTTCAGCATTGGAATGAGGTCAATCGGAGTTTCATCCTGTGCTGTAATTGGGAGACTGATTCCCTTTACCTTCTATTTCTCTAATTTCATTTTGTTTCTTTCCTTACTTATTGTAGTGGTGCCAGGTGTTCCCACTATATTAAAGAACAACACCTAAAGAGATTTAAATCCTCTTTCATGGATATTCTCTATCTCCTGCTGCTTATGTCCAAAAGAAAATTGTGTTCAGGAATGATTAGGCCATTTACTTTCAAAAGCAGAGTCAACTAACGTTGGTGAAAACTGAGTAAGGGAAAACAGGTTCAGAGGCAAGAGGAAATTGAAATGAGACTTTTCCCTAAAAACTTGAACTCAATAAGCCTTTATTAGCCACCATATGCAAGATACTATTCTAGGGATTCAACTGAACTTCCCCTTCTAGGGAAACTTAAATTCCACTTGATCTTGAATAGAATCATACTGAATACTGAAGGGAAGCTAGGTGGTGCAGTGGATAAAGTGCTGGGCCTGAAGTCAGGAAGACTCATCTTCCTAAGTTCAAGTCTGGCTTCAGACATTTACTAGCTATGGGATCCTGGGCAAGTCACTTAAATGTTTGCTCAGTTTCTCCTGGAGGAGAGCCTGGCAAACCACTCCCAGTATCCTTGCCAAGGGAACCCCAAATGGAGTCACAAGGACTTGGATACAACCGAAAATGACTGACCAACAAGCAACTAAAAAAACTGAATTCCCTGATTTACACCTGGACTTTTGTGTTGTATTCCCAGAGGGTCACCCACCCTACGAGTGGCTGCTTCTAAAATGATATCTCACAAATGCACACTAATACACTGTGATCAGTCAGCTGAAAGACACATTAGTAAGAGGGCAGAGTGAGGACAGCAGCTACAAAATATTGGGGGTGCACTTTACCACAGATACAGCTAGCATCTCTGGGAAAAGAGGATGCAAACTTGAGCAGAGGTTTAGTGAGACAACTGGCAACTTGCAGGCTCCTTGATGATCTTTCTCTCATTATGTAGCTCACCCTGCAACCCACCTCTCAGTTGTCTAGGTTTTCACAGAGTGGAAAATTGAGTGCAAGTAAGCTCTGTTAGCTCTTACATATTAAGATAACTAGGCTTCAAATAAGGGTGTAGCAGTAGATTACATATGGGACACTGGAGAAGTGGCCTATTAAAATTCAGAGAAGCTTGTTGCCAGAAGATGGGACATTAGGTGGTTGCCTTTTGTACTTATCTCATGGTTGGTATAGGACAGAATAATTACTTAATGCCTAATGAAGTGCTTTGAAAATAACTAATCTACATGAATGATCAATATGATTATATACTCTCAAACTATGTAAAAGCTATTTTAGGCTCTATTCCTTCATGTGTGTGCGGGCACACACACACACACACACACACATACATACATATATATATATATATATATATATATAAACACATACACACATATATCTTTACATAGTGAAGCCACAATTAAATCTACCTATTGTATTATAAATAATTACTAGTTGCCCTACATCTTTTAAGAGAATAAGATAGTAGGGGGGGAAAACTCTCCCTCACAAATAGCAAATCTATGCAAGTTGGGCAGTTTCCTTGTATTTACAGATAACAAATTCCCTACCTCACTTCAATTTCTGCTTGTGTTGCTCAGCTCTCACCAGGCAGGGATGATGGATGATCACACATGAGTCCAGAGTCCTGAGGCCTTTACTGCACCACTGCATTAATAGTAACTGAGATTGTTTAATGGGCAGCAATGACCAGATTCTGGGAGTTTGGTGGCAGAAGCTACTTTTCCCATCTCACAGAACCAGTAACCAGGTATATACTTAGAAGGGCCCACAGACCCTATTCTTAAGAAGGGAAAATGTATGAAGGTAGAGAAATAAAGACAGAGTAGGAGAGATGTCAAGCTTTCTCCTAAAATTGTAAGTATGGAATGCAGGGATGGTTTAATATAAGGAAAACTATTAACATACAATAAGAGAAGAAAAAGAAATTGAAGGAATGAAAATGGGCAAGGAGGTAATAAAACTATTTCTTTTTTGTAGGATACAATGATATACTTGGATAGTCCTAGAGATTCAACTAAAAAGTTAGCTGAAACAATTTATAATTTTAGCAAAATAGTAGGATATAAAGTAAACTCACATAAATCATCAACATTTCTATATATCACCAACAAAACTCTGAAAGAAGAGATCATAAGAGATTCCTCACTTAAAATAACCACAGACAACATAAACTACCTAGGATTATATCTGCCAAGACAAATTCAGGAACTATATGAACTTAATAATGGAACACTTTTGTTCAAATAAAGTCACATTTAAATAATTAGAGAAATATCAATTGTTCATGAGTGGGTAGAGTCAATATAATAAAAATGACAATTCTCCCTGAACTAATCTATTTATTCAATACAAAAAATTATTTTTTTGAGCTAGAAAAAAATAATAAAATTAATTTGAAAGAGTAAAAGTTCAAGAATATCAAAGGAATTAATGAAAAAATGTAAAGGAAGGGGCTCTAGTAATACCAGATCTTAAACTGTATTATAAGACAGGAATCAAAACTGTTATCAAAACTAACTGGAACTGACTAAGAAATAGAAAGCTGGATCAATGAAACAGGGTAGATATATAATGCACAGTAGTAGATAATTATAGTAATCTTATGTTTGACAAATGTACAGATTTAAGCTTTTGGGATAAAAATTTGCGATTCGATAAAAAAATTATTGGGAAAACTGAAAGCAGTCTGATAGAAACTAGGTATAGACCCAATATCTTGTACCTTTTACCAAGATAAGGCCAGAATGAATATATGACTTAGACATACAGAGAGATATAAATAAATTAGAAGAACATGGAACATATTACCCATCAGACATGGTTAGGAGAAGAATTTATGAATAAACAAGAGGTAAAGAGCATTATATATATATATATATATATAATATATATATATATAAAATAGATAATTCTGATTAAATCAAATTAAAAATTTTTGCATAAATAAAACCAATGTGGCCAAGATTATTAAAAGAAAGTAGAAAATTTGGAATAATTTTCATAGACAGTTTTTTAGATAATAGTTTCATATTTCAAATATATAGAGAATTCTGTCAAATTTAGAAGCATATAAGTCACTCCCCAATTGATAAATAGTCAAAGGATATGAATAGGCAGTTTTTAGATGAAGAAATCAAAGCTCTATAGACAAATGAAAAAATACTCTAATTAAGTTATAATTAAAATAACTTTGAAATATCATCTTATATCTATCAGATTGGCTAAAATCATTGAAAACCAAATGAGAAATGTTGGAGGGAATGTGGAAAAATTAGGATACTAGTACTCTGTTGGTGGAACTGTGAACTGATGAAACCATTTTAGAAAAGAATCTGGAATCATGCCCAGAATTATAAATCTGTGTGTACCCTTAAACCCAGCAACATTATTATTAGGTCTGTTTCCCAAACTCATCAGGAAAAAAGGAAAAGAACCTACATGTTCTAAAATATTAACAGTTCTCTTGTGGTGGCAAAGAACTGGAAATTGAGGCGATGTCCATCAGTTGGGAAATGGTTAAACAAGTTGTGGTATATGATTGTGATGGAATACTACTGTAAGAAATGATGAGCAGGTTAATTTCAGAAAAAATATTGAAAAATTTGCATGAAATAATGAAGAATGAAGGAAATGTTGTCTACAGTCACAGCAATATTGTTTGAAGAATAACTGTGAATGACTAAGCTATTCTGAGTGTCATAATTATTCATGTAACCTACAAAGGACCTGTGAAGGAAGATACTATTCACCTCCGGAGAAAGAAGTGATAAATAGAAGTATGCATAGTATGGTTTTACACACACACACACACACACACACTCCATACATACACAGACACCTGTTTGAAAAGGTGATCTTTTCTAGTTGAGGGTAGGCAGGGAGGGAGGAAGACAACTTGGAATTTAAAATTTAACAAAAAATTAAATTAAAATTTTAGAAAGTTTGAAAGGAGGTGTTCCATAGCCCTACATCACTTTATTTGATGTAATACCTATGGGTGTCATTGTAAATGGCAATGTTGGCCCACGGGTACCCGATCTTTCCTGCTTCCTCTTCCCCACTGAACAAGGAGAGAACTGAATCTTTCCCAGACTTTTTCTATCTCCTCCCTAAGGGCTATTTAAGGTGTGATCCCTTCAGTCACAACATTTTCTTCTCTACTCCATTTCTGTAGTGATTTAATTAGCCATACTCTGTTATAAAAGTTATCCTGCTTTTTAGCTTAGACAATATAATAACTCTCAAGACCATGTGTCTTCTAATTTATGGAATTTATATCAGATCAAAGTTATTTATACAATCACAATATTTTGGAACACCCAACTAGGAAATTTTCCATCATTCACAGAGAAATTTGGCTTCCTTTAGTCATTTAGATTTTTTTCTATCTCTTGCTAACCCATAGCTCCTTAACTTTTCCCCTTTAAATCAGGACACAGGAAACATTTATAAGAGAAACAAGCAGTATATTACAATGCTTGTTACGAGGTAGGTACAGGGAGAGGAAGTTATGGTAAGAGCAGGCTTTTTTTGGTATTTTCTTTTAGTCCTTAAAGAGGTAAGGACAGCCAGTGTCTTCAGTCCAAGTCCTTTGTTTTAAGATGTTTGCGAGACCTGTTGGCCCATCTTGATCTCTCCCTTCTCTTCTATTGCTCTCCCTTTTTTCGGTTCTTCCTTTGTAGTTTTTCTTTTCCATCCATCCTTTTCAGTTTATTCTTTCAGTTATTGCTCCTATGCCAAAATTTCTTTTCAGTTTGATTTGTTAAGTACTGAATGGGGCTGAGGCACCATCTCCATATTGCTGCTGCTGCTGTTCAACTTTTTCTTTTATACTCTTAACTGTTGTTTTCTACCCATGCTCAGGCACAATGGTGAATTTCATCTAAATGCTTTTTCTTCATTTTCTCTCTCATTGTAAAAACTTCTGTCTAATTTTTGAAGTAGCTCCCTGAGAAGGAGGTAAAAACAAAGTCTAGGTGAAGCTGTATCTACCATAGTCATCAAAGACATTAGATATGGTGAATTCTTTCCAATGACATTGAGACAAAAAATGGACAACCAATGTCTTCCATTTGCTGTCAAGAAATTTGAGGAAAGGATGTGGAGCCAAGATGAGGAGTAAAAGTAGGGACTCACCTGAGCTCTCCCCCAAATCCCTCCAAATGCCTTTAATGTTTTAATTAATTTTTAGTTTTCAACATTCACTTCTATAGGCCAAATACCTTTAAAATGACTCTAAACAAATTCTAGAATAGGAGAACCCACAAAAAGATGGAGTGAAACAAATTTCCAGCCAAAGACAACTTGGAAGGTCAGCAGGAAAGGTCTGTTGAAGCAGAGTGAGAGAGGAGCACAGTCCACTACAGGCTATACCAGTACTGCCCTAGCCAGAGCAAACAGGATCAGGTTTTGGGAGTGACTGAATCACCAGTGGCAGTCACAGTCCTGGGTGGCAGGGCAAGGAAAAGCACTAGCATAGCAGAGCTTGTGACCACAGTAGAAGGGGGACTCTCCTCACAGTTCCAGGGCAGAAGAGAGTACTTGTGATCACTCAAAGACAAGAGCACAGGCCAAGAGAGGAGTAAACACATCTCCTTGGATCATACCACCTTGAAAGAAGTGAAAAATTACAGGTCCTAGAAGCGCTAGAAACAACTGCATGAAATGTCTGAAGCTTGGGAAAATGCACCTTCCACCCTGGAAGCAGAAACCTACTTTAACAAAGAGTTAAAAGTCAAGTAATAGGTTGGGAAAATGAACAAACAACAGAAAAAAAAAACATGGCTATGGAAAGTTGCTATGATGATATGGAAGATCAAAACACACATTCAAAAGAATACAACAATGTTGAAGCTCCTACCTCCAAGGCCTCCCAGAAAAATATGAATTTGTCTCAGGCCATGGAAGAGCTCAAAAAGGATTTTGAAAGTCAAATAAGAGAGGTAGAGGAAAAATTGGGAAGAAAAATTAGCCAAATGGAAAGGAGGGCCAAAAGCTCACTGAAGAAAATAATTCATCAAAAATTAGAATGGAGCAAATGGAAGCTATTAACTCTATGAAAAATCAAGAAACGATAAAACAAAACCAAAAGAATGCAAACAAAGAAGACATTGTGAAAATATCCCATTGGAAAAATAATTGACCTGGTAAATAAGTGAGATAATTAAAAAATTACTGGAATATCTGAAAGTCATGATCAAAACTAGAGCCTAGACATCATCTTTTAAGAAATTATCAAGGAAAGTTGTCCTGATATTCTAGAACTAGAGAGCAAAATAGAAGTTGAATAATCCTCTAATCACCTACTAAAATAGATTCTAAAATGAAAACTACCAGGAATACTGTAGCCAAATTCTGGGGTTCCCAGGTCAAGGAGAAAATACTGCAAGTAGTCAGAAAGAAACAATTAAAGTATTGTGGAGTCACAGTCAGGATAACACAAGATTTAACAGCTTTCACATTAAAGGAATAGAGGACAAAGGAGCTAGGATTATAACCAAGTATCACCCACACAGCAAAACTGAGTATAAACCTTGAGGAAAAATTGACATTCAACGAGATAGAGAACTTTCTAGCATTCTTGATGAAAAGACTAGAGCTGGATAGAAAATCTGACTTTCCAATAGAAGATTCAGGGGAAGCATAATAAGGTAAATGGGAAAGGGAAATCATAAGGGACTTAATAATTTCAAACTGTTTACATTCCTAATTGGAAAGATGATATTTATAACTCATAAGACCTTTCTTATTATTAGGGTAGGTAATAGTATATATAGAAAGAGGGCACAGGTGTGAGTTCAATATGAAGGGGTGATATGTAAAAAGTAAAATTAAGGAGGGAGAGAGAGGAATGTAGTGGGAGAAAGAGAAAGGGAGAGGTAGAATAGGGGTAAATTATCTCACATAAAAGAGGGAAGACAAAGCTTTTAAAGTAGAAGGGAAGAGGCCAGAAGCAAGGGGGAGTAAATCTTATTCTCATAAAATGGGTTCAAAGAGGGAACAACATATATACTCAGTTGGGTATAGAAATCTATTCTACCCTACAGGAAAGTAGAAGGGAAAGGGGATGACAGAAGGGGGGGCATTGATAGAGGGGAGGGCAGATTAGTGGAGGAGTATTCAGAAGCAAAATACTTTTGAGGAGGGACAGTGTGAAAGGAGAGAGAGAGACAGAGAGAGAGAGAGAGAGAGAGAGAGAGAGAAAGAGAGAGAGAGAGAAAGTAGATAATGGGGTGGGGATAGGATGGAGGGAAATAACAGCAATAGTAACTTTGAAACATATTTTGAGGCAAGTTTCTGATAAAAGCCTCCATTCTCAAACACATAGAGAACTGAGTCAAATTTATATCAATGACTCATTCCTCAATTGATAAATGATCAAAAAGTACGATCAGTTTTAAGATGAAGCAAGTAATGGCAACATTGGAAGATGATCAGCTGTGAATGATTTAGCTATTCTCATCAATGCAACTATCCAAGACAAGTCAGAAGGACGTAAGATGAAAAGTACTATCCATCCCCAAAGAAGGAACTGATGGTGTCTGAATACTGATTGAAGTATACTTTTTTTTTTTACTTAAGAAAAACGAAATTTGAGAAAGGTTCCCAAAAGGTAGGACAGGCCCTATGTGATGGATTTGTGGGAGGTTATGGAGGAGAGATGCATGGACTAGGCAGACACAGATAGGTTTTGATGTACATCTTCGGAAGGAATATCTAAATGAATGAGGAGGTCACAGGTACACTGGATGATTGGTGTATTAGTAGTGGTGATGAAATGACCAAGAGGAACCAAAAGATTAGGGAAAATAAGCGAAATGATTATTTCTCTCATAATAATGACTATTATTGAATGAAGACTAAGGATTTTCTCCTTTTGTACTTCCTCATTCAGAAATCAGCCTCTATAGGTTTTTCAGGCAGCCTTTGAAGTGCAGTGTTAATAATGAGAGGGAAAATTAAGATCTGTTCAAAAGGAAAAGAAATTTTAGTTTTGGAGAATTGATGTATTCTGGCTCATTGCGGTTACTCAGGCAGGTCTGATAAAAGTGGATTTCCCCTTTTGTCTAGATTTCCCTAAATGTGGTGATACGGGTATAGATAAGTCTCTTTCACCAAGATTTTGTAATCAGAGTTATGCCTCCCTGACCTTCATTAGAATAAGCTCATCTCTCATTGTAATGTTCATTATCTCATTATTTGTTAGCTTATTGGAGTTGACTTCCACCCTCACATGCACCATATTCTCCAAAGGCTCTATAAGTATTGAAGTTTCCACAGGTTAGGTCTCTTTGATTGTTGAGAGGACAAATGAGCCCTTTCTGTTGAATGCTCAATAGTTGTAGTAGATGAAATTGATTATAATTTACCCAGAAACTCTATCTGTCGGAAATTTTTACTTACTACAAAAATGATACTGACAGAAAAAAATGAAATGATATGCTAAAGGTTAAACAGACAGCTAGTAACAGAGCTAGGACTGAAGTTCAGTTTTCTTATTCTTAGGTTCTCTTCCTACTAAGTTATACAATATTCTAGTGCTCTGGGGAATGACTTCTATTATTCTGTATTTCATTAGTTTACTTTTTGTTTGCATTTATTTTTTTCTCCTCTCACCCTCTTTTTCTGTCAGCTCCTATAGATTCCATAACAAATCCTCCACTGACAGTCTAATGATTCATCCTAGAAATCCAGAATTACTCTTGAAATAACTGTACAGAATTGACTAAGATATTGGTGTGACAAAATCTAGAAATTTAATCATCTTCTTAACAAAATTTAATTTCTATACTAACTACATGCTTGTAAATGATTTCATAGAAATCCTAGGCCATACATGTTAATTCTTTTTTTCTTTTTAAGTACAAAGCCATGGTTGAGAATTGGGCTACCCAGGAGTCAGCATTAAGGAAGAACAACAGAAGAGCAGAATAAAGTACAGCAATTGACCACTGATGAAAAGCATTCTTGACATGACTATTACCCTTTATAATAGAATATATGGACATGAAGGGCTTTCCTGAATATTCCACAGTTACATCCTATGATCCTTTCTAATAGACTCCAAAACTATATATAGAAAGAATTAAAAAAAATTATAACCTAGATTTTTTCCCTCTTCTCTACTCCATGCCTTCCCCTTCCCTCCCCAAGATGGCGAACAATTCCATATACATTCTACACATATATTCCTACCAAATACATTTTCACTATAGTCATGCCCTTTCATTTTTGGTATTGGTAACAGAGTTTCCTTCTTTCTGTTTTTAAATCAAGTTGACCAAAGGTTTATCAATTTTATTAGTTTTTTCATAAAACCAACTATTAGTTTTATTTATTAGTTCAATAGTTTTCTTAATTTTAATTTTATTAATCTCTCCTTTGGTTTTCAGCATATCTAATTGGATATTTACTTGGGAATTTTCAATTTGTTCTCTTTCTAGCTTTTTCAGCTACATGCCCAAGTCATTGATCTCTTTATTTTATTCATTCAGGCATTCAAAGATATAAAACTTCCCCTAAGAACTACTTTTGCAGTATTCCATAAGATTTTGTAGGTTGTCTCATTATTATTATTTTCTTGAATGAAGTTGTTGATTTTTTTTCTATGATTTGTTGCTTAACCCACTCCTTCTTTAGGATTGGATTATTAAGTTTCCGATTAATTTTGGTGTATCTTTCCATGACCTTTTATTACACATAATTTTTATTGCAGTATGATCTGAGAAGGATGCATTGACTATCTCTTCCTTTCTGCACTGGATTGTGAGGTTTTTATGCCTTAGAACATGGTCAATTTTTGTATACATGCCATGAACCACTGAGAAAAAGGTATATTCCTCTCTATCCCCATTCAGTTTTTTCCAGAGATCTATTATATCTACCTTTTCCAGAGTTTTATTCATCTCCTTAATTTCTTTCTTGTTTCTATGGTTAGATTTATCAAGTTCAGAGAGGGGGAGGTTGAGGTTCCCACTAGTATAGTTTTGTTGTCTATTTCTTCCTGCAACTCCCCAACCTCTTCTCTGAGAATTTGGATGCTGTACCACTTGAATAATAATATTGCTTCATTGTCTATGGTGCCTTTTAGTAGGATATAGTTTCCTTCCTTATCTCTTTTGATTAGATCTATTTCTGCTTTTTCTTTATCTGTGATTAGGATTGCTACTTCTGCTTTTCTTACATCCGCTTAAGCATGTATTTTGCTCCAACCTTTTACCTTTACCCTGTGCATATCCCCTGTTTGAAATGTGTTTCTTGTAAACAACATATTGTTGGATTATGAATTTTTATCCATTCTTTTATTCATCTTTGTTTTATGGGAGACTTCATTCCATTCACATTCACAGTTGTGATTATAATCTGTGTCTTTCCCTCCAACCTCTTTCACACCATTTGTGCTTTTAGTTTTCCTATCTCCCTTCTCCTCTTCAATACAGTTTTCACCTTTAACCACCATCTCCCACAGTCTTCCCTTCCTTCTTTCATCCCCCCCTCCCTTTTACTCCCCTTTATCCTTACTACTTCTTCCCTCCCTTTTAGCTTCCCCTCCCCTTTCTTCCCTCTTCCTCTCCTAGTGCCTATAGCACTAGTTAGATTTATATACTTAACTAAGTTTATTGTTTTCTCCTTGGACCAAATCAGGTGAGAGTACCTCTCACATAATGCTCATCTCCCTCCCCTCTTTCCCTCTATTGTAGTATAATTTTGCAATTCTTCCTGTGCTGTAATTTACCAATTTCTTCTTCTTATTTTTCACATCTCCTGTTACAAATCCTTCATATTCTTGAATCACATTTTTATCATCACATCATTTACTTTATACTTGTTCCTTCTATCTATGTATATCCCTTTTATATATCATAATAGATGTACAATTCTTAGGATTAACAAGTATCATCTTCCCTTATAAGGAGGTAAACAGTTTGCCCAAATTGAGTAACAAGTTTTTCTTTCCCCCATTTGCCTTTTTATGCTTCTCTTGAGACCTGAATTTGAAGATCAAATTTTCTATTGAGTTTTGGTTTTTGTCGGGAAGGTCTGGAAATCCCTTATTTCGTTGAATGTTTATCTCCTTGCCTGAAATATTACTCTGAACTTTGCTGGGTAATTGATTCTTGGTTGTAGTCCCAGCTTCTTTGCCTTACAGACCACTGTATTCCAGTTCCTTTGATCTTTTAATGTAGAAGCTGCAAGGTCCTGTGTGATCCTGACTAGCACCTCGATATTTGAATGGTTTCTTTCTGGCTGCCTGTAGTATTTTCTCCTTCACTTGATAGTTCTGGAATTTGGCAACAATATTTCTTGGTGTTTTTAGTTTGAGATCCCTTTTGGGAGGTGAACATTGGATTCTTTAGAAGATCATTTTGCCCTCTATATCTAGCACTTCTGGGCAGTTTTACTTGATGATTTCTTGGAAGATATTATCCAGACTCTTTTTTTTTCCTCATAGCTTTTTGGTAGGCCAATAATTCTTAAATTTTCTCTCCTGAATCTATTTTCCAGGTCAGATGTTTTTCCAATGAGATATTTTACATTTTCTTCTTTCTTTTCATTCTTTAGATTATGTTTGATTGATTCTTGATGTCTCATAGAGTCATTCGTTTCTACTTGTCCAATTCTAATTTTTATCAAATTGTTTTCTTCAGTTACCTTTTGCATCTCTTTTTTCCTCTGTCCAATTATTCCTTTTAAGGAATTATTTTTTGTATTTCTTTTTCCATTTGTCCAATTTTTCCAGTTAGATTTTGTGCTTCCTTTTCCATTTGTTCAATTTTCCTTTTTAAAGTGCTGTTCTCTTCATAGCATTCCTTTTTTCATACTTTTAAAATCATTTACCAGTTTCTCTTCTATTTCCTTCTTCAACTGTTCCTGGAGAGCTCTTTGTGCCAGTGGGCAGTTCATAGTCCTTTATGAAATTTCTGATGGGAATATAGTCTCAATACTGACCTTTTTGGTAATCACGTTTTGGTCCTTGTCCCTATAGAAAGATTCTACCGTCTTTTCATTCTTGCTTTGCTTCTTCTTACTCATGATGATAAGGCTTTGTGTATTGTGGCCTCTGATTCTTTCAGCTAGAAGCTAGAGAACCTGGTGTTGAGCTGGCTGCTGTAAGAAAGGAAAGAGCAGCTGTCTTTTTTCTTTTTGTTTTGTGTTTCCCTGGATTGGCCCTGGGGCTAGCTTGTTAAGTGTGGAGGAGGGGTGGTCTGGTCATGGGAGATCTCCTCAGTTGAGCAAAGGCAAGCTCAGAGATTGGTGATCCCGGCTGCTCTATTATCTTCCCGTTTCTCCCGGAGCACTGAGGCACATCTGGGTCCTACTATGAGGCTCTACCCCCCTGGAGCTCTGGCTGTCTGGGACAGCACTGTTCCTCCCCCATAGTAAGAGGAATATTCTTTAGCAATTTTCCTAGCCTCAGGTGCTATGAGACTGTTTGCCCCTTCTGATTATTCCAGTGATCCAGGATTTTTCTGGGGAAATATTTTATGGTTCTTTCAAGGTCAACAAGGGGAGAGGGAGAGAGCATTTACCAATCACTCTGCTGTTTTGGCTCCTGAAAGTTCAAGTAGGCTATTTACAGACTTTAAATCTTCAGCTTGATAGTCTCAGGAGTGACTGTGACTGATACCTGGGGCTCAGTGGCTGTCATTCACTTGGTTCCATTGGTCTCCTGCCCTGGGCTGTAACTCTGCTATTCTGCCCTGCTGCCAATGCCTCAGGCTGCCTTGCCCCAAGGCTTTTCTGCTCAGCAGTGCCATAGTGTGATGTGCTGTGCTGTATGCTCTTCCACTCTTCTGGAACAGATTTTTCCCATCAACCTTCTAGTCTGTCCTGGTCTGTGAATCTGCCACATTCTGTCTCCTATTGGATTCTGTACCTCCAAAATTTGGTCAGATTCTCCTTTTAGAGGTATCTGAAGGAGTTTGTCTAAGAGCTTAGGTGAATAGTTGCTCTCAAAGCACCATTTTGACTCTGCCCCCTACAAGTTTAATAGAGACAACTTTCCAAAGCCCTTTAGAATTAAAGCTTACTTGATTAACTTCTCTTGCTGTTTTCTTTACTGGAAAAGAAATGAAGACTGTAAAGTTCTTTATAACCATTGTTTGGGTCTCCTGTCCTGAGTCAAATAATAGGAATGTTTCATAGCTTCTCTGATATGTAGACAATGTGGAGAACTGGGAAAGAAAATGAATTCAATTCTCTTAATCATATAGAATCCATTTGTGTGTGTGTGTGTGTGTGTGTGCACATGTGTGTGTGTGGTGACTCCTTTAGTAAGGTCAGAGCAGAGAGAGAGAAATCCTTTACTTTTGCAGACTCTACTTTTGTAACTGTTACTTTTCCTCTTGAACTTTATTCCACTATTAATGAGCTCCACACCTGTGTCTCTGGCTGGCTGCTCTTCATACATTGGAAGAAGTTCTGGAGAATGAATTTTTCTTTCTGGAGCATCAGGACAGAAGGATGAAAATGTGGGCTGTTGCACGGGGCTATTCGCTGGCCTTCTCCTGGCTACTAGGCCAGGCAGTACTCTTGTACGGGGCTCCTCCCCGGCCTTCGCCTGGATAAGGTGGTATCCCTTACCCCCAGACTTCACTTGGTTACACTTACCCCTTCCCGGGTCTTCGGACGTCTCCGGCCCCTGCCTTGCGGCCGTATGGCCTAGCTGCACGACAGGGCTATCCCCTCCTCCACAGAGGGAACAATGACTACACAGGCACCCGAGGTTGCCAGTGCACTTCACTTTATTGATGGCGTCTTCTACATCTCTCTTTGATCCCTCCTGGACAGCTCCTTATATCCCCAGCCAGAGCCCCTCCCATGTTCCTCCCTGAGGGCAGAGCCAGCTCCCTGAGGGTGGAGCCAGCTCCCCAAGGCCGGTCCAGAGCTTGGCCCCTAACAGTCTGTGTTCACTGATCACAAGTATGGATTGCATTCTGAACACCTTCCTATTATGCTAACCAGGCAATTACGAGTTTGAAACAAGGTTAAGATGACAGAATCTTTTCAATCACATTGCAGCTGCATATTTTACATAGCAATTTTCTCAAATCTGGATAAGCGAATGGAAATGTACGCTATTTCCTCCCTCTGAATTAGTCATTCAGTCAGTGAGTCAAGAACCACTTAATAAGCACTTACTATGTGCTAGGAACTATCCTAAGAACTGAAAATACAAAGAAAGGCAAAAACATACTTTCCATCAGTGGCCAGTTGCTTCCCAAGGAGCCTACATTCTAACAAGTAAGATGACATGCAAGTAAATTATGTACATACAAGACATACGCAGTGTAAATGGAAGATAATTTCAGATGTAGCAGGAGGTATGGGAAAGATTTTCTACAGAAGGTGGGATATAAATTGAGTCCAAGGAAGCCACAGAAGCTAAGGTGGAGGGAGGGAGGGAGATCATTCTAGGCATGAGGAACAGCTAGTCCAAATGTTTGCAATGGGGAAATGGTGTGTGAAGCAAATCAAATAGTTCAGTGTAGTTGTATCATAGAGCACATGGAGGGTAAAAATATATAAGAAGACTGGAAAGGTAGACAAAACTGGTTTTACCACTGGACAAATAAGTGTGAAAGTCCTGGGCTGGAGATTTATGTAGTAGTCCGAAAGAAAAAAGAGCTGTAGATTATAAATCACTGACTGAGTCCTGAAGTCTCACAATGAAGTCAAATGAAGTCTTCGTTTAACAACAAATGACATCTGACTCTGCTAGTACTCTGATCCAGGATCTCATCTGCTTATGTCCAGACTATTGCAATAGCCTGCTAGAAGATCTGCCTGCCTCAAGTCTCTCCTCACTCCAATCCACCCTTCATTCATTCAGCCTCTAAAGTGATTTTCCTAAAGCACAAGTATGACTATGTTGCTCTTTTACTTAATAAACTCCACTAATCTCATATTGCCTCCACAATCATATACAAAATTGTATGTCATTCAAAATCCTTCGTAACCCAGTCCCCTTCTACCTTTTCAGTCTTCTTACTTTCTAATACCTATTCAGCCTGTGGGGTTGATCTCCTGCATGTCCCATGAACAAAACATTCCATCTCTTGGCTACAGGGCTTTCCCTACTTCCTCTTAATTCTAGTACCTTCCTTCCTTTATTTACTTCCTAGTTATCCTACATATAGCTTGTTTGTACATATTTGGTTTTTATCTCCCCCATTAGATTGCAAACTCCTTGAAGGCAAAACCTGTTTTTTGTCTCTTTTTGCATGCCTAGTGCTTAGCATAGGGTCTGACACATATTAGGTGCTCCATTTATTGGTTGACTGGAAAAACACTTTAGCCATGGAATTAAAACCTTGGAAGTATCCTTTTTTTGCTCTCTCTGATTGGATGATACCTTGGGTACCAAGGTCAGCCTTTTCTTTGTTTCTTACCAGACTTCTTTAGACTTCTCCATCATGGAATCATGGAGTCTTACCAGATATCTTATTCCAGGCCCCTTTTAAATGTCCTTTTATGTTTTACCTTCTACCCATTAGAATGTAAATTCCTTGAGGGGAGAGGGTCAGAATTTCTTTTTTTTTTTTTCCCCCAGGGTCTGGCACATAGTAAATGTTCAAAAAATATTTGTAAAATAACTGACCCTATTCTGTTATCACATGTTTCTATTTTATATTAAATTTATTTAGATGGCTTTTTACTTTATGGAAATTGGAGATCATAAATATTTGTTATAAAAGAGTTTATTAAAATTTCTTTATTTTTTGTAGGTAGATATTCTATCTGGGTGATTATATCTGTGATAATGATCTAGTTCAGTACAGCTTATTAGTTTAGTTTCCAAGGTTATTTAGAGATCTCTATAATATAGACTTTTAAAGAAATCTATCTGTGAATCATGCATTTGATCCCTGGATTTAAGCTTCGAGACTTCATTCTTCTCCTGATATATGTAAGCAAGATGTGGTATCTGATTGTGATGGAATACTACTGGGCTATAAGAAATGATGAGCTGAATGATCTTAGAAGACTCAAAAAAAATGGAGAATGAAATGAGCAGAACCAAGAGAATGTGGCAAATCATAAATGCAATACTGTTTTAAGAATGACTTTGGGTGAATGTTATTTTGATTATTATAAATACATAAATTACCTATAAAGGACACATGAAGAAAGACACTATCTGCTTCCAGAGAAAGAACTGATAAATAGAAGTGTAGAGGGCCAGGGTGGAGTGCGGTTGGCAATATCAGGATAGACCTTCAGGGAAACTGTTCTTTGGGACTGTGCTCATTATCATCCGGAATGGCTCTCCATGCCCCCCAGATGTTGCTGTCTCTGTGAGACAAACAAGAGAATTACAGAAAACAGGGATATGTAAAATAGATGCCCTCTAGGCTAACAGTCTTTAAAGACAATAAGACTGGCCAAATAACTAGGACAGGAGATGAGCAGAATGTCACAGTAGACTTGCAGTTTCTGTCTATATATACCCTAACCCTTGGGTTGATAAAAGAAATTGGTCTATCTTTTCCCACCTCCCGTGTCTTTCTTCTTCACCACATCACTGAACTGTGTAGGGACGTGGGCTGTCCACTACATAGAAGTATGTATAGAACACACACGCACACGCGCACACACACATACACACACGCACGCACTCCTATTTGTGTCTAATGTTATCTATCTCTAGGGCAGGGAGTAGGGAAGAAAAAAGGAGAAAAAAAAATTTACATGATAATTTGATATATTTGAAAAGAATAAATAACAAGTTGTGCATAGTAGATTTTCAGTTTCATGTTCAATCATACTTTTAAGAATTGTACTATATTTTGGAAATACTTGTTTTATTCCATAAATTAAAAATAGAATAAAAAATAATTTTACATTAACAGCATCCAAATGACATCTTGATATCATAGGAGAAGAGTCCATGTGATGAAACAGTTGTATTTTGGATGAAGTCACATAGTTTAATATTATTTTTGTATGTCAAATAAAAAATATTTTGGTTTAGTTCCCTATTTGATATTAAAGTCATACTTGGCTGTATTAAAGAAAAATATGAACCATAATGAACTTAAATTATCTCCCTGAAAAATGTTATGTTTTATATTAATTGTACTAAATATTATTGCACTATTAATATGTTTTAAATAGAAAACTTTTACTTGTGTGCACCAAATACACTGGTATTCTTACTATTCCTCTGCTTGGAGTGTTTTCATACACAAATGCAGGTTTGAGTCAACAGCTTTGGATGATTAACAGAGGCAACATAAATATTGTAAAATTTTTGTGTGGTTTCCTTAACAATTATCAAATTTATATTAAATTGTTTTTCATATCCCTGGGATTCTTTGATACATCCTTTTTGCTTCTCAATTTATTGTTTTTTGGAAGTGACTATAGGTTTACTTTTGATTCAAGTTTTAAATTTTTTGCATAATGTATATAAATATGTAATTGGTCTATATGGATAGAACTCCGAGGGAATACACAAGTTCAAATCTGACCTCAGATTTTTACTAACTGTGTAACCCTGGGCAAATCACTTAATTTCTATTTTCCTCAGTTTCCTCAACTGTAAAGTGAGGATAATAACAGCAACTATCTTTTAGAATTATGAAGACCAAACGAGATAATATTTGTAAAGTACTCAGCACTATATAATACCTTTTATTTCCCCCTCCTTTCCCTCTATATTTGCAGAGTTCACTCCTGTTCTGGACTTTTCATAGGTGATATATGATGACATCTGTTATGAAAGATGGAATTAAGCTTGCATATAATAAGGAAACTTGGATTCCTTCTTTCCTTCCTTCCTTCCTTCCTTCCTTCCTTCCTTCCTTCCTTCCTTCCTTCCTTCCTTCCTTCCTTCCTTCCTTCCTTCCTTCCTTCCTTCCTTCCTTCCTTCCTTCCTTCCTTCCTTCCTTCCTCCATTCCCCCTCTCCCTTCCTCTTTCCCTCCATCTTTCCTCTCCTTTACCCATGGCTCATGTCTCTACTTATTAGTAGAAACTGATTGCTCTGCGCTCTACTCCGGTGTCAGGTTCAGAGTTGGTGAAGCTTAGGATAAGTGATATCTTCGTCTTCTGTCTTCCAGCTTTGAGAAAAGAAGACCTCTACCTGCTTCCAGAGAAAGAATATCTGAAAGGAGTAGCATGAAAATTAGAGGTTATAAATATTTGTTATGAAGCAATCTATTAAAATTTCTTTTTTTTTTTGTAGATGGATATTCTAGCTTCTCTTCAGGTTTCTTAAGGGAGAGAAGGGCTCTGAGAAGAAACAATTTGAGGTCTCAAAGGTAGAAATTACATTGGGCTAGGATTTCATGGGGCAGGTGGCAGAGAGATTGATCTTCAAGAAAAAAATTATAAGACTAGAGATGGATAAAAGTTGAGATTGTCTCCCCAGTGGCTAGCACAACACCTTGTGCTGAGTAAGTGCTTATGAAATATTTGTTGAATTGGATTGCACTGGCTCTGATCGGTAATGTTGGTAATTATAAGTGTATGATGAACATCAGAAGGACAGTATTTTATGGTGGTAATGTAACTTTCTCCCCACATTCTTCCATCACTCCCATAATTTTAATGTATTTGTTCATTGGGGAAGTCACCCATGTTTGTTTCCAGATCTCATTACCATACAATTGGTTTTTTTTCCTCAAAAAAATCTAGTACTCCTAAATTATTCACAATTCCCACACATTGCTGAGTGCTAGCAAATGTCAAATATGGTAATTGTCATACAAGCAAGAAGAGAAATATGATTTATATGTGTGTATTTAAATTAACAGGAGAGACTCAAATGGAAAAGTGAAATATTATTTCCCTGCCTCCTTTTTTCTTTTAGTGATCAGATAATTAAATACAAATGTGAACCCCCATCAATGATCTCTTGACAGCTGTTTCTGATCCATCTCAAGGAGGAAGGGACGTCCTTCCCTGACTGCTGATTCTTGGACATGGTGTTTGACATTCACTATGAACACTGACTTTGGAATAATGCAACTAGGGAGAGTGCCTGATACATCTGGCCCAGAATTCACTCAAGGCTTAGGTATATATACTGTAAGCATAGGAGAGTTTGGATACATGTTTGGATTGAGAAAATGAACAGAGATGACAGAAACACAAAACATGTTTCTCAGCTTGGTTCTTTCAGAGGAAATCTGAGTTTCATGTGCTTTGATTGTTCTACACAGAGGTCTGCCATTTCAGATGTATCTGGTAGAACTTTGTCAGGGTCTAGGTGAGCTTGAGATTATAGATTAAAGAGAGTGGTGGACAATCAGAAGGGAATCTGAAAGGCATTGGGGGTCATGGATAAAGTCCAAATCTAATTTGACTCTTGGCTATGTGGGAAGATTACTTTGTGGATATTCATTTATTCAACAATCACTTACTAAATGCCTCCTCTATTCAAAACAGTGTACTAGATTTTGGAATTGTAAAAAGCTTTCCCTTAATGTAAAGAACGAATTAAGACTCATTATATATTTCTTTAATAATTTTTTTATGATGAACTTAATGGTTGTTACACATGAATATGTCAACATATATAATGATAAACAAAAAGACATTTGCATATGAAAACACAAACTCCTATTATGTGTAGCTATTTTTCAAAAGTGCATATTGAATTTAGTGTGTAACAATAGAATTGCTGTTTATTTCTGTCATTTTCAGAACTACTCTGTTTCTTTCTGAATTTTTTAAAACATTTTACTGATGCTCATTCTTTGTTTCCTTCTCTCCCTCCCTCCTTCCTTCCCTCTTTCCCACCTTCCATTTTTCCCTTCCTGGACCTTCCTTCCCTATTTCCCTCCTTTCCTTCCTTCCTTCCTTCCTTCTTTCCTTCCTTCCTTCCTTCCTTCCTTCCTTCCTTCCTTCCTTCCTTCCTTCCTTCCTTCCTTCCTTCCTTCCTTCCTTCCTTCCTTCCTTCCTTCCTTCCTTCCTGTCTTTCTTTCTTTCTTTTTCTTTCTTTCTTTCTTTCCTCTCTCTCACCATCTATGAACTCATCTTACATGTTCCACAAATGCTAGCTGTCCCTTATAACCAGTAAGTATAGTCAAACAGAGTAATTACATGAAGAGGTGGATAGAATACCAGACTTGTAGTCAGAAAGACTCACCTTCCTGAGTTCAAATCTGGTCTCAGTAACTTACTAGCTGTGTGACCCTGGGCAAGTCACTTAACCTTATTTGCCTCAGTTTCCTTATCTGCAAAATGATTTGGAGAAGGAAATGCCAAACTACCCCAGTATCTTTGCCAAGAAACCCCAAATAGAGTCAGACATGACTAAAATGGCTGAATAACAACATAGACAAACAAAACAAATCAACACATTGTCTGAAGGTTAAAAACAAGTTTCATTTTGCACCTCGAGTCCATTGCTTCTCTCCAAGAGACCTTGCTTGAAGTATTGCCATAGCCTCAGTACTTGTGATCCTGCTTCAATTCAGATTCTGCTCATTTCTAATCCATTGTATACATTTGGAGTGAGGTCAGTCTTCCCAAGTACAACTTTTATATCATCTCTATGCTACATGAAAACAAAAACAAAAACCCTCCAATTACTCCATGTTGCTTCTTCAAGAATGTTTCAAGTCCTTCATCTGGCATTCAAGGATCTTCATAATTTTTTTCTGTCTTATCATCATGATATTATCTTCCCTAATCCCCTTCATGTGTCCTGTATCTAGCCAAACTGTAACTTCCTGTTCTCTGAGTATATCTTACAATTAACCATGCCCACACCTTTCCTCATGTTGTTCCCACTCTACCTACCACCTGGAATGCCTTTCCACTCCTGGACCTGTTTAATTGTCACCTATCCATCAACATCAAAGCCAAATACCAACATATCATTCCCCACCTTTTCCCCCCAAACAAAAATGATATTACTAATCTTTACTTCCTGGAAATTTTCATATTACTTTGTTCATATGGCTATTTGGATATGTTTAACTAGGTTACAAAATCCTTGAAGACAGAGGCTCATGTTTGTTTTTATGTATATCCCTCTCATTGCCCAGTACAGTGCCTTGTATATAATACGTATTTGATAAATATATGTCAAATGGATGCATATAGGCTTTAGTAGATATTAATTGCATCTGAATAATACTAATTCCATAGACTTGGAATACCTCTTTCTGTTTTATATCAGGTAGACCAGAATGTTTAGTCCTAAGAACTCTCTGCCACTTTGCTTAGTTGCTACAGGACTGACAACTTTGGCTCAAGACTCAAAGTACAACACTAGGAGGGGTACTGTGAGCCATCTGCAATCAGAACTGGCATTGTATAGGGCCAGAGGAGTGAAGCTGTGCCATGAAGTAGGGCAGAGTGAGAGAATATTAATGTAAAACCTTGCGCTGAGCCGAGTTAGAGGTGAGATGACCTGGTAAAACAAAGCATTCAGAGTTGGAGAAGGTGGTCAAAGTACAAATGGAGATCCATTCATCAAGCATTTTCTAGTTTTGTAAACACGTTTGAATACCAACTCTGGCTGGTCTCAATATAGACATTCTATTTTTCCTATTCAAAAGCTTCCAGTTTAGCAGAATCATGGGAAAAATACTAAATTAGAAATCAGAATATTTTGTGGTTTAGTCCAGCTTGGCTCTAATTAGACCTTAACTAAGTAACTTCTTTTCTCCTGATTCTTGTTCTCCAGAGGAACATGAGACTAGATTAGATGACCTCTAAAGTCATTTCAAATTCTATTATTTGATGTTAAGCTTAAATTCAGAGTCAAATCCTTTTGAGAGCCACAGGTCCAGCAGAGCCACTGGCCTTAGGTAAAATTATAAAGTAGATGTTTCTTCAGGGGCTTTTTCCTTATTTCTTTTTTTTCCCTTATCCTTTCTCAACATTCTTAGGCACTGAATTTTTTCAGTCTTCCCCCTGGCTACTCAGGGTTTCTCATTGCTTACTCTTCTCTGGGAATACCCCGTACTCCTTTTCAGATTTTAACTTTCTTTCAACAGTTTCAATAGTGTCTTTTTCTCTTGGTTTTTATTTAGGCAATCAGTTTGAATTAGTTCAAATTAGTTATCTAAAGATTCAGTGACTGAAAATGACTTGCTGTGTTATGTTTGGAGCCTGTCTATCTAGACAATGGATGTATCAATAGTGTTATTATCAATTATAACTTATTACGTGTTAGCTGTTTGGAGTTTTAGCTATATTCAGCAGGTCATATCCCATGCTCCCTTCTACCTTGCCTTTCTCCTCTCAACATCAAATCTATTATGTAGCATGCCAGAGTTAAAGCTCAAGAGTGTGTGAGCGGGGTGATTAAATTTAAGAGACAGCTTTTCATTAGAAACAACCACAATGTCAGAATGAAATCTAATAAAATCTGTATGAGGAAGTTATAATCTCACCTCGCAATTTTCAAAAAGGTAGATAACAAGTCATAGGAATCTTGGTCAAGAGACTTTGGTCACAGATATAGTAAAGAAATGTGACCTGAACATAAGACATGTAACTTTTGACTCAGTGAATTACCCAGAATGTAGGCTGTATATATATATTGTTAATCTTATAAAAAAATGGTCTGGTCAGACCAGCACTGAAAGAAATGTCACTGTTTTAAATACTTATTCCTTTCCTAAAATATTTCTGGGTTTATCTCTTGATACTAATTGACAAAGAACTACACGCTGCTTCTTCCTTAGTCAAGTTCATAAAAACAAATCACTAAGACTGAACAAAAATACAAATTGATGTTCCAAAATCTAGGATTCAAAATCCTATAATAATCAAGAAATAGTCTTTGGAGGCTGAGACCTTCTTTTCTTCCTATTTTCTTTGAATCTAATGTATATGGAGTTAAACTCTTGCATTTTGGAAAAGTATAATAATTACTGAAGGAGAGATGGAAAGAAGACAGTTCTATGTAGGGACTATATAAGGAAGAACCAAGAAAAGACATTCTAAATCTAGGCAACCTTTGAAAATTGTGCACGCCTGTGCATTAATTAATTCATTTTCAGTTTTCAACAATCACCTCCATAAGTCTTAAATTTTCCCCCTCTCCCTTCCCTCTCCCTCTCGGAGACCACATACAATCTTATATGGATTTGTCAGTACGTTCTTATTAAACACATTTTCACATTAGTTACGTTGCATAGATGAATTAAAAGAATAGGAAATACCATGAGAAAAACCTAACCAAACCAAAACATAACACAAGAGAAAATAGTCTGCTTCATTCTGTGTTCCCAGTTCCATAGTTCTTTCTCTGAGTGTGAATGGTATTTTGCTTCAAGAGTCTTTTGGGAATGATTTAGTTCCTTGCATTGCTATGAAGGACATTGTCTATCAGAAATAGTTCTTGCACACTGTGGCTGTTATTGTGTATAATGTTCTCCTAGTTCTGCTCATTTCATTCAGCATCAATTCATATGAGTCTTTCCAGGTTTTTCTGAAGTCTAACTATTTGTCATTTCTTATAGAATAATAGTATTCTATTACATTCATATACCACAACTTGTTCAGCCATTCCCCAATTGATGAGCATTCTCTCAATTTTCAGTTCTTAGACACAACAAAGAGAGCTGCTATAAACATTTTTGTACATATGTGTGATCTTTTCCTGTTTTTATGATCTCTTTGGTATATAGCCTAGAAGTAATATTGCTGGGTCAAAGGATATGTATAACTTTATAACCCTTTGGGCATAGCTCCAAATTGCTCTCCAGAATGGTTGGATCAATTTATAGCTCCACCAACAAAATTAGTGTTCTAACTCTCCCACATCTTCTCCAACATTTGTCATCTTCCTGTTTTGTCATGTTAGTCAATCTGACAGGTGTGATGTGATACCTCAGAGTTATTTTAATTTGCATCTCTCTAATCAATAGTGATTTAGAGCATTTTTTCATATGACTATAGCTTTAATTTCTTCCTCTGAAAACTGCCTGTTCATGTCCTTTGACCATTTATCATTTGGGGAATGGGCATATTCTTAAATGGAGGTTTTTGGAAGGAGGTCTCAGATTTGTACCCTCCACTGAGAGTAAAATAAGGGACTTGAGCATTGTGTTGAAATTGTGTTGAAATGACATTGTATACTTTTGTGTTGGGATGAATAGTAACTAAAATTACTCAGTTGTTAGAGAACTGGTACTCAGTATAAAGAATACACTCTCAGCAAAGACTCTTGGTTATGGGTACCAACAGATACCTAGCATGGAAAACACATTGCATGGTATTTTTAGTGGTGTGGTTGAGTCATCTCACTTGTGTCCAACTCTGCATGACCTCATTTGGAGTTTTCTTGGCAAAGATACTAGAGTGGTTTGCCATTTCTTCTCCAGCTCATTTTACAGATGAGGAAACTAAGGCAAACAGGATTAAATGACTTGCCTAGGATCACATACCTAGTAAGTGTCTGAGGTCAGATTTGAACTCAGGAAGATGAGACTTCTTGACTTCAGGCTTGGTGCTCTATTCACTGTGTTATCTAGCTGATATTGGGGATGCTTTAAAGGAAGAAAATGAAGTTTTGAGGAGGGATGAGTTTTATTGCTGATGTGATTTTGCAGGATAAAGTTGTTTCTGGGTGCACAATGGAGAAATGCATAGTGCAGCCAGGTGGAAAATGAGGAGACAATAGAGGTATATCTGAAAGAGAGAATCACGTTTTCCATAAAGCTGTTTTGCAGAGCTGAGCCAGATGAAGATTTTTGGATTTTAAATTCCTGTGGGACTACAGACTTGCAACATAGGGTAATTGTACCAGGAGGGTGATGAGGTGTTACAGATGTGAGCCCTTGCATGAACTTTTAGTTGAAGTTACTGTATTAAGTTTTGCTAGTTTTACTTTGGTATGAATCTTCTCCCAAAGTAGGAATAAACTGTAAATATTTGTAATGTAAAAAGAAAACTTCATTAAAATTGAGTACGTATATGTGTGTGTGTGTGTGTGTGTGTGTGTATGTATGTATGTTTGAGTAGGAGAGGCAGAGACACACAGAGAGAGAAAGAGACAGATTCAGAAACAAGAGAAAAGAGCTGATTAGTAACAGAAACACAGATGGGCTAACTGAACAGTGGTCTAGGGGCAAAATTGCAAGAAGGCTAGTCAGCAGAGATGCAGAAACCATTAGATTCTGTCAGTACCTTGTAGAGGTTGAAGAGAATTGCTGGCAAGAGGCACTGATTGACAAAAGCTAAAAGTAAATGGTACTGCTGTGGCCTTGACTTGTTATTCCCACTTTGCAAAGGTGAACCTAGATGAAAGAACCTTCCTTCAAAGGCAATGATGGAAAAAAGGGAAATAAGAAGGAACCCAATTGAGAAAAGGATGCTGAGAATGGTACTATTAGTTTATGTTCCCATTTCCATTTTTTTCTGATTCTATGGTCTTGTTTGCAGAGTTTTTGTTTAGTATGGTGCCAAAGGATATAGAGATGAACCAAATTTTAGAAACTCCCAGTTTCTGGTGTGGGAGCTAGAATAAGTGAATTCCATTTTTCAGAAAACAAAAATCTATGAGTGGTAAGTACTGTTTAGCACATGAGCAAAACATGTGGAGAAGAGAGGGTGGCTCATTTACAGTGCATTATTGGTTTGAAATGTAAATTTCTAATATGTTGGTAACCTTGACATAGTAGGCCATGGCTGCCTTTATTGAATAGCTTTGCTCTTAATTCTTTTGAAGTTTTGGGCTTGGGCTGTAGGGATATATTTTTTAAAAATGTGTTCCTGGCTTACCACCTTTAGCATCATTCTATTCAGCATAAACCTTCTTAACCATCCAAGAAAATTTGGTCCTTATAAAATTGTGTTGAAATGACATTGTATACTTTTGTGTTGGGATGAATAGTAACTAAAACTTCCCAGTTGCTAAAGAACTGGTACTCAATATAAGGAATACACTCTCAGCAAAGACTCTTGGTTATGGGTACCAGCAGATACCTAGCATTGAAAACACATTGCATGGTATTTTTGGTGGTGTGGTGGTTGAGTCGTCTCACTTGTGTCCAACTCTGAATGACCCCATTTGGGGTCATTTGGGGTTTTTCTTGGCAAATATACTGGAGTGGTTTGCCATTTTTTCTCCAGTTCATTTTACAGATGAGGAAACTGAGGCAAACAGAATTAAGTGACTTGCCTAGGATCACACACCTAGTAAGTGTCTGAGGCCAGATTTGAACTCAGGAAGATGAGACTTCTTGACTTCAGGCTTGGTGCTCTATTCACTGTGTCATCTAGCTGATAGTGGGGATGCTTTAAAGGAAGAAAATGAAGTAAATATGCCATATGATGATATCCCTGTCCTTATATCCTGCAGTTCTCTGAAACAGCTAGTCTAACCTTAGCACAAACTTGGAAATCTTTCTCTGTCCCCTTGGAAGGTTATTAGGCACTTTACATATTTCTCCATTATGCTCATGGTGTCATTAAACTGACTGTCTAGGTCTCACAAATAAAATACGTGTATTCCCAAGTGAGGAATATAATACAGGCTTGTACTGTGCAGGCTATCTGATGCCATGGAATCTTCCAAGAGCCCCAGAGACATGTCTAGAAAACTGAATTCTTGGAAATTCATTACTGAGCCCTCTATTGTTAACCAGGTGTTGCTGGACAAGTTTAAAGACTTTGAAATCCCATCAGGACATCCTGTGGATGATGAAAGTTTAGTCTCCACAACTGACAGTGTGTCAACAAGCTCAGAGCTGAGGGTTTGGGCCAGGCTGCCAGTCAATGAGTTCATTCAGAATGAACTCAGTGGAAAATGCTATAGTCATTTTTAGGGGAGTATGTCCTGTATGAAGAAGCCCATTTTGAATGCTGGCAAGGATTAGTAATGTGAGGTAGTCATGGCAGAACACCAAACAAACACACAAAGCTACTATAAAGCCTGAGGGAACCTGCCTTTACCATCATATACACCCTGAACATGTAGCTTCTGGGGGTTTCGGTTTTCAAATGTTTATGGGTGAGGGGACAGCCAATTTAATGGCATCATGAGATTCAGGAGCAGATGCATGAAGTTCCTAATGATATTCCTATGGGAAGGAGAAAAGACTTCTGAGTTTGTGCTTAGGTTAGAGTGGCTGCTTTGGAGAAAAATAATGATCCTATGATACATGAATGACTCAGTGCTCAGGAGAGTTGTACGATGGCAAATGGCAAGTCTCTCTCTCGATGGCAAATGGCCATCTCATATCTGAAGTGACATAAAAAGTTAAATATCCATGTTCTGTGGAAAGTAGAATTTTATGGTACTAACATTCAGTCATTGGTAAAAAGCATTATTGAAAAGTATACCTTGTATTGTTATCCCCTACATACACACACACACACAAATGCACACACAGACACATGCACATCTATACCCACATGCATGTGTGTGTGTGTGTGTGTGTGTATATATATATATATATATATATATATATATATATATATATATGCATATGTATATATCAGATAGATATTAGACTATCTATCTTGCCTGGCCCTAGTCATGCCTTTTCTAGAGGTATAATCAAACACTATAGAGGAGGAATCCAAGGTGATTGAGAGTCAGGTAACCATTCTGTGGGTAAGAGGGACCTTGCCTGTGCACCCTTATTTATTTATGACCATGTCTTCTATCTCCTTACTCTATCCCCATTAAGTCACAGTAACAGCGTCGTCTTGCATGTAATGTCAATGCATGCAGACAGATGGTGCAGTGGATAGAGTTGGGAAGACTGGAGTTGAAAACCCTCCTCAGGCACCATTAGCTATATGACTGTGGGTAAGTCATGTAACTTCTGTCTGCCTCAATTCCCTCACCTGTAAAATGAGGATGATGATAGTACCTACTTCCCAGGGTTCTTGAGAACATAAAAAGATAATAATTGTAAAGTGCTTAGCACAGTGACTAGCACATAGTAGATACTTAATAATACTTATTCCCTTTCCCTTCCTCTTCTCCTCTCAGCCCCCCATCCCCACTTCAGAACACAGCTTTGTGTGCAAAAAATAGATATCATAGTTATTAGCTACTTATTTATTACTTACCATGTGCCAGAGACATTGCTAAAGGATAAGAATGAAAAGAAAAGTAGGGGAAAGAAAGCTTCTGACTTCAAGAGGCTCACATTCTAATAGGGGAAATAACACATAAATAATTTGCAAGATAACATACAGAATAAATAAAGAATTATGTCAAAAGGTAAGGCAGTAGCTACTGGACAGATAAAAAAGGTCCTCTTGTATAAGGCAAGAATGGACTCAAGTCCTAAAAGAAGTCATGGAAACTAAGAGGTGGAGGGGAAGAGGAAGGGCAACCCAAGCACAGGGGGCAGTTAGTGCAAAAGCATGGAAGTGGGAGAGTCATAAGCAAAGTGATCAAGTGAGTTATTGTAACTGTATTGAAGAGTGTGTGAAGTAAAGTTCATGGGGAAAAAGGACCAGGTTGTGAAGTACTTTAAATTCTAGAAGACTTTATGACTTTATATTTGATCCTGTAGGGAAGCAATTGAAGATTATTGAATTGGGGCATGGGGGATGGTAACTTGGTTAGATCTATGCTTGAAGCAAATCACTTTGGTTCTGATTAGATTAGAGAGGGATTTGAGATGGTGAAACTAATTAAAAGGCTATTGTTATAGTTCAGGTAAGACTTGATGAGGGCTTGAGCTAGGGTGATTGTTGTGTGAAGAAAGAAGGGGACATATTTGAAAGCTGCAATGAAGATAGAAATGACAATAAATTGCATAAGAAGGAGTATGAGGAAATTGCTGAGCCTGATCCTGAGGTTGCAAGTCTGGATTGACTGGGAAGATGGAGGTGTCCTGGTCAGGAATAAGAATATTTGGAAGAATTGAGAGTTGTAGGAAACATTGAATTTGTGATGTCTGTAGGACATCTACTTCAAGATGTTCAAAAGTCAGGTGGTGATATAAGACAAAACTTTGAGAGACACTAAGGCAGGATACAGATACAGTGTCCAGTAGGCAGAGAAGAGGGGCATATATAGCCAAGTACTCATCTAATAATGACTCTTGTAAATAGTAAAGACAAATCTACCAAATCATCATTAATGAGGCCAGTAGAGGCATGGATCTTCTTCGCCTGATTGATTCACTGAATACCCCAATTTCACCCAGTTTGACAAATTTCCTGGAACTCAACCTCTGTTTCTTTCTCACCTTTGTTATGGGATTTGCTTGGACTATTTTTTCCATGGCAAGGTCTGTCACCTCAGTGCTTATCTAAAGTACCAGACTCTTGTCTTCCTTGTCTCCCACATAATCTCTGGACAATGCAGTCAGTGCTTAATAAATGCTTATTAAATTTAATTGAATCCAATGTGGCTGCATAGCATTACTCAGTGATGCAAATAGACTGAAAAAACTTGTCAGTCTACCTGTGTCCATTTTTATTTCCACATTTATACAGAGAATAAAGGAAAGGAATCAGTATTATTTTTTATTCACCTGGTATTGCTGGTTAGAATAGAAGAATAGAACTGGAAGATATACTTCCTTCTCTAGAGTTTAGCACCCATTTCAAAAACTGAAAACTCTATCTCTGTCTCTGTCCCTATCTGTCTATCCATCTGTCTGTCTGTCTGTCTGTCTCTCTCTCTCTCTCTCACACACACATTCTTAATTGTCTATAAGAGGACAGGGGGATAAGTGAGGTGGGACATGATAAAAGGGAAGATAGATTAAGGAAGATGATGGACTGAAGCAGAACAGATTTTTGAGGAAGGATAGGAGAGAGAGAGAGAAAGAGAGAGAGAAAGAGAGAGAGAGAGAGAGAGAGAGAGAGAGAGAGAGAGAGAGAGAGAGAGAGAAAGAGATGAAGAAGAAGAAGAAAAAGAAAAAAAAATAGAATGGAGGGAAATACACAATTAGCGATGATAACATCGAATGTGAATGGGATGAATTCACCCATTAAATGGAAGTGAATAGAAGAATGAATTAGAAGCCAGAATTCAACAATATGTTGTTTATAAGAGACACACTTGAAACAGAAAGAGACAGAGTTAAAATAAAGGACAGAATCTATTAGTTTTCAGTTGAAATAAAAAAGGGATAAGAATAGCAGTAATATTCTCACACAAAGCAAAAGCAAAAAATAGCCTAAATAGAAGAGAAAATCAAGGAAACTCTATTTTGCTGAAAGGTACCACAGACAATGAAGTAATATCAAAAATTTTTATAGCAAGTTTTTCTGATAAAGGCCTCATCTCAAATATACAGGGAATGGAATCAAAACTATAAAGATATGGAGAGCTTTCTAATAGATGAATGGTCAGAAGATATAAACAGACAGTTTTCACAAGCTGAAATCTAAACTATTTAAAGTCATTTGAAAAAAATACTCTAAATAACTATTGAAAAGAGAAATGCAAATTCAAACAATTCTAAGGTACTACCCCACACCTATTACAAATGGCAAATGCTGGAGGTCATGAGGAAAACAGATACTCTAATAAATTGTTGATAGAGTTTGAACTAGCCCAATCATTCTGGAGAATAATTAGGAACTATGCCCAAAGGACTATGAAACTGTGCATTCCTTTTGACCTATACCACTACTTGTTCTGTACCCCAAAGTGATAAAAAATGGAAAATGACCTACATTTATGAAAATATAAATATAGCAGCCCTTTCTGTGTTGGTAAAGAATTGGAAATTGAGGAGATGCTCATCAATTGGGAAATGGCTGAATAAGTTGTGACACATGATTGTGATGGCATACTATTGTGCTATAAGACATTATGAGGAAAAGAAAACATGGCAAGACTGACATTAACTGATTCAAAGTGAAGGAAGAAGTAAGCTACTCTGATCAATGCAATGATTTAGATAATTCCCAATGACTGATGATGAAAAAATGCTACCCACCTGCAGAGAAAGAACTGATAAGTTTTGAGGCTAAATTGAAATAGAATTTTCTCACTTTATTTTTGACTTTTTTATGGGTTGTATATCTAGTATGAAAATGTTTAGCCTAATTTTACATGTATAATAAAATTTAAAAATTTTATTTATTTTTAACATTATTTTCTTTTAAACTTTTGAGTTCCAAATTCTCTCCCGCCCTCCCAGGACCTCCCCTACTCATTAAGAAGACAAACAACTGACATCAATTATGCACATGAAATCATGCAAAACATACTCCCATATTAACCATATTGCAAAAAAAAAAGTAGAAAAAAGTGAGAAATTTGCTGTAATTTTAAAAAATAATACTTTATTGTCTGGTTCATTTTAGCAAAATGTAGTTTTCCTATTTCTTTTAATTATATCTATTTTTGCTTTGCTTTCTCTGAGATCATGATTGCTACCCCACCCCCTCCTTTTTTTTAACTTCAGCTGAAGCCTAATAGATTCTGCTCCAGCCCTTTTTTGTAACTCTGTGTTTGCCTTTCTGTTTCAAGTGTGTCTCCTGTAAACAACATTTTGGATTCCATTTTTTAAAACATTCTCCTGTTCACTTCCCTTTTATGGGTAAGCTTACTCTGTTCACATGCACGATTATATGATTGCTAACTCTGTATTTTCCTCCACCCCATTTTATTCTGTTTTTTAAAAAATCTCTCTCTTTTATCCTGTCCCTCCTCAGAAGTCTATTTGTCTTCTAACCATTGCCTCCCTTAATATACCCTTGTATTTTTTTGTCATTCCCATCCTATTTCTTATCCCCTTTACCTCTCATTTCCCTATTGGCTAAGATAGATTTCTATATACAAGTGGATATTTGTGTATAATAAATATAATTTAATAATATAATACATGATATAATATAATATAATAATTATTGTATACATGCGTATATTTCTTCCTTCTTTGAACCAATTTCAATGACAATGGGATTCAAGCATTGCCTGCCACACCACCATGTTCTTCCCCACAATAAAAGTTCTTCCTCATTCACCTCTTTTATGTGAGAAACATTTCCCCATTCTTTTCCTTCCCCTTCCTTCCAGTGCATCCCTCTTTCTTGTCCCTTCATTTTTTGGAGATAATTTCAACATATTTGATTCACACTCATTGCCCTTTCTTTATTTAAATTCCTTTTAACTGACCCTAGCATGGATCATCTTCTCATATAGGAATATAAGTAGCTTACCCCTTATTGAGTCTTTTATGATTATTCTTTCATGTTTACGTTCTTCTACTTCTCTTGAGTCTTGTGTTTGAATGTCAAATTTTCTATTCAGCTCTGGTATTTCAGTTCTGGTATATTTCATCAGCAATGCTTGGAAGTCCTCTATATAGCTTCTTCTTCCCTCCCCACAAAAGATTATACTGAATTTTCCTGGATGTGTTATTCTTGGTTATAATTCTAGCTCCTTTGCTTCTGGAATATCATATTCCAAGCCCTTGGCTCCATTAATATGGAAGCCACTAGATCATGTGATCCTGACTGTGGCTCCATGATACTTGAATGTTTTCTTTCTGGCTGTTTGCGATATTTTCTCCTTGACCTGGGAGCTCAGGAATTTGTCCATGATATTCCTGGGAGTTTTCATTTTAGGATCTCTTTCAGAAGGTGGTCAGTGGCTTTTTTCTATTTCTATTTTCCCTGATGGATCTAAGATATTGGGCAGGTTTCCTTGATAATTTCTTGAAATATGATGTGATTATGCATTTTTTTAATCATGACTTTCAGGTAGTCCAATAATTACTTTTTAAATGATCTCTCTTTGATTAATTTTCCAGGTTAGTTTTTTTTTCAATGAGGCATTTCATATTTTCTTCTATTTTTTCATTCTTTTGACTTTGTTTTATTATTTCATGTGTCTCATGGAGTCATTAGCTTTCACTTCCCCAATTCTAATTTTGAAGAAATCATTTTCTTCAGTGAGTTTTTGGACCTCTTTTTCCATTTGATCTATTCTGCTTTTTAAGGATTTCTTTTCTTTAGGTGATTTTTTGTGCCTCTTTTGCCAAGCTATTAATTTCCTTTTCATAATTTTCTTCCATCACTTTATTTCTTTACTCAATTTTTCCTCTATCAATCTTATTTCTTTCTTTAACTTTTCTATGAATTCTTGTTGGACTTGGGTCTAATTATTCTTTTTCTTTGGGGCTTTGGTTGTAGCTGTTTTCACATTAATGTATTCTTTAGAATTTCATCTTGGTCTTTCCTGCCCCTGTTTTTGCTTTTTATGGTAAAGTTCTTTTTTTCTTTTTTCTTATTTTTCCCAGCCTATTTCTTGACTTTTATCTCTGTGTTAAAGTTTGACTCTGCTCACCTTTGGGCACTGTTCCAAGCTTCAGATTTTTTCATGCTGCTATTTTAAGAGCTAGTTCTGAAGGTCTACAAATTTTGGTGTTGCCATGGAGGTATGGTCTAGTGAGAGATGTGGTCACTGATCTCCTTGCTTTTGCTCTAGTCTTTACCCAGGAAGGGTCCCTGCTCCCCTGCAGCCTCAAGAATTAGTGCTCCTCTTGGCCCTGGAACTGTTACCAGATACCCTGTTTCTTGCCACCACAAGCACTAGCATTCCTCCTGGTCCTGGAAGCCCATGCTGTCTTATGACTTACCACAGATGGTTGTCTTTGCACTGAAACTGTGACCCGAACTGTGTATGGATGATAGAGTTGTCAGTCAGTGCCAGAAATATCTAGTGCCAGCAACAGGTTCCCTGTAACCTTTTTCTGACAAGTTGTCTGATCTTGCTGTCCTCTGGACTGAACACTTCTGAAACTGCTGAGGCCACTGTTGCTACCACTATGTGCATGCACTTGACTTCCACTCTAGTTTCACAGAACTCTCCTGTGAAACTCCTACATTTTCTTAGGCCATAAAAAATTTTCACCCTGACCTTTTGGTGACTCTGTCTCTTCAAAATTTGATTTGAAGTATTATTTTAAAGTTGTTTAAGGAGGAATGTTGAAAGAGCTCAGCTGTGTTGCTGCCTCTAATCTTCCATCTTGGCTCTGTTCTCCACGTATAATTAAATTATATTGTTCTACCTGCCTTCTCAGTGGGTGAGGGATGAGTGGGAAACAGGGAGAGAATCTGGAATTCAAAATTGAAAAAAGAAAAGAATGTTAAAAATTAATAATAAATTTTAAAGAGTTGAGAACACCAACAAAACATTTTAGAACAAACAAACAAGAAATAAAAACTAAACTTGTGATGTATTTGGTAATGGAAATTCCCCTAATGAGGAAATCATCTCCTATCAGTGTAGATTGGTACCTCCTCTCTAATTTACAGTCTAATAGAGTTGCTCAGGATAATGAGACATTAAATGATTTGCTCAGGGACACATAGTCAATATGACAAGCCTCCTGATTTGGAGCAGAGTATAATGTCTGGCACATATTAGATGCTTAATAAATACTTTTTCATTGATTGATTTTAAATAAGGGATAGGCTTGCATTGTTGTTGTTTGGTTGTCATTTCAGTTGTGTCCAACTCTCCATGACCCTGTTTGGGTTTTTTTTGGCAAAGATACGGGAGTGGTTTGCCACTTTGTTCTTCAACTAATTTTACAGATGAGGAAACTGAGGCAAACAGGGTTAAGTGACCTGCCCAGAGTCACACAGTTAGTAAATGTCTGAGTTGAATTTGAAAGTGCATCCTTCTGACTCCAGACCTGGTATTCTATCCACTTGGCCACCTATCTGCCCTGATAGGCTTGCATATTCCACATGAAATGGAATAAAAGTAGAATATAGAGAGGAAGAGGGTATTGAAAGATAATAAAATGAGAACTTTTTAGTGGGAATGGAGAAAGATAGGAAGGAAAATCAGTTAATCTTTTTATTTAAGTTACCAACTATGTGCCAGAAATTGGAGCTGGTGTTTGAAATACAAAGATAAGAATGAGTGGTCCTTGCCTCTCAGCATCCTAAGTTTATCAAGGGAAATGTACAAATATAATTTTATACAAGATATATACAGTGTGATTTTTTTTGTGAGAAGGGAAAGGATACTAGCTAAGAAGATGAGGAAAGATATCATGTAGAAAGTAGAGTTTGACCATTTGTGAAAAAAATAAAGAATTCTAAGTGGAAGAAATGAACAGAGAATTCATGCCAGGTGGAGTGAAGAGCAAAGACATGGAGGTGGGTTATGGAAAATTATATGTGAGTAGGAGTAAGAACACCAACTTGGCTAGACTATAGGGTTTAGGAAGGACAGGAGTGTATAATAAAGGTGGTAAGGTATGTTAATGTCAGATTGTGAAGAATTGTAAATGCCAGGGAGACAATTTTGTATTTAATTGAATAGTCAATAGAGAACCACTAGTATTTATTAGGTAAGGGAGTGACATGGTCAGACCTGCACAATAGAAACATGACTTTAGTGGATGAATGGAGGATGGATTGAAGACAGAAGAGAGCTGAGGTCAGGAGACCAGTAGGAGGCTATAGGTGAGAGGTGATACCTGGATTGTGGTGGCCACTAAATAAGGAGAGAGAGAGAGAGAGAGAGAGAGAGAGAGAGAGAGAGAGAGAGAGAGAGAGAGAGAGAGAGAGAGAGAGAGAGAGAGGAGGTAGAAGTGACAAACAGTAACAACTGAAAGGATAATTGGAAACAAGGAGATTGAGAAGTGAAGCTAATGCCAAAGTTGTGAGCCTAGGTCCCTGGAAGGAAGGTAGTACTCCTGATAGAAATCGTGAAGTTTGGAAGAGCGGCATATTATTTTTGGCAAAAAGTAGTCATTTTGTACATGCTCAATTTGAGAGTCTTACAGAAAATGCAGCTTGAAATGGCCAATAGACAAATGGCCAAATGAAACTCAGGAAAGAGGCTAGGGCTGTGAGTCATTTGCATAAAGATGATCATCAAACCCCTGGGACCTGAGGGAATCAGAATTTGAGACCAATGAGGATTTGTATTGAAAGGACTCAGAGGAGAGAGAAGAGAAGACAAGAGAAGAGGAGGGAGAGAGAGAGAGAGAGAGAGAGAGAGAGAGAGAGAGAGAGAGAGAGAGAGAGAGAGAGAGAGAGAGAGAGAGAAGGAGGAGCCAAGATGGCAGAGTAGAAAGATTCACATATGCTAGCTCCAAACCCACAGCCCATAAATTACCTGTAAAAAGGAACCCCTAACAAATTCTGGATCAGTGGAAGCTGCACAACAATGGAGTGGAGGAGATTTCTGTTCCAGAGAGCCCTGAAAAACTGACACCAAAGGTCCGTGGCACACCGGACCTGGAGCAGAGCCCAGCCCTGCCTTGGCCACGCAGCCCTGAGAGGAGCATATCCAAGCAGGCTTCAGGGATGGAATCTCCGGCAGCTGTGAAAGTCCCTCTACCCACAGGTGCTACAGGTCAGTGAGAGAGACTTCTGGGCTGGCTGAGAGGGGAGTAGAGTGTCTCCATAACTCAGGCCCCCTCGGGAGGCAGCGGCGGGGGAAGCAGACAGGAGCTCAGATCCATTGTTGAAGATCTCCACATAAACCCCCTGAGGGAACTGAGCCCTGCGAGGCAGCCCTGCCCCCACCTGAGCACCAGAACTTAACCTCACATTGAATAGCAGCCCCGCCCCCTCCTGAAAGCCCTGAGACTGGGGAGCAGCATTTGAATCTCAGACCACAAGCACCAGCTGGGTGGATCTGGAGGTGAGGTGGGTGTGGAAAGGAATCTTAGAAGTCAAGTAATTGGCTGGGAAAATGCCCAGAAAAGGGAAAAAAAAAAAATAAGACCACAGAAGGTTACTTTCTTGGTGAACAGATATTTCCTCCTTTCCTTTCTGATGAGAAAGAACAATGCTTACCATCAGGGAAAGACATAGAAGTCAAGGCCTCTGTATCCCTAACATCCAAAATAGATATTCAATGAGCTCAGGCCATGGAAGAGCTCAAAAAGGATTTTGAAAATCAAGTTAGACAAGTGGAGGAAAAACTGGGAAGAGAAATGAGAGAGATGCAAGAAAAGCATGAAAAGCGGGTCAATACCCTGCTAAAGGAGACCCAAAAAAATGCTGAAGAAAATAACACCTTGAAAAATAGGCTCACTCAATTGGCAAAAGAGGTTCAAAAAGCCAATGAAGCTTTCAAAAGCAGAATTAGCCAAATAGAAAAAGAGGTTCAAAAGGTCACTGAAGAAAATAGTTCTCTCAAAATTAGAATAGAACAGATGGAGGCTAATGACTTTCCGGGAAACCAAGAAATCATAAAACAAAACCAAAAGTATGAAAAAATGGAAGAGAATGTGAAATATCTCATGGGAAAAACAACTGACCTGGAAAATAGATCCAGGAGAGACAATTTAAAAATTATGGGACTACCTGAAAGCCATGATCAAAAAAAGAGCCTAGAATCATCTTTCATGAAATTATCAAGGAAAACTGCCCTGAGATTCTAGAACCAGAGGGCAAAATAAGTATTGAAGGAATCCACCAATCACCGCCTGAAAGAGATCCAAAAAGAGAAAGTCCTAGGAACATTGTGGCCAAATTCCAGAATTCCCAGGTCAAGGAGAAATTATTGCAAGCAGCTGGAAAGCAACAATTCAAGTATTGTGGAAATACAATCAGGATAACACAAGATCTAGCAGCTTCTACATTAAGGGATTGAAGGGCATGTAATAGGATATTCCAGAAGTCAAAGGAACTAGGACTAAAGCCGAGAATCACCTACCCAGAAAAACTGAGTATAATACTTCAGGGGAAAATATGGTCTTTCAATGAAGCAGAGGACTTTCAAGCATTCTTGATGAAAAGACCAGAGCTGAAAAGAAAATTTGACTTTCAAACACAAGAATGAGAAGAAGCATGAAAAAGTAAACAGCAAAGAGAGGTCATAAGGGACTTACCAAAGGTGAACTGTTTACATTCCTACATGGAAAGACAATATTTGTAACTCTTGAAACTTTTCAATATCTGGGTAATTGGTGGGATTACACACACACACACACAAGCATGCACACACAGAGACAGAGAGCAGAGAGTGAATTGAATAGGATGGGACCATATCTTAAAAAAATTAAGGTAAATGGTGAGAGAGAAATGTAGTGGGAGGAGAGAGGATGAATTGGAATGGGGCAAATCATCTCTTATAGAAGAGGCAGGCAGGAGATTTTTTAGTGGAGGGAAAAAGGAGAGCTGAGAGAAAAACATGAAGTTTACTCTCATCACATTTGACTAAAGGAAGGAATAAAATGCATTTTGGTATGAAAACCTATCTTATAGTACAGGAAAGTGGGGGAGAAGGAGATAAGCAGGGTGCGGGGGGATGATGGAAGGAAAGGCAATGGGAGGAGGCAGAAATTTGAAGAGACAGAGAGAGAGAGAGAGAGAGAGAGAGAGAGAGAGAGAGAGAGAGAGAGAGAGAATTGTGAAGAAAGTCAGTAAGATTTTTAAAAAGTTCTTTTGTCCTTTGGACCAATCTGCATTGGGTAATTTGAGAAATATTGCTGAAAGAAATCATAGGTACTGTCTATATTCATGGAAGCACAAGAGCATAAGTAATATATAGAGAAACGGAAATTTCAGGACTGAAAAATGTTTGTCCTTAAAGCATATGGTTCGTTTTATTTTTTTTTAAATTGCCTTTGTAAAAGGCTTTTTTGACCTGTTAGAAATAATTCAATGAAGACTTGGAAAAAACAAAACTAGGGAACAGATAAATTTTTGTTTATATTTCACAGGCTATGAAGCCATTTCTCCCCCAAATAGAGGGCCTTAATTAAAATAAATGAGAAACAGAAAAGCAGAGAAAGATATTTGAATATATTTTTCTTGTATAAGGTTTTCATGTTTTCTTCATAAAAGTCAAATTTCCCTTTTGGGCTTTGCAGTACAGTTTGTATAATTATTTCTGAGAAATGAGAAATATGAGAGGGCAAAATGGAATATTTTAATAGTTAAAACAATCCCCACCAACCCTTCAATATACATCTGGTGGACTTTTGTTAACTCTCTAAGCAGTACTATAAAAATGTAGATGTCATACAAAGTTTCATATTTTTTTTCTCTTTATTGACACATTTTTACAATACTTATATCTCTGGATACCTTCTCTCCCTGATTTAATTGTGGATAATTTTTACTCTACATAATTTTTACTCTTTATCCTTCTATATGTTGAAGAGTTCTATAGAATGAAATTTAGAAAGCTCCCTTGTTAATGGCTAGTTGAGTATGTTTTCATTTTGATATGTATCTGGGATATGTTCTGCCATTTTTAAGGAATGTGGCTTTTGCAAACACAGATCAGATTTTTTTCTTGGAACACAAAATGCGATGAAAAGGTATTAAGTGATGGGTCAGTGTTAGAAAATATGTTCTTCTCATTAGGTAAATACCACAGAGCTTTAGTAGGGGTGTTAGTAGACTAAATTCTAATTAGAAAATATTTTAACACACATGATAATATCAGAGCCAAAGTTTCATAGTATTGAATTTGTAGAGACTATAAAGCCTAATGATGCTAAATAGGGATATTTTTTTAAAAAATCAACTCAACCCCCTTGTTATAACATAAAACCTCTGAATGAGCAGTTAAATGTTGTTGGGAAGAGCTCAATTCATTGACTCCCAAACGTCTAGATATTTGAAAAATGAAAGTTGTAACCAAATTTGGACTTGACTTCAATTAGGTTTTCTCTTCTTTCTTTTCTTTTCACTTTTAGACCTTGCCAATTTAGCTTAAATGCTCTATGTAGGTAAATGGAAAGCATTCTCTCTAGAAGAAATTTCATACTACATTTGTTAAAAGAATAAAGTAGGCTCTTCTATATCCCAAAACATTTGGTAGTGTTTCTGACTCATGGATTCTTATGTGTATTTATATAAGGTTGGTTAATAGAGCCCATCTGGCATTCTACATTTTGTTTTGGGTGACATACTTTAAAAGGGACATTGGTAAAGTGGAACATGTCCAGCACAGGGAGAAGTGTAGAAACTAGGGCATATCAGCAACAATTGAAGAGGCAAGGGATATTTAACCTGACAAAGTTAAAACTTGGGAGTGAAGGATGGTGGATAGTAATGGCTTTCAGACATGTGAAATTTGCTCATATGGAAGAGGTCTTGAGCTTATTTTGAAAGCAGAACTGTCATTAACAGAAAAGGGTTAGATAGAAGAAAATTTCAATTTAATATATGGAAGAATTATCTGAATTGCTTATTTAGAATTATTTAGTTTTTTCATAAGAGTCTTAGTGAGGAGGGAAGAAAGATGTTAATCCAGGATCCCAAAGTTGGGGTTTCTAGAAGCTGTTGCACAAGCATTTTACAGTTACTTTAATTAACAAAGATAAAGTACATCTGCCTCTTTGATTCATATGTCTATGTGGAGTTAGAGAGAAGGAAGAATTCAGAAGTAATCTAGTCCACCTTCCTATGGCATGCAGTATTACACTCCACACTATTTCTTTTTGGAATGCAATCAAATAAATCCTTCTGGAAATGTCTATTTCTAAACATTTGGTCAACCGTGATGAATTAGGTATTCAATTAAAAATAACTAGAAATCAAAAACAACAACAACCACAAAACAACAAACAACCCACAAAACTCAACGTAAATGCAAAAAGAAATATTGAAAAATCTAAGTTCTGGATATTGTGCTCTTATTTATTCATCATTCTTTTAGAAAGCATTTTTAATAATATTTTTCTAACCAACTATATTGCAATATATGTGTGTGTATGCACACACATACATATGTGCATATATTCACATATATGGTGGGTTGGTTGTTGTCCTTTGTTCTCGAAGAGGAACAAAATGACATCACCATGATAAAGTGAAGTTTCAATGTGTACGACTGTTGCCGATCAGACCAATATGATCTCCGAATGCTCTATCACAGATTGGGTACAGATAGTCTATATGAACATTTGAGGTGGTTACCCCAAGTTTGCTCATCTTATGTTTCCTTTGTGCTGTTTCAATCCTGCTTTACTCATAGAGAACAGCATCTTTTCTTATGTGGGCATGCAATGCTGAATGGTCTTATGCCACTGTCTCCCATGTCTCACAATCAGATTCAAAGTTCTTGAGACAGACCTTGACAGTGTTTTTGTATCGCTTCTTGGCAGTTTAGTTTGAGCAAGGACCTCAGTGTCTGGTACCTTACCCTGTCAGGTGATCTTCAATATCTTCCCAAGATAATTCAAATGGAAGCGATTCAATTTCCTAGCATGGTGACTGTAGACTGTCCATGTTTCACAGGCATACAACAAAGAGGCTAGTACAACATTTCTGTAGACCTTCAGTTTGGTAGTCAGTCTAATGCCTCTTTTCTCCCAAATTTTTCTTTGGATCCTCCCAAACACTGAGCTAGTTCTGGCAAGGTGTCTGTCAACCTCATTGTCAATGTGTACATCCCTGGAGAGCATACTACCAAAGTAAGTGAACTTATCCACAGTATTCAAAATTTCTCCATTTGTTGTAACCGATGGTCCAATATGTGGATGGTGTGGGGGTACCTGTGTTTTCTTGGTGTTGATTATTAGGACAAAATTAGTACAGGCAGCAGAGAATTGATCCATACTTTGTTGCATCTCAGTTTCAGAGGCTGCATTGAGTGTACAATCATCTGTAAACAGAAAATCATGCACCAATACTCCCTCCATTTTGGTGTTGACTTGTAGCCTTTTCAACTTGAAGAACGTACTTACGATCAGTACAGTAGTTGACTTTGATGCTGTGTTCATCTTCATTGAAAGCATTTGACAACATGGCTGAAAACATCATGCTAAAAGCATGGGAGCAAGCTCACAGCCCTGTTTCACTCCCTTGGTAACTGGGAAGGCATGAAAGCACTGTCCACTATCCAGAACTGGGAAAATATGCCATCATGAAATTGATGTACGATGCTCATGAACTTCTCCAGGCAACCAAATTTTTATGTAGTTTTCCATAAGCTCTCACAACTAACAGTGTCAAAAGCCTTGATCATATCTACAAACATTGTGTACAGATTTTGTTCTGCTCCTGGCATTTCTCCTGGAGTTGTCAGGCAGCAAACACCATATCAATTGTTCCTTGGCCCTTTCTGAAGCCACTCTGGTTCTCAGGTAGATGATCATCTTCCAGGTGAAGGATCAGCCTGTTAAGGAATCTTCTCAGCAATGACTAAGAGAGAGAGCCCCCTGTGATTGTTTCAGGACAATCCCTTTATAGAGATGGACGATGGAAGTATCCTTGAACTCCTGGGAGACAACATCTTCTTGCCATATAGCCTGGAATATTTCAGTCAGCTTTTGTATGAGCAATTGTCCCCCTACCTTGTAAATTTCAGCTGGAATAGAATCAGAACCAGATGCTTTGCCACATGAAAGGAGCCTAATGGCCTTCAAAACCTCTCCTTCAGTTGAAAGTTCAGCTAAGGAGGGATTGACTTCAACCTGAGGTAAATGGTCAATGGCCTCAGCTTTGATTGTTGATGAGCAACAGTGATGGTTGATGAGCAACCATCTCAAGTGATTGTTGAGAGCACTAAGGAAGTCTTCAGCCCATCTCTCTAGGATCATGTCCTTATCACTAATCAATGTGGCTCCATCAGCACTGAGTAGTTGAGATAAATAGGTTTTAGGTCCATAAATAGCTTTCAAGGAATCATAAAATTTCTTGGATTGTTACTATCAGCATAAAACTGAATTTCATCTGCCTTACTAATCCAGGAATCCTCCATCTCTCTAAGCTTTGCTTGTATTTTACTTTTGATGGAATTAAATTCTGTCTTCATAGAGATGGTTGAACTAACCTGCTGGTAAATCCTGTGGAGTTCTCATTTTTCATTTAGCAGCTTCTGAATTTCCCCATAATTTTCATCAAAGCAGTCTTGGTGTTTGCAAGTGTTCTGACCCAGATGAACAAATGCAGTGTTGGACACCAAATCTCTGAAAGCTGCCCACTCCTTTTCTGCTCCACTGTTGCCAACTGTGTGTTGGCTTAACTTTCATCCAAGTTAGCAACAAACTGTTCACACTCAGCGAAGAGCTCTAATTTGTTGATATTAATTCTTCTGGTAGTTATTTTGCCTTTGGGGTGGCACTTTGGATGAATGTGAATATTTAGCTTGGAAAGGATAAGTCTATGATTAGTCCAACACTCTGCATCACACATTGCCTTTGTTACTCTCACGTCTTGTCTTTCTCTCCTTACAATTGCATAGCCAGATGCCAATGTTTGCTGCGAGGGTGCCTTCATGAAGTTTTATTGCATTTAGGTAAATGGAAACCAGTGTTGGTGATGAGATGGTCATGAGATGCTCAAGTCTTCAGCAGTAAATGACCATTGCTGTTGCTGTTTCCAGCTCCATTCTTCCCTAGGACTCCCTGCCAAGTCTGGTAGTCTGAGCCTACGCTAGCATTAAAATCACCCAGAATGATAAGCTTGTCCTCTTTTGGCAAAGGATCTCTAGGTCTTCATAAAATTTTTCTTTGACCTCATCAGGGTTCGTAATGGTGGGAGCATGGGCACTGGTGATGGTGGCATGGTGCCACTCTTTCAAGTGGCAATCACATTGTCATGAGCCTGTCTTTCACTCCTTTTGGCAGGCATAGTGGTTTGCTGACTAGATTAGTTTTGATTGTAAAACTTATGTCAGCTTCACAGCACTCTCCTTCACTGCAGCCACTCCAGAAAAATGTATATCCAGCTTCAACTTTAGGAACCTGGCCTTCACTTGCCAACTTGTTTCACTCGGGGCTGCTATTTGGATCTCTTACCTGTTGAGTTCTCTTGAAACAAGAGCAGTTCCTCTTTCATGTGTATTGGATTTTATATGGTTTGTATGTGTGTGCATGTTCCATATGCCGATGGTGAGTGATATCATCTTTGTAGCTATTTTTGCACATTTTGTACATTTTTTTTGTGTGTTTCAACTGGCAGAGTGGGATTCCTCACCTGTTTCAGTAATCAGGCCAGGTTTGGTTAAGCAGACAATTAGTAGGGCACTTTTTCTGGCTCCCTTCCTCACACCAGGAGGTGAGCAGTGCAATCCTTAAAAGGCTGCTCAGACACTCAAGGGGCTGCTGATTCCCACTGCTGCTTACAGAGAGAAATGACCCCACAGCCTGAGCTGCCTGTGTGCAGGGTTGTGACTCCAGCCCCCAGTGTATCTGCACCTGCTACTTCATCACTTGCCTATTACCAAAGGACTTTGTGGTATAATAGTAAAATGTTATGCATGGCATCTTTTGATTCCTGCATCAATTGGATTTAAGTGAGGCAGAGTTGCATGAAGTTGTCAGCCTCACTCTCTCCTCCAGAGTCATCATAGTCCAGTGGCAGCACAGAGTCAAGATGGCTGGCGATGGCTCAAGATGCAGTGGATGACCTTGGCATCTTTGGTGTCTAACCAAGCTCTAAGAACTCCACATCAACTGCTTCATCTGCCTTCATGGACGTTGGAACAAATTGTTCTCATGCACCACCAGGGGAAGTCTACGCATGCTTGGGGTGGACACCCTAAGACCCTCAACTTGGTCTGGCCCATTTGCTGACGTGGTTTACCAGGGTGTAACTGCTGCACATGCTGCAAGTTTCGGAGCCACAGGTGAGAGTTGGGGTGGAACAGGTGGACACCAAAGGTGGAAACAGCCTGGAAAAGGGCTTATATATAAAGTTTAGATAAGGATATATTTCTGGAAATTTTTCTTAAATGAGTAGAAATTTTCCTCTAACTTTCAACTCTTGATCCTAGTTCAGTCCTCAAACCTCAAAGGACAAATATAATACCTCTTCCATATGACAGTATATATTAAGTATTTACTGTGTGCTAAGAACTATGCTAAATACTGGTAAAAATATAAATATGAAGAGAGTTACTTCCCTCAAGAAGCTTACATTTTATTTAGGGAAGACAGCTGTAGTTATGGGCAAGTGGTGGCTAGGGAGGAATATTTCGATTTGGAAACTTATAGGGATAGTGAATGGAACTTTAGGGAATAGGTTTATGCATCCTTTCCAGGAGCAGTGACAAAGTTGGCAACCTAGGTAACATCCTTGATTTCTCACTCTCTCTAACCTCTATATCCAGTCTGTTGCCAAGACCTATTGATTTTGCCTTTATTACACTCTCAGCTAATTTCCCATCTCTCCTCTGCTACTGTCACCACCTTGGTGCAGTGTCTCATCACCTTATAAGGCTTTACTATTGAAATAATCTGCTTGGTTGGCCTTATTACCACAAGTCTCTTACCATTTCAATCCATCTCCCACTCAGCTCTCAAAATGATCTTCCTAAAGTACTTGTCTGATCATGTCACTCTGCTACTCAATAAACTTTAGAAGAGGCTCTCTTTCATCTCAAAGATCAAATATAAAATCCTCTGTATAGTGTTCAAAGTGTTCCACCCCTACCTTTTCAGTCTTCTTGTATTTTCCTCTCATTCCCCCAATATACTTGTAATCTAATGACATTGTCTTCCTTGATGTTCCTCAGTTATGACATCCTATCACCTGATTCCAAGCATTTTTACTTGATTTCCTCCCATACATGAAATGGTTTCCCTCTTCATCTCTTCCTCTTCATTTCCTTTGTGTTCCAGTTAAAATTCTCCCTTCTACAGAGCATCTTTCCTCGTGCCTTTTAATTCTAGCGCCTTCTCTCTGTTGATTATTTCTAATTTACGTTGTATCTTGTTTGCATGTAGTTATTTGCCTGTTGTGAGCTTCTTGAAAGCAAGGGCTATCTTTTGCCTTTCTTTGTATCTTTGCCTGGTATACAGTACTTAGTATACAATAGGCGCTTAATGAATATGTATTGACTGACTGATTATGGTTCTAGAACTAGAGGTTTGTTGGGGAAAAGGGTATGCATAGGGCAACACAAAAGCTGGTGAGATTGATGGGGAGTAAAGTGAAGCATGGCTGGTGCCCAGACCTTGGAACAACCCATGAGGAACATAGGATTCCAGGGTGAGATATCAGAGCATAAAAGGATTTTGTCCTCTAGGGCTTAGTTTCAGGTTGGGGGTGGGAGGAGGAGATGGTAGATGGGCCAGGTGAGATGGAAAGGGAGACAATAGTTTATATGAATAAGGTAGGAGAGTATGCAACAAACTTAATATGATTCAGTAGTGTGATATGGAAGCCAAAAAAGCTTTTGTTATCTTGGATTTCATTAAGGGAGGCATAGTTTCCAGGAATGAAGAGGTTATATTCCCTCCAGACCACATTAGTCAGATAATGTTTTCCATATCATGTTCAATTCCAGGCATTTAAATTTAAGAAGGATGCAGATAAAAAGGAGAATATTCAAAAAGCAGGGCAACTGGAATAGGGAAAGGCCTTGAGGTCATGTCATATGAGGACTGATCAAACAAACTAGAGAAAAGATGACTTGGAACAGAAGATAAATTTTCAAGTATTTGAAGGGCTGTCATGTGAAAAAAAGATTAGTATTATACTTGTTCCATTTAATTCCAGATGGAAGAGTTAGGAGAAATGGGTGGAAATTGTAAAGAGGAAAATGTAGATTTGTTAGAGAAAAAAATACCACCACCTAATACTTAGATTTGTCAGAAAGCTGAATGGATTGACTCAAGAGATGGTAGGTCACCCTCCTTGCCAGCAGTCAAGCAGAGACTGGACAAAAGATTGTCAAGTGTTCCTTCGGTGTACAGGTTGAAGGAGATGACGGCAAGCTCCTCTCCATATGACAAGTTCTCTAATTATTAATACTAATAATTAACAATTGCATAGGATTTGCTATGTGCCAAGTGCTTTACAATTAATGAATAATTCCATTCTCACAACAACCCTGGGGAGTAGCTGCTGTTATTATCCTCATTTTCCAGATGAGGTAATAGACAAACAGAAGTTAAGTTACTTGTCCGTGGCCACATGGTTATAGTAAGTTCCTGAGACTGGATTTGAACTCAAGTCTTTTTGATTCCAGGTCCAGCACCATATTCACTGAACCACCAACTGCTTTTTTGATTCTTTGTCCACACTGAGAGTGCTACGTGTACAATTCTGAACAGAATATCTTAAGAAGGGCACTGTTAAGTGGGAAAACATCCAGGGAAGTTCAGTAAAGATAGAGAAGTTTCATGCCATGTGTGTGTTCATCCTTCGTTGCTGAAGAAGACTACGCCATCAGAAAAATGGTGACATGACTTGCACTTGACTTTGTTTTGAGTGAGTCAGGGCTGTACAGGTCACCAGCCTCACTTCTCCTCCAGAGTCATCTGAATCCAGTGACCAGATATTCATAAGGATGACTGGAGATGACCCAGGATGAGGCAATTGGGGTTAAGACTTACCCAGGGTCACATAGCTAGTGAGTATCAAGTGTCTGAAGTGAGATTTGAACTCAGGTCCTCCTGATTCCTGCACTGGTGGTCTATCCACTGCACCACCTAGCTGTCCCCTTGAAGATGATTTGAAAGAACTTGTAATATTTGGTCTGGAGAAGTTACAATGCTTTTCAGTGCTAAGTCCCAGTCTCACACCACTTTTGATATGTCTCAAATTCAGCAAGTCCAAAACAACTAATTCTCTTTACTCTCAAATTTTTCATTCTTCTTATTTACTCGCAACAATCACACTTGTAGATCTTAAACATAATATACTTAACAATAAGGTAAAAAATAATATCATAGATACTCCTTAAAACAAATGCAGAAATAAGAAGTATAGTACAATTCACATATAAATTTGGGTCATCCTTTCCCTCCAATGCACTCAGCCTCAGTGGAGAAGAGGGGGCACACATTTAAAGACATTTTGAAGAAGTACATAAATGAAGAAACCCCATGCACTCAGGCTAATTCACAACTCTGAAACTGAAAACTCCATTGTCTTTTTTGTACTCTGTTTCGGGAATTGTACATAAAACTTTCATGATGAATATAGCTTCTGTGTTCAACAGATGCTTCCACTGCTAAGCTGAATTGATTCATACTATGCTTGACTAACACCTCAGTGGGCACAATATCTCCATCAAACTAATCTGCTGAGTGACCTCTCTGATTTTCTGCTTCTAAGACAAATTTGTGGTTGAACCAAATTCTCATCTTCTATCTCTGATCAGACAAATTACATTTTGTCCTGTAATTATAACTGAATTCTGGTGTCCATATTTCCCCAGTTATTAACCTAAAAGTCAACTCAATTCTTCATCTATATGTATCACTGAAGCATATAGTGTGTCTCCATTTGCTACAATTTACTATGGCTTGTCACGTTAAAAAATTAGCAGCTCATTTCTCACAGCTCTGAGCCAAAGTAACTGTTTTTCTTAAAAGTCTGAGTGGAGGCTAGAACGCTGAGGAGCGTGAACCTGAACCCTGGCCCTTGGCTGTACACTGCTGCTGCTCTCACCTCTGCTTTGCCTGCACCTTCCCCTCCGTAGCCTTTACTGGAGACTGATCATTTACATGAAATATTAAACTGAACAGCTCTTAAAGAAAAACAACTTTGAGTAGACCTTGCATACAGAAATGAACACAGCATCCCAGATACAAACATAGAATAGCATGGTAATTTAGTTGGTGGTGTAGTGGATAAAGCAGTGGACCTGAAATCAGAAAGACTTGAGTTCAAATCCAAGTTCAGGCACTTAACTTTAACTGTGTAGTCATGGGCAAGTCACTTAATTTCTGTTTACCTATTTCTATATCTGTAAAATGTAGATAATAATTGGTGGTAATGCACAGCTGATCTGTCAAGAAAGACATTTTAAAAGGTCACTTTCTTGAATTGAGTTTACTTCTAATTCTGAATTCTGTGGAAGCATCAGAGTTCCTTACTTTGTGTTCAGCAGGATGTAGATGTCTGCTCCTTTGGTGGTCAGAGAGGCTATCCAGCTTCCCTTTTCTCTCTTTTCCTCACTCTGTGATACATTGGTAATTCTGCTTGACCTTGTGTCAAGGTAAGCCCATTTCTACATAGATTTGCTCCATTGTCATCTCTGTTTTAGAAATTGGCTTGTGTCTCATTAAATAAGAGTATCATCAATAAATAAAAATTCATTATATTGGTAGATACCTAGCCTTTGAGTCAAGATGACTTAGATTTAAGTCTGGCTTTTGCCATACTGACTATAATGATCCTGGACATGTAATTGAACCTCTCAATGCCTCAGGAAACTCTCTAACACTTTTAAGTTTCAAAGAAGGTGTCTATCTATATCAAGTCAATAAACATTTCTTAAATGAGTACTATGTGCCAAGTACTGAGCAATACAAATATTAAACATAAAGATAGTCCCTGTCCTTAAGGAGCTTATCTTCAAATGGGGCAAAGCAACACATAAAAGTCACCCAAAATGTGTGGGGGAAAGAAGGTATTTGTGTTGGAACATGGTAGATAAATAAGTTGGGAGAGTCGAGAGGGGAGGCTGGAGAAGAATGAAAAAATGAATATGGTTGACTGGGCTACCTCCTTAAAATGGAAGTTCTGGGAAGAGCTGACCAATAAGAGGAAGGGGCTGCAGAAGTAAAGAAATCTACCAGGATGAGAAGGCCGCTACATGTGTTGGCAGAGGCATCTTTCTAGGTGATAAAGCTACTGGATACAGTGGGAAAAAAAAGTGCAGATAATCAGAAGTAGAATCTGGGAAGAAAATCATGTCTGATCAAAAATAACAAAAGTAATATTTTTGATGTGTTTATGTTCATGTCACCCTAGGAATTTCCTTTGGTATTTCATGTGTTTGATGGTCCCTATTCTGTCTATCTTTTTATGTGCTTGCACACATGGATAAAACTCTGTGTTTTTTCAATGAGTAGGATTGTGTATGAGACCTCTTGGAAGATCTTGAGATAATCGGCCCTTAATACATTTAGCACGAGGGGGGTCTCATTTGACAATGTGAAAATAACTTGTCCAAATTCCATGAGAAGTATTGACACAAGAAGTAGAACTGTCAGGTCAGGGGCTCCTTCTGGGCATCTTTCATTTTATAGCTTTCTGCAGCATTTAACAGCACAACAAACATTTATTCACCATCTGGTGTATGCCTAGTACTATTCTAGGTGCTAGGAGGGAAATAAAAGTATCTGGAGCTGGTCCTAACACAGCTGCCTCCCATTTAGTAGACTGCATAAGCAAAGTATACCAGTGGCAGCAGTGGTCCATCAATTAGATTGGGAAGGTAAGGCTAGCTCCATACCCCCTAGCTTTAAAGCAGCAGATGCTCCCACCACTTGAGTGGAGTAAATTGTACCCCGCCCTCTAGATTATGGTATTGCTTTGGATTCTTGCTTTGATTTGCTTTGTCTCCTAGTGACTGAGTTGCTGTTGTGATTTTAAACTTGAAATTAGACAATTGCCCTCCAAACACAGTTTTCTGATCTGAGTCCTTGACCTTTTGTTATGTTACATAGACATGCCTTTTGCTTTTGGCCTTTCAGACTTTTTTTTTTTTGACTAAGCAGCTATAGACCTTTGAACTATGCCTTTGATAAGCCTCTTCTTATCTCTGACCACTCATCTTTTTCCTGTTTCTTCATCTTGGATGCCATGAATGAAGCAGCTTTAGGCTCAGTGAGGTTATACTATCTATCAATCCGAATCCAATGTCTTAGGTTCAGTCTCTTCTCTTTCATCGTGAGGCTTATTTCTCTGGTTTGGCTCTGATAAGACAACATAAAATGAGATAAAAGACAGTCTCAAGGAATTTGAAGTTTTGTTAAGAACACAGGATACATGTAAGCAAAATATTTAAATAATCTTGGGAGATAATACATGATTAAATATGAGGAGTGGTACATAGAACAAGTTTTACCAGAGGTAGACATATGTAAGTCAGGCTTTAAGGATTCCTCTGTGACAGGCTATTAGTATGTGAATGACCGCAACAGGCATATTTGGTAGAGAGAGAGAGAGAGAGAGAGAGAGAGAGAGAGAGAGAGAGAGAGAGAGAGAGAGATAAATCTATCAATCATCTATCTGTCTATCTATCTATCTATCTATCTATCTATCTATCTATCTATCTATCTATCTATCTATCTACCTGAAATGAGAGAGAGAGGTGGCAAATTTAAGAGAACATTAATTTAATACATTTATTCTCGTAGTCCACCCTTACCTAGTTGGCCCCAGGTCAGACAATGCTTCATATCCCAGATAGCCATCTACCTAGACCCGCTTAATTTCTGCTCTGCTGACCCAGTTCTTCCCCACTGGAACATTTACCTCCTAGTCTAGAACTCCATAAATCTCACCACTAGCCCATTGGAAAGAGTTAATTCACTAAACTTTGGAACTCCCTTGTTGGAGATGACCTGTTAGCTTCAGAGTAGACAATTTTTCACCTTCTATTCAATCATTTATTTGGGCTATCTTGCTCTCTCTTTTCCCGCTTGCAAACCTTGTTCCACTACTTTTTACTTCTTGATCTAGAAGAGTAATCATATCAATACAAATATTGTTTTATAGAAAAGCCATGTCAGTTGACTGACCTATGCATCCAGGCACCATCTTATGATGTAATCCTTGTAATACTCCTTATAATAATATATGTTATAATAATCAGAGAGTTAAAGATCTTCCCCACACATTAATGAACCTAAAGCTTGATTAGGGGAGGCTCATACTTTTTGATAATTTCTAATGCACTGATTCTCAAGGGTTGTGATACCCTCTGGTTCTGAAAAATGTATAAATACTCTGAGGCGAGATTTTACTTTGGGGGCTTAGTTTTTGGAAGAAGGTTTGTGTGCCAGATGAGACTCAGGGAAGCTGCTAAGGAGCCTCTATCCCCCTCTCCTGGTTTTGAAAACCTAGATGTTGCTGCTTTTCTCTCTGGTAACTATGTATGTAGGGTCATACAGTTGAATCTGTCTGTTGATCTATGATGTAAGTATTGCTTATGGTCAGGCAACTGGAAGCCCTCTCTGTATTTTTTCTGAAGTTTAGAGTGCTAACTTTTTCCTTTGAACTAAGTGAATGAGATATATCTATATATAGACATAAATATCTATATCTATATATACTTGATTAAAGTGATTGTTGACCTCTCAAGAGCTACCTTTCCTTTTAGAAAAGCAGATCTAAGAACCTGTGATAGGAGGCCTTCCTCTGTATGTTGGGGTGCTTGCTTTTATGCTCCTTCTACCAAAAACTCTTTTCTCTGGCCTCTACTTTACTAAATGTTTGTTATCTTCAATTAGAAGACAAGCTCCTTGAGATCAGGGAGTGTCTCACTTTTGTATTTATATTTCCATTCCTTAATACAATGCCTATCACAGAGTAACCAAGTAAATACTTTTCCATTCACTCACTTATTCATCCTTTCAACTTCTAAAGTTTTCAGATACTCTGCTAGATCCTTGGGATCTAAAACCAAAAATTCAACAGTCCTGATCCTCAACAATTTTTTTTTAATTAGAGTGTAATAGATGGTAAGGAACAACTAGTCTACTTGGTTAGGAATATGGAATGCATGAAGAGGAATAATATGTCATAAGCCTTGAAAGATATGTTGGAGTCAGATGGCATAGGGCTTTAAATGTCACACAGAAGAGTTTGTATTTCATCCTTGTGGGAACTACTGGAGCTTCAAGCTGGGGAAAGGTATGGTCAACTTGACCTGTGCTTTAGGAATATCAATTTGATAGTTGTATGGAAGCTGAATTAATAGCTTTAGTGTTTTAAGGTTTACAAAACAGTATACATATGCGAATGTCAAATAATTTTATCCTCACAACAACCCTGTGAGATAGATGCTATTATTTTTTCATTCTATAAATGAGGAAGTTGAGGCTTTGAGGAAGAAATCAGACTCTGATTTTCCTACTCAAATCTAGCACTATATTCACACTGCCTCCTACCTGCCCTATTAAATTAGATAATATTTGTAAAGCACTTAGTGCCTGGCACATAGTAGGTACTTAATAAATGCTTGTTCCTTCCATACTATAAGGAGACAGGAGGAATAGGCAAGCCCAAGAAGGATAGATGAACAGGGAAAATTGAATATGAGAATTTAGGGATCAAAACTTAGGGAAGTTGTATAAAAATACATGAAGTTCATTATGGATTTAAGGTGTTGAGTGACATGGTTTGCCAGTGCCTGGCCTCTTTCTGATAAGGTATGAGGATGTGACAACAAATTAGCCTTTTTAAGCTGAAGGAATCATCTCACAGGAAGTCCACCTCTTGGCATGACAGAGTTGAGCAAGAATAGTTGGGTAAAAATTCATGAAAGAAAACCACCTTTGATGAATCTCACAGGACTTGGGCAGCTGGAGGGAGGTGTGGGAAGACATTCTAAGAAGGAACAAAAACAAGGATGGCAATTACTTCTAGTTTGGATAGGCTGAGTTTGGTAAATGGCTCAACAGGCCAGTTCTTGCTTTTGGATCATTGGTGGCCATTGCTAGACTAGTGATGGTGTAGCGTTATAGGTAACTCCAAGAGTATGTCCAATTCGTAGATACGTTATTTAGCTGTTTAGTCGTAATTCACACTTATATCGTAGTTAAAGGTTTATAAAATGCTTTTCTCAGAACACTCAAAGAGTGTTATTATCTCTATTTTATGACAGGAAACACCAAGGTTCAAAGAAGAACAAAGTAAATTGCTCAGGGTCATACAGCTAATGTCAGAACCAGCATTCAGATTCAGATCTTTTGGCTCTGAGAACATCCTTCATATCCTGATCTTATTTTTGACCAATAGAATTGAGTAAGATTTACAGCCATGAATTGGTTGTGCTTTTCATCCCTGGAGAGAGTGCTTACATTGATGAGATCACAAATCCATTAAAATAGCAAGACGTTGACCATCTAAAAGCCATCACTTCCTTGCTATGAAATTCCCTCAAAACATTACATCCATTTTGGAAAAAAATATATCTCCATTTTCTGTTATATTTTAAAAATGGGAAATTCAACAAAAGACATGTGTATATGATAATAATAAAATTAACTAGCAATTATGTAGTGCCTAATGGTTTGCAAAGAACTTTCCATATAGTAACTCATTTGTATGAGGCAACTAGGTGGTGCAGTAAATAGAGTGCAGGGCCTGGAGTAAGGAAGACTCATTTTCATGAGTACAAATCTGGTCTCAGTCACTTACTAGCTATGTGACCCTGGTTAAGTCACTTAACCCTGTTTACCTTGGTTTCCTCACCTGCAAAATGAGCTGGAGAAGGAAATGGAAAACCACTCCATTATCTTTGCTGAGAAAGTCCCAAATGGGGTCATGAAGAGTCAGATACAATTGAGATGACTAAACAACACCAATAGAAATCTTGGGGTTCATAGGAACCTCAGTGAAAATTTGAGATTTTTTCCCCATTTTTGTCACTGAGGAGATATGGTTAAAGCCATAACTATATTATGTGAATTCTTTGCAATTGGAAATTACATTCCAAAGCAATATAAAGACTGCCTCTTAAGCTAATCATCTGCTGTAGGACTCCAGGGATAGGCCACAAAATCTAATTACTTTGGCAGGTACACAGTCTATCCAGTCCTGCCTTTAAAAAAAATGTAACCCTCTATTGTTACCTGCATGAGATTTTACGTGGCAAAACTTTTTACATCTGTGTAACAAAGCTTTAAAATATTTACCAGGGCCATAGACAGACTTGAAAGGAATCAGCAGATACACAGTCAGACTCTTCTCCCTGGAAGAGTATAAACGTTTGTGAGCTTGTGTGTTTTCACATGTGAGAGAGAAATGAGAAAGCAAATTGGTTAAGGCAATTCCAGGAGCATACAAAGCTAACACGTCCTTCAGTAGCACCAGCATCGTCCTTGGAGATCCTCCTGCTCCTTCATGCTGTTTATTTCATCTTGCTCCCAGGGGCAGGCCTTGACAAGTCATTTGTTCATAGAAGACACCTCAAGAGCTAACCTTCAACATTTACAATGGAGGAATCATTCTCTGGAGGAAATACATGCAGAACATAGCTATGTTCATAAAATATTAAATACCCTGTCCTCCAGCGAGATTTAGAGATGGGTATGTTCTTTGCCTCACCATTCCTCATTATTTTACGCACGTTGTTACACATGTGGATGCACACATAACTTGTCTCGCTATCCTACCCGGCCTAAAGCTTCTTTGGGAGAAACCCAGCATTATTTACTGTATTGCATTATTTACACTTTTAAATTGTACTCTGGATTAATTGCTATTGAAGTCCAAATTTAATTAGCATAAACTTTAGTAACAGCTTAATAAAAATTAAATTACAAGCCATTTTTCTTTGAGAAATATTAGGATTTATTAGTAGTCCCTCCAAAACTAATTAGTTTGAACTGATACATTTCAGCATTAAACCAGGGAAGAAGCTTTGCTGGTTGTTGTTTTTAATTATATTGAACATATTTATCCCTTCTCTCTCCCTGCTTTCAGCCGTACATTTGAGTGATTGCATTAGAAGGCTGATGTCTCCACTGCTAGTTCAAGGCTTTGGGAAAGTCATAACGGTCACTGAGAGTGCAATTGGCTCCACTCAGAGAAGCCAAGGAAATCCTGAGCTGATGGAGATAATTAGGTCACAAAGCTCATGATTTTAAAAAAGTTTGAAGCAAAGGGATGTGCAAAATGAAGATTTGATATCCAAAAGGCACAAAACAATCCTTGTGAATCTAATGGGAAAGACAAAATTGGAGCCAAATGTTGTAATTTGTGTCATTGTGCTAGGAAATGACAAACTTTCTTAAAAAAAAAATGTCACACCATAATACTTGGAAATTCAAACCTTAAACTTTTCGCTGTCTACAAACAAGGTTAGGGCCATAGAGAGACTATAGGAGGCTTTTTTTTCTCTTGCCAATGATAGATTTATTCTCATTATATCTAACTCTAATGATTTTTGGATGGAGAGTTTTAGGTATTTTATAAATCATTGAAATCATTGCCATTTTGCATATGACAGGTGATGATACATCTAACATTGAATACAGAATGGGGCATGAATTTGAAAAAGCAACAGCAGAAGCTATTGAAGTTTTTGGTAATTTAGAAAATAAAGGAAGGACACAGACACCTATTAAATATCTACTATGTGCCAGGCACTGTGCTAATTGTGCTAAACTTCATTTGATGCTTACAATAACCCATGTGAGTTAAGTGTTACTTGTCCCTATTTTGTAGTCTGGAAAACTGAAACTAATAGGAATTATGTGAATTGTTCAGTCACAAAACTAGTAAGTATCTGAGGTCAGATTTGAACTCAGATCTTCTTGATTCTCAGAACATCACTCTATCAACTATACCACCTAAATGCCTCTGAGTCACTGAAGTAATTTTTTGTTTTGCTGTTGTTCTACCTGGGAGTGACATGCTCTGACTGGTGCCGTAGGAAGATTATTTTGGCACTATATGGAGGATTGATTAGAGAAAGGACAAAATAGAAGCAGGGAGACAAACTGGGCAGCTACTATCATAGTATAGGACAGGGGAGTGGAAGCTGCGGTCTTGAGGTCATTTATGTCCCTTTAGGTCCTCAAGTGGGGCCATTAGACTGAATCTAAGCTTTACAGAACAAATCCCCTTAATGAAAGGATTTATTCTGTAAAACCTGGATTCAGCCAAAAGGCCTCACTCAACGACCTAAAGGGCCACATGTGGCCTAGAGGCTGCAGGTTTCCCACCTCTGGTTAGGATCTGAACTGGGGAGTAGTGGGGATGGTCCCACAGGAGAGAGAGGGATCAGATAGCTATCAATCCACAAGCATTTACTAAGTGCTAAGCACTGTGCTAGATAGTGGGGAACACAAAGACTTAAAATGAAAATCTACAAATATATTAAAATGAGCATATTTCTAAACGTGTTTTTATTCACTTGTAGCAGAGATTAAATGGGATCCTGAGGAAGAAGATTTTGAAAAGGGAAGTGAAATGGACTGAATTAATAAGTCGCAAGAAAATGTCAATTAGGAATTTCGAGAGCGTCATTTATTAGCCAGGCTGGCAGCTGCCTCATATAGAGACTCAGAGGAGACAGCCCCGAACTGAGGTGGGTGAATGCATTTTAAGCATTTCAGCACTACTCGGTACAGCCTTGCAGTTTCCACAACAAACAGGGTTCTGACAGAGTAAGGGCAGGGGCTGACTACTAGGTAAGAACCCCCAAAACAGAAGAGGTTGTCAGGGAGTTGCTAGGCACAGGACCCTAACAAAAACAGGTGCCAGGAGAGGTAGCCAATCAGGAAAGGGGGGGTGCTCAGCAGAAGGTGGTTACCTGGTAATGGGGGTCTAACATTAGGTGGGGCACAGGCGGTTACCATGCAAATGGACTAAACAAGAGATGACTGTTAACTGACAGGGGCTTAACAACAGAACGAAACTGTTGGTAGGCAAGCTATTCTGCCCAATAACCTAACAGAGATCTCTCGGCCTAGGGGCCCAGAGAGGAATAACGTCCGTTTTGGGAAGATTCTGAAGAGATTCTTGAAGGTTCTGAAAAGAATCTGAAAAGAGAAAAAGGAAACAGAATAGGGAAGAGGTAGTGCTATAGACTTTAAGATTTCACTCACTTCAAAGTTATTCTTAGGTCTCACCTTGCCAACCCCAACCCTGCTATTAAAGGCTTCCTCCCGGCTTTGGGAAAACATTGAAGCCTAGAATTGTTCTTTTCCTTTCATTTTTCACTTATTTCAAGCTAATTGAAGTCTTAAAAGACTATATTATTAAGCTCCTTGTCCACTTAAAAATTAAGGCCACAAATTCAAGTAATAGAACATTAGTAATGGATAGGGTCATAGATTTAAGAAGTTTGTGGGGCACTTAGTCCTTTTGGGGAGTTTATCTGGCATGGATGGAAAAAAACGTGAAATAGAAGATAGATTTGGCATCTAATCTTAGCTCTCTCAATGAGTAGAAAGAATGCTGGACTTGGAATCAGCAAGAAGGTGTATTTGTATTCAACCTCTGATACTTCCTGCTTTGATTAGCATCATCATATTATATAACCTATCCAAGTCTCAGTTTCCTCTTCTATAAAACAAAGAGCACTTATCTCACAGGATGGTAAATGTTCTAATGTATATAAATTGTTTTGCAAACCTTAAAGCAAATATATAATTGTGAATTATAGTTGTCATCTTGTAATATAACTTTGGGCAAAATAAGCATCATGGTGGAATGAAAAACAGGATTTGACAATAGAGGGGTATTGAGATTGAATCTAACTTTTGACACTTATTAGTTATATGACCTTGGCAAAGAGCTTTGGGAGCCTGAAAGAATTACAGGTCAGATATTAATGTAACAGGCAAAATCTGAGGAATCCCTGGATTTGCTCTAGAGAGTATGTGTGTTTTGGCCCCACGAGGAGGAACATGTTCTCTGATTTCTCATTAAAGGATCGAGCCTCCAACAACTCCTGGCTAGCTCTTCCTTGTCCCTATGACCAGGGGCTATGTTGAACATAATTGTTAAATAAGCCTGAAGTAACTATCCCTTTAGTGGGAATAATAAGGAAGGAAAAGGCTCTTTCTTCTTTGAAAATAATCTCTTTATTGGAACATTGCTTTGGAAGGAGAGGATTGATTTCTTTCCCTTTCCCTTCTTTCCTTATCCCCCAGCCATTAAGGCTATGACAACATGGCAGTGAGAGCCTGTGTTTGCCTAAGTGACCTCCATCCAGGATAGATATTAAGTTCAAGTGTCTCTTTTCCTTTATGTTCCTTTCCAGGGAATTAGGTGACTAGAAAATAATCCTGAGATACTGATGTTCTTAACTATGGGGGATAATCTGTGAGCTCAAGGGTTCATGGCTTTCTCAATATTGACTGACTTGAGAGAGTGCTTGTTGCAACTGTGATAATTCTCTAAGCAGAAGATGACAGTAATAGTATTATCTTGGAATTTGAAAGTGTAAGCCATGTCCTAGCTGGCAAGAAGATCTGATCCTTGAGCTACCACTCAGATCGTGCAGAGAGATGCAAAAGTGAAGTCTGTTTAGCAGTTCCAAAAAATCTATGGAATTCTTATCTACTTGCCAAAAGAGTATAGTAGTGTTAACCCACATTTTAAGTATTTATCAATATACAGTTTTGAGTTTGCATTTTCAACATTTATTTCATGAGTAGGGATAAAACAGGGAGATATTGTTTCACCAAGTGTTCATTCTTGTGATAAAGGAGATTTGGTACAAAGACCAGCTTGGGGATGAAGACTCTTTCTAGATGTTGAAGTCCTCTAGATGCTTTGGTTTAAGGATGATTTTGTGCTGATTGCATAATGCCTAAAGCCACGGGAAGCATCCAAGAAGAGATCTATCCTCTCTCAGAGGTATTTGGCTTGTCTATCCACACAGGAAAAGAACAAATGGATGAAGTATCTTTGCTTGTCAGATAGATGACACAATGGATAGAGTTCTGGGCCTAGAGTCACGATCTGAGTTCAAATCTGGCTTCAGACAAAGTTGTCTGATTTTGGGCAAGTCATTTAACCTCTGTCTGTTTCAGTTTCTTCAATTGTAAATACAGGATAATAAATACAAGGATTATCTCTCTCAGGGTTGGTGTGAGGATCAAATGAAATAAGTATTTGTAAAGCAATTAGCTGGCACATAGAATAATACATGATTATTCCTTTTCACCCATCACTTTGTTTATTGCTCATATTATAACACCCATCTCAATGGATATCGTGTAGAACTTATTCAGCGGCATGTCTGAGACAGACAACACAGATAGACAATTAACTGGACCTAGAGTTGAAAAGGAGGAAGAGAAAAGTCTAGCATGGTTTGGGAAAATTAAAAAGCATTTTTATAGTTCTAAAGCTTTCCTATAAAGTAAAAGGTACATCTTTGCAACAAAAGTTTTTATCAATGTTGCTGCAAGACCTATAATGTTATTGCTTCTGAAAAACTAAAGATGAGTATGGTCACAGAGGGCTGGGGAGATCTATATGCTGGATGTGAATATACTACAAAATATGGTCAGCAAGGAACTATGAAAAACAGTCATAAAGACTGGCATTAAGGAACTTTATGACAGAGTGGGAAAATGGTCACCTGGTAAGAGTTAAAGATGACAGAGGGATGGCCAGAGAGCACCCCTGATACCACCACAATGTCAGGAAAAAGTGGAAAAGTGGTAAAGTTCAGGTAGGACACAGATGACTGTCACACTGGATGGTGAGGCAGGAGTGAATAGGAGTGTGATCCTTATCACTGGCAGTAATTCTTAAATTGATATATTATGAACCCATTTGAGTATTTGACAGGAAATAAATAGCTGAACTATGTCTGATATTTACTTCTTTGTATACCAACTTATTTTTTTAGAGGAGACCCTGTTAATTTCTTCTGGGGAGTTCATAAACATCAGCCATGCCTGATTTTATTTAAATGATCTTTTACCCTGAAACCTCAGGGAGGAGGCCTTAAGGGCACACACACACACACACACACACACACACACACACACGCACACACGCACACACGCACACACACACATACTGAGAGAGAGACAGAGACACAGAGAGAGATACATGCACAGGGAGAAAGAGACAAACAGACAGAGATAGAGAGACACACAGAGAGAGAAATAGGGAAACACACAGAGAGACAGAGACAGAGATGAAGAAAACTTTAATCTTTTCTCTATGAGATTGTGTTCCCTGCAGACTGAACTTTGTCTGAAACTAAAGTTACAGCCCATTTGTGGGAACAGGTGCCTTGCTTGGGCTATAGGTGATATTATTTATTACTTATGTTTCTTTTACTTATATGATTTTGTGAAAGAGAAGCAGAATAGTAGAATGAAAAGTCAAAATTTTGAATCTGAAGGTTCTAGGGGAGTCCAGGACTGTAATCTCTCCTCAAATACACCCTATCTGTATGACCCTGGCAAAGTGCTAAGTAAACCTAAAATGTTATTATGATTAAAGAAAAACAACCTAGAATGGTGGATAACACACCAATCTTGAAGCTAGGAAGACCCACCTTCAACTCCTGTCTCTGACATGTATTGGCTGTGACCCTGGGACTTAACCACTTAGGGTTCTAGGTAATATTCTGGGTATACATTCCAGGGAAAGTGTCAGCCTGCATTGCTATAAAGTTTCCTCACCTAGGAATTCCTCATATGAATGAAATTATAGGACTGCTTCTCATCCTATTATTAGGTAAGTCTTACTTCTTTTCTCTAGTGCTTAATATCTGTATCTATGATAAGAATAGATGAATTAGACAGTTGCTAAGGTTTCTTAAAGCCTTAAATTTTTGTGATTCTACTAAAATGTTTTAAACCTAAATTTTAAATCCTAATTCAGGTTATATGTACACAATAACAAATATAAAATTTATTCAGCAATATTAACAAATATTTAGATTATAACCTTCTCATTAGTGTCTCTGTCTCAAGTTTCTCCCCCTCTCCAATCTCTCCTTCACACAGGTACTAACATGGTTTTCCTATAGATTTTTTTTCTAGGTTATACCATGTCAGTTTCCTATTCAACAAACGTCAAGGGCTCCCTATTGCCTCTATGACCAAAAACCAACTCTTTTTTACTGTTAAAACCTTCTACAACTTTGGCACCAATTTATCTTTAAGATTCCATTATATTTATTCTGTTTTTTACACTTGCTTTCAGTCTCTGTTTTCAGTTGTCTGACTCTTCATGACCTTATTTGGAGGTTTTCTTAGCAAAGATAGTGAAGTAGTTTGCCATTTTTCTTCTTTAGCTCATTTTACAGATGAGAAAACTGAGGCAAATGAGGTTAAGTGAATTGCCCAGGGTCACATGAGTCTTCTTGACTCCAGGCCTAGCATACTATCCATTGTGCTATCTAACTGCTCTTCCTGTATTTTACAGTCCAGTCAAGCTGGTCTTAGTGTTTCTTGGATATGACTTCATTTTTTTAATCTCTGCGTTTGCACTGGCTCATCCCCCTTGTTTGGAATGCTCTCCTGTCTCACCTCTGCCTCCTAAGGTCCCTTATTTTCTTTAAAACTCAGCTCAAGTGCCATTTGCCTCATGAAGCCTTTCTTGATTGACTCTCTTACTAGTGTTTCTACCCCAAATTATCTTAATCATGGAGTGTATATGTATTTGCATTTATGTTACTTTGCGTATACTTATTTATATGTCTTATCTCCCGTAGAGAATAGAATGGACACTGTTTTCTTTCCCCTATGTATATCCAATACCTAGTCCAGTGTTTGGTGCGTAGTGGATACAATAAATGCCTGGTGATCAATTGATTTTTCTATATATTATATATAAAGATATTAATATATAAGATGTATGTTTACATATATACATATATATAGAGATATATATAGATAGATACAGATACAAATCTTGGTCTCTGACTAATTTTTTAGTTTTAAACTAATTAGATTGAGTCTCTCTGCCTCTGTCTGTCTGTGTCTGTCTATCTTTGTTTCTCTCTCTCATTAAGGATTCCTCCCGAAGTTTTTGGGGAAAAGATCACTTAAATAAAATTGATACTTCAGACCCAGACTGAAAAACAAGAAGTGATTACCTCATGTCTCCACTATTGGTTTGTACAGTCTGATTAATTCTCATTTAACAGACCTTGGCAAGGAACAGTACTGGAAGAACAAAACATTTCATCTGAACAGGAATGAATAAGAAAGCAACAAAAAATCTCTGCCATATTTCTTGAACGTAGATAGTTTTTTGTACACTTAAAGTGAGGCAAACCATTTTACAATTTGGATATTAGTGAGGCAACACAGAGAAATTCAAGAAAAAATGAAGTTTAAATACTTTTCTGGTACGTATGAGGGTAACCTATTTCTCCTTGAATATTCCTTATACTTTACAATTTTCTGTTATGTGAAACATACTAAAAATGACAAGGTACCTTCCTTAATGGTGTTATATTCATATATGTTCTGTTAAATTCAATAAACATATTGCCTAGAATTTTTGAGATACTGTGTTAGGTGCTTAGAAAAAGAAAAAAGGGAATGGAAAAAACCTATATGACTGCCATTTCCCTTAAGGAGCTTACATTCAACTGTTAGAGAGTTGTACAACCTCAGTCAGGTTAGTATTAAGTAAGTATAGCCATATAAACTCTACAGGATCCATACCCAACTTCCATTCAGAATAACTAGCTAGTTACATTTTCTTTCAGGTTTCTCCACCACTTTGGGGCTATGCTTGCTAATGCTGTTGTCTTGAGCCCATTCTAGTGTACTTTCCAAATAACGCATACCCACACATTATATATATGTATACACACACATAAATACATACACATGAGTGTATATATGCACATTTACATTAGGAACATATATTTAACATATGCATATATAATACTTATATAGACAGATATAGATATCAATAGACATAGAAAGAACAGAAGTATGAAAATATCCTACACTAAACTGGTGACATACTCTCCCTTATATTAAAAAGAGTAAACTCAAACACCATCTTGCTAAATGGGCTCGTCTTCCTTATATCTGGAAGTTCCTCCACCCCCACCCCCGCCACTTCCCATTTTTCTCCACTTTAAAAGCTACTTTCCATTTACAATGTTGTACTTGGGCGGGGGGCAGAGAGGGAGTGAAGTTGGAAGGGGGAGAAAGAGAGAGAGAGAGAGAGAGAGAGAGAGAGAGAGAGAGAGAGAGAGAGAGAGAGAGAGAGAATAATAAAAGATTTACTCTATTTCCTTCCACCATTTTACAAATGAGAAAACTGAGAACGAGAGAGGTTAAGTTACTTGACCAAAGAGGTCATTGGTATATAACATCTATCCTGAGTTCTTATCTTACTCTATCCAGAGTTAGAATAGGTACATTACACTAATATGGTTGATCCAGAGTTCCTGATTCCCCCAAAGATACCTTTTAGCAAGTCAACCGGGGTGGAAATCAATATATGAGGCTGGTTAAATCCCCAGCCAGTGCAATGAGGGTGCTACTAGTACTTTTCCATCTGGAAAATACCATCTGGTGCCAGTTTTAACCAGTTTGCAAAAGTAAATTGCTACATTTTCAATGTGAAGATTAATACCCCAGAAAAAAATAATAGCTACAAATTAGGGATTGATTTGTTTTGATAATTGTCTAGGTTTAAGGAAGTGATGGGAAAATATTCATGATGCAGATTAAACTAAAGGTGTGTTATGTGTACAATTTTTTTCACACAGTTGTTAAATATACACTAGCACTCCCTTGTTTTGCTCTATAAACATTGCATGAGCCCAACAGGAATGAAATTGAAGTTTAGAGAATAAAGCCATATCAGACCGTAGGCCTCATAACTGCAGATCAAGAAAAATAATGGCAATAAAAAACTTGGCATTTATGTAGCAGATAGGTGGTATAGTGGATAAAACACTGGGCCTGGAATCAGGAAGATTTGAATTCAAATTTGGATCAGACTCTTGTGAACTTGGGCAAGTCACTAAACCCTTTTTGCCTCAGTTTCCTCATTTAAAAAAATGAGCTGGAGAAAGAAATGGCAAACTACTGTATAATCTTTGCCAAGAAAACTTCAGATGGCTGAACAACAAAAAACAGCTCTTCTTTCCTCTTTGTCAGGTAGTTAATTAAAATCCTCCCTTCTCTTTATCTTAGTTTGTATTTTCCTAATTTTTGGTGCCTTTTTTCTAAAAATTGATTTTTACCCTGTTCTCTTAATTTTCTTCCTTGTCTATTTTATTCTTTTATTCATGGTTCTTATACTTATTTATTCCTTCTTTAGTCTCTGTATTCTTTGTGGAAATAAAGCTTTTAAAGTATTCATTTTGAATTCCCCTTTCAAAGCAATTTCTAGATTATTTATTGCTTTGTAGCACTTGCCTACTTTATCTTTTCCTGTTTCTGTCCTACTCTCAGAAGTGTAAATTCCTGAAGGAGAGAGAGGTGTTAGAAGTATTGCACAATGGTAGAAATTTCCTTTATCCCTGATTCTGGGGCCCATTTATACATCCTGCTTTCCCTATGGTAATTTATTTTTCCTTTTTCTATGAAACAACCTCTCTGGGGTCATGCCTTTCCACCCTTCTGAGTTTCAATTATCCTTAGGTGCTCTGATTCCCCTTCTTCTTAGGCATCATGGTCTCCTAAGAAACACAACACTCAAGAAATAGTACCAAAATCTTTGCAGTTCATACCTATTTAAGGTTCCCATCTTCTATTACAGAATATCTATCTCACCCTTTGGGAATGTTCTTCAATGGGATTTCATCCTAGTACCAAATTAAAGATCTTCCCTTTCTTTCCCCCTGTGTCAGTCCTCTCTCTTTGCCCCCCAGCTCTCTCATCCCTCTTTTTCCTGAGAGATTCATAGAGGAGTTAGTTTCTCTTCATTGTTTACCATTGACCAAATTAATGAATGTCACCCATTCTTTTTCTTCCCTCCTCTTTTATCTTTCTTAATTGAATTCCACAGGAACATGGATTTAACTGTAGTGAAAACCTTGTGAGTTTTAGTCTGCAGTGTTTCAGGCCTGTTCTACTACCATCATTTCTATTTAAATTCTGTTTTCATCCTTGTCTCCTTCTTTGCTATTGGCATTATTTTGTTGTCATTTTTTTTTAACTCCATAGATTTCTTTCTTTTTCTAGTTTTTTCTTTTCTCCCCTAAGGTAATTTATTTGTAAATAATAGCTCAAAACCCACTATTTTATTGGCTGTCCCATCTTTTTTTAGGCATAGGTTTTTCTAGTATACCTCCTTGGATTTGATCTTGAGGTCCTCTGCTCTTCAGAATATATTATTCCATTTCTTTTTCCTGGTGAGTGCAGGATTATCTTGTGTTATTTAAATTTCTTTTCCTTTATACTTGAAAGTCTTTCTTCTGGTCATTTAAAGAATTTGTTATTTGTTATGAATATTGTTCAATTAGGCCAATATGTGTCTTGCAGTTTGGAACTTACTTTTTTCCCCTGGAAGTCATCTGGATTATTTTAATTGACCTTTTTAACATGTTCAGATGTTTTGAACAGTTAAAAAGAGAGTCCTTCTGCCGTACTCCTTTTTGTTTTCGCAAGATAGAATGGATGGCATAGAGTAAGCTGGCATGAATGGATGACAATATGATTCACAGTTCTTATTACATTAGTTTATCCTGCCTCCTCCCTAATCTATCCCTTTTCTAAACTTCCATACTTCTGTCAAAGCTAACTTGATCCCTCAAGTCTTAACTCTTCCTCATACAACATGTCTAAGCAATTGCCATATTTTTTAATTTTCATCTTCACCACATATCATGTTCATTTCTTCCCCTTTGCTCTATTCGAATAGTCACCACTGTATTTTAGGCCTATTTTATCACCTCTGTCTGAACTTTTGCAGTGACTTCCAATTTGGTCTCCCTGAAGTGAGTCTCTCCCTAGTTTATGAGTTCCTCCATACAGCTGCCAAAGTGATTCCCCCAAAGCACAGGTTTGACCACATCAGTCCCTTCTTCAAGCAACTCCTGTGACTCCTTTTTCACTCAGAGACAAAGTACCAGCTCATATTGATTTCATCCCTTTTAAATCTCTATTTTAAGTTCCACAATATACATTATTATTACTATAGTAGAAAATGCCTACAATAAGTAAATTTACATATATTGGAGGTATGTGACTATTTTTTAATCAATAAAGATGTTGATGACTTTTTCCCTCATCAATTAAAAATTTATACAAGTTTACACAGCCAGTATTCAGGAGGCAATTAAACCCATGCTTTTATGACACCATAGCTAGCTCTCCATCTACCAGATATAGCACCAATGAGATATTCACAGAGTCTATCATGGTCATGAATATCCCAGGGCAATTCTGAATCATGAAATGCAACAGATTCTCTACATGGAAGACAGAACCAAAACATTTATTCAAACACCAGAAACCCAAATCCATCACAGCAACAAAAATCTATACACAATAATGATGGCAGAGGACAACACCATCCCAAAGCCTTCCCTCTGTTAGACTTCCCACAAACCAGGTCCCTTAAGTAAATCACAAACAGCCTCCCTTAAACAATATGCCCTTCTCTCACTCACAGCTAGCTGTGAGCTAGCCCGCATCCTTCAGTTCTGACTGCTCTCTCTCTCTAATTTCCCCTCAGCCGTGCTCTAGCTCTGCCTCTTTCTGTTCTATCCTTCTTGCTTCACCCATTCAGGAAACTCCTCCCACCATAGGCTCCATGTGACTCAGGCAGGTCTCATGGGCTTATTAATGAATGGGAAAGATATCATTACACCGGGCAACATTGCTCTTCCAATATAATGTATACAGGGTTCCAAAGATTTAATAGCTTAAAACTGCATTGGCAGTTTTGGAAAACCCACTAGACATAAGAGATAATAAGTGATTTTACCAAGAAGGGAACACTAACAGTTGAGGGAATTAGGAAAGGATTCTTGTAGAAATGATCCTCAGGTGAGCCTTGAAAAGAGGCAGGGCTTACAGAGGCGGAAGAGGCAGAAGTACAAGTGAAGAGCATTCCAGACATAAAGGATAGCCTTTGTCGAGGTAAGAAGGTGGGAAATGGAATATCTAGTATCAAGAGTGTAAAGTAGGCTAGTTTTCCTAGAACTGTCAGTAAAAGCAGGCTAGAACCAGGTAAAGAAAGGCTTTAATTGGTAAACAGAGAGGTTTGTATTTTTCCTTGAGGTAATCGGAAGCCACTTTAACTTCTTGAGCAGAGAAGTGATATATTCAGACATGTGCATTAATGACAACAATTTATTAGCTCTATATGTGATTAGGATGGGTAGTTCAATATTGCAATAGTCTAGGCAAAAGCTTATGCTTGTCTAAATTTGGGTGGTTGTGATGTGATTGTAAATAAGAGGATAGATGCGAGAGATATTGGGGAGGTTGAATCTACAAGATGGCAACTGATTACATATGGGTAATAGATGAGAGTTAAGAGTTGCAATGCATTCAGTGCTGGGTGATTAAAAGAACAACGATCCCCTCTATTGAAATATGGCAAATAGGAGGGGTCATTTAGAGATACAAAAAATGAGTTCTGCTTCATACTTGTATTGAGTTTGTGATACTTGTGGGACATCTTCAGATTAAGCAGACAACTAGACGTAAACAACTAGAGCTTGAGAGGAAAATGAGGGCTGAGTAGATGGATCTGGGAATTATCTAAATAGACACACTAGGTGACCCATGAGAAATGGTTAGGTTACTAGGCAAGTGAAGAGAGAAGGGAGACAAGTGCCAAGTTGAGAATGCTGGAATACATTAGGCATGGAACACTGGACATGAATCGTAATACTCACACAGGAACTAAGAAGGGTTGGACAGGAAGATAGTACATCTTTATCATATTCCCTTGAAGGGCTTGGGGCCACAAACATATTTTAAAATTTATCTTAAAAATATCATTCAAACTTTGTCCAATACTGCATGTCGGATTAAAGTTAGTGAAACATTAGATTCTTGAAATTAAACATATGCTGGTATTTTTTTAGAACAAATAAATTTTACTGAGAACTCAAAAAATTTGAAAGTCCTTAAAGTAGGAACAATTGTAAGGTCTTTAAATTGTTCCACTATGCTTTTCCTGCACATGCTTATAGAGCAATTCTTACCCTTAGCAACTAAATTTTAGTGGAGTCAATTCTACCTTTCATTGCTGAAAAATTATGAACCTTCAAGTGACAGGTAGCAATCATTTTCCACATATTAAATTTTTGACTGTACCTTTGTATGACACTTTGATCACACTGTACATTTTTCTCAATAGCTCTCATTAAATACAGTTGTAATAGCTATAATTCTCTTACAAATGGTCAATTACTCTGGTTAACAAATGGTTTATTAGAATATTAACCTCCATTAAGTCAAAGTCTTAATCATTAACTGCTTCTGATAACCAATTTTTCAAGGTTTATGGACTTGAATAATCAATTTAAATAATGACATCTATGGGTTTTTTAGGTGAAAGATAAAGTTTGGAAGAGTTTAGGGAGAAATGTCCAATATTCTTTCACATCCTAGGTAGCACAATAATTTTTCAAGATGGAACAATTCCCCACTAAGGTCCTGAAACATTTGTGTTCTCCAAAAAAAGGTTGGTTGTCAGCAAATGATATTTTAAATAGCAAAATATGTCAGTCTGCTGTGGATTGCAGGAAGTTAGGAGCAAACTGATCAGCTATTCTTTATAAATCATTGTTTGTAGAAAATGATTAACAAAAATCTCTTTAGAATGAATGGTGGATCCTCTTTGCGACTTTTACAAAACAGTTTGCAATGTCTCTCCTGCTCGATAAGGGAAGCTCTTGCCTCTTGATTTTCACTGAATTAAGAAACAAAAATCATTTATTAATGGCACACTGCATGCAAAGTGCTGTGCTAAATGCTAGATATACAAATAGAAATACAAGAAAGTCCCTGATTTCAAGGAGTTCATAATGTAACAGAGAAGACAACACAGAATTTTCTTTTGGGTCAGATGGAAAAGCCTCAAAGTTCTTAGGATATAGTGACAAAGCAGATGGCAATATTTTTAAAAATGTTATTTCCATCGATAAACCATATCATTTTCTGATTTTGAACTATTTGATATTGCTAAGAAATTTTATTTAAATTTTCTTTTGTTCACTTAACAATAATTGTTTTTCTCTCCTTTTGTTGCTCTTTTTTCACCATTGATGAAAAGAAAAGAAAAACAAAACACTTGTAACAAATTTACAGTCAAAAAGAGTAGTTGCCTCTTCATATTTCCACAGGCATTGTTTTCTTCCACATTCCTGGGCTGGAAACAAATCCAAAGGACATTATTATTCTTAAAACATTTGGGGTCCTGACTGTTTCCAACTCTGTTCTGATGGTAGATGGTGGTGGTGATGGTTTGACTAACCTAGCATAAGTTACCACATATCTTCATTCTAGGATGCCTTGCAGCTTCAGTTAGAATGAAATCTTCAGAGTGCTTATGTTCTATGTGATTTTACATCATGTATAACAATATACATATGAGCATGTTAAAATATATGTATGAAAATGTCTACAAAATTAATAAAAGATAATTTTTACAGGGCAATAGCACCTGGGATATTAACTTAGATTCCTTCTATAATAAATGCAGTTCAATAATTCAACATTTATTAAGCCTGTATATTGTGAAAGGTGAGAAGTGTACTATAGTAGGTAGAGAACTAACATTGTAGCCAGGAAAACCTGGGTTTGAGTCTTGCCTGTGACACTTATTGGCTGAGTACATGTGGCAAGTCACTTCTTAGCTGCTCAATACTCTAGGCAGCTCTATGAGAAAATAAATTGCAGAGAAAAGTCAGATCTGCATTGGTAAAAAGAGTTCTCAATGGGAACTCACTACATCAATGAGGTGAAAAAATATTCTCTCTTTATCCTTGTATGCATGGCATTGTGCTACGTGAGAAAAATAAAAATGAGAGTCCTTTTTCTCAAGGAACTTACACTCTTACTAAGGAGTCAATATATGGACATTGATAACTTAATGCAAACTATGCATGAAGTAAATTTAAGGTAATTTCTGAAGGAGTGCACAGGATGAAGAGTATAGCAGTAACAACTGAGGAAATGATGGAGGAAAGTCCTAGTATTAGGAGGCACCACCTCAGCAAAGTCTGTTAATGAGGAATGGATTTGAAGAGGCAACTTCAAGGAGGAAAAATATTTCCCTGAAGGTGGATAGACTTTTCTTTTATTCTAAAACTCTGTATTATAGAATGAGTGACAATCTGCATTAGTAGAGGGAGTTTCCTGTCCTAAAGCAATCACAAGCTCAGACCCTAATGTTTCTAAATAATTTCAGTAAAGCCCTACTCTAATGTCTCATCCACAGTGAAACATAAGCTCTGCTAGATTTTACCAAGCTGAAAAGGCTTTCAGGCATAAGCACAGTGGTAATGAAGAATGAATGAGTGAATATGCATAAATGAAAGAATGAATGCATGAATGAATGAATGAAAATAGTATTGTCATCTGAAGAGCAAGTTGGTTAAATTCAGTGGAATTTATCTCCAGAGGACCAGTCACAATCCTCTGACTTCTTTCTTTTAAAAAAATATTAATTTTAAATATTGATTTTTTTAAAAAATTAATTCAAAATCCTTTTCCTCCCTCCCATTCTGACCCCACTCATTGATAAGACAAGCAATATGATATTAATTATATATGTGAAATCCTGTAAATATATTTCCATATTAGCCATTTTGCAAAAATAAAATGCAAGAAACATAAAGGGAAAAAAAGTGTGCTTCTCTGTGCTTCATCACTTCTGTCTCTGAAGTGATTTTCATTTTTCATCATAGGTCCTTTGAAATTTTCTTGGATCATTGTCTTGATAAGAGGAGTGTTAGGTCTTTCACAGGAGATCATCATTATAACATTGCTGTTTCCATATATGATATTCTCCTGGTACTTCTCACTTCATGTGAATCAGTTAATGTCTTCTCAGGTTTTTCTGAAGCCATCTTACTTGTCATTTCTTATATCACAATAGTATTCCCCCCCAAAAATTATACTACAACTTGATCATATATTGCCTAATGAATAGCCTTTCAATTTTCAGTTCTTTGCCATAACAAAAAGAGACACTTTAAATGTTTTTGTATGTATAAGTCCTTTTCCTTTTCCTTTGATTTTTTTGGCATACAGATCCAGTAGCGGTATTATTGGGTCAAAGGGTATGCATAGTTTTATAGTCCTCTATGCATAGTTCTAAACTGTTCTCCAAAATGATTGGACCAGCTCAAAGTTCCATCAACAGCACATTAGTGTCCCAATTTTTCCACATCCCCTCCACCATTGATAATTTTCTTTTTCTGCCATGGTAGCTGATCTGATAGCTGTTTTGTAGTACTTCAGATCTGCTTTAATGTGCGCTTCTCTAAACAAAGACAGTTTTTTATGTGACTATTAATAACTTTGATTTTTTTTTCTGAAAATTACCCATTCATTTCTTTAACTACTTAGCTATGCATATTTCAGCACATAGTCATTGTCACCACATAATTATCACACCTAGTTTTTTCAGTCCAAAAATTGGTTTATAATTTTTCATAGCATAATTGTATAATTCTGTTCACCATACTACTTAAAAGGTAAACAGAGCAGCATTATATTCACCAGCGGATATAGATATTCATTTATCTGTTGCATGCTGCAAGTCTTGATTCTAAAATTCTCACTGCATGTGCATTGTTAGTATTCCATTTTAATTTATGTTCATGAGTATTCCATGCATCCTATTCTTCCACCAACAGTTTTATAATGTGATTTTGTAAAACTGACACACTTTAAAAAGCTTCACATAAATGGGTGCATGTATTTCTTTGCAAAAATCTGGCATAAAATATGTGGTGAACTACTCATCAATTTGGAAATGGGTCTTATTTTTATAAAATTTAGCTAACTTCCCTACATATTTGAGAAATGACACCTTTATTAGGGAAACTTGTCAGTTATCAGAGAAACTTATCAGAAAAATTCCCATTTCTCAGTTTCCTACTTTCCTTTTAATGTTGACTTTATGAGTTTTTTAATGTAAAATCTTTTTAATTTTGCATAATTAAAATTATCCATTTTACTTTCTGGGGATCCTCCCTATCTCTTATTTGGTCATAAATTCTTCTCTTATCCATAGATCTGATAGTCAACTTTTTCCATGTTCTCCTAATTTACTTATGCTATCACCCTTTCTGTCTCAATCATGAGCCCATTTCCACTTTATTTTGTCTTTCCATTACACTGCTTTCCAGTTTTCCTAGTAATTTTTTTTCAGATGGTGAGTTCTTGACTCCCAAACTTGGATTTCCATACAACTAGCTCTTAGCTTTATTTGTCATTATTATTTCAATTTTTTTCTAGTTTCAATTTTAAAAATTTCTCCCTTGATTTTCATGATTTCTATTTTTAGGCATTTTTAATTTTTTCTTTTTTCTAGTTTTTTTTATTTGAATACTCAATTCCTTGATTTTCTCTTTCTCTCTTTTACCACCATATGAATTGGAGATAGACATTTTCCTCTAAATACTACTTTGGCTGCATACAACAAATTTTGGTAAGTTGTCTCATTGTAATTTTAAACAAAATTATTGATTGTTTCTATGATTTGTTCTTTGACTCACTGTTTAGAATTAGATTATTTAATTTCCAATTAATTTTTAATCTATACTTCCATGGTCCTTTACTGAATGTAATTTTAATTGTATTATGATCTGAAAAGGGTTAATTTAATATTTTCACTTTTCTTCATTTGTTCATGAGGTTTTTATTCTTTAATATATGATCAATTTTTGTGACAGTGCCATTTACAGCTGAGAAAAAGATATGTACTCCTTTCTATTCCCATTCAGTTTTCCTGAGAATTCTATCATATATAACTTTTTAAAAAAGAATTTTATTTATCTCCTTAACTTCTTTCTTATTTACTTTATGTATAAATTTATCTCACTCTGAGAGGAGGCATGTTGAGGTCCTCCACTAGTATAATTCTATTCTCCTTCCTTTTGTAACTCATTTAATTTTTCCTTTAATATTTTGGATACTGTGCATTTGGTGTATATGTGTTTAGCACTGATATTACTTCACTGTGTGGGGTACATTTTACCAAGATGCAGTTCCCTTGCTTACCTATTTTAGTTAGATCTGTCTTTACTTTTGCTTTGTTTGATTGCTACCCCTTACTTTTTTACTTCAACTGAAGCATGATAGATTTTACCCCAGCCTTTTATTGTAACTGTGTGTGTGTTTCTGTTTCATGTGTTTCTTATAAACAAATATTGTTGGATTGTAGTTTCTAATTCATTTTCCTCTCTGTTTCTGTTTTACAGATGAGTTCACCCCTTTCACATTAACAGTAGTAATTCCAACTTGCATTTCCCTCCATCCTATTTTCTTCTGTTTATATTTCTTTCTTTATGTTTATTCTGTTCATTCTCAAAAGTCTGTTTTGCTTCTGATAACTGCTTCCTTCAATCTGTCGTCCCTTTTTTTACTGTCCCCTTTTCTCTTATTCTCTTCCATTCCTACTTTCCTGTTAGGTAAGATAGATATTTACACCCAACTGACTGTTGGACATACATATATGTATAAGCATACATGCTTGTGCATATGTATACCTACACACACACACACACACACACTCCCCTCTTTGAACAAATTCAGTTGAGTGTAAGTTTCAAGCATTGCTTGTCCCCATTTCTCTACATTAAAAGCTCTTTCTTATATGCTTCCTTTATGTGAGAAAAAATTTCCATTTTTACCTCTCCCTTCCCCAGTGAATTTTCTTTTGCATCCATTTTGCATCCATTTTCTTAGATCATCTCAACAAAATCAATTCAGACCTGTGCCCTATATCTATGTAAAATACTTCTAACCATGCTAAGTATGATAAAGTTCTTAGGAGTTGCACATAGTCTTTTCCCATACAGGAATATAAACAGTTTACCCTAATTGAATCCTTTATGATTTTTCTTTCATATTAACCTTTTTATGATTCTCTTTAGTCTATTTCTTATTGAAAATCAAATTTTCTATTCTTCTCTAGCCTTTCCATCAGGAATGCTTGAAAGTCCTCTATTTCATTAAATATCCATTCCCCACCCCCCAAAAAAAGGTTAATACTTATGTTTCCTAATAGGTTAGTATTGGCTGTAATCCTAACTTTTTCATTCCAGAATATATTCCAAGCTCTTTTCTCCCTCAGTGTGATAATTGCTAAATCTTGTGTGATCCTGACTGTTTCTCCATGAAATTTGAATGGTTTCTAGCTGCTTGAGGTATTTTCTCTAGACAGAGGATCCCTGGAAGTTAGCTATAATATTCCTGGATATTTTCATTTCAGGATCTCTTTTGGGAGGTAGTTGGTAGATTTTCTCAATTTCTATTTTGCCCTCTGGTTCTAGGCTATTGGGGCAGCTTTCCTTCATAATTTTTTGAAATATGGTGTCTAAGCTCTTTTATTTTCATCATAGTTTTCATACAGATCAAGACTTCAAAAATTTTCTCTCCTACATATGTTTTCCACATCAGTTGTTTTTCTGATGAAATATTTTCTATTTTCTTCTATTTTTTCATTCTTTTGAATTTGTTTTTTTTTTATGTGCCATGGAGTCATTAATTTCCATTTGTTTCATTCTGCTTTTTAAGGAGTTCTTTGATTCAATAAGATTTTTGTATATCTTTTTCCATTTGGCTGATTCTGCTTTTTACATAGTTATTTTCATCAGTGAAATTTTGTACTTCTTTTTCCATTTGACCAATTCTGTTTTTTAAGATGTTATTTCCTGAAGTACTTTTTCTACTTTTTCATCTTGGCTCCTTTCTTGGAAGTCTCCTTCTGAATGTTTTTGATGATTTTTGGTGTTCATATTTGTGACAGGGGAAGAAGTACCTTCTGAAATGAATCTTAAAGTATTCAGAAATTCTTTTTTCTACCAACCTTTATAATATATTGTGTTTCTGATGTTATAGCATGTCTTTTTTGACCCTTGTTTTAATAGGCTAGTCATCAGTTGCAACCTAGTAATTTGGGCAATGAATGTCTGAATTAGTGAATTACTAGAGAAATGACTATTGTCATCTGAAAGTATCCATGTACTTTTAAAAGTCTCTTACTCTTAGAGAGCAGAAGATCATTTCTTGTGGTGAAGATATGAATGAAGTTATTGAACTGGGAAGCAATCAATCAAAAAGCATTTATTTTAGTTTTTGTCTTTATTTAAAATTTTATTTAAAATTCAATTTTATTTTATTTGCAGATTCCCCCTTCACTTTCTTCTCTTTCCCCCATTAGGAAAGCAAGAAAAAAGAAAACCCCTGTTACAACATGTATACAAGCAAAACAAATTACTGAATTGGCCATATTAAAAAAAAGATTTCAGTTTGCCCTCTGAGTTCTATCACATCTTTCTGAAGAGGTAGGTTGCATGTTTACTCATGAGTCATCTGGAATTGTGATTGGTCATTGGATTGATGAGAATTCCAAGTCTTTCAAAGTTCTGCAAATATTTACATACTATGTGCTAGGATCTGTGTTAAATAATGGGCATACAAAAAATAGAAACAATTCCTTCCCCCAAAAAATTAACATTCTTTTTGGGGATAAAATATGCATAATATATACATTTATATGTGTGTATATGTACATATATCCAAACACATATATATGACTATTTACAAAATATATATATGTATATATATGCAAAATACACAGAAAGTATGATACATACTCATATACATATATATGTATATACACATACATATTCACACACACATATGCATATATGAATACACACATACATATACATTAATATACATATATGTGTTTGCATGTGTGTATGTCTATGGAGAGAATCAATCAACAGTTGGAAGGATCAGAAAAATCCTCATGAGAAAGGTAGTGTTTGAGATGAGCCATGATATATTATAAGCTAAGGAATCATTCTATTAAGTAGAGGTAAAGGAGTATAACTACATTCCAGATGCTAGGGACAGCTTGGACAAAGAAGGAAGGTTATGTGTCATATGTGAGAAACAGCAAGAACACCAGTCTGACTTGTCTCAAAGAGAGAGAAGGAAATTGTGTTGAGTAGAAATTTTGTTAGCCATGTGAATTGTTAAAAAAAAAAAAAAAAAAGAGCTCTGTAGGCAGTGTAGAGTGGGAGACGTAATCTCCCCATGAGAAGGATGAAAAGGAAAACTACCAAAAAAATTATTAGGATTGTGGGGAGAGGGGACTGGAGATAAAGCATTCCAAAGGTGGGAAAATAGATCAGATGATAGGAAAACTGTACCTTCCCTCCCCCCATCAACAGTTGAGTAAATACTTTGCTTTTCTAACATTTATTATTTGAAAAAATAAAATTCGAATTCCCAACCTCCAAGTTGCCAAAATGAATAATAATAATTATAATAAGGACTGCTACATAATGGTCATTTTAATTACCATGTTTTTCTCTTCTGTGATATAATTAGCTTTTTTTTTCTTTTTTCGAAAGTCTTGAAGGAGTCTTTTGCAGCTGGCTTTATATCTTGTGTATTCTAATGAGCATAATTATATCTTCCATGCAGCAATGTCCAAGAGTCAGTGAAAGTAAGCATAGTTAAATACTGAAAAATTTGCATTGTGAAAAGGAACTAGACGACATGTTTTCGGAAGGCATTTATGAAGGAAGGCTTCTCCTTTCTAGGGAATGAGTCTGTTGCAGGGGAAAATCAAAACTTTAACCTTCTTTGCCACTGGGTATAACAAGAGGGCCTTTGCTTGTGTTCTGTTATAAAGTGCAGCAATTTCTCTGAAGAGTTTCTGGTTAAACTCTAATGATAATGCCCTGAGTAGCTATTAAGCAGAAGATTCTGCTGTCCTCTACAAAGACTGCCTGCCTTTCTCTGACTTCAAGAGTTTATGACTGTTCTCAGAATCGTTCTACACTGTGGACATTCAAATAGCAACTGACAGGACCCCAGATAGACATATTGGGATGACAATGAAAAAATTCCCCTAGCATAGGTTTTACCACAGAGAGCAAAAACAACCCACACTAAGTGACAAGCCAATTATGCAAGGCATAAGAATGTTCTGTCTGATCTGTCCCCCTAATTAGGCTGTGTTGTGATATTGAGAGTTACAGTTCTTACCATACTCCACTCTAGGCACTGTAACACAAAGACCGTCTGATCCATGTCTAATGCTTAATCAATCAATTAGGTTCTTGATAGCCACCAGGCATTGTCCTGGGTTCTGAGCATATAAAGACCCTGTGCGCAGACGATAGGAACAGCAAATACCCTATGGCAGCAGCTGCCATAGTTAAGCAGGGTAGTTAGGCTTTGCATTATAAGACCTCAAAACCACATTTCTATGTACTTTAAATTTCTGCCTTTAAATCTGGAATATTCCTTTGTCCTCCTGTTAAAGGTAATTTATAACCTTTAGATAGTAACCATTTATTGTTTTATGGACAACATGAGACACAGACCCAACCTGAAATGACTGTGTATGTGGGAGAATTAGGACAATAGTGATGTTCTCCCAGGTAGCTCTTAGCCTTTCAAATGGACTACCTCATAATATGCTGGGAAGTTTTGAATGAATAAGTCTTCCAGAGTCTTCCAGCCTCTCCTTGGAGTGGTTGGAAAACTGAAGGTCAGGGTTATAGAATTTCCCCCACCACAGGGGAAATATCAAACTCTACACACATGGTAGCTTAAGCTTATGTGTAGGCTCAGATAAGTCTAAGTTTGGGTCTTTGGTCCCTGGTTGCTGCTTTTGTTTTATTACTTTCCTGAATATAAGTGACCAAATAGTAATCTTGAGATAGATATATTCAACTTTGGAATTGCAAAACTGTATGTTTGAGATGTTCAGAGATCCTACATTGTTGGGTCCAAGTTGACAGGCAACAGGCTGAGTTTCTGCACTGAAAGGGTGACCACTGGTAGGGAATAATCTCAAGCCCTGGCCAGGTTTTCCAGAACACAGGAACCTGTAGGTCAATTCAGAACTGAGGTGAAATATCAAATTATATTCTTCAGCCCCACAAGCCACATTACATTTGAAGTTCTAACTATCAATTTCCTAGGACAGTATAGTATTAAATTGTTAAGTTTATTGCTACTGTGTGACCTTTTTTTGTGTTAAGCATTTCTTTAGTATAACACCTGTGCTATACCTGATCCACTCTATAAAATGAGTACCTTTCTACTACCCTCTTTGGGGAGAACCTAAATATAAATTAAACCTAAACTTTCAGTAGTTTCCTCTAGGAATCTAGGTTGGTGGTATAAAGAGCCAAAGAATAACAGAAAAGAGCATTATTTCTCTCATTCTAGGTCAGGACTTCCCTAGAACTGAATCTAGTCACTGCATGCTTTCAGGTTGGAACAGAAGGGCTACATGGAGAGAGAGAAGACAGAGCTCAAACTCCTTGGGCCCAAGCTGTGGTGTTTATTGCTATACTTTCATCTTCCCTAATATTAACCTAATGAATTGATTTCCACATGAGTGTTTTCTATATTTTAAGTTCTAGACTTTCTCAGAACAAGAGTGTTCTAGAATTAGGAAATAAATAAAAGATATTATTTACATTAAATTATTACATTAATTTACATTTATTTCACATTGATTTGCATTAATTACATTAAATATATTATATACATTATATACATACATAAATACACACACATATATGTGTATATATACATACATATATACATACATATATATATATATATATATATATATATGAACATTTATGGATGTCATGGGGTAGTTTTCTCATAATGACCTTTCTTAGCATGTACTAGTAAATGTTTAACAATAAGTTTCTACAAAAAGAATCTATGCATGATATATTTTTAAGCTTTATCTCCCATTATTAATACTTTCTTTGGTGATTGTTGAAGTACAAATCCTTACACAGAAAATTTAAAGGTTGATTCCCAAGAACTAGTTCTAGCTGGCTACAACTCACCCTTGTCTTTGTTTTATCCTGGATCTCCTCTTTATATGCTCTTTCTCTCAGTGATCTCATTGACTCCCTGAGATTCAACTTTTATCTCTATGCAGATGACTATAAGATCTGTAATCAGTCTTAGTGACTCTTCACAGAAAGAGGAGGCTATATTATACAGTAGAAAGACTATTGCCTTGAGTCAGAGGATTTGGGTTCAAATCACACTTCTGGCACTACCCATCTATGCACCTAGGATTCTACCTAGTGCAAGTCTCTAAGCATCAGTTTCCTTATCTACAAAATGAGTGAGCTAGATTAGATGACCTCAGAGATTCCTCCTAGTTGGGGATGTGTGACCTTATAATCCTGAGCCCTAGCCCTTCATTTTGGTGATCACATTTGCTCATTGGACATTTCCACCTAGATATCCACTATGCATTTTACCTTCACCATGTCCCAAACAGAGCTCATTATTTTTCCTTGCAAATGCCCTCATTTTTCTTAGTTTTCCTATGTCTATTGTCACCACCATCCTTCCAGTCACCCAGATTTGTAGCATGAGGGTCACCTTTTACTCACCCCTCATTTTCCCTATCCACAGTTAATCAGTTCCCAAGTCTCATCAATTCTACCTTCACAATATTTCTCACATCTGTCCCTTTCACTTAAATAACCTCCACTCTTGTGGACAATTGTATTGTCTTCCTAATTATTCTCTTTAGTTCTAACCTCTTTTACTCTCCAATTTACTTTCCTCATAGCTTCCAGATTGTTCTTCCCAAAGGGGTATTTGCTGTTGTACCTGTGGAAGATGGTTTTGATGCATGGTCAAACAACAGGAGGAGATCATGAAATCTGAAGTTTCCATTAGTCTTCCAAATTCTAAAATTCCAGACAAGAGGTGATTTCCTTTGGAGACTATGTGCCACCATTTATTCATGAAGTCTGGAGAATATTCCTATTTGTGTTTCTGAATCTTGTCTATGGGGACTGATCTGGACCTCTAGTGCTTTAAATCCCATTGCAAATAAGACCCTACCTTTCAATAAGAAAGAGGGAAAAAAGACTACAAAACATATTTAATATCAACCTTTGGAAGTTTGGAAGAGGAGACTGGCTTCAATGGACATTAAAAAAACAAAAACAAACTAGGGTTGCTACCATTCTTTCTAGGTCAACTCTGGGCAATCAGATGAAGACAGCTACCTCTTTCCTGCAGATTTCTACTGTGCATTAGAGAACATCATTCAGCTGAAACCTGGATGATCTCACTGGACATATCACAATCCTGATTAAAAAGTTCCACTGGCTCCCAAGTGCCTCTAGGGTAAAATACAAATTCAAGCTGTTTTGACACTTAAAGTCCTTACTAATTTGGCCCCAGTGTGCCTTTTCAAGTTGATTATATTTCACTTTCCTGGCAAGCTGGCCTACTTACTGTTCTTGATATTAACCATAGCAATCTGCCTTTGTGCAAGCTGCCCACTGCATGGAAAGCATTGACTTCTCACATTTGCCTTGTAGAATCTCTAGCTTCTTTCTAGACTCACTCAGCTCAAATACCATTTCTAACATGAAATTTATTCTCACTCCCTTCACCTTTGTTATGTGCCCAGTATTCTTCTGGATAGTGTAAGGGATAATAATAACTGATATTTACAAAGCAGCAAGGGTGTCCTGGATCTAGCTGAAACTGGAAGAGCCAATTGTTAAATTTTAGTGTGAGAATTTACATCTTGGGAATTAGCAAATATTACAAATTAGGGCTGGATTTTTTTTTTTTGGTTCTGTTGCTTGTTTAGACTTAAGAAAGTGATAGAGAAAATGATGATAATACTTACCTTCCAGAGAGCCAGTTGTTAAACATTTACTTGCACATCCTTTTATAAGACTTAAAAATTTACAAAGAATTTTATATAGATTTTCTCAATCAAGACTCACACCAACAATGTATCCCCATTGTACAGAAGAGGAAGCCAAGGCTCATAGAAATGAAATAATTTGCCCATTTTGACACAGCTACTTCATGGCTGCTCACCTAAAGATTTTCCTAGGTGGAATCACCAAAGTAAAGTGTAGGGGGAAAGGGGCAGCTAGGTAGAGGGGTGAATAGAGCACTGACCCTGAAGTCAGGAGGACCTGAGTTCAAATATAGCCTTTGACACTTACTACCTGTGTGCCTCTGGCCAAGACACTTAATCCCAATTGCCTTGCAAAAAAACCAAAATAAAGTATGTGAGCCTTGTTCAAAGTCAGGAATTCTAGGGAAGACATTGGTTATTCTCCTCCTCACCTCCCATGCTTCCATCTCTTGTGAAGGGACAGAGGAAATGCAGCATAATTCCTTCCCAGCTGTTGTTCAAATCATGACATCCAGAATCATTTCTCATTAAATGAAGGAGTCAAGAGCTCTAGCAGGTAGGGTCCTTCTAGGGTTATTCTGATAAACTGATTTAAGCGGGGTTTTCTTCGGGGGTGCTTAAAGGGGAGTAAATCTGGATCCCATGATTTTATTGCTGTAGGAAAATCCCAATGTGGGAAATCTTTCTATTACTGCAGAACAGCAGCTCACCTACAAATTACAGCAGTCTTAGAGGTATGGAGAGATTAAATGACTTGCCCATGTTCACAACAGCTAGTATGTGTCAGAGGTGGGACTGCTCTCTTCCTGATGTGGAGGACAGCCCTTTATTGCACCACATTGTCTCTCTTAAACTACAGTGTTAATGAATAATTAATGGATTCTCTTCCCATGCAATATTTGATTGCTTTTCTTTCAGTAAGAGGGCTTTCAATGACTGAGTAATGTAATTCCCTTAGGTATCATGATAGAGCAAATTGACAGATCTTTTTGAACACGTGGAGCTTTTGTGTTTTGAAATTATACCAGAAATTGGAAGGGTCAGGCCTAGGTAAAGTTGATGATTACTTGGCAAATAAAAGTGGATTTTAGAGCTTGCTATTTTACTTTCCTTGCTTTGTCATTTTTTTTTTTAAAGAATCATTTTCAACTACTCTAAACTCATTGGTTAAATTACTCCATCATATTTACATAGTGCTTTAGGGTTTACAAAGCACCTTATCCCCCCATAACAAAAGGCAATGAAAGTATTTGCTCCATTTTTACAGATAGGGAAACTGAAGTTCAAAGGTTAAATGACTTATCCATGTTTATGTATCTAGCAAGTGTCACAGCAGGACTTTGAACTTAGATATTGTGATTTTAGAACCAGCATTCTTTCCATAATTTAGAATATAAGAATGCTTCTATGAGAAAATTTTTCTTTTATGGGTGGCTATATTTAAAGGGATTCTCCCCTTGAGGAAAAAAAAATCACTTCCTAACTCATACCTGTATCATGACCCTTAGGGATAAATTCCTTTGTCATAATCAAGGCTTTCCCCATGCATTCTCTTTGAAAAAGCAAATATCAAAGTTCTTTGTGGTTCAAAATTTCTTCTAATGGGACAAAACAATCAGATGGACAAAAAAAAGTCTGGAGAATGAGCATATCTTGCCATCCTATTTTGTTGAAGCCTGCAGACTGAGAAAAGGGACAAAAGAAATCTGCTATTATTTCTCAGACTGGAGAAGAGCAACTGAGTTTGGTGAACAAGAGCTAATTAGCTTCCAGTAAGGTTCATGCTGTGACTCAAGAAAAGTTAGTCCCAATTCATTTCTTAATGCTTTGTGAGTGAATGAATGGATGAATCACATTTAGCAGGACAGCAGTAACACAGACACCAACCCTAGGGGATATATATTGGAAGTTGTGTGTTCCTGAAGGAACTATCTTCTCTAATATAGGCACCAATTTAATAAAGGGAAAGTCATTAGAGGTTAACATTTCATATCTAAATATTAAAAAAAATATCTTATGTTTATGATTGTCACTGGGATAGAGTGGAACAAATAAGGAATACAGAATCTGTTCTGTGATTGAATATCTGTATGACTGTGGCCAAATTCCTTGTAAGAACACTTTTACTGAAAACTCTAGATGGCAACAGAACTTAGAGAGAGGAAGATCTGATGTCAAATCTTGCTTTACACACTAACTATATGATCCTGAGCAAAGTCATTTAACCTTTCTCAACTTAATTGCCTCATTTGTGCAATGGCCATAAATAATAGACCTACCTTACAGGCTTGCTATGAGGTTCCAATGAGATGAGTGCTGTAAAAGTGCTTTGCAAACTTTAAGGTGATAGAGATATGCTAGCTATAAGTCTTACAGGGTTGTTGGAAGAAAAATACTTCGTTAACTGGAGAGTTCTAGGTCAATGTGAGCTATTACTACATTGGACAAAGGTCATTTATCAAGATATTGTGATTAAAAAAAAGTTGATTTGTGTTCAGGTTTTGCTCAGGTAAAGGTGCAAAAGTCTATGACAAAGGTCTGTGGAGTCTATAATGTGTATTGTCCTGAAATCTTATTTATGGGATAGCATGGAATGGGTTTGTTGACTCTGACTAGAAAACTCTGTCTCCTTTCTAGACTATACCTATCATTTGAATGGATATTCTTTTGTGAAGTTTGGGGATTATCTGCCTAAACTTCTGTGTGAATGATTTGATTTACCTGATAACACATTTTGTTCCTGTAAAAATGTATTTAGTTATTGTCATATGCATGTTATCTCTCCCACCTTCTGCCTATCAACTGATCAATAAAATAATGAAACCCTAGTAACAAATATGCACAGTCCAGAAAAACAGATTCTCACATTTGCTGGGTCCCAAAACATATCTTATTCTGCATTTTAAGTCTGTTACCTCTCTGGCAGGAGTTAGGTGATATGTTTCATATTCAGTGTTCTGGCCTTACGGTTTATCCTTGAAATAATCATGGTTTTTTTTCTTTATATACTTTTTCTCTTGTTTAGTTCTTGTTTAGAACTTGCTTAGTTCACTCTGTATTGCTTCATGGGGGTCATCTCAGTTTCCTCTTAAACTGTCCACTTTGTAATTTTCTACTGTAAATATTCTATTATATATACATATTCTATTATATTTATATACTACAATTTGTTTAACAATTCCCCTAAATTACAGCACTCTTTTAGTTTCCAGTTTTTGGCTATTAGGAAAAGAGCTGATATATTTCCTCTACAACTGTCCACTTTATAATTGTTTTTATGATGGAGTAATATTCCATTATATTTGTATACCATAATTTGTTTAGCAATTCCCCAAAATGTGGGCATCTCCCTTAGTTTCTAGTTTATGGTCACTAGGAAAATAGCTGAAATAAATATTGAGTCAAGTACTTGAGTTCCTTTTCCTTTCTCTATTATATGATGGGGGAAAAGACCTAATAGTTTTACCACTGGGTCAAGAGGGATGCACATCCTTCTATATTTATTATCTTCTTGATAATTAAATGAGCAAGTTGTTGAATTATTAAAAGAAGGCAAGACAGCAATTGATTGAATGAGGGGAGGGTAAGAGAGTGAAACATCAGGAATGACTCAGATTATATATTTGACTGACTTGGGAGGATGATGGTACCCTCAATAAGAATGAGAAGTTTGGAGAAAGGACAGGTTTAGGAGGAAAAGATAGAAACTGTTTTGTCCATGATGAGTTAGAAATATTTATAGGATATAGGGCTGGTTATAGGATAGCCTGTGGGATTAGCAGTACAACCACATTATTGTTATCTTTAAAATATCAGAAAACTAAGACTGATAGAGAGTAAATCATGTAACCATCATCTGAGATGGAATCTGGATCTTTTATGATTTTGTCTTGTGCTCTTTCCATTATACCATAATATTTGTGCATGAAGAGATCCAAAGTGGCATGAGAAACTCTGAAGAAGGCAGATGTGATTTCTGACTGAAGCAATCAAAGGATATGTCATGGAGAATGTGATATTTGAACTAGGTCTTAAAAGACAATAAAGATTTGTATAAGGGCATCCAGGTGGTACAGTGGTAAGAGGAAGCAGGAAGATCTGAGTTCAAACGTGGTCTCAGATACTAGCTGTGTGACTCTGGGCAAACCAGTTAAACGTTTTTTCCTCAGTTTCCTTATCTGTAAATAGAGCTGGAGAAAGAAATGGCAAACCACTCCAGTATCTTTGCCAAGAAAACCCTAAATGGGTTCAGAAAGAGTCAAACACGACTGAAATAACTGAACAACTAACAAAAAAAAATGGTTTGCATAGGTAAGAAGGGAATAGAATTCTGGGCAGAGCAAACAGTAAAACTGAAAGTCCAAAGGGGAAAAAAAAATGGAAGACCATGTTTGGAGAACATAAAATAGTCTGAACTGGCTCAAGTATAGTGAAGGTAAAAGTCACTAGATAAGTCTAGAAAGGTGGGATGGGCCCCAGATTTGAGAACTGTATTAAGGAGTTTTGTGCTTTCTTCATTAGAAGTCAGAAAAATGACATGATCATGGCCATGTTTAGTAAGATTTATCTTTTGTAGTGTGAAGGGTGGATTGTAGAGAGGAGACATGGGTGGAGAAACTGGTTAGGAAGCTTTTGCAATAGGAAAGGAGTAAAGTGGATCTGAATTAGAATGGTAACACTGGGAATGGGAACAAAGAGATAAACAGTCATAGTAAATAATAAATTCAATACTCATCCAATTTAAATGCCTAGCCTTCTTCTGTAGTGATATTGATATTTTATTCTGAATCCATCGATAATTTTGCTTTACAGAACACATAATACAGAATTCAGAGAAAGTGCTGAATTGTTAGCAGCTTTTCCTAGGAAATGTTCTTGGAATCATTAATCCACAAGTTCTTCTAACTGTATTCCTTCAGCTGTTTTTGATGTATTTTCAAAAAAAGGTATTTTTAAGGCAGTTTTAAAATTTAAAATCTGAATCTGCCCAGGAGACCTGAACCTGAAGACCTGGGGAAATTCCCTATTTTATTAATTCTGTATTTATATAAATGCAAACAGCTAACTTTTACTTCCTTAAAAATACATTGTAAATATGAATAAAAGAATCCATCCAGCCCTTAGAGCTGCTACTTGGGGTATTTTGTGAACCTTATATTAGAAATTCAGAAATGAAAGAAGTATAAAAATGTTTGCTTTTAAGGTCATACAGTGAGGCTTGAGAAGAACTAGAATATACAAGAAGATTTCCTGAGAAGGTAAGAGTTGATTTCATTATGCAGAAGAATGGCTGTTGATAACTTTATCAGGCTTGTTCACACCTTAAACTCTGAACCTGCCATGTGGGATGTAAGTCTTTAGTAAATTGTATTCACATCTTTTTCTTGCTGAGTTGTATATGGATAGAAGATCAGCATGCACCTAGAGGTCAAAGGAAACAGGGGAAAAAATGCCTGAATACATTTTCCAGTTTGCTAAAGTATCTATTATTGTTTTTTGTTTTTTTTTTTTTAAATCCCAGAAGGTCCTCCTACAAGGTCTTGAACTGGGAAAACTTTTCCTTCTTTTTCTACCCCTACTCCCTTCTTTTCCCTTGATACCTCAAGTTCATAAACTTTATTTTTTTCTGTATATCCCATCCTTTACCTCATAGATCTTGACATGCTTCCCACTTTTTCAGAGGCCATCTTTTCTCACACATTTGCTCCTTCCATGACTTCTCTCAGTTTTTGTTTATTTTGTATATTTACATTGAAAGAGAATTCATTCTCAGATACCACACTAAAAGCTCAGGAGAAGATCTTCCTTCTCTAACAACCTCCTAGAATCCTTGCAATTGACATTGAAATATTCTTTCCTGTGGAAACTGCAGAAATTTTGGGCAGCCTTGGATTTCACAAAGTTAAATATTTGGAAAGTCCTATGAAGGGATTGAAATTGGAGGGTAGAAAGTCTTAGGACCTACAAAGCTTCCCACATTTTTCTAATTGAAAATTATTTTTCATTTTCTCTGAACTTTCATAATGTCGAGTAGCTCTTTTATGCACTTATCATGTCTATCTCCTACTCTCCCTATCTTCCTTCAATTTCCAACTAAGATCCCATTTTCTACATGAAGCTTTTTTCCAATCTCCTTTATTAGTGCCTTTCCTCTGTTAATTATCTCTAGTTTATCTTATGCATATCTTATTTGTATTCAGCTGCTTGCTTGTCTCTCATATTAGACTTTGAGTTCTTTGACATCAGGTACCATGTTTTTGAATTTCTTTGTATCTCAGGAATGTAGCACAGACTCTAGTATATAGAAGGCACCTAATAAATACTTCTTGATTAACTATTATACCCTACTAGGTATTGCTATCATTATTACAATGATTGTGTACATACCTTATTTCCCCTATTAGAATAGGCTCTCTTCCCATAAGTTCCTTATTGTCAGAGTCTGTTTCTTGTTCATATTATGTCAGAGTCCATTTCTTGTTCATCTCTGGGTCCCCATCCAAGTCTGGAATAATGCTTTGCATAACATTTTTGAATCAATGAATTAGTAAAGGAACAGACAGGAGGAAGGTAACTTTCAGATGAATAACCACTTATCTAGAGAATTCTCCAGACTTGTACCCTGCATGATAGTAGGTGCTAAAGACATGGCCTTAATTATATCAAAGCAATTGTTTTCAATAAGAAGGTCTATTGTATTATCAGGTGTGAAGAATTTTGAAAGGTGTGTGTGTGTGTGTGTGTGTGTGTGTGTATATATATATATATATATATATATATATATATATATACATCTTGTGGCTGCTAAGGCATTTACATAATTGCTGGCTTAGATCTTGTAAAGTTATTCATGGGTCCAATACATAAGGAAATGGCAGCTATTTTTAAAGCAATCAGCTCTTGATTTCCAGCAATGTCTCAATGTCTCTTTCCTCTAAGAACTCCTTTTTTTTTTTTTTTTAACCACACAGATGGTGGTACAGTGATAGAACTGCTGGGCCTGCAAGACAGGAAAATCTGAGTTCAAATCGAACCTCAGACACTTTACCTTTTTGCTTCAGTTTCCTTAAGGAAAAACTAGCCTAAATTGTGTGGATTAGATGTTGCTCCTATAACATCCCATTCTTGGGTACCAAGATCATAAAGGCCTTCTAAGAGGATCTTCTATAATTTAAAAGATCTCAGGGCTATTACTGGATAGTCTTGACCTTGGGATGTAAGGAAATTGGCAAAGGTAGCACTGGAGGAAGAAAAGACAAACTAGATTGGAGAGTTAGCAAAAAGAAAAACGACCAATATTAAGAACTCTCCTCCCCTTCTCCTTCCCCCTTCCTGAAGAAGTGATCAGATATCAAATGGAAAGAATGTCAGAAATCCTAGGTTTCACTTTCCCCCTTCAGGGAGACTGAGTCCTGAATTCTAATGATCTGTTCCATGTGGTCTTGGGTGATGCCATATCTTTGTAGTTCACACTGAGATCTCAATGAAATATACTGATGATGAGCAGGAGCACTAGGAGAATCAGAGCCATAGTACAGATGATATTTCTGGCATAGTCACCAGTCCTCATTGTGGATTAGGGTCATCTGCAGTAAGGTAACTAAGAAGTCATTGCTCTCCTCCATGTAAGTTGTCAGTTCCAGAATCAATATTCAGAATCTGTACCACCATCCACTCTGTTATCACTGGTCAGGACCTCTCTCTTCCTGGTAGTCTAAGGGGGAAAGTGAGGAGGTCCCTTTAGAGGACCTACTGTAGAAACCTCTACTGAGGGACTTCTTCCTTCTTCTGGAGTTGGATAGTCATGTAGAACTATTTTCTTTCCCCTATATAATTAAAAAGCAAAGTACTTCCCAGTAGTTACAACCCTTATTTCTCAAAAGCAAGTGACCTCTCAATAATTCTACCCATTGGTCCTTGGATGTAGGGCAATTATAAAGAAGACCATATTTCATTGAGTAATGTACTGGCAGCAATGCAGAAGGGTCTTGCCAGTTTTGAATTACAGTAAACGAAGGGCTATGATGAGTTTGTCTGTGTTGCCTATTCCACTGTTACTAGGTCTGTGATACTGCCTATTCCATTGCAGTCCTGTGTCAAACTGAATATTTCCTCTGTCTCCTTGTGTTGAGGCAAAGGCAAAGACCACAGGAAGACCTGAATTCAAATCTGTGTGACCTTGGGCAAGTCATTTAACCTCTGTCTTTCTTCATCTGAAAAAGAGGAATAACAATAGCACCTACCTCTGAGAGTTGTTGTGAGTATCAAATGAGATAGTATATGTAAAGGTACTTAGCATAGTGACTGGTATTTTACTTCCCACTATTTACTCACATAGTACTCAGAGAAAGACAAAGCAGAAGAGGTAACCAGAGACTTTCCTAGGCCAGCACATGTGTTCTAGCAAACGTGTGTGAATAGTTGGCATTTTTGGTAAGGTAAAATCTGATAAAGTTCACTACACTAGGGTCCCTTATCCACCTCTCACTGGAAGCCCCAGTACAAGAGTTAGAGTTTACAATTCTATAGTGAAAACAAAAGTTCTCTCTCCTTTAAAACTGAAAGCCTTCTTCCCATCCCTGTTCTCAGAAAATCAACTGAGATGCATGTGTCATATTTTTGCCACAGTAGTGTGCTCTTTAGAAGTATGTATCAAGCTCAAGAAAACCCCTCTTCTGTACCCACTTGCTTTTGTGCACTGGTGATCAGAAAATATTGTCAAGCCTTAGTTTCTTGGACCAACTAAGTCTTGAGGATAACCTTATTTTATGTTAAGGGGGAAAACAAACAAAAAAAAATAGACTATTGTATTTAGAGTACATATTGTTCCCAATAGATAGGTTCCTTCTAGATCTAAAGTTTTCATTCTTGCTATGTGAGCTTACACAAGTGAGTTAACTCTTACGTTTCTGTTTCCTTCTGTTACAATAAGCTAGTTGTATTAGATGATCTCTGCTCCTGGTCCTATGATCTGATGAAGAGATAGCATATGAAAAGGATTGTTAATTGGCTCTAACATATTTTATTTTAATAATCTGTAGTATAGATTCCACAGCAACTCAATTGTTTCCATATCTCTTATGTACTCATAGAAAATTTTCTCTGAGTGAGAACAGAGAATTTTAAAGTCAAACTACTTCTTCTGGAGAAAAAAAGGGTGGATTTTATTAAAACTGGTGTTCTTGAGGTAATATGACTTTCTGGTATTCCAGGAAAAAGAGGCTTCTTGATATGACTTGCCTGTTCATCTGGAATCATCTGTCATAAAAAGAGTGAAATAACCCATCTCTCCCTGCAGGGCAGTTATTTTCACTTAGAATTGCAGAAAACTTAGTTCTGCTTAGTTCAATGAAACTGAGTCAGAGAGAACTCATTTGAATGTGGCTTCATGTGGGCGAAAAAGGCAATCGTTTCATAAAATGGTTTATGGATTAGTTATTGAACTTTTGCTGTTAATTTATATAGTCATGACTGACTGTGCCATTTTTTTTATAACTCCTACTCCTTAGTGGATGAATAATGTCACCAATACATGTTTACAAAATGATGTCTTTTACATAAAATTGTTAAATGTCTCATGGGGAACACACATTAAGCATATAATATCTTAAGTACTAGGTTCCCTACAAAGCAAAATGAAGCCCAGGTTTTTTTATTTAAATAACTTTATTCATTAATATGTAAATATATCAGCTGGGGTTATTTCTTGCTTATTTTTTTATTATAAAAAAGGGGATACAGAAGATTACATGGAGGTGATGGGGTCATGAGACCTGAACTTCCAACACCCCAAACTGCAATAGACAGAACAGTTTTTAACAAAGTTCAGTATGCCTTACACTATACAAATGAAAACTAGTGATGCCAAGTACTTAAAAGCACTTTTCTAGACTTAAAAGTCTAGAAAAAATGTAATTTCTTTTAATGTTTTAATAGAATGCTAATTTCTACTCACACTCTGAGGATATTCTTGAGGTGACCAGGATTTTGGGGTAACATGTTAAGTATATGTAGGATTATCATATAGAATAAGAGTTCTTAACCTTTTTTTGTATTATATATATATCCCTTTGACAGTCTGATGAAACCCATGACCCCTTCTCAAAATAATGTTTTCAAATGCATAAAATAAAAAACATAAGATTACAAAGAAAAAGAATTATATTAAAATATACTTATCAGAACACATTTATATGTGTGTATATATAGATACATATGTGTAGGTATGTATATATGTGTCTGTGTAGAAGCATTTTCATGTTTGTTTATGTACAGGTGTATGTGTCTTTTATGTGTGTGTATTTATGTATATAGTTCCTGGACTCCAGGTTAAGACCTGTGATATAAAGACTCATGGAAGCCAGAATGTAAGAAAATAGGCTTAAGTTGCTGTATTTCTCACCAGACTACATACTAGACTCTTTCATCATCTCTCAGAACTTTTTTATCCTAAAAGATCATTTCAACCTTGGAAATTCTAACCTTGGAAGTACTCTTTACCCCTGCAGTCCTTCTCTGTAATTGAATGGTTCCTCTCTGAACCTCCATTTAAGGTGGGAATCCAGCCATCTGAGTGCACTTCTTACTAGGCTGCATGTTACTGTTGAGTCATTTTTCAGTCATGTCTGAATCGTCATGGAATTTTCTTGGAAAAAATCATTTGCCCTTCTTTCTCCACCTCATTTTATAGATGAGGAGCTGAGGCAAGCAGAGGTAACTAACTTGCCTAGAGTCACACAATTAGTAAATGTCTGAGGCTAAATGTGAACTCAGGAAGACCCAGAACTTACTGTGCCACCTAGGTTGCATAGCTTTCTAGTTTTTTTGTATGTTTTGTCTTTCCCCATCAGATATTAAGCTCCTTGATAGCAGGGACTTAACCTCCTCCTTGTATCAGCAAGCACTGCAATATACCTTCTTAGATCTGCATTCATAAAAGGAAAGGCAACTTTTGCAGGGTTAACAATAACTTTAATCAAGCACATGTGTCATTCCTTTTACCAAGTAGTATATCATTTGCCTAGTTCAGGGGATTCAGTTCACTGAACTTCAAAGAAAATACAGAGAAATAAAAGATCAACAGACATGGCTTCCTCTGCCTGAATTCAACAGATGGTTGGATCCCAACTGTCTGAACATAGTCACCAGAGAGGGAAGCACCTACATCTAGGTTTTCAAAGCAACTTTCCAGAGTCCTCATCTGGCCAGACAACACTTCCAGTTAGTAAGCCCCCAAATAAAACTGCATCTCAGAATCTTTACACACGTTTTAGAGTCAGAGGGTATCACATCCCTTGAGAACCAGCGTCTCATTAACAAAAAGTGTGGACCATTTTGCAAATCTTCCCAGGCCTGACAATGGGTGGGAAAGATCTTCCTTAATCACATTCAAATAGAGGCATTTTACTTCCTCATTATACTAAAGCAAAATTAACAAAAGATCCTATTTTACTTGCCATTATGCTTCTCCTCCTCTTCCTCCTCCTCCTCTTCCTCCTACGTCTTCTTCTTCTTCTTCTTCCTCTTCTTCTTTCCTTCCTCCTCCTCCTCTTCTTCTTTTCTTCTATTTGTATTCCCAGGTGTTTGGCACATAGCAGTAAGTACTGAAGAAGTGCTTGCTGAGTGACTGACTAAAGGAATCATTGCAATTGTTAGATAATAGAACAGGACATGGAAGAATACATTTTGAGATAAAAAATGATAGTAAATACTTTGGGTTTTCCTTCCCCTTTATTACTTTTGAAAATAGACTATATCTATAACTATAGTTATATTTTAAGGAAAGAGGATGGACTAGATGACCATTAAAGATCATTCTAGGTATAAAATTCTGATAGTCATACAAATTAGTTGAGAAAGAAATCCCAACAAATGTGTGTGTGTGTGTGCGTGCGTGCACGCGCTTGATTATAAGCTTCTGAAGGGTCCAAATACACTTTATTCATCTTTGTTTATAGTGCTCAGCACGGTACTTTGTACCCAGTAGATACACACACAGATACACACACACATTTCTATCATGAGAATGAGTGAATATCTATATCTATTGTCTCTATCTCTATCTATTTTTATGATGTATCTGCAAATGATTACAAATAGCAGACTAGATGCTAAAAAAAAACCAGTTCCCATACTTAAGCCTATCTAAGTATTTAAAGCCTTTGGGCTCAGCATCATTCAGCTTCCACCTCTACCTTATTTCCAGGTTTTCAGAATTAAGACAAGTAATTTTTTCCATTTAGCACTTAAATCTCGGACACTTAAACCTCCAACACAAGGCAAGCCCTCTGTGCAGTGTGTTTCTCCCCTATTCTCCATGAAGGGTGTCTCTTCTTTCCCCTTTATTACCTTGTCCCCATAATGATAATAAGAACCTCCCAGTCTGTCAGTTCCTCTTTGCATGCTATAACTTCTACCAGCTCCTAGTCAACAGCTAATGGTCTTCTTGCCACCCATACCTCCTCCTCTTCCCTCTATTTTTACTGTGGAATTAAAGCAATTAGCTAGCTGACACACATAAAATTATTATAGATCCTCCTTATCTTTCTCATCCTCTAACTCTACCATACACACAAAATGCAAAAAATAGAACTTTTGAGCTCCTTAAAAACATATCCCAAAACATAACAGGGAGTAACTCATTAAATTCTAAGCAAATGAGACAGTTCTGAGATTTCATGAAAATATTCCGATAAGCATTAGGGCAGAGGGGAAGAAGAAGTTCTAGATATTCAAGTCAAAGAGGGAAAATAGTGCAGTGATACAGAGTATGAGAAGTTTATGCTTGAATGTAAGTCTACTGAAGAAATATGTAGGGGTCGACAGAGAACCAGCCTTAGTGACTCAGAGGTAGGAAGCTCTAGGTTCAAGTCCCATTTCTGATATGTACTAGTTGTGTGAACTTGGGATGGTCACTTAGCCTCTCAGTGCCTTAGTAGGTCATTGGGTAGAGTGCTAAGGCTAGTGTCAAAAAGATCTAGCTCAAATAAGGCCTCAACAATCGTATGTCACCCTGGGCAAATCTCTTAGTCTGCCTCAATTTTCTCAACTGTAAAATGGTGATAATAATAGCACCTCCTTGCCAGCATTGTTTTAAGGGTCAAATGAAGTTGTATTTCTAAAATGCTTAGCACAGTGCCTGTTACATACTTGTTGTTGTTCAGGTGTGTCTGACTCTTTGTGACCTCTTTTGGGATTTTCTTGACAAAGATACTGGAGTGGTTTGCTGTTTCCTTCTGTAGCTCATTTTATAGTTGGGGACACTGAAACAAACAAGATTAATTGACTTGCTCAGGGTCACACAGCAAATAACTCTCGAAGGTCAGATCTGAACTCAGGAAGGCAAGTATTCCTGACTCCAGGCCTGGCACTCTATCCATTGAGCCACCTAGTTGCCCATTTAAATTATTCCTTCCTTTCCTCATTCCTTGTCTTTAAATTGAAGAGATTGCTGATCTGCATGTGTAGAGGAAATTTCTTCACTGGGAGTTCTCTCTAGCAAGGAAATCACATTTCCATCCTCCAAAACATGTATAGAGGTAATAATATAGTATATTAAGGGTAATTCTCCTTCCACCTGGAGCAGGTTAAGTGGTCATCCATCTCAGTTTTACTACCACATGTCCTCAGGAATCTTTAACTGGTCTCCAGAAAACTGTTACTCAACTCTTGAAGTCTGAAACTCCTACAACAGGAGACTAACAGAGGAAAGTGGAGGAGGGAAAGAAAAAATGACTAAGGCTTGAACTGATTTTTACTTAGTTTTATTTCTTGGAGTTAGTGACACTTGATTTCAATATTTAAATGTATGTAAAGTAATACATAGATGCCTGTGTGGTGCTAAAAGCTCTAGTACTATTTTTAAAAGGAGTGAAAGTACTGAACATACTAAAAAGAGATAAGGCTTATATTTCTATGATTTTTACTTACATATAAAGATGGTGTTTTTTTAAAGCATACATTGAAGGTCAACTAATTCAGGCTATATTTGTCATAGGGGGAAGAGGGTACCAGAGGTGACAGTTTACATAATTTGAAGAAGAAAAAGGACTTTGGAGTCCAAATCTCTCATTTCAAGTAACCAAAGCTAAATGTGAAGTAACTAAATCCAAGACAATCAAGAAAGTGACTTTCTCAAGAATATACAAGTTGTTTGTAGGAGAACCAGGATTCATACCTAAGCCCTCTGACACTAAGTCTTTCTATTGCACCTGCTGGTTCAGTCTTTGGGAGGAGACCAGGGTAGATGGATGGCAGGACTGAAATTCACTCTACTACCAATGAACTGTTATATTTGATAGTGGTTGCAATTTCTTGGTTGCTGTCCCTCATACTTGAAGAGGACCAAAATGACATGACTATGTTGGGGTCAATGTCCAATGTGTTTGACTGGCTAATCAGACCGATATAAGCTTAGAAGGATCCATCATGGGTTGGACACAAATAATCACCTGCTACAGTGGTTTCTCTTCCTTTCAATATTTCAAGGTGGTATTTTAGAAATTGAAAATTAAAATATTTGTAAATAATCCATCTATAGTTTGTCTCAGTTATCCTGAGGGCAAAATGATTGGGGTTGGGGGGGAAGGAGATAATTTAAGAAACAGTCTTATTATATTGCATTTTAGACCATGATCCCCTCTCTTCCACACACACACAGAGTATATATAAAATATTAGATACAGGAACATGCATCCATACTCATGCACACCCACTTATTTCTTTATATGTACACTTATGTATATACATATGTCAAGGACTGGTGATTTTGGTGGTGTGTGAACTCCTTTCATTAACTTGCAGAAAAATTCTCAAGGAGTTAGCTGAGACTTAGAGAGGTCACATAGGTAATGAGTATCAGAGATAGAATTTGGCTCCAGTTCTTCTTGACTATAGGTCCATCATTCCATCCAGAACACCACAGTGTTCGTTATACCTGCACTTTCCTAATTGTGCTTTAATTACTAACCATTGTTAACTCTAATTACTATTAACTTTAGTTAACATATAAGTTCCTTGTACTAGTTGAGCAACAGTGGAAAGTACCCTAGGAAGATAGCTAGGGAGATGAAAAGCTAGCTTGATTTTGGTATTTTGCTAAAGGGAATTCTCATGAAGGTTAATGAGAAGAAGCCATAATTGTACAGAAAAGAATCAGCAAGTTTTGTCCCTAAAGGATAGCATACTAGCTTTGTTGAGCAAATGGCTATTATTTTCTGGGTTTAAATGAAGGAAGCAGCACCATCAGTCCTCATCAGAGTCCCGGGAAATTGAATTCACCCACATCCTTCACAACAATGAAAAGTGGATAACACTATCTGATACCACCATTGAGGCATTTTTCCAAATTTGCTAATAAAGAACTCCATTGAGCTGTCAAGGCAGTTGTATCCAAAGAATAACTTTAGGGGCTCAAAAATAAGTTATTAGCCCAGGAAAGATTTAACTTAACATTGGGTTCAAGAAGACATCAAATGGATGAATGGGGTCTCCCAGTGGTCTATCACTGGAAATGAGGGGAGTGATTTTCAGTTGTTTGTGAAACAATAAATTTTAGAATCTTTGCCCACCAAATCAAATACTCATGCTATGTAGTCTGTGGGCCATCTCAAATAGTTGTGGCTGCTTAGATACTTTTAGTATCTGCTACAAGCAAACTTTAAGCAACTTTAAATCTGGCTTGTTTACCACCTACTAATTATTGAATCAGAAACTATCAGACAGGAAAAGCTTTAGGCAATAGAGTAAACTATAAACATAAATTTTTATTTTGCTAAACTGTTACAGGGGAAAATATCTTTCTCGTGGTTTTATATGACATTGTAAAATGGACACTGCACATCGCATCTGCTGAGGCTTCCAGATAGTGCTTATATTTGTAGTTTCATTTCTTGTAGCATGCTCTTAGCTAAGTTTTTCTCCTCTTATTCATCCATATTTTAAACTTGAGGCATGATACTTTTACTGTAAGTTTAAGGACTCAGTAACCTAATTAATTTTTTTACTTGGGTTGTTTTGGCAAGAGCATTCTACCAGTGATCAAGACCTGGACTATGGCTCTACTTACCAGTTACCGCTTACTGGCACCTTGACCTTATGTAAAATACTTAATATTTCTGAGCCTCAGCTACTTCTTCTGAAAAAAACTGGCAATTGTAATGTTTGCCCTAACCACTTCTTAGGGTTTTCATAAGGATAAATATATGTGTATGTGTAAACACACACACACACATACACACACACATACACACACACACACACACACACACACATATATATATATGAGGGATTTTTTTTTATTGTAAATCAGTAGTAATAACATGAGGTGTTATTTTCTTAAAGGGATGTGATCCTAGCTTTGCAATTCAGGACCCTTGACAGCTCCCTTATTTATTTCAATTAGTGGAGATTTGTGGACCCTTATTTCTCTCTTCCTATTCTCTGTCTGAAGCAAATGGGGCATATACTTATAGGAGCAGAAAATGTAATCCACTGCTATGACTGATGACTGTGGTAACTTGAGCACAGTTCTCTTACTGCCATCCTTTTCCTAACCCAAGGTTTTCTGGAGTGACATGGTCAGAATCCCATACTATTTGACTAATTTTTTTTTTTTAAATTACTGTTCCTAAGTCAAAACAGCCATTAGACCCTATAATGCTTTAAAAAAAAGGTAATTCTAATCCTACACACTATTATCTTAATAGTTTTGTGATAGATTTGGACTGTTTGGTATATAAGGATGCATTAGTATTGAAATATGTTTTGGGTCAGTTCTGAGAGACCCATGAAGGTAGAATAATGGGGGAAAGTTGTTGGTAGAAAGTATGTTGAAATTACATAATATATAAGCAGTATACACTGATTGGATGAGAATGTATAAGCAATATTCCCTGAATGACCTAGTGTACCAACTCTTGTAAAGTATGGGAAAATTCTGGTTGAGACAGAGGTGAAGGGGCGCAGTAGCAGTGGCAGCATTGATGAAAGGATTAGATTTTACTGTGTATGCCTTTGGAGTGTTATTCACTGTTATGTAGGTCTCTGCAAGGATGAACAAAGTTGAGTTTGACTTAATTATGTCTACTGATTCTCTTTCTTATACTGAGTGGCAAATAAAAGTGTACCTAATGCTTATAGCATAATGAGATAGGATCCTAGCTTTGGAACAGGAAGGGAGCTAAGAAGTTATCTTTTCTAATATTCATATTTTATAGATGAAGCAAGTGAGATTCTGGGAGGTTAAAGGATTTACTCAAAGTCATCCATGCAATAAGGATCAGAAAGACAACTTGAACCCAGGTCATTTCCCTCTAGAGTCAGTATTCTTTCTCCTCCCGAAAAGGTATCCAAATTGCTTTGCATCTTCCATCTAGTAGGGCATGTTCTTAGGATGGTGAAGAGTAAATATTAACAAATATTCCCTATTTTCATCTCTTTGGTTTGGCCCATACCATTTCTCATGCTTTGAATGCAGTCCTCCTCAAATCTATATTTATTTCTTCACAGTTCAGCTCACATCTTACCACATCTCAGGTTTTCCTTTAGTACCCTATGCCACAATGATGTTTTCTTCTTCTGAATTTCAATAGAATTCAAGTTCCACACCATCTACTTAATAGGCTATTTTTCCTTCATTTATGGAGAAGATTCCAACCACCCTTAAAGAAAACTGTTTTTTTTAAGGGGGAACACAGGTGCAAGGGAGATTTTTTTCCTTGTGTCCAGGACTGTCTGAGTTTTATTTTCTTCTTTTTTTCACTATACATAATAGACCAAAAAAGACAAAATCTATTTTAAAGTAGATACAATCTTGCTATTAAAATTATTGTTACTCATATGTATTGCTATTCATTTTTTTATGTATCCATGTATTGTCTTTCCAACTAGATTTTTAAGTCCTTTGAGTGTAGGGAGGGAATATAGCTTATAATTCAATCCTCCTTATGCACACTAGACAAGTGTTTGTTGGTTTATTTTATGTCTGAAGGAAAATGGGTTTATAAGTCCTACTTCAATACCACATCATGGATTAAAAGTAACCCTGTTTTCATGAAGATGAACCCAGTAAGTCATAAGCACTGTTAAATTATACCATGTTGGAAAGGTGGTAAACTTCATCCTAGTGATACACTGAGTCTGCTGTCTGAGGACCACTGCATCTAAATAAAGAGAGGTTCATTGCTACTAGTTGGTAGATTCTTTGTCTGTGGAAACCCACGACAAAAAAAAAAAAAAAGAAAAAATGATATCTGTTGCTATGCGATGTCTTTTCGTTTCCGTATTGAAAGAGGCAGAGTAGTGGAAAAAGAAGAAACAGAATTCTACAAACATTAAATTGACTGAAGCTGCTCAAAATGTGAGATTTCTGTCCAATGACTGATAACTATAACAAAGAAAGGAATGAACCACATCTTCATTTATAATCCCATAATAAACCAAATTGAATTCTAAATTAGATGGAAGGATGACACATATGTTCTTTTTGGAAAAAACGGAAAAGCTTGTTTTCAGTGCCAACAAAAAATCATATCACAGATACTTGGTCATCTTATCTTGCAGTGCTCCTTAAGAACGTAAGTCAAAAGATCACCATAAAGATGTGCCAATATTTATTCAATATGTCCTATGTTGTTTAATGACTTCCTTGGGGCATGAAAATGGACACAGTGGAGAAAGAGGATAATTAAAATGATAATAGAAAACTTTGGTCAGGTATGAGAAATAATAAAAATCAAAAACTTGTGCACTACTCATAAACCTCACATTTCTAGATCATGAATCCTTTTTTTCTTTTCTAAGTACAGACCTTCAATTTCATTAGTATAGGGAATGACTGGTGAGGCAGCTACCTCTACAAATGCGTATTTGCCTGGAGATCTGATGAAGTGAATTGCCTGAGATTCTATACAGTGTTTTATCAGAAGTAGTACTTGAACCAAGGGCTTCTTAATTCTAAGCAAGCCTCTTGAGTATTTTCTTCAGTAAGCTATTTGGATGGCAGTGGGCATCTTCCAAACAATATAACAAAGAATGATACTGAGTGTATATTAACCAGCAGGAAACCACTGGTTGGAGATAAGAATTATGTAAGAATTATCTGTCAATGTGCATTCAGACCACTAACTACTAAGAACAAAAGTAGAAATCAGCATCAAATGAGAGATAGCAATTTCTGCAAAGTTTACACTGAAAATTGCAGTTTGTTAAATACTGATCTATAAGCTTCCAGGACAGGGGAAAAAAGATACAAAAGCAAAGATACTGACTTTTGTTTTTGCTGTTTATTTTTTATTTATTAAATTCTTTCTTTCTTTTGAATATATAGTTTATTTTTAAGTTATTAACATTTACTTCCACAAGAATTTGAATTCAAAATTTTCTCCCCATCTCCCCCCACACCTCCCAGACCAGGACTGTATGCACCCCATCCTCCAGTTCGTCCTCGCTTCTATTACCTACCCTTCTTCCATCTCTCTTCCCCTCTATTTTCCTGTAGGGTAAAATAGATTTCTATTCTCCACTGACTGTATAGCTTAATTTCCAGTTGCATGCTAAAACAATTTTTAACATTCATTCTTAAAGCTTTGAGTTCCATATTCTCTCCCTCCCTCCCTTCCCACCCTCCCTCATTGAGAAAACAAGCAAACCAATATAGATAATACATGTGTAACAATGCAAAGCACTTTCATAATAGTTTTATTGTAAAAGACTAACCGCATTTCTCTCTGTCCTATCCTGCCTTACATTTGTTCAATTCTCTCCATTGACCTGTTCTCCCATAATAGTGTTCACTTCTGATTATCCCTTTCCCCAATTTGCTGTCCTTTCTATTATCTCCCACTCTTATCCACTTCCCCTTTGCCTTCTTACAGGGTAAAATAGATTTCCATATCCAAATGAGTGTTTGTTATTCCCCCCTTAAGCCAAATCTCACTAGAGTAAGGCTTAAATATTTTCTTTCATCTCCCCACTCTTTCCCTCCATTGTAAAAGCTCTTTCTTCCCTTTTATGTGAGATGATTTGCTACATTCTACTTTTCTGTTTCTGTTACTCTTAGAACATTCCATTCAATGGTAATTTTTTTTTTAGGTATTTTCCCTTCATATTTAGCTCACCCTGTGCCCCCCTCTATGTATGTATATACACATATGTATATACACACATATACATGTGCACCCATGTACATATACATTCCTACATATATATAATATCCACATACATACCTATACACACACACACATATACATATATATGCCCTTTAACTACCCTAATACTGAAAAAGGTCTCATGAGTTACAAATAACATCTTTTCATGTAGAAATGTAAACAGTTCAACTTTAATGAGTTAAGTCTTCTTTTTCCTGTTTAACTTTTCATGTTTCTCTTGAGTCTTGTATTTGAAAGCCAAATTTTCTATTCTGCTGTGATATTTTCAGCAAGAATGATTGGAAGTCCTCTATTTCATTGAATTTTCATTTTTCCCCTGAAGTATTATACTCAGTTTTGTCGGATAGGTGATTCTTGGTTTTAATCCCATCTCCTTTGACCTCTGGAATATCACATTCCAAGCCCTGTGGTCCCCTAGTGTAGAAACTGCTAAATCCTGTGTTATCCTGATTATATTTCCACCACACTAGAATTATTTCTTTCTGACTGCTTGTAATATTTTCTTCTTGACCTTGGAACTCTGGAATTTGACTACAATATTCCTAGGAGTTTTCCTTTTGTGATCTCTTTCAGGAGGTGATTGGTGAATTCTTTCCATTTCTATTTTACCCTCTCATTCTAGAATATCAGGGGAGTTTTCCAAGATAATTTCTTGGAAGATGATGTCTAGCCTCTTTTTTGATCATGGTTTTCAAGTAGACCAATAATTTAAAATGATCTTTCCTGGATCTATTTTCCAGGTCAGTTGTTTTCCCAATGAGATACTTCACATTGTCTTCTATTTTTTCATTCTTTTGGTTTTCTTGCTTTCTCATAAAATTATTAGCTTCCATTTGTTCCATTTAATTTTAAAGAACTATTTTCTTCAGTGAGCTTTTGAACCTCCTTTTCCATTTAGCCAATTCTGCTTTATAAAGAATTCTTCTCCTCATTGGCTTTTTGGACTTCTTTTGCCATTTGGGTTACTCTATTTTTAAAGGTATTATTTTCTTCAGCATTTTTTGGGTCTCCTTTAGCAAGCTGTTGACTCACTTTTCATGGTTTTCTTGCATCACTCTCATTTCTCTTCCCAATTTTTCCTCCACCTCTTTGACTTGTTTTTCAAAATCCTTTTTGAGCTCTTCCATGGCCCAAGACCATTGCATGTACTTTTTTTGAGGTTTTGGATGTAGAAACCTTGACTTTGATGTCTTCTGCTGATGATATGCTTTGCTCTTCCTCATCTGAAAGGATAGAAGAAAATACCTTTTCACCAAGAAAGTAACCTTCTATAGTCTTTCCACCAACTTTTGATCATTTTTCCTGCAAGTTACCTGACTTTTGAGTCCTTTGTCAAGTGGAGGGTATACTCTAGGGACCTGTAAGTTCTCAGTTCCTCCAAGGTGACACAATCAAGGGAGAGGAGTTCACTCTGTGAGCAGCCACAAACACTCTTTTCTGCCCAGAATCTGTGAATAGGATTCCCTCTCCACAGCTACCACCATCTCTTCCATGTCAGCACTCCTCCTCACCCCAGGACTTCAACTCGGAACTGAGATCCAGATTAGCCACTTGATTCCCCCAGAGTCTCTAGATTGAGGGTTCCAAAAGTCAATGTTGCTGCCACCCTGAAGCTGGGACTGAAGCCAGATCATGCTCTCCTCTCCCCTAGGTGAAAAACCTTTCTTACTGACCCGTGAAGATGTCTTTCGCACCTGTGGGTTGAGAAATCTGGGAAGCGCAGCTGCTACCTAGGTTTTCTAGCCCTGAAGCCTGCTCTGGTCCTGTCTGTGCTGTGTGGCCAAGGTTGGGCTGTGCTCTACTCTGAGCCTGGTGTGATAGATCTTTCCTGTCAGTCTTCTAGGCTGTCTTGGTCTAGAAATCTCTTTTACACTGTTGTTTTGTGGCTTCTGCTGCTCTAGAACTTGTTTAGAGTCATATTATATGGATATTTTATGAGCTATGGGGGGAGAGCTAGAGCAGGTCTGTTCAGTAGATGAGAAGGCTTGGAATATGATATTCCAGAAGTCAAAGGAGCTAGGTTTAAAACCAAGAATCACCTATTCAGCAAAACTGAGTATAATACTTCAGGGGAAAAATGGTCATTGAATGAAATAGGAGGTGTTAAAGCATTCTTGGTGAAAAGACCAGAGCTGAATAGAAAATTTGATTTTCAAACACAAGAATGAAGAAAAGCATGAAAAGGTAAACAGGAAAGAGTAATCATAAAAGACTTACTAAAGTTGAACTATTTACATTCCTACATAGAAAGATAATATTTATAACTGTTGAGACTTTTCTCAGTGCTAGGGTAGTTGGAGGGATTATATACATATAGACAGAAGGCACAGAGTGAGTTGAATAGGAAGGGATGATATCTAGAAAAATAAAATTAAGGGGTGAGAGAGGAATATATTGCGAGGAGAAAGGGAAAAATAGAATGGGTCAAATTATCTCTTACATAAAAGAGGCAAGGAAAAGCTTTTTCAATGGAAGGGAAGAGAGGAGAGGTGAAAGGGAAAAAGTGAGCCTTAGAATAACATGCACACTCAATTTGGTATGAAAATCTATCTTACACTATAGGAAAGTAGGGGAGAGGGGGATAAGTTGGGGATGGGGGATGATAGAAGGCAGGGCAAATGGGAGGAGGGTGTAATTAGGAGTAAATACTTTTGAGGAGGAATAGGGTCAAAAGAGAGAATTGAGTGAATGGGGGGCAGGATAGGATGGAGGGAAATATTGTTAGCTTTTTACAACATGACTTTTATGGAAGTCTTTTGCATAACTACAGATGTATAGCATATATCAAACTGCTTGCCTTCTCAGTGGGGATGGGTGGGGAGGTAGGAAGGGAGATAGGTTGGATGTCAAAGTTTTTTTTTTTTAAATTTATTTTCAGTGTTCTACAATCACCACCATATAACTTAGATTTTTCCCCTCCCTTTCCCTCCTTCCATTTTACCTCCTTTCTCCCTCCCCAAGACAGCGTACAATTTTATATATGTTCTACACATACAGTCCTATTAAATGCAGGAAGTGAAAGTTTTAAAAACGAATGTAAAAAATAGGTTTTTTTACATGCAACTGGGAACTAAGATGCACGGGCAGTGGGGTATAGAAATCTGTCTTGGCTGCCAAGAAAATAGGGGGAATGGGGATAAGAGAAGGGAAGGATGTGATAGAAGGGAGGGAAGATTGGGGGGAAGGTGTAATCAGAATGCATACTGTCTTGGGGTGGTCAAAGGGGAGAGATGTGGAGAAAATTTAGAACTCAAAATCTTGTGGAAATGAAAATGTTGAAAACTAAAAATAATAAATAAATTAGAAAAAAAAAAACTTTATGGAGAGAATCCTTGATGAAATCCTTGATGAAAATATGTGAAGGAAATAAGGCAAACTAAATCTTTGCACCCACATAATTGATTAAATCATGCAGAGAATGCAAGATTCCACTGTGCTTACTGATTTTCAAGTGATCTTAACCTTCAACCCAAATAAATAAAAAATAAGTAAAGTAAGATGTAGCCTTAAAGGCTTTTTGTCCAAGCAATATTTCATGTACATGAGGAAATCATAAAAATTTCTTAATAAATGTAACCACAAATGTGAATCTTTAATTATTAAGTTAATTATTAAACATAAAGGTGTATTATCACCAGCAGTTTTCACCATTTTCTGGGAGGCAGTGTCATTCAGTAGAAATAGTTTTTTATTTGGAGTCAGAAGACATGGAATCAAATCCTATCTCCATCATTCATTATTTGGGTGATCCTGGACAAGTTACTCGACCTCTCTGTGTCTCATTTCCCTTATTTAAATGTATTTAAATATATTAAGTACATTATTATGTTAAACATATTTAAGTTATTTATCATATAATGTGATATTATGTAATAGAATATTGTTATATTGTATAAGATAAATAATTATAATTCAAATTAAATATTGAAATAAATTAATGTAGTAAATATATTTTTATATATTTATAAATGACTTATCAATAAATTCTTCAGGAGCAGTTAGGTAGCACAGTGGATAGAGTGCAAGGCCTGGAGTCAGGAAGACTGATCTTTCTCACTTCAAATGTGGTCTTACGCTAGTATGTGACCCTAGACTAGTGACAGCCCTGTTTCCAGTATCTTTGCCAAGAAAACCCCAAATGCAGTCATGAAAAGTTGACATGGCTGAAAACAATTGAACAAGGTCTCTTCTAACTCTGAATCTATGTTCCTATGACCTATATTCAAATAAAGATTCTGCCATTTACATGATTTATGACTATGAGAAAATGACTTAAGTGCTCATTAAGTACTTCCTATGAAATAGATAAACTGTAAAATACTTTCCATCTCCAAATCTATAATCCTACATTTTGTACAAGATGTTTTTGTTTACATATCATATCATATTTGACATGTCAACACATGGAACTTGACCTCCAAAGTGAGATTTTTTTATTAAGCCAAAGGGATTGACCTAACAAGTGAAACAGTGACAACAACAAAAAATCTCAAGATTAAATCAATTGATAAATGCCTATTCTATAGAATCTAGCATGAATTGATTGGCCATTTTATTGGTTAAAGTATGTATAAATATATACATATATATATACACACACACACATATGCATGCATACATATACACTCATAGACATACATAGACATATATACATACACACACATATACACACACATACATGCACAATAGGGCAGTTAGGTGGCAGTGAATAGAGTGCTAAGCCTAAAGTCAGGAAGACTCATCTTCCTGAATTCAAATCTAGTCCTTGATACTTATTAGCTGTGTGATCCTGAGCAGGTCAAACAACTCACTTAACCCTGCTTTCCTCAGTTTCCTCATCTATAAAATGACCTGGAGAAGGAAATGGCAAACCATTCCAGTATCTGTGCCAGGAAAACCCCAAATGGGATCACAATGGGTCAGATATAATTGAAATGACTGAAGAACAACGAAAAGTATATTTATTTATATATATATATATGTATGTGATATATCATACATATGCATATACACATAGTACATATCTATGTATATACATATATTACAGTATATGTGGTACACATATATAAATAATATATGCATTTATGTGTGCATGTACATGTAGAAATATATATATGAACATATATGTCATGCTTGTATATGTAAAAACACACATCCTGTTCTGAAGTTGAACTGGAGATGGGCAAAGAATTGGAGCCAGAATTCATGAGGAGAAAGAGATTGAGCTGAATAGCATTTGGGAAATTACACAGCACTTTCAACAACCTCAAGAAAATTGGGCAAAAATGAATATTTTTAAAGGAAAAATATTTGCTCAGTGATTCTACAAATGTTAGAACACTACAATCTCCCAAGAATCAATATGGTTTATTCAAAAGATAATCAAGAGGTGTGTAGCAGATATAAGTGGATTAAAGTATGCTTCCAGTGATGGGATATATATGAGATGGGTCATAAGGAGGTATTTTCTCCATTATTCATCATTTTAGTATTCCTTTATTTAACAAAAATCTCCTTTTTCCCCCATTTGTATGCCTCAAACCTTATCTGAAAAATTTGGCATACACAAAAAGGCAGCTAAGTGGTTCAATGGATAGAGAACTGGTCCTGGAATCAGGAGGACCTGAATTCAATCTAAGTATTATCTTTAACATTAACACATCCATTTTGAGTTTACTGTGGAATATGGCAAAAGATGTTGATGTTGAGCTTAATTTCTGCCAGACTACTTCTCAATTTTTCTAGCACTTTTATCAGGTAGTTATTCACTATTTTCTAGTTTATTGAATATTGGATTTCATAGTTGCATTTTTCCCTCCAGTTCTCCTCTTCTAGGGTGTTCTATTGATTGACTTTACTTTTAAACAAATATCAAATGCTTTAGGTGGCTTCTACTTTAGTATAGGCTGAAGTCTGAAAGTAATATCCTACTTTTCTCATTATTTCCCTTGATATTTCATGTCTTTTACTTCTCAAAATATGTTTTGTTATTTTAAAAATCTAGTTCTGTATCAAAGTAATCTTTTGAGTTTTTTAAAATTGGTATGGCACAGCTATGAACATCGAATATTCATCCAGCTATTTATTTCATTGTAATTGAATTTTAGAGAAGTATTCTTTTTGCTTTTGTAGTTTAATCCTCAAATAGTTTATGTTTTTTTGTGATTACTTTAAATGGGACTTCTGTTTTTATTATTGCCTCTTTGGATTTTGTCATTATTCTGTAGAAATGCTGCTGGTTTTTGGTGGTTTCTTTCATAGTCTGCAATGTACTGATGTTATTGCTTTAGTTTCTTTGCTGAATAACTAAGATTTTCTAAGTAAAATATCATTTCATCATGAATGGGGATAGTTTTATTTCTTCACCTCTTTCTATTCCCGTAATTTTATTCTCTTGATTAATTGTGATTGGTAGCTCTTGTTTGACCTTAGACAAATAATACTGAGGAGAGGGAGCACCATTGCTTTATTCTTATATTTATTGGAAAAGCTTCTAGTACATCCCTGTTGTATATAACACTTGCTTTTGGCTTTAGATAAATAGTTTTATGATAGTAAAAAAGCCCATACATTGCTACTTTGTGTAAAAGTTACTAGGATGATGAGGATCTGTATATTCTTTAGCAGTATCATTTAGAAAATGACATATACCTTTTATATTTAGTTTGTCCAGCATCATGTTCCATTCTATGTTTTTCCTTTTGCTTAATCTTCTGTCAGATTTGTCCAAATTTGAAAAAGGGGCATTAAAATATCTTGATATTATTGCATTACTGTCTTCTTTTAATTTGGTTAATTGTTCCTTTATGCATTTGGTGCTATAGGATTTGGAGTATATCACTTTAATAATTATATTGGTTTGTGTCTATGAATCCTTTCAAAATGATGCAGTTTCCTTGCTTATTTTTTTTTATGTTTATGATTTTTTTTATGTTGATTGTCTTTTTGTTTGTCTGATAGCATAATAATAATTCCTGCTTTTTAATTCATCTTTTACAGGGCAAGTTTTTGTCCAGTTCACCATTTTTATTCTGTGTATTTTTTTTAGGCTTATTTCTTATAAACAATAGATTACAGGGTTTTATTTTCTTTTTTGGTCTGTCACTGATTTTATTTAATTGTTTGATCTATTCATATTGAATATTATAGGAGTTACATTTATATTTTCCTTTATTATTGCTTTTTTCTGAATTAAATTTTTGAAATTTGTTTTCCTCTGTAAAAACAGTATTTTGTCTCTAGCTCTTTTAGCTTAACCTACTTTAAGACAACCTATTACCACAAATTCTCTTCCCCTCACTCTCACCTCTTTCCCTTTGGGAATTTTATCTAGCTTTCTTTTCTTTGTTTCTTCCATTTTTTCCTTTTTCCATCCCTCCCTCTTCCTCTTTTTCCTTCTCCATTCCCTCCTTTCCTCACTCCTCTTCCTTCTATCTTTCATTCTCTCCCTCCTTCCCTTGTTTCTTTCCTTCCTTCCTATCTTTCTTCCTTCTTTCCATCCTTCCCCCTTTCCTTCCCTCCTTTCCTTTCCTCTTTCCTTCCTTTTCCCTTTCTTCTTTCTTCTCCATCTTTCTCTTCCTTCCTCCCTCATTTTCTCCCTCCTCATTGCTCTCTCCTCTTTCTTTTCTTCTTTCTGTTATCTCAATAACAAATTCTAGGCTACTTTTTTCTTTTTAGTTTAATAGGCTAAATCTCCCTTCTTTTTCTTCAACTTCATTTTAGTTTTTTATTTTTAACTTTCCTAAAAAAATTCTTTCTTTTTTATTAACTCTCTTCCCTTTCTGTCTATTCTAAACACCCCTCTCCCCAACTTTGATTCATGGTTCTTATATTTATTTGCTCATTAGTGTCTGTGTTCCTCATGGAATTAAAATGTCTAAGGTACTATTCTGAATTTCCTCTTCTAAACATTTTTATGTCATTGTATTTCTTGCTCCTTCACTTTTATGTGATATGTTTCACTCTTAGAGGTATTAATTACTCCAAGAAGTAGAGAGGATAGAAGTGCTTCGCTATGGAGGAAATATTCCTATGTCTCTGATTGTGGTCCATTTCTATCCCCTATTCCTGCATGATCATTTTCTTTCCTATATGACATGAGATCTCTCTGTGTCTATGTCCTCACTTCCTTCTGATTGTTGGTTGACTCTAGAATTTCCATGGTAGTGCTCTTTACTAAGATCACCTTCTCACTGTTGAATCAAAGTTTCCTCCTTTATTTCTCCCTATTTCAATCCATCCATTTTCCTGTATATAGCCTTTCTTCTTCCTAAGAGACTATAAGAATTATTTTTTTCTCATTGTTTTATTGACTTGGTTAGAGTACATTAGATATTCCTCTATATCTTCTTTTTGCTCTCTTTATATACCCTCTTTTTGCAGTTTTAGTCCCACAAAAAATATTGATTTATCTGTAGACAGGGTGTTCTGAGATTTAACTCATGATACTTTAGGTCTGTTTCTCCACCATCACTTCTATATAAGATCCATTTTCATCTTTATCTCCTTGTATACATGTAGAAAGAGACATTTTAATGATTCTTCTGCTGTTATTTTATTGCCATAATCTTTAAACTTATAGGTGTCTTTCAATTTCTTTCTTTTTTTCCCTAAGGGTAATTTATTTCATAACATACTTTTCTTGGTAGTTGCATTTAACTTTCTTGCATTCTGTTTTCTGGAGTGTTTGCAAAGCAAATGATATACTCAGTCTTTTATTTTTATAGGAATGTCACAAATGCTGGATCTTTTTTTATTGAACATCCATCTTTTCTTTTTTTTTTTCACTGATGATTAGTTCAGGTTTGCTTCCTCAGGAAACAATCACCCTGGCTATGTATCTTGAGTTCCTCTTTTTTTCAGAACACATTATTCCATTCCTCTCTCCCCCCACCCCAGTTTCTGGTAGGTTTAGAAATAACAGTCTCATGCTATTCAGATTTTCTTTCCTTTATATTTGAAGTCCTTCATCATGATTACTTGCAGAATTTGTTGTTTCTCATTGGAATTGGTAAATTTAACCAATATGTGTCTTGGAGTTTGTATCATAGTTTTTTGGGTTTTTTTGGAGATGATATATGGATTCTGTGAATTGTCACTTGGTTATCTATATTCAGAAATTTCCAGTTGTTTTCTTATATTATTAATTGGAGCTTATTTTATACTTATCAAGCATCTATGATGCTTAAGTTGTCTCTTTATGTCCTGTCTTTGAGATTAGTATGTTTTGCTCAGAGATCATTTGTTCTTCAAATAGCATTTCTTTTCATTTCTCTTCTTCCAGACTTTTCTTCACTTCTATGTATTTGTCTTATCAATTCATTCTTTTCTGCTACACAGGCTATAAATTCTGCTTTCATGATTCTTACTTCTTTTAAATCATTTAAATTCTATGTTCTTTTGGGAATCTACAGGGTCTTCAGTCTCATCAGGTATTGATTCACTTTCTTTTCTTTTGCAATATTTATTCAGATATGTTTGAACTCATCTAGATGTCCTGTAGGCAACCTCCAATTCTGTTTTAATATCTTTCCTGTTGATTTATCTGCTTGCACTAAAAGTTTTTTTTTAAATGAATCTTCTTCCTGTGATCTTTAGTAATTTCAGTCTTGTTTTCTTTCTTATATTCCCCCATTGCTCACATTTCAACTCTCTCCCCTTTGATGATGTATATCCCAAGGGCCAGACCACAAAATTGTCTCATCCTCCTCCTACACTAGTGAGTTAATTTTTCATTAGCTTCACTCAGTTCCTGCCATAAGTGATTTCAGGGGGTACAAAATTGATCCTAGATGAATATAAATCTCCATTTATTTAGGCCTGCTGTAACCTCCCTTCCCCACCTCATAGGTAGTCCCCCTGCTTCAGTTGACTCTGATTTTTAATTCTTTTCTCTGGTTTCCTTTAAATATGAACTAAAATCTCATCTTCTACAGGAAGGCTTTGCCAATCCCTCTTAATTCTAGCACCTTCCCTCTTTCACTTATTTCATATTTACTCTTCATATAGCCTGTTTGTACATAGGTGTTTGATTACTCATCTCTTTTGTTAGATTGGGAGCTCCTTTGTATCCCCAGCACTTAGTAGAGTCCTGGCATAGAGTAAATACGTAATAAGTGATTCACTCACGACTGACTGTCTGATCACTGTTTCCCCAGGAAGAGCATGCTTTCATCTACCTTCACCTCTTCCACTTCACCTCTGTGAGTGGGGTAGGTAGGCAGAGTTGAGTTCTGCTGCTTCTTGTTAACAGATGAGGGCAGAGACAGGGTGTGTTGGCAGCTGTGCCATGGAAAATTGCTGAGTGAAACCCAGAACACCTGCCTGTGTATCTCATGTCTCCTCCCTTTTCAGAATCTGGAGGCTCATGAGGAGGGATGTGCTGAGTGAATATGCTGGAGATTGGGAATTAGACTTTTCTTCTCTTAATTCATCAGGTTTATACTTCATTAGACTTTTTGGTATCTTGGCCTAGGGAGATAACTGCAATTGCTTTATCTTTTGTGCAAATTACTTTATCTCTTACACTGAGGATTTTGAGAGTTTGTGTGTAACAGAGAAAATGTCTAATTATCTTATGTGTAATATACAGCATACTTCTATTTTAATTTTGATTTGGGTTTCAACTAGACTGTATGCCCTTCAGAGGCTGACATCACTTTTCTTTTTGTAACATGCCTCATATAGCATCACATAACTAGGAGATACTCAATAAATATTTGTTGATAATGGTGCTGGTTTCCTCGTTGCAGCCTAATCAGTTAGGACGTTTCCCCTCAAAAGTCACCTACTAAAGTAATATGAATACTGGATTCTATAATATGCCCACTTTTTAGAACAATTATTGGATGTTTAAAGGCTGGTTATTAGGAGGTCATATAATTCAGCTCAGAAACACTTCAAAATTTCATTCATTTGTAATTAACCTTACCATAGTTAAGCAGCTTTGGTAGCTTGACACTAATATAAGCATGCATATTACTGAAGATTGAACCCTGGAGAGACTGTCAAGCTATTCATGATGCCTTATAGGTCTGAGCATCAAGTAAGTCTGTGATATTTAAGATTCCTTGGAATTTTATATTCAAAGCAATTAGAAAATTTTACTCTGCTCTTAGAAATTGATACAGCTATTTTAGCCTCATGTGAGTAATGTGTTTGGATGTTAAAAGCACAGGAGGTCACCATTCTTACAATCTGACAGTGAAATTTGGTGGTATCATAGTACTGTGACCTGGTCATTTTTACTAAGTAAAAAATTTTGCACTTTTTAAGTTTTGTTCTCTTTTAGAATTTTCCTCTTTTCTCAACTATGAATTACTCATTTTACATGAGACTTCAGAGTACACACATATAATCAGATAATATGTGCTATAAAAATGCTTTAGAGCCCTTAAAGAGAATTAAGAATGTTAACCATAATTATTATTACATTCATTATATTATTATAATTAATTACATTATAATTGGTATTATAATAATTATGTTGTTACATTACTTATAATCATTATCATCATTATTATAATGATGCAGTGCGATATTGTGGAAAGATCATTGGCTTTGGATTCAGATAACCTGGTTTCAAAACTTATCAGCCCTTGTTGTGTAACTTCTGTAAACTTAGGCAAGTCATTTTATTCCTCTGAGTTTAATTTTCCTCATTTATAAAATGAGGAGATTAAAACAGCTGTCCCCTAAGGTCCCTTGTACCTCTAAATCTATTATCCTATCATAGGTAGTAAAGTACTACACAGAGTGTAGTGCTTGCAGTCAGGAAAGCCTGAGTTCAAATCCTGCCTTACCCTTACTAGTTGTGTGACCTTGGACAAGTCCCTTAACTTCTCTTAGTCTCAGTTTCCTTATCTGTAAAATGAAGGGAAAGGAAGGGGAGGGAAAGGAAGGGAAGAGAATGGATGGTTCAATTCTTACCTATTTTAAAAATTACTGCTATATATTTTGGTATACGTGGGGACATTTTTCTTATTGATGGATTCCTTGGAGTATAAACCTAGAAATGGAGTCTCAGGTTCAAACGGTATGGGTAATTTAGTCACTTTATTTGTATAACTTCAAATTGCCTTCCAAAATGGTTGTACCATCTCCCAGATTCACCAACAATGTACTAGTGTGCCTATAATTCCTCAACATCTCCATCATTCTTTTACCATTTTTGTCATTTTACTAATTTTCAGGTTGTGAGGCAAAATCACAGGGTTGTTTTAAGTTGCATTTCTCTTATTATTTATGATTTGGAACATTCTTTTCCATGGATGTGACTACTTTGTAATTCTTTTTTTTATTTTTGAGAATTATTTATATCTTTGACCACTTCTCAGGGAATGGCTATTAGTCTTATGTATATATTTATTAATTCTTTTTATATCTTTGATAACAAACCCTTATCAGAGAAATTCTGTACAAAGATCTGATTTTTCCCCAATGTGACTGTTTCCTTTCTTAGGTGCATTAACTTTGCCTTCATAGTTTGTCAGCTCTGTGTGTGTGTGTGTGTGTGTGTGTGTGTGTGTGTGTATGTGTAGTCAAGCTTATCTATTTATCTTTTGTAATTGCTTCTATCCTTATCTGGTTAAGAGTAGACCTTCTACATGTAAATGCAAGATATACACAATCCATTTCTCTTCTAATTTTTATTTAGTATAATCTTTATTTTTTAAACTAATCTTTATTTATTTAACTAGTTTTAAATGGTATTTTATTTGCCCTAATTATATATCATGAACATTTTTAGCATTCATTTTTGTGAAATGTTGAGTTCCAAATTTTTCTCTTCTGCAAATGGTAGGCAGTTTGGATATTGTTTACACATGTGCGGTCACATAAAACATATTTCTGCATTCATCACAGTTGTGGAAGAAAAAACACATAAAAAAATGAGAAAAATAATGTAAGTGAAAAAATATGCTTCAATCAGTTCTTTATCTGGATATGGATAGCGTTTTCCTTTGTGAGTCCTTTGTCTTGGATCAATGTTGCTGAGAAGAGCTGAATCATTCATAATTGATCATCACATGATATTGCTGGTACTGTGTACAATGCTTTTCTTGTTCTGCTCACTTCATTTTGCATCAGTTCATACAAGTCTTTCCTGGTTTTTCTGAAATCTGCCTGTTCATCATTTCTTCACAATAGTATTGTTATATTCATATATCACAGCTTATTCAGCCATTCCCCAATTGACAGAAATCTTCTCAATTTCCAATATTTTGCCAGCACAAATAGCAGTGCTATAAGTATTTTTTTGATATGTAAGTCATTTTCCCTTTTTTTACATCTTTGGTATATAGACCTAGTAGTGATATTGCTAGATCTAACAAAGGGTGTGTACGGTTTGATTACCCTTTGTGTATGGGTCCAAATTGCTCTGCAGAATTGTTGGATCAGCTCATAGTTCCACCAACAGTGCATTAATGTCCTAGTTTTCCCACATCCTCTCCAACATTTTTTATTTTCCTTTTTTTATTATCATATTAGCCAATCTGATAGGTGTGAGGTTAATTTAATTTGCATTTCTCTAATCAAAAGTGATTTAGAGTACTTCTTCATAGGCCTATAGATATCTGATTTCTTCATTTGAAAACTGCCTGTTCACATCCTTTGACCATTTATCGATTGGGGAATAGCTTGTATTCTCACAAATTTGACTCAACTCTTTTCATGAGAAATGAGTCCTTTATCAGAGACACTTACTGTAAAGATTGTTTCCCAGCTTTCTGCTTTCCTTCTAATCTTGGTGGCTTTGGTTTTGTTTGTACAAAAGTTTTTTAATTTGATATAATCACAGTGCTCTATTCTACATTTCACAATGCTTTCTATGTCTACTTTGGTCATGAACTCTTCTCCCTATATATCTGACAGGTAGACTATTCCTTGCTTGTCTGCTTCAAGTGTATTTCTTGTAAGCAGTACATTGTTGTATTCTGTTTTTTAGTTCACTCTGCTATCTGCTTACGTTTCATGAGAGAGTTCATCCCATTCACATTCATAGTTATGATGACTTGCTATGTACTTCCCTCCATCCTATTTGTCTTGCTTATTCTCTATCTCCTTTTACTTTTTTCCACCTTACCAGTGTTTTGCTTCTGTCTATCACTTCCCCTAATCTGCCCTCCTTTCTGTCAGCCTCCCCCAACCCCTTACTTAATCTCTCACCCCCGACTTTCCTGTCAGGTAGGATATATTTCTATATTCAACTGATTGTGTACATTATTCCCTCTTTGAGCCAATACTGATGAGAGTAAGATTTAAGAGATTCCTATTGCCTATCTTCCTATCTTTCCCCTCCACTGAAATATGTCTTTCTCATCTTCTCATGTGAGGTTGTTTGTCTCCTTCTGCCTCTTTCTTCCATCTACACCTGCTGTACTCTTCTTTCTTATCCCTTAGAATATGTTTATGTCTCTCAAATTCACTTTATACCCATACCCTCTATCTATGTATATATCTCTTCAATCTGTACTGTTAGTGATACAATTTTTCAGCATTATAAGTATCATCTTCCTATACAGAGATGTGAACATCTTTTTCCTTTTTACCTGTCTATGCTTCTCTTGGGTCTTGACATTGGAGGTCAAATTTTTGGTTTAGTTCTATTCTTCTCCTTATGAAGGTTTCTCCTTGCTGATTGGCCATTTCTTTCCCTTGATATGCTTCATTTTGCTGGGTTAAGTGATTCTTGGTTGTAGTTCTAGCCCTTTTGCCCTCTGGAATATGTTTCATGACCGCTGATCCTTTAATATTGCAGCTGCCAAGTCCTGTGTGATCCTGATTGTGATTCCTTGATATTTGAGTTGTTTCTTTCTGCAGTATTTTTTTTTTCTTGATCTGATAGTTCTGAAATTGGGATAAAATGTTCCTTGGGGTTTTTATTTTGAGATCACTTTCAATGCCTATTTTTCCCTCTGTTTCAGGACTTCAAGGCATTTTTCCTTGATAATTTCTTCAAATGTGTTGTCCAAGTTCTCCTTTAGATTATGGCTTTCAGGTAATCCAATAATTCTGATAATGTCTCTCCTGGATCTATTTTCCAGGTCTGTTGTTTTTTCCCATGAGGTTTTTTACATTTTCTTCCATTTTTTTTCATTCTTTTGAATTTGTTTGATTGATCCATAGAGTCATTAATTTCCACTTAACTGATTCTAACTTTTAAGGTGTTGTTTTACTATTGAGTACAATTAGATCTTGTATGTTTTCCATTTGGTCAATAATACATTGTAAGTAGTTTTGTAAGTTGTTGATTCTTTTTCCATAATTCTCTTGCATCACTCTCATTTCTTTCCCCTATTTTTCTTCTACCTCTCTTATATGATGTTTAAACATCTTTTTGAGTTCTTCTATGAATTCTTTCTGGACTTTAGACCACTTCCCACTTTTCTTTGGGGTTTTGCTTTAGGTATTTTGACATTGTTGTCCTGAGTTTGTGTCCTGTTCTTCCCTGTCACCATAATAACTCTGTATGGTCAGATTTTTTTTTTTTTTTGGCCTTTCCATTTTCTTTCAAATTTGAGCTCTGCTCCCAAGGTGGATGGGATACTGTCTCTGGTTTCTTGTGCCAGTGGTTGCAGGTTCTGGTTGTTTTCCTGCTGCTCTACTAATGTTTCCTTGAGGCCCCGGGACACCCTCATGTCTGGTGCTGCATTGAGGGGATGGAGTGGCAGTTGATTGGCATTCCTGGAAGCTGTAGGGGTCTAAGCTTATTTGGTGCTGAGCTGGGGTCCTAGCTGTGTTAGGTGACATGTGCTGAGTCCCAGTGGATTGTTTCTGTATTCCCCCATGACTACACTAAAGTACTTGCAGCCTGACCTCTGAAGGCTGCCTGCTTGCTTAGGCACTTGTAGGGTTGATGTTTCCTTGCTTGCCCGGGGCTGTGCTGAAACACTTGGAGCTCTGGCCACTAGAGGATACATATTTGCCTGGGGCTACACTGAAGCATGTGGTGGCTCTCAGAGCTGGAGTCTGTTGATTCTCTTGGCTACGCCAAGATACATAAGGAGTCCGGCTGAGGTGGGGCTTGTTGCTGGGACAGTTTCTGTCCTGAATTGCCCTCTCCTTTCAACCAAGTGAAATTGACTTTTGTTGATGATCCTTCAAATTTTTTAACCAAAAGATTGTTTTACCTCATCCTTTTGTTGGTTCTGCTGTTCCAGGATTTGTTTTTGAGCTCAATTTTATGGATGTTTGGATGTGAATATGGAAGAGTTATGGTGATTTACTACCTACTCTGCCATCTTGGCTCCCTGAAGTCCTACATCCTAGTATAAAATTTTAAGGCCACTCTCCATTAAGATTGTATTGTAGAATATGATGTTAGGTGTTGATCTAAGCCTAATTTCTTCCAGATTGCTTTTTAATTCCCCCAGCAGTTTTTACCAAATAAGTTTTTCTCTTGGTAATATATTTTTATATGTTTTCAAACACAGGATTGTTGAATTCTGTTATTTATGATTCTTCTTTGTCCAGTATGTTCCATTGTTCTGTCTCTACTTTTAAAACCAATACTTGATGGTATTGATGACTGCTACTTTATGACATTGTTGAGATTTTGATGTGGTGATGGTCAAATGGGAAGAAATCTATATCCCAAATTCTCTGAGAAGAGTTTGGTATCAAAGACCCATAGCAACAAAAACAACAACTTGATTGTATTAATAGCTGCTACTTTATAATATAGTTTAAAGTGTGAAAGTCCTATTTCCCCTTCATCCCTAATTCTCTTCATCATTCTCTCTTGATATTCTAGATGTTTTTTCCACATTATTTTTTAAAATAATTTTTATCAAGTTCTATAAGTTATCCCCTTGGTAAGTTGATTGGTATTGTATTAAAAATAAATGCATTTTGGCAATATTTTTATTTTTCTTATACTTATATATCTTAGACATGAGCATTGAATATTATTCCAACTATTTAAGTTATTATTTTTTTAAGGACCAATTTGTAATTGAATCAATAGAAGTCTATTATGTGCTTCTGTAGGACACTCTCCTGATATTTTATGTATTTTGTTATTTTTGTAATAATATTTCCCTTTATATTATTACTTGTTGATGTTATTCTTATATGAAAATGATGTTTTATGGTTTATTTTGTATCCTACAACTTTATTGAAGCAATTAATTATCTAAATTAATATTTTTGCTCATTTCCTAGGATTTCCCAAGCATATCATCATATCATCAGTAAATAGTGATAGCTTTACTTTTTCACTTATCTCTATGCCTTTAATTTATTTCTCTTGTCTTATTGCTGTTGAAAGCATTTTCAGAACCTTATCAAGTAAACATGAACATCGTTGTTTAACTCCAGTATTTACTGGAAAAAGATTCCAGTTGCATATGATGCTAGCTTTTGGTTTTAGACATACTTTTATGATATTATAAAAGATCCCTTTATGCTTATACTTTGTAGGCTTTCTAGCACAAAAAAGTGTTATAATTTGTAAAGAATTTCTTCTGCCTCTATTAAGAGATCATATGGTTTTAGATATTTTAGTTTTTAATATGGTTGATTATGTTAATTGCTTTTCTAATGCTGAACCATCCTTGATTGTTTTCCTTATGTTGAACCATCCTTATATCTTTGGTATAAATCCCACTTTGCCATATTGAGTGACTTCTTAGAAAAGTCACTATATTCCCTTTGACAGGATTTTTAAAGCTAATTTTTGAGTCAATATTCATTAACAACACTAGCCTATAATTTTCTTTCTATGTTTTATCTATTTCTGCTTTAGGTATTAGGACTATGTCTCATAAAAACGTTCCAGTGATGTGCCTTCTTTCTTAGTTTTGGAGAATAATTTTGAAGTATAGGCACTAACTGTTATTTAAGAAGTTGATTAAATTTTCTCTGAATCCATCTGGAGCAGTAGTTTTTTCTCCCTTTCATAGTTCCTTTATATAGCTTGATCTATTTAAAGATCTTGAAGATTTCTTTAGCTGCATCTCAGAAGATTTTGTATGTTGTTTCATCGTTATCATTTTCTTTTACATAGTTATTAATTTCTTCTATGATTTGTTCTTTGATCTACTCATTCTTTTAAAGATTTCATTGTTAAGTCTCCCTTTGGTTCTATATCTTTTTTGTAGTCCCTGAACCAATTATTATTTTTATTATATTATAATCTTCAAAGGATATGTTGACTACTTCTACTTTTTACCATTTGCTTGTAGTCTCAGTGCCCTAGTACATGGTCAATTTTTGTAAAACTTCCATAGGAATATTTTTTCACAGTCCCATTTAGAAGATGCCATTTCCTCTTTTAACTCTAGTTTCTCCAGCAATTTGTTTAGTGCACATTTTTCTTTTTTGTTTTATCTTTCTGTTACACTTACATAAAACTGAGAGAAGGATATTGAAGTCACCCATTGCAATTGTGTTATGTCTTCCTGTAGCTCAGAATGTTTCCTTTATGAATTTGGAGACTAAGGCATTTGCAGCATATATGGTTATTACTAATGTTGCTTTGTTGTCTATGGTTTCAGCATAATGAAGTTTTCCTATTTATTCCTCCCTGTTTCTTGAATGTTTTTGCTTTGTTAGACAGTATGATGGTAATGTCTGCTTTTTTGGAATCAGCTTGATGCATGATAAATTGTTCCATTCTCTCAGTTTGATTTTGTGCATATCTTTGAGTTTCAAATGTATTTCTTGTAAGCAACATGTTGTAGGGTTTTGTTTTCTCATCCAATCTATCATTCTTTTTAAAAATTGGATTGTTTAACCCATTCACATATACAATGATGAGAATTAGGCTTATATTTTCCTCTATTTGAAACTTTTTTTATTCAAGTTACAATTTTTGCACTCTTCTTCTGTAAACACTGTATTATATTTCATTCCATCAGTTACTTTACTTTTATCTATTTTAAAGGTGGCCCTGCTACCACTTATTCCCTTTCCTTCATCCTTGATCAACACCTCTCATTTATTATTCTTTTCCTTTTGGGGTTTTGCTTATTAGTTCTTTTTTCTTTCCTTCTTTTATCTATTGACATAATTCTTGCCCTTCCTCCATCCTCTCTCAGTCAAGTATATTTACACTTCTCCTCCCCTTCAACTAGTCCTATTTGTTATTTTTTAGATTTCTTTTTTAGGTCCCTTTACTACAAAGATTTCACTTCCTCTCTGCATTATCTATCCCTTTTTTCTCTCTAGACCCTCATTCTGTCATTCATGATCCTTGCAACAATCTATTATCTATTCTCTGTATTCTTCATGCAAGCAAAACTTCTAAGGTATTCATTCTAGGCTTTGCCCTCTATGCACCTTCTGCACTTCCTTGTAGAGTTTGTCTCATGGATTTCACTTTTCCTCCATGTTTCACTCTCAGAACAATGCTAATTATTGCAAATGGAAAAGAGGATACCATCTCATGGAAGGGGTCCTCCCCCAAAACATGCCAGTGAATGATTTATATCCTCCCCTAGTTGGTTATTCCCCCGTTATTTGTTTTAAAATCTCTTTCCTGAATACATGATCTCCCATTCCCCCAGATACCAGTTGCCCCAAGGAGTTTCAAACTCCACCCATCCCCCCAAAGTTAGGATGAGTGTAATTTTCAAGCAACAAATCTCCCAGAAAACCCAGCTCAAAATCCCATCTACCTTCACTACCATTGTTCTTCTCCCATAGGAGTATCCATCAGTGGAACCACCTTCTGGCACCAATGTGGGATCTCCTTCCTTTCCCCCATTATTTTATCCTTCCCCCTCCTGCTCATTCACTCCTCTGTAGACCCTTCTTTCATTGACACCACAGGGGTTACTTTCTCTCAATAGTTAGCTCTCAGTACAACCTGGGCACCTCACACATTTCTCTCCATGAAATATCTTTTTCTATGTTCAGAAGTCCTGACAAGTTCTCTTCTATTATTTCCTACATTATAGTTTTAAGATTTTTTTATGCAGGTATGTTCTTCTTAGAGACCTATAATCCTCTCATGATCTCTACACATCCTGTCTTTGAGATTAGTGTGCTTTGCTTGAATTAGTGAGTGCATTTTCTTTTATTTTTTTTCACTTTGATATATTTGCATTCCCAATCTATTGTTCTCTCTTTTATTTCTTTGGTGAGACGTTGCCACTGGAGATTCCAGGCTTTCTATTATGCCCAATATTTTTGCTGCTGTGATAATTCTCATTTCTCTTTTGAACCACTTGAGAACAGCATGTTGTATTTCCAAGTTCTTTTCTCATTCCATGAAATCCTCTGTCCCATCAGGTGCTGCATTTTCCTTATTCATTTTCAGTATTTATTCATAACTTGTTGACTACATCTGGAAGCCACATTTCATTCCATTGTTAAAGTTTTCCCCAGTGATTTATCTACTTATGTTTAAAATCTTTCAGTTTTCTTCTTTCTGAGAGGTTTGGTAATTTCAGTCTTCTTCCTGTTCTTCCCCATTTCCCTTCCCTTATTTCTCTCTCGATCATTTTCTGACTCTGTGCCCTCTAATGGTGGTTTCTTTGAGAGCTGGATCACAAAAATTCAATTTCCTCCCAGCCTAGGTATCTGCCCAAGTGAATTTGAATGTTCAGGACTGGCCCCAGCAGGATACTGTGTTCTTTCTCTCAGGTTAAGTAGATGGCTGGACTCTACTCACCCCACACCCCACACATGGTGATCAGTATTACTCCTGTTCTTAGCTCTCTGCCCCAGCACTGGCATCTTGAAGAGCTACTGTTCTGTTCCTATGGGCTTATGTTCCTATGTCTGCTCTGAGATTGTCAGTGGGTGGTATGGAGTTAAAGGGTTGTGTCTGTCATAGCCCACAGAAGGTTTCTGTGCCTAGACCACTGTGGCCATGTTCTTTTTGGCATAACCTGACTAAATTTCCACATCCAAGAGCTAGATTTCCATGGAACTGGAAAGAGGGAAGGGCTCAGAATATGGGCTTAGGTTTTTCTGCAAGTCTCTATGTCAGTTCCTTAGGGCCACAGTAGGAAGTGAGGGAGAGATGCTGAGTAAGCTCAGGGTAGGCTTCAGTTCATTGTGTTATTTTTTTTTCTTCGTTTAGACTCTAGGTGTACTATAAGTTGGAGAGAGCTGAAGTTTCTTTATGTTTGGTGCATAATTTTGTTTCTGAGAGGTGATGGAGACCAGAGAAAATATCCTCCATCTAATTACCTTTTGTCCTTAACATCATAGGCATTTCTTCACATATTATTCAACCTTAAGTAATAATAATCATCATCATCAATAACATATTTATATAGTGTTATAAAGTTTTTAAATTTTAACAAATATTTTGAAAGTCAAATTTTCTATTCAGCTCTGGTCTTTACATCCAAAATGCTTGAAAATCCTCCATTTCATTGAATGAGCATTTTTTCCCCTGAAGTATTATACTCAGTTTTGCTGGGTAGGTGATTCCTGGTTTTAATCCTAGCTCCTTTGACTTCTGGAATATCATACTCCCAGCCCTTTGATACCTTAATGTGGAAGGTACTAGATCTTGTGTTATCCTGGCTGTATTTCCACAATACTCGAATTGTTTCTTTTTGGTTGCTTGCAATATTTTCTCCTTGACCTGGGAATTCTTGAATTTGACTGCGTTTCTAGGAGTTTTTCTGTTGGGATCTCTTTCAGGAGGTGATGTGTGGATTCTTTCAATATTTAACTTCTGGTTCTAGAATATGAGGGCAGTTTTCCTTCATAATTTCATGAAAGATGATGTTTAGGCTCTTTTTTTGGATCATGGTTTTCAGGTAGAGTAATAATTATTAAATTGTCTTTCCTGGATCTACTTTCCAAGTCATTTGTTTTTCCAATGTGATATTTCACATTGTCTGCTTTTTCATTCCTTTGTTTTTTTTTGATAATTTCTTAATTTTTTGTAAAGCCATTAGCTTGCATCTGCTCCATTCTAATCTTTAAGAAATTATTTTCTTCAGTGTGTTTTTGGACCTCTTTTTCATCTGGTCAATTCTACTTTTTAGGACATTTTTCTCCTCATTGGCTTTTTGGATATCTTTTGCCATTTGGGTTAATCTATTTTTTAAAGTGTTATTTTCTTCAACATTTTTTGGGTCTCCTTTAGCAAGCAGGTAACTCGTTTTTCATGATTTTCTTGGATCACTCTCATTTCTCTTCCTAATTTTTACTCTACTTCTCTTATTTGATTTTCAAAATTCTTTTTGAGGGGGGCGGAGCCAAGATGGTGGAATAGAAAGACTCACATATGCTAGCTCTGAACCCACAGCCCATATATTTCCTGCAAGAAGAACTCCCCACAAATTATGGATCACTGCAAAGCGTGCAGAAACACAGTGGAAAAGATCTCCATTCCAGAGAGCCCTGGAGAGCCGTCCCCAGGGGTCTGTCATGCCCCGGACAGCAGAGTCCACCCCTGTGCTGCCCTGGCAGTGCGGCCCCAGAGGAGCAGATACGAGCAGGCTTCAGGGACGGAACCTCCGGCGGCCAGGAAGGTCCCTCCGCCCACAGACACTACAGGTCAGTGAGAGAGATGTCTGGGCAGCTGAGAGGGGAGCAGGGTGTCTCCGTGACTCGGGCCCCCTCGGGAGGCAGCAGCGGAGGGAGCGGCAGAGGGAGCGGCGGAGGGAGCAGTGGAGGCAGCAGTGGTGGCAGCAGCAGAGGCAGCAGCGATGGCCTGGGACTCCCAGAGCAGGCAGGATCTTCATTACTGAAGGTCTCTGCGTAAACCACCTTAGGGAACTGAGCCTGGGAGACGGCCCTGCCCCCACCCGCCCCATTACTGAAGGTCTCTGCATAAAGCCCCTGAGGGAACTGAGCCTGGGAGGTGGCCCTACCCCATCCAAGCACCAGAACTTAAGCTCACATTGAATAGCAGCCACGCCCCCCACTGAAAGTCCATTTGAATCTCAGACCCCAAGCACTAGCTGGGCAGATGTAGGCGGGGGTGGACAGGAATCTCAGAATTCAAGTAAGTGGCTGGGAAAATGCCCAGAAAAAGGAAGCAAAATAAGACCATAGAGAGCTACTTTGATGGGGTGCAGATGTTCCCACCTTTCAATTCTGATGATGAGGAAATATTCTTACCATCAGGGAAAGACATGGAGGTCGGGGACTCTGTATTCCAGACATCCCAGAGGGATGTCCGGTGGGCTCAGGCCATGGAAGAGCTCAAAAAGGATTTTGAAAATCAAGTTAGACAAGTGAAGGAAAAACTGGGAAGAGAAATGAGAGAGATGCAAGAAAAGCATGAAAAACGGGTCAATACCTTGGTAAAGGAGACCCCAAAAAATGCTGAAGAAAATAACACCTTGAAAAATAGGCTAACCCAATTGGCAAAAGAGGTTCAAAAAGCCAATGAGGAGAAGAATGCTTTCAAAAGCAGAATTAGACAAATGGAAGAAGAGGTTCAAAAGCTCACTGAAGGGAATAGTTCTCTCAAAATTAGAATGGAACAGATGGAGTCTAATGACTTTCTGAGAAACCAAGAAATCACAAAACAAAACCGAAAGAATGAAAAAATGGAAGAGAATGTGAACTATCTCATTGGAAAAACAACTGACCTGGAAAAAAGATCCAGGAGAAACAGTTTAAAAATTATGGAATTACCTGAAAGTCATGATCAAAAAAAGAGCTTAGACATCATCTTCCATGAAATTATTAAGGAAAACTGCCCTGATATTCTACAACCAGAGGGCAAAATAAGTATTCAAGGAATCCATCGATCACCGCCTGAAAGAGATCCAAAAAGAGAAACTCCTAGGAACATTGTGACCAAATTCCAGAATTCCCAGGTCAAGGAGAAAATATTGCAAGCAGCTAGAAAGAAACAATTCCAGTATTGTGGAAATACAATCAGGTTAACTGAAGATGTAGCAGCTTCTACATTAAGGGATCGAAGGGTGTGGAATAGGATATTCCAGAAGTCAAAGGAACTAGGACTCAAACCAAGAATCATGTACCCAGCAAAACTGAGTATAATACTTCAGGGGAAAATATGATCTTTCAATGAAACAGAGGACTTTCAAACATTCTTGATGGAAAGACCAGAGCTGAAAAGAAAATTTGACTTTCAAACACAAGAATGAGAAGAAGCATGAAAAAGTAAACAGCAAAGAGAAGTCATAAGGGACTTACCAAAAGTGAACTGTTTACATTCCTACATGGAAAGACAATATTTGTAACTCTTAAAATTTTTCAGTATCTGGGTAGTTGGTGGGACCACACACACACACACACACACATGTACAAGCGTGCACGCACACACATACACACACATGTACACGCATGCATGCACACACACATACATACACACATGCCCGCACACACATAGAGCACAGAGTGGATTGAATAGGATGGGACCATATCTTAAAAGAAATTAAGGTAAATGGTGAGAGAGAAATGTAGTGGGAGGAAAGAGGGTGAAATGGAATAAATTATATCTCATTCAAGAGGCAAGCAGGACACTTTTTAGTGGAGGTGAAAAGAGGAGACCTGAGAAAAAAACAAGAAGTTTACCCTCATCACATTTGACTAAAGGAAGCAATAAAATGCACACTGACTTTGGTATGAAAACTTATCTTACAATACAGGAAAGTGGGGGAGAAGGAGATAAGCAAGGGGGGGGGATGATGGAAGGGAGGGCAATGGGAGGAGGGAGCAATTTGAAGTTAACACTCGGGGAGGGACAGGATCAAAAGACAGAATAGAAACAATTGGGGGCAGAATAGGATGGAGGGAAATACAGTTAGTCTTACACAACATGACTATTATCGAAGTCATTTGCAAAACTACACAGATAGGGCCAAATTGAATTTCCTGCCTTCCCAAAGGGAATGGGTGGGGAGGGAGGGATGGGGAGAATTTGGAACTCAAAGTTTGAGGAACAACTGTTGAGTATTGTTGTTGCTAGTAGGAAATAAGAAATACAGTTAATGGGGAATAGAAAGTCATCTGGCCCTACAGGACAAAAGAGAAGATGGGGACAAGAAAAGGGAGGGATGAGAGAAGAGAGGGAAGATTGGTGATAGGGAAAATTAGATTGCTAGGTGTATTGGGGTGGGGGGAGGGGATGAAAGGGGAGAAAATTTGGAACCCAAAATTTTGTGAAAATGAATGTAAAAAGTTAAATAAATACATTTAAAAAAAAAATTCTTTTTGAGCTCTTCCATGGCCTAAGACCAATTCATATTTTTCTTGGAGGCTTTGGTGGGAGGAGCTTTTGAATTTGTTTTCTTCTGTTTGCATGCTTTGATTTTCTGTGCCACGAAAGTAAGATTCTATAGTCTGATTCTTTTTTTTTTTTTTGGTATATGCTTACTTCCCCAGCCATTTATTTGACTTTTGAGCTTGTTGTCAAGGTAATTCTCTGTTTCCAGTGGGGATGGTGGGTGTACTGGCAGCAGCTCAATCTCCCCACCATCTGTGTGCCTAGAACTCCAGAAACAGTGGCTGCAACTGCTCCTGCTACTGCTGTGACTGCCATGGGTTCCACAGCCTCCTCCCCTCTCTGCCACCCTGGAGCTTGGACTGGACCACTCCACTCTCCTGCATTGGTCCCACAGGCTTTTTCCACTGACTTTCCAGTTTATCCTCAGTGTTTTGGGGTCATAAAGTCTGGAAACCACCACAGATGTGAGAGATTCAGTCACCTCAAGGCCTACTCAGGACTCTTATGTGTACTCATAGTCCACAATGGATTATATTCTGCTCCCAGTGTGGCCCAAGAGACACTTCCCAGTGACCTTCCTGGCTGTGTTGGGCTGGAGATTTGCTTCACTCCATCACTGTGTGGATTTTCCAGCTCCAGAATTTGTTTAGAGCCATTGTTTACAGGTATTTGGCTGCACTTGGCAGGGCACTCTAGAAAGTCTTTGCTGTTACTCCTCCATCTTGACTCCACCCTTAAATCTTTTACAAATATTTCATTTACTGTCCACAACAATCTTAAGGAGGAGGTAATTTTATTGCCCCCCATACAAATAAGAAAACTAAAGCAAACAGAGGTTAAATGACTGTCCAAAGGTCATACAGCTAGTGTCCAAGGCTGAATTTGAACTCAGGTTTTCCTGACTCTAAGCCTAGGACTCTAGCCACTATGCTTCCTAGTGAGCCTTTCCTCACATCTAAAACCAAACCCGAACCAAAAAAAAACCAGGTAAGCAATATAGTTGACCAAGTCTGAGTCAGAGTAGCATTTAACTTCTCCAAGGAAGGGAGGTAAGTGCTGTTCTTCCCTACCTTTTCTTTGGGGATAGGGTTAGTTACTACAGTTACCCAGTATTAGCTTCATTTTAGTTTTCTTTCCTTTTGCATTATTTTAGTCACTGAATGTATTGTTTTCCTGGTTCTACTTGCTTACTCTGCATCAGTTTATACCTGTGTTTCTCTGAATTATTCACATATATTGCTTCTTACATGTTTCCATTAAACTTTGAAAAGTTTTCTTTCTTTTTTTAATTAACAAATCAAAGATAGGTAAGGATTATTGTTCAAGATGGAGGAAACAAAGTCTTTTAAACTTATTTCATATAAATAACAGTCCTAAATCCCCGTATTTTATTAAATCATTCTCCCAAAGGTCTTTATTTACTTCCAAATGTCATCTCTAAATTATATATCTCCAAGGTTTCTCATCAACTACATTCCCAAAGCTCCATGGTGCCTGTTATGTTGTACTGTAATAAAAAAAGATGACAGGTCTGTGGTTAGGGGATGTGGAGATTTGGGGGTTTTATTTTCAGCTTGGTTTAACTCACCATTGCTTCAGAGAACACCAGGGCTGGTGGGATTGAAACCCCTAGCACCTGTCACATTTATAGTTGTTCTGTTTATTAGGACACACTTAACAGTCCTGGATGTAATTGTGTGTCTCTCAGTTGCCAAAAAATTCCACATCCTAATTTTTTTTTAACATCCTGAATGATAGATTCATTTCTAGGTTAGTTCCCAGTATTGTCTGGATGGCTGAGGCATAGCTCTACCTGTGTGAGGAGGGAAAACATCTTCCTATGTCCTAGTTAATTCTGAATAGATCTCCAAGCTGTGCCATTTGAATTCTGTCCTGTATGGAAAAATCTGCCCCAAGATTTCAGAGTTGACTTTGAATAGTAGCAAAACCAACAACAACAGTAGTAATAAGCATTGTGAATGAAAGGAAATCACCCCACTGGTGTAGCTAAGTATCGTTTCCATAGTCTATCAATCCAAAGAGTTATTTCTAGCATTGAGAGGTTAAATAACTTTCTCATGTTCACAGAGATAACATGTGTCAGAGTCAGGATTTGGACTCAAGTCTTTGTGGTTCCAAATCCACTCTCCAGCCACTATGCCATGATGCTTCTCTTAATGTAATGATAACAAGAACAATGATAATGAACTCATTTGCTGATCTGCGCTCAGAGAAAATATTCTCTGGAGCGGGAAAAATTTGAACATTGATGAGGAGACTAATACAAACTATTAATAGTTATATAGGAATGGTCAAGTCAATGAATTAGTCTCTCTGAAGCTCAATTTCCTCATGTCTAAAAAAGTGGAGAATGATATTTGCACCATTTCACCCCCATGTAGTAAGTCTGAAAGTGTTTTAGAAATGTGAGCTCTGTTATTCCCTATAGAAGAAGTATGGTGGATTGTTACCATTTACACCTTTGGTGATATCTGATGTTACCCCACAGAGATAAGATATCAAGTTAAGGTAATCAGTCTGTAGGGCCTGGTAACTGACGAGACAAGCCCAAACACCACAGGTTTCATAACAAAACCTCAGGATGTCCCTTCACTGTGTATATTATTATTATTATTTTTTTTTACAGATGTTCACCTACAGCCTGGAAAGGTAGCAAGTTGTTCAGCTGCTAAATGGATCAAGTATAAAACCTGGGCTAGACTGCCCCCAGAAGACAATTCAGCATCTGTTTTGTGACTTGAAGAACTTTGCTGCTTTTGCAATCCTGGGAATTTGCCTGATCCGGTTTGTAGATGTAGCCCAATCTTGAATTAAACTCCTGCAAATAACATGATTCTAGGAAGATAGAGAGGTTTCATGGTTTCTCCCAGCCAGCAGCTCTAAGGGCAGTGGTTCATAGTATATTGTAAAGGGCTGAACCTCACTCAATTAAGATAGATTTCTCATGAGAGAGGGAGAAAAATTTTACCAAGGACTGAAACTACATAGACTTCTGGGAAATTTCCTAGCTCAGTACAAACATGAAAAAAAATTTAAATGGCATCTATGAATTGATGACATAATCTTAACAATAACCTTAAAGCTAGGGTTTCTCTACAAAGAGGGAAAAAATCAATCTGTCAATCAATCAGCAACCATTTGTTAACATTTTCCTATGTGAAAGGCACAATGCTAGGATAGAATTAAATTGCATACCAACATCCATCTTAAGCTTAGACCAAGGACAAAACAACATCTGTACCTTGACATGACATGAGGTAACTAAGCTTGCTAAAGAGAAAGAAAGAGGAGGGTACCCCTCTGTCAATGAGAAAATAGGAGCTGAGCTATTTGTTCTGTTATAGGCACCAAAAATAGTAAAAAAGGGATGATAAAGAGAGGAACAGAAAGCTTTCTCATCCATCTTCTGAACTTTCCACTGCTTTTAGTCTAGTCAGTTCACATATAATTATTCATCATGTAATTATTAGCAAGGGTCTCTAGATTTGATATCTGGGTCTTCCTGAGGGTTGGAACCAATAATATATATTTTTTTTATTCCAAAAAAAGCTTTATGTCAGTTGGAATCATTGGATGTGCTGGTCTACCTTAAAGGACATCAATTTTGAACCAAGGTGGTCCAATTCTGTCGGCAACCAAAAGCTGCTTTCTTAATCCACTTGCAATAAGGATTCATGCTACTTGTTTTGCAATATTAATTGCTCTTTCTAAGACTGAATGGAGGAGGAAGAAACTATTATATTCCTTACTGTTTCTCCCTCACCTTATCCCCTTTAAAAATCACTTTGAAATACTTGAAAGAAATGAAATATCCGTTACAATATTGTTAAGAGAACTAATCAGAGAAGGTCCTACTCAATATCTTGGTACGAGATTCCCGTATCACCACTTACCCAATTTTTAAAAATTCTATATCTTGGTCATTGTTTTTAGGAGCTGTTTGGTTCCCATGTCAGGTTTCTAATAGCAAAGCAGCTTTGGGGGAGATGAACATATATCTCTTAGGATGTTTATCTTCTGAATGACTTCTTGGTTGAAAAATTCCCTTACATTGGTATACTCAGACTTTTCTGTGAAACCTGCAGAATGTTATCAACTTCATTTAGTACAATTAGAGCAAATTACCCCTTATGGATGGGCTTTAATTCATGAATTATTCAGTTTCTAATGAGGTTTCTTTAAATGAGTCAAGAGAATAATGCTGCATTCCATGTACTTGTATCTTTGCCAGTCAATGTAGCAAATTGCTGGTCATTTACTCCAACCCTAGGTAGCTTTAAAACAGACAGAGGAGAACAGAGACAAGAAAGAAACATAGCATTATAGTTAATAAGGGCATTCAGGAGTGGGGTTTTCTTGCTTAAGTTTAAAAAACTTGTTTTCTCTTAGGATGGCACTCCTAAAACTACATCCCCCGACTAAGCCAAATGTTTCCTACCTTAAAAATATAGAGCTTCTGTATATTAACTATAAGCAGAACCTCAGTGTATGTAACTCCAGGGGGAGTGTTTTATGATTCCTTCCAGTTGGTCAAAGATGCTTTCTGTGGTCACTTTAAGTTTTAAGGTTAAAGAATTTTACGTGAACATGGTGAACTCAGAGCAGGACACTGAAGGAAGACACAGAAATAATGATCCTGTAGTATGGAAAGCCTTTGTTGACTCATGAAATGAATGAATGAAAACATTTTTTATGAAGTGCTTACTGTGCTCCAAGTGAGAAAAAGCAAGACCATGTAACAGTAAGCACCCCAAAATACCAGGGGACCTGCTATCACAGGTTCTTAGATCTACATTCATAAAAGGAAAGCAATTGACATCTGGATTTTCAAAGCTGGGGGAGGGGGCTCCTTAGCAGTTTACCAGAGTCCTCATCTGGCCAAACAAGCACTTCCAGTCAATAAGCCCCCAAATCTCAGAATATTTGTATCTTTTTTTCATAGCCAGAGGATATCACAACCCTTGAGAACCAATTCCTCATTAACAAAAGGCTTGGGCACAAATCTTCCCTAATCAAGCTCCCCTTAATGGGCAGGCCCATTAATAGGTGGGGAAGATCTTTAATCACTTTAAAATAATTAATAATACAAACACATATACTGTTTCTAGTTAAAGAAACTCTTGTTTCTGACCTAGTAAAGACTCTTGATTGATAAAGGCAAGATTCAATCACAGGCACTTGATGATACTAAAACAAAAACAGCAAAAAATCTTATTTTGTTTGCCATTACACTCCACCCTTCCAGGATCCTTGGCCTTGCACTGTAAATGGCCATGGATCCTGGAACAAACAGAGGCATTATACTTCTTGATTATACTTTAGTATAATTTTAATTAACACAGCGAAAGATCCTACTTTGCTTGCCCTTACATTCCAAAAAAAAAGAGGGGGTGGAGAAACAAAAGAAGGAAAAGAAGGAAGGAAGGAATTAAGGAAAGAAAAACAGATGAAATTGAGCCAAAAAAAAGCTCATCATGAGATTGGGGGACAGCTACTAGTCCAGTCTGGCTATCATACAGAACATATGAAGGTTGACATAAAGCTGGAAACTAAGGCTAGAACTACTATTGTATGTGAGAGTCTTAAATGCCAAACTAAGGAATTTGAATTTTTTAGCCTATGGGCAAGTCAAACACTGAAAAGCTATTGTTGTTTTCCAGAGGGAGTGACAGACCTCATTAAAAAGATTATTTTGTCAGCTATGGATGAAAGAGGCAGATGGACATTCAGTCTCAGAACGAAAAACTGCCTCTTACACATTCTGTCTGTGTCACCCTGGTAAAGTCACTTAAACTTTCAGGGCTCTAGGCAGCTCTCTAGGACTATAAATTGCAGAAAAAGTGCTTCCCTGCATTGGTAAGGCAAGGGAGATTCCTATATCAATGAAATAATCGGTCCTGTCTCTATGTCTCCCCATGAAGGATGAGAAGGGAAGTAATGGGGCAGGAATACCTCTGTATGTTTGCATATCATGCTTATTCAACTTTAGTGTGTTTTGTTGACAGTTCCTTTGATTGTTCTATACCCTGAAACAATCAGACAAGCACAAAATACTCAAATGCTCAAGTTGAAACATTCGTTTCCCTTTGGTGACTTACCTAAAGATAGGAAAGAGAACTGCATACAGTCATTTGTTACGATTTTTTAATGAGATTTTTTGGGAAAAAGCTTTGCTCCGGTATCAAATATTTTTTTCCCCTACTTGGTCCCTGAGAATAAGTTTTGACAGCTCTTTCTTTGTGAATGGAGTTTAATTAGCAGCCTGTAATATCCGGGTAGGGAGATCAGAGTTCAGTGGAAAAGAATATAGTTTCTGTAATAAGGCACAGTAGGCTTCTAACACCTAACTCAAAGAGATCACCTTTCTGTGTTCCTTAAGTACTCACTGGGCTCATTTGTATACAATTGCATTCCCGGTTAATTGGATCTGTGCTTCTGTGTTTGTCAAGTTTTCCCAGAGAGGGTCATCTTAAAGGGGCTATATGAAATTAAAAATAAATAAAAGTGGAAGGAGGAAATGAAAGACTACTTTTAAAAGCAATTAATTAAGTTGCTAAAAATGCTGTCGAGAAGCAGTGCTGGCAATGTGTTTTAATTGTGTTTATTAATGGAGCAGTAAATCTTACAGCCACTCCCTTAGCCATTTACCTTGGGAGCTGCTAAAGGGAATTCCACAAGTGGTAGTTTAGCCACTTGTTAGAGGTGAGGTTTGGGAAATGATCTAATAGAATCCTAATATACTGTTTGTGCTTTTTTCCTTCTCTCCTATATAGTCCTGGACCTTTAATTCAATTCAAAAAGCATTTATTGAATTCTGATAATATATGTAAAAGTATGCCAGGTATATCCCCTGCCTTTAAAAATAGCTGACTTACATAATACTTAAGATTTAACCATTTTATCATCAAAACAATCAACCTGGTGAGGTGGATATTATAATTCCTCTCATTTTAGAGATAAAGAAACTGAGACAGAGAAGTTCAGTGTCATACAGATAGAATCTGAGGCAGAATTCAAACTCAGATCTTCTTGACTCTAATTACATCCATCTCCACCATTCAATTACCCTTGCATTATTCATTCATTGAAGAAGCAGTTATTAAAGTATTTACAGTGTAGCAATCATTGTGTTAAGTGCTAGGAATACAAAAGTAAAGGAAACAAACTGTCTCTGTTCCCGAGGACTGTTTTCGCTATTATGAAAGACAACAATTAAATATATCAAAATATGTACAAGATATGCACACATACAAGAGCATATGAAGATAAGCTGAAAGGAGAAGGCATTATCAACTAGGGGGACCAGGAAAGCCTTCCTGAAGAATGTAGAATTTGAAGTGAGTCTTGCATGAAGCTAATGAAACTAAGAAGCGGAGGTGAAGGACAGGAGTGTTGCGTTAGAGAAAGAAGTAGGACAGGGTTGTTGCAGTTGTAGAATGCATGGAGGGGTATAAAATGTAAGAAGGCTGGAAAGTCAAGAAGGGGACAGGTTATGAAGTTTTAAATGCCAGAGGAGTTTACCTTTGATTCTGAGGGTAATAGGGAGCCACTGGAGCTCATTAAGTAGGAAGGTGTCATAGTCAGACAAATACGTTAAAGAAGTTATCTTAGTAGATGAGTGGAAGATGAATTAGAATTTTTTTCATTATTGCGATTTTTATTACTTTTCTAAAACTCATTCAAGAAGTCTTAACATCCTGTTTTATAGAGGACTATATTCAAGTCATTTAAGTGAAAATGGGACCTTTGGCCACGGAGAGTAGACATATAAAAAGACTATCTTATCTTGAAATAGCTTTTGGTTGTCTGATTGTATCCCCAGTGATACCCTCTAGCTTAGGTGATTTTGACCAGAAGAGGGGGATGAAGAGAAATAGCTGAGGCAAGCAGTTAGAAAGACCACTGCAATAGTATATTGAAAGTTGATGGCGGAAAGAACTAAAATTGTGGCCATATGAATGGAGAGAAGAGGGTTTATTTGATAGATGTGATACATGACAAGATTTGGCAATGGGTTGGCTATTTAGGATGAATGAAACCTCACAGATTACATGGAGATGGCAAGACTGGAGGACAATAATCCCTAAGAGCACCATAGGGAACTTTAGAAGGGGAGGGGAAAGATAGTACAGAAAAAATACAGGAAGGATAATGAGCTCTGTTTTGGAATTCAGTTCAGTTCAGTTTTGAGATGCCCACATGACATCTAGTTTGAGTGGCTAAGAGACAATAGGAGACAAGTGATTGCAGCTTAGCAGAGACTTGGGCTCTCCGTATTCATTTCTATATCATCTATATCCATATCCATGTTCATATCTACTATATATTTATCTATATGGCTTGACAGACAGAGAGACAGACAGACAGACAGATAGATAGATAGTTGACATGGGAATCATTCACATAGACATGATAATTGAACCCATAGGAGCTGATGAGGTCACCAAGTGAAATATTAAAGATCAGGGGTTGATAAATTACATACCAACCAAATCTCAGAAGCTTTCAGTTTTTGTATGACCCATGAGCTAAAAATAGTTTTATTGTATTTAAAATTGTAGAAACCAGTTTTAATTCTTGCATACAAAAATGAGTGGCAGTCAGATTTTGACCTGAGGCCTATAGTTCACCAATTTCTATCACAAAGCAAAAAGAAAACGTGTCCTAGCAGTGGGTCATAGATGACCCACAAGTAGAGGACATAGCAAAGGAAAATGAGAAAGATCAGATAGACAAATGAAAGAAAGAGAAATGAGTAGTAGCATGAAAACATGGAGAGGAAAGAGTATCTAGAAGGAGAAAATCATTAACATCAAATGCTACAAAGGTGACTTTTGACAACTAATAACACAGACTACTTCTCATAGAAGAGAAAGAGCAGGCACATTTGAAACAGAGAAAAAGACAAGAAAATGTGAAATGGTATTTCAAAACATGTAGTAGAGACAGCACATGCGACAGAAGATCAGAAGAAAGAGATTATTTTGCATTTGACTGTTTGGGAAGGTTTTATGAAAGAAGTGAGATTTGAGTTGAGTCATCAAGGATTGGTAACAGTTGGATAGGTGAGAAGGATAATGTGGAGTATGCAGGTGAGGAAACTTAAGGCATAGTTGGCTGACATGTTACAGGTTTCCCCCAGTATTTCAGGCAGGAGCTCATATGGCCTTTCTGTGTTCCGCCTGTGCTCATGTGGCCTACAATCAGCTCTGCTCATTCGGGAGCAAGGACAGAATACGCATCTAATTTTAAGTATCCCCCAATTTCTAATAGTCAGCATCCTACACCTCTGGTATAGTCATACTCAAGGGAAGAGAGAAGGGCACAGAATGTGTTGTAAGTAATATAGCCTTCACTGACAGTCCTACTAACTCATAATTGCCTCAATCCCCCAGAAGCTTGTAATACAGGCTATTGAATGAGACTGTTTTCAGGGAGCTATGTGATAAAGAAGGAGCAAAGCCCCAGGTACACATGGAAAGCCAAAGGAGGAAAGCTTCCAACTTTTGCATTGTTTTGTATCAGGAGAGAAAGGAGAGAGACAACTGTGTGCTTGGGGCTCCTCAGGATTCTTTGGACCTATTCAAAAGCATTGATAAATTGTTTCAGATTTGTTTCAGTTTCATTTTCAATAAATAGTTTCAGTTTCAGGTGTTCTAGGTTGAATGACTCTCTTGGGATTAGTAAAAAATGGAACTGTGGACTGAGAGCTAGTATTTGTGGTCAGAATGACTGAGTCAATATGTTGAGAAAATGAATAATATTGTGAGATGCTAGTGGTTCAGTGAGAGAGTCGTTAGATATGTATCTGAGACATAGCGGTTGAATAGTGACTGAGAGATTATGGAAAAAATTGAGATGGTGGGGTAGGGAGTCCATTTAATGTGCAGGTGATTTCAGTGAGTGCCTGTGGGAGAGTAAACCTATGAATAAGTGAGTGCTAAAGTCTGTCTTTGTTCAAAGTCTGGCCTAATTTACTCTAGCACCCCCCCCAAGGATAGAGACTGGATTTGCAATTTCGTTGACACTGGGAATCCTCAAATCAAGAAAATCCTAGCAATACAGGACAACAGTGTCTGTGCTGTGTACAATGATAAAGAATTTCCTAGAGCAGTACTGTCAAACTCAGAAACAGAGGTTGGTTGGTTGTTGTCCGTTCTCAAAGAGGAACAAAATGATATCACCATAATAAAATGAAGTTTCAATAAAGTTTCGATTGTGGCTGATCAGACCAATATGAGCTTGGAATGCTCTACCACACATTGGGAACAGTCTGTGTGAACATTTGGGGTGGATACTCCAAATTTGCACATCCTACATTTCCTTTGTGCTGTTTCAATTCTGCTTTCCTCATAGAGCACAGAACCTTTTCTTATGTGGGCACATCATGCTGAGTGATCCTGTGCCAGTGTCTCCCATGTTCCACAATCAAATCCAAAGTACTTGAGACGGACCTTGAGAGTGTCCTTGTGTCACTTCTTCTGACCACCATGTGATCACCTGCCCCATGTGAGTTCTCTATAAAATAGTCTTTTTGGCAAGTATATATTTTGCATCCCAATAGTGTGGCCAGTCCATCAGAGATGTGTTCTCTGAAGCATAGTTTGAAAGGTTGGCAGTTTAGTTCAAGCAAGGTCCTCAGTGTGTTATCCTGCCAGGTGATATTCAAAATCTTTCCAAGACAGTTCAAATGGAAGCGATTCAGTTTCCTGGCATAGTACTGGTAGACTGTCCATGTTTCACAGGCATGCAACCATGAGGTTAGTGCAAAGGCTCTGTAGAACTTCAGTTTGGTACAGTTTAATACCTCTTCTCTCCCAAACTTTTCTTCAGAGCTTTCCAAACAGTGAGCTAGCTCTGGTAATGCATGCATCAATCTCATTGTTAATGTGTACCTCCCTGGAAAGTATCCTTCCAACGTAAGCAAACTTATCCATGGCATTCAAAACTTCTCCATTTGTTGTAATCAGTGGTTCCACGGGTGGATGGTGTGGTGGTGGCTGATGGAGCACCTGTGTTTTCTTGGTGTTGATTATTAGGCCATTAGCACAGGCAGCAGATTCATACTTTGTTGTATCTCAGCTTTAGAGGCTGCATTGAATGCACCATCATCTGCAAACAGAAAATCATGCACCAACAATCCCATCTTGGCTTGTAGCCTTTTCAACTTGAGGAACGTACCTACCATCAGTATGGTAGTTGACCTTCATGCTGTGTTCATCCTCGTTGAAAGCATTTGACAACATGACTGAAAATATCATGCTAAAAGCAAGGGAAACAGCCCTGTTTCATTCCACTGGTGACTGGGAAGGCTTGAGAGCATTGTCCACTATCCAGAACCTGGGAAAACATGCCATCATGAAATTGATATACAATGCTAATGAACTTATCTGGGCAACAAAATTTGACATAATTTTTCATAAGCCCTCACAACTAACTATGTCAAAGGCCTTGGTCAGATCTACCAATGTGTACAGACCTCTCTTCTGCTCCTGGCATTTCTGTTGGGGTTGTCAAGCAGCAAACACAATACTGATTGTTTCTCAGCACTTTCTGAAGCCATATTGGCTCTCAGGTAGATGTCCATCATCTAGGTGAAGGATCAGCCAATTAAGGAGGACTCTAGCAAGAATCTTGCCCCCAATGACTAAGAGAGAGAGAGAGAGAGAGAGAGAGAGAGAGAGAGAGAGAGAGAGAGAGAGAGAGAGAGCCCCCTGTGATTGTCTCAGGACAATCTATTTCCTCTACCTTTATAGAATAGAGATGGACAATGGAGGCATCCTTGAACTCCTGGGGGATAACTTCCTCTTGCCATATAACCTGAAATATTTCAGTCAGCTTTTATATGAGCAATGGTCCCCCCACCTTGTAAATTTCAGCTGGAAGAGAATCAGAACCAGATGCTTTGCCATGTGAAAGGAGCCTAATGCCCTCAAAACCTCCTCAGTCGGAAGTTTAGCTAAGGAAGGATTGACTTCATCCTGAGGGAAATGGTAATGGCCTGAGCATTTATTGACAATGGCCTGTTGAGAACACTTTGGAAATGTCCATCCCATCTTTCTAGGATCATGTCTTTATCATGTGGCTCCATCAGGACTGAGTAGCTGTGATGCACCATAGGTTTTTGGTCCACAAATAGCTTTTAGGGAATCATAAAATCTCCTTGGATTGTTAGTCAACATAAAACTGAATTTCATCTGCCTTCTTACTGAGCCAGGAATCCTGCATCTCTGTAAGCTTTACTTATACTTTACTTTTGATGGAATTAAATGCTGCCTTCTTAGAGATAAATGAACTATCCTGCTGGTAAATCCTGTAGAGTTCTCATTTTTCATTTATTAACTTCTGGATTTCTCCATCATTTTCATGAAAGCAGTCTTGGTGTTTGCAAGTGTTCTGACCCAGATGAGCAAATGCAGTGCTGTACACCAAATCTCTGAAAGCTGCCCACTCCTTTTCTGCTCCACTGTTGCCAACTGTGTGTTGGCTCAACTTTCCCTCCAAGTTAGGAAAAAACTGTTCATACTCAGAGGAGAACTCTAATTTGTGGACATTAATTCTTCTGGTAGTTATTTTGCCTTGAGGGCAGCGCTTTTGATGAATGTAAATATTTGGCCTGGAAAGGATAAGTCTATGTTCCGTCCAGCACTCTGTACTACACACTGTTTTTGTCACTCTCACATCTTGTCTTTCTCTTTTCCTTATAATCACACAGTCTTTTAGATGCCAGTGTTTGCTGCAAGGGTACATCCATGAAATTTTATTGTGTTTAAGTAAGCAGAAAACAGTGTTGGTGATGAGAAGGTCTTGTGATACACAAGTCTTCAGCAGTAAATGACCATTGCTGTTGTTTCCAACTCCATTCCTACCTTGGACTCTCTGCCATGTCTGGTAATCTGAGCCTACTCTAGCATTAAAGTCACTCAGAATGATAAGCTTGTCCTCTTTTTGGCACATTGATGATAAGGGTCTCTAGGTCTTCATAAAATTTTTTTTTTTACTTCATCAGCATTCTTCATGGTGGGAGCTGAGGTGCTGATGATGGTGGCATGGTGTTTTCTTACAAGTGGCAATCTCATTGCCATGAGCCTATCCTTCACTCCTTTTGGCAGGCATACCATCTTGCTGACTAGATTAGTTTTGATTGCAAAACCTATGCCAGCTTCATGGTGGTCCCCTTCATTGCAGTCACTCTAGAACAATGTGTATCCAGCTCCAACTTCAGTAACCTGGCCTTCATTTGCCTGCCTTGTTTCACTCAGTGCTGTTATTTGGATGCAATACTTGTTGAGTTCTCTTGAAACAAGAGCATTTTGTCTTTCAGGTCTACTGGATTTTGTGTTTTCTATAAGTGTGCACCTGTTCCAACGTGCCTATGGTGAGTAGACTCATCTTTGCAGATGTTTTTGTGCATTTTGTACATTTTTTGTGCGTTTCAACTACAGAGTAGGATTCCCCACTTGCTATGGTAATCAGACCAGGTTTGAGTAAGCAGACAATTTTTGGGACACCTTTTCTAGCCCTTTCCCCTCACTAGGAGGTGAGCAATATGATCCTTAAAAGGCTACTCAGACTCCCTGGGGGCTGCCGAGTCCCACTGCTGCTGCCAGCGAGAAATGACCTTATGGCCTGAGTCTCCTGGGTGCAGGGTTTTGACTGCAGCTCCCAGTGTATCTTCACCTGCTGCTTCATCACTTACTTATTGCCACAGGACTTTGAGGTATAATAGTAAAATGGTATGAGTGATATCCTTTGATTCATGAGTAAATTGGGTTTAAGTGAGGCAGAGTTGCATGGAGTTGTCAGCCTCATTCTCTTCTCTAGAGTCATCACAGTCCTGCGCAGGACAGAGTCAAGATGACTGGAGATGACTCAGGGTGCAGTGGATGACCTTGATGTCTTCAGTGTCTAATCAAGCTCTAAGCACTCCACATTACTTGCTTCAGCTGCTTTCATGGCTGTTGTATTTGCAATTTCATTGATACTGGGAACCCTCAAATCATGAAACTCCTAGCAATACAGGACAGCATTGTCTGTGCAGCATACAATATTAAAGAATTTCTTAGAGCAGTCAAACTCAGATAGAAACAGAGGCCACTAATTCATACATAAAGAACCCTATGGATTACAAACTGACTTAGATTTAAAATGTCATGATATGTTTTATTGTATTTTTACTTTTTGCATTAAATATTAACAATAATTTTAACCTCATTCAGGAAGGACTTGGAAGTGTTGAGGGTCCTGTGCATGTTTGACACCTCTGACCTAGAGCATCAGGAGGTTAAAGGACATCAAGGCACCCATTCAATATGTGTCAGAGGCAGGAATTGAACTGTCTATCCTGATTCCAAAGCCACTTCTCTATCCACCATACCTTGTAGCCACCCATACCCAGTGTAAACACCAATTAAAAGAGCAGTGATGAAAGGGTTGAAATAAGATTTTACCTTGTACAACATATCTGAATTGTGCCTAGTTCTTTTGGATGAGACTTGGGTAGGGTGTCCAGAAACTGGCTGCAGTGATAGAAGCAATTTAGAGAGAGTACTACCATGGAGGTATCACTTATTCCTCTTGTCATTTTGGATTAGGGGAAGTAGATAGGCATAGTAGCAGTAGCAGCAACTAAATAGTCATATTGTAGCAGCAACAGTTCCCCAGCCCCCTGTCTGAAGCTTTTCAAGTAGATTTACCCTGACCCTCCCTCTCTGGATACAAATAGGAAGATAGGACTTAGAGAGGGGACAATATCACCATCTGAGTACACTGTAGGAAAGGAACACAGTCAGCTTTCATTTCTCTGAGCCCATTGATTGCTTTGTCTTTGGAATTTAAGAGACTAGCCTGGGGAGTAACAAAAGGATGAATGTGTACTGAGAACTAGCTTTTGTACTTCAAAGAGTGTAGTGGCTTGGTCCAAGGAGCTTAGAAAGAGGGAAAGAATTATTGGGAGTGAGAGGATAGTAGTGAATGCTCTGTAAGTCTTTCTCTCAACTACACCTTAGGTCGGCAGGCTGTGTACTAGAAGGCAGTTACTTCTTTCACCACCAGAACTCTAGAGTAAATCCTGGGGAGCTGGGGAGGATATCTTTCCAGTGCTATAGTCACAAGTCACTTTGGGTTGCTTCCATCCATGGTTTCAAGTTGATATCAATTAGCCATCTTGACTTAATTAACTTTTATAAAAGATATTTAGTAAGATATTATAATTGGTACAAATCATCCCCCCTGCCCTGAGTTCAATACATACGTAGTCCAGGGGAAAATATATTTTGAATTGGTGAACACATATGTCAAAGGAGCACCTCACTGATGATAGTTGCTTGAATTCCTTTTGTCCCCTTCATTGGGAATTCAAGGAGTTTTTGTTGAGCATCATGCAGCTACTTTGCCAGGCTTCTTGGTGAGTCTTGAAACTACCTTTCTTGCTTTATTACATCCAGTATATCCTTGACTCCTGATGCGAGTACTGTCATCAACTAGTGTAGGGACACGGTTAGAATACTGATGGAAACCTGAATCTCAGCTTTTCCCTCCTCTTCTATTATTTCTTCTCAAAGGCTTGGCTGGAAGCTTCCACAAGAGGTTTCTAGATGCTTGACTCTCTGATTCCAAATTCATTTTCTGGCTTTATATAAGCCTCATATGGTATGATCAAGTCATCCAACCAATCCAAATAGTCTTCCCATTGCATCTCCTTGAAAGCCTTTGATTAATTCATTACTGATTAATTCATTCACTGAAGGTATTCAGGCTTCTTCGCCCCTATTCTAGTGAACAATTGAGATGTATTCTCAAGAGAAAAAGGGCAAATAATCTTGTTACTTGAAGTGTAATGGGTAATTGATTGATTGACTTGAGATATGAAAGGAGTAAATTTAGTTGTGTCATAGTAAGGAATGCTGAGAGCTATTTGAGAAAATGTCCATGCAAAGTGAGTTGAGGTATACTAAGACAAACATGGAAAATTTCAACTACAACTATACATGGAAAGATTATGTATATAGCCTTTGTTTTCTTTGTCTACCTCAACCCCTCAACAGAATAAATATCAAAAAGATATGATGCAAAGTTACAAATATGATTTTATCCCTATACATTTACATTATAAATTGTCCAAGCTCCCAGTTCTGTTTGGGAAATTATGCTGGCTTAGGGCACAGAGTGACTAAAAGTGACCCACAAATGGGAAGAATTCTCAGTGGTCTCTCTTCAGTCAGATTTTCAATAAAATGGACAGTTCAGAAATGCCAGCTCAGAAGTTATACTCAGTTTTTATGAGTTGAAGATATTCAGCCTCGAAGAAGAAGAGACACTGATGGTATGATTTGGTTAGGGCCATTGATGGCAGCTGATGCCCACAGATTGCAAGACAGAGAGTGTCAGAACATTGAACAAGGTCCTTTAGGTTGAACCTGAGAAGAACATAACTTATTTTCCACACTGGATTATATCTTCTTTAATCTCAGGGCAGCTGCGACATGAAATTTAACTGTGCAACGAAAGCAGTCTTTTTTGCCAGTTAATACTGATTTGTTTAATAACGAGTGATTCTGAGACCCCTTTTAACTTTGGACTTTGTAAACTTTTATACACTATCTAAAAGCTATGGGGGATGAAAGGATGCATGTGAGGCATACCAAACCATTTTGGTACTATAAATCTGCAAGTGCTGACAGAGTTCATTGACAGAAATTAACTGCTTTGCTTTCTTAGAGTTGCTGAGGCATCTCAGATTTAAAAATGAAAACTGTATGAAGCTGTTAATTTCCACTCCCACCCCAGAAATGTATCCATATTTCTAATCAGACTGAATTGATGTACTAGAGATGAGCTATACAATTAGCTATTTCTATCACCAGTGGGAGATCAGTAACTTCATGCGATGTGTTTGTTCACTGTCATTTTTCTTATCCCCTGCAGCTAAACAGAATAGTAACAGAACTCATTTTCCTTCCATACATGCCTTCCCACAGAGGTCTTCAACAAGGCTATTCTTCCCCCTAACTAGTAGGTCAAGCACCTTCTGTGGAATGGTAGGCTCCCACTGACAGTTTCTGCTATTGTCTTTGCTTTCATTCTACCTTGTCATTCTCCTGGTTTGGGCACTGGCTCACCATCTTGAGTTTGGTTCCATCCTTTTAGCATGTCTTGCATCCCAGTCCCCTTTTCCAAAATCATTCATCCAGCTGAACGGAACCATGCCTAGGAGTACATTGACTCCTGTTCATGTCCTACTTCCAATACATGACATTGTACTCTAGGATGCTAAAATACATCCTGTGGAATATACATCAAAATGGGGAGGGGCAGTTCTACCTACTTTGCCTTGGTGATAGTTGCAGGGGTACTTGTGTGTCAAACCTGGGGCTTTTTATTTTTTTAGATAGGTCTTATTCTCCTTCAAACACTAGTTCCCTGAGTTACTTGTCAACAATGCAGTGATGAAAAAGGTGCACAGCATAAGGCCTAGGGTAATTACATTAATTTCCTATACCATAAGGATAACTCTGCTATGATGAATATTATTGTTATTTATTGAAAATCTTATTGCATATGATACGTATGGTTTAATTAATACCAATATGGTGCCATATGAACACTAAATATTAGCTTCCTGTGGATTGCATCTTTAAATACCTAGCGTATATTGTATTCCATATAGTTTATTAAAATGAGACTCATAATATGGAGACTATGGAGATGACTAAAATGTCCTTTGAAAATTCAGTTCAATTCCTCAGTCATGTATTTTGAAACTCTTGTGCTTCAGAATGAAATTCAGAGTCTAGATAAAACATGATTCCTGTCATCATGGAACTTATAGTCTAGTAGTCTGTAGCTACCACTCTAAGGATTCATGCTTTCACCAAGAAAATAAATGGGTCAGTCATACCCAAGAATGAGACAGATGGACATGCCATGTAGTATGATCAATGTGAAACAGCATGACAGTGGATAGAGAGTCAGTTTTGAAGTCCAAAAGACCTAGTTTCAAGGTCTGCCTCTGACCATGCTGACTGTGTAAGTCTAGGCAAGACAGGAAGTTGTACAGAAGATGTCAGCCTGTATTGGTAGGTCCTTCCTTGCCTGGAAATCCCTTCTATCATAAAATCACAGTTCTTGTCTCTATGCCCTGTTCATCTTCTCTAACAGACAAGATTTCAAGTGCAAGCCCAGTTTTTCGTGCTACTTTGTCCTGAAGTGGCTTTTCCCCATTGTTCCAGGTAAGCATTTCTTGCCACACTCCTCTTTCTGTCCTGCAGTTTCTTAGGAGTTTTGTTTTATTGACTTTTTAAAAAATTTGGTTCCCCCTTTCCCTGCCAAAGACCTTCCAAAGATGTTTGTTGTGACAATTAAATTGGAGATGCGAAGACTTGCTTTAAAGCTGAGGACTTTCTTAAGACCTTTAGATAAAGATGCGTCTTCTTCAGGTCTGTTGGATCATTCTCTGAGTGGTACTTTGGGCAAAACAAAAATAATTTGGAGACAAAAAATTTGTAACCGTTATGATCACCTCACATTTAAAGAATTCTATGTGTTTTATAATTGCCGGGCCATCTCCAGTTACCCTAATTGATATCTGGTCACTGGATCCAGATGGCTCCAGAGAAGAGAGTGAGGCTGATTACTTTCCATAGACCTGCCTCATCTAAATTCAGTTCACTTGCAAGTTATGGCATCATCTTCCTAATGTCATGGTTCTCTTCAAGAACAAAGGAGAAACCACAATCTGTGAGTAGTCCAAGTTACCCCATGGGGACCCATGTTCCATGGCCAGTTCCATGGTCAAATTGGGCAACTTAGCTCCTCCTCTCCTCTTTCCACATGGGATATCATGCCCTTACCTGAGGGTACTCTCTTCAGAGGAAGGAAAATTTTGAAGGCTGAAACCTGCCTAGATAGCTTGGAGTTAACTTCCTAGATTTTTTTTCTTAAGGACCATGCTGAAAACCCAATTCACTCTGGCTCTCATTATTTGGTCAACAATAGACTCCTACCCAACCACCACTTTATGTTTATTATTTGGGCCCTGATGGCTCAGAGTGAACACGAATAGCAATTGTTTTTCTTTTGGTCAGAAAGAGGGTCCTCCACAACTAATTGGATTTTTTTTTAATTAAAGGGGCCATCCCTTGGCTCACTTCTTAAACAGCCCTAATCACTGAATGAATCGAAGTGGGAACTGAGAAAGACCTTAGCTTAAAAATGCCAAGGTCTCTCGCTGCATACTGGGATATTTGCAGTTGTCTTGACTGATATCTTGTCATTTGTGAGTGGTGTGCTGGCTCTAGAAAGAACAATATAAAAGCCAGGAAAGCTCTTATCTTGTTTTACTTTCTTATGAAAGGATAACTCCATAAAGGAGCATGTAATAGAAGGCTATTTATTTCCCGATTCAAATTTCCCTTTTGTTCCCCATTGGCTGCATGCAACTTCCCGAACCACCTATTCCATGTTCTTCTCTTAGATGTGTTTTCCTCTCTTGTCATGCATCACATGTGAATTTAAATTAACTAATTCCACCCTGGGGGTGTGTTGGATAATATTAAACAGGTTATTAAACATGTGTACAAGCTTCTGACCTTTTGATTAGAAGCCTGGTTCTTCTAGGTCACAGCTCTAGTTGGAACTAATTGCTTCTAATTTACATTCTGTTATCTTTCCTGCAAAGTTGGGAATGTAGTGTTAAGCCTGTGGAAGCAGAATTCCTTCTTTTGTTTCTCACACACTGGACCCAGATGGCTCTTGCAGAGAAAGTGAAGCTGGTGACTTTGCCCATTTCTCCCTCATTTAAATCCGATTCCCTTGCAAGTCATGGCATCATCTTCCTGATGTTATGGTCCTCTTCAAGAATGAAGGATAAACCATAATATTGAAAAGAGAGATAGGAGAGCTGGTTCAAATTTGAAAGAATTCACTTGGACCTTCTCTATAGCCAAAGGGAACTTTATTGACGAAAAAGCATTGGGCCTGAGATTTACAAGGAGCTAAACAATGGCAGTGATATAGGAAAAGGACTAGATTTATGTACAAAGAAAGTGATGTAATTTTAGGATTTCTTATGGGGGTTGCAGATTTTAGGGAGAGGATAAGTACAAATAAGGTAAAGAAGATGTTTGCTTACAAGATAAGGATAAGTTGTCAAGGCACAGGATGAGGAAGATGAATGACAGGACAGGGAACACAGGATAAGGGGGACAAAAGCAATTCTTTTGATACATTTGATACTTTGATACATTTGATATATTTTTGATACTTTGCGTAGTATTTCAAGATAAGGAGAAAAGGGCATTAGGATACCCTCAAGTTACAGAATGGTCTGTAGAATGAGCCTCAAACCCTCTTAAAGAGCCTGGGAAGGTGAACCTTATAGGGCACTGTTTGTATCCACTGTTTGTATCCATCATTACAGTCCTTTAGTATTAAAAGAAATTTCAGACATCACCTTGTCTATTCTTTCATTGTCCTTCTTTGTCTGAGCAGAGTTGCCTTCCATTCAGGAAAAAGTAGAGGTAAGGGGACTGAAAGGCAAGTCTATAGAAGCAGACCATGACAGAAATTAGGTAGGTGGCACTAGCACCTCACAACCTCATTTAAAAGCCCACAGTATTTTCCTGCTTACTGAAAGTAATAAGCTATTTGTACAACTTTTGTAACTGGTTCTGATAATTCTATCTTTGGCTCAAAACTAAGGATTCTTCCCTGTGCTTTTGCATTTGCTTATTTTATAATTGCTTGCTTGCTGTGGCTTACTGCAAGAGCAAGTAGATAAGCACATTGCCTCTGGATCCTTTTTAGAGGATCTTCTGAAAAGTTAAGGTCAAGTTTCTTTACAAACGATGTCATAATATCACAGGATCTTAGATTGAGATTTGGAAGGGGCTTAGTCCATCTAGTCCAATTTTTTCATTAGACAGATGAGTAAACTGAGACGCAGAGAGTTTGGATAGTTTTCCAAAGTCACATAGGTAGGAAGTACTGATGTTGAGGTCTAAGGGTGTTGACAACCCCAAAATTCAAGAACAAATGATACAGGTTCTGCCTTGAATGAATTCAACCCAACCCTTCTTTCAGTCAGAGACAAGGTTTATTAAAACATCAGCTGGAGTGGATGAGATTTTAAGCTCACTATCTATGAGGTTTGCATTGTAATGGTAATTTAAATGGGAAGATCTTTTCCATTCATTAATAAGCTGATGTGACCTGCCTGGGTGCCATGGAAGCCTGAGTCACATGAGTCTATGGTAGAAGAAACTTGCTGAACAAATGGAAGAGGAAGGGGTGGAGCAGAGCTGAAAAGAAATGAATCAGAGATCGTCAGAGCTGGAAAGAACTCAGGCAAGCTGACAGCTAGGCTTGTGAGTGTTTATTTGTGAGAAGACCTGATAATGTGCACTGACTTCTTGGTTGCTATGATGAATTTCTTTGCTGCTATGATGGATTTGGCTTTCTGGTATCTGAGTAAATGTTTTGGTTCTGTCTTCCATGTGGAGAGTCTGCTGTATTTCACGATTCAGAGCTGTGCCAGCATATTCATAGCTGCTGTAAGTGCTGTGAATATCATGAATTGGTGCTACACAAGCAGACCAGATTCTTAAAGAATCTGAGCAATTTAATGGGAAAGAGGGATAAGATGGACCTTGTATATAATGGTCAAGGAGTGGGTCTAGATGGAATCAAGGACTGGTGGTCTAAGGTAAGGTCTGGGGTAGACAATAAAGGTCACAATAAAAGGCAATTGAAAGGATGACTGGGATGGGCTGATGCCTCAGGCAAATGTCAGGGACTTAACCAAGTGGTTAAGGGAAAGTTCAAGGAAAGTTGGGGAGGTTCCGGGTATACACCTCATCAATGCCAGGTAATACCTCAGTAGATATATAGGGCATTCTTAGGGTTCTTACACCTTTTCTTCCCTAACCCAAATTCCTGGCTATAGGACATTGATTTTTCATAGAAGGATTAGATTGTAAATTCCTTGAAGACAGGGACTATCTTTTGCCTCTTTTTGTATCATCAGTGCTTTGCACAATTCCTGGCAGACAGCAGGTTCTTAATCAGTTTCTTAATTGATTGAGTTCCAAAGAGGTTAAGAAGTAATACTAGCTGATCTCTAAGGTCTTTTCTAGCCTTTTTCAGTCCAAGATTGCAAAGACAAACCTCTGACTAGGACAAGAGTCTCTTGACACCCAGTCTAGAGACTTTTTAGCACACAATATTGCCTGTCTGTTTATAAGATGATTTTGCTTCAAGCTAAGTGAGATTTAAAATCCTGCTCTTGGGAAGATTGCAAAGCTATCACTGGAAACAGCCTCAAATGGACAAGTACTGTTTATGAAGGCAAAACTCCCTGCTTGGTAATTTAAATGTTAATTCCCTGGAACTTTTCCAGGTAGTTTGAAGATTAAACCTTGGCCAAAGAGCTGCATCTATTAGAGGAAAGCCCCAGACTCAGTTGTTGCTTAAGTAGAGCTTTTTAGACCATGAAAAGAGAAAATTAGAGACCTCTAAAAGATGGCTCATGGAAGACCAATCATCCTTTCATCTCACATCAATAGCAACATTTCTCCCTTCCTCTCTGGAGCATTAGAAGAGCTAGTGCGCTGTTGAACCAATTTTATTTGTTACTTAAAACAAACAAGCAAACACATCCTGTGTCTTTACTTGGAAGGAATATCCATGTCACAAGCCAGTTGTAGTGAGGACAGGCCCTGAGAACTCTTCTCAATTAGTATATCTGCTGAAACACACCTGAAATTAGCTCAACAATCTTCTCTACTGTTTGGGTGCTGGGGGAGTGGGGTGGGTGTTCTCAGTATCCACCAAGTAAACCATCCAGATGAAAACTGAAAATAATAGAAGTGATTGATTTTTTTTGTCTTCTTGAAGTCAAACATATGAGAACTGGGAAATGTCCATATTGTTATTAATTATTATTAACATGCTTACTTTTCATCTAGTTGGTTGGTTTCATGCTCATATAGCCTTAGCCTCGTGAGTCTAGGGTTGTTATCTATTCTTATTTTATAGTTTCAGGTGCTGATAAAGACTCAAAAAATGGCAATGAACTTTCATCTTATTATTTCCCCAGTTCTCTATTTTCTGATTTTCATTTTGAAAGTTATTATTGATGCTTTAAAAAACATACACACATCACAGTCACTTACAGATATGCCTCTTTGTTTCCCACACTGCCCTACCCCCAGGGAGTTTTCCCTTGTAACAAAGGAAAAATGATATAGTCAAAATGTATTAACTGTGTCTAAAAACATATACACCATTCCTTTCCCACTTCTCCAATGAAAAGAACAAGTTACATTTTTTTTGAACGCTCTTTGATGGCTATGATTTTGGTCTCTTCAGTTCTTAGTGAAACTTTTCCTTCCCGTTCTCATGAGAACAAAATATAGAATTTTCTCTCTTCCCCTCCTTCACATTTTCTTGCTAAAGGTCACTGCATAGACTTAATCCCTCCTCCACCCCCCAATATAATTCAGAGAGGAATTTTTTAAAGTCCTCTTTTTAGAAAGAACAAGAATGAAGAATTTTTAAAATTCACTTTTAGAGAACTTAGGTTATGCAGAGAATGGGAGAACAATTTTTAATTATACAAAACTACCTTTTCTGAAGTCTTTTTTGAGTTATATTTCTATTTTTAATGTACCATTTAAATAAATCCTTCATTTCCATAGCTGTGGGATTTCACTCAGCCCTGAACTTAAAAACCAAAGTGTTCAAGAAAGAAACAGATCATGTTGTCAGATTGACATTCTTTTCTCCCAACTTCCTACCCCAGCTGAATGATTAAAGACACATAAATATGTATCCCCAAGGTCTATTTACTCATCCTACATACTAAACAAGATTATGGGGCTAAGGTTTGACATTTCTTGTTTAAACACATGTTACTGACATATGTTATTGTTTGACTTTTCAGCTGGTTAATGAGTAAATAATCCAAATTGCAGAAAGGTCACCAAATTGGACTTAAACTTGCTCAGAAACTCTGAGAATCTTGAGTACATTTAACAATATTTTAAACATTTTTTTTTTTGTGATCACAGTAAAGTCAATAATAAAAATGGCTAGGACTTATATGGTAAGGTTTGCAGAACACTTTAGAATTATTAGCTATTTTTTTCTTCACAACAATTCTGGGAAGCAGGTGTTAGTAGTATCCCCATTTTATAGATAAGGAAACTGAGACACAGGGTGTGAATTGCCCAGGATCACATAGTAAATGTCAGAGGCTGGATTTTAATTCAGGTCTGTTTGACACCAAGTTTAGCACTCTGTTCATTGAGCCACCTAATAGTATATGATCAATTGCTTATTTTTCTTACGACAACCCTGAGGAGTAGGTACTGTTGTTATTCTTATTTCTAGATGAGGATACTAAGGTAGACAGAGGTTAAGTGATTTGCTTAGAATCAGATAACTAGTATGTGTATGAGGCAGGATTTGAACTCAGTTCTTGATTCCAGGTTTAACACTCTATCCATTGTGCCACTTAGCCTTAGTAAACAGCCTACATTCAAATAGGGTTTCTTGGTAATAAAACACCCTAAACCCATGAGAGAATAGTTTGATAGTCTAATTATACATACACAAACACAAACACACACACACATACACACACTCATATATATATATATATATATACATACATATATGTATATATACACACACACATATATATATATCCACTCATCCATCCATCCATCCATCCATCCATCCATCCATCCATCCATCTATCTATCTATCTATCTATCTATCTATCTATCTATCTATCTATCTATCTGTCTATCTGTCTATCTGTCTATCTATGACTTAGAAAGGTTAAACAAGTTGCTTAAGGTTACATAGTAAGCAGCTGAGCTGGAACTTTAAAACTAGAGCTTCTTTTTTCAAAGCCAGTGCATCTATATCATGTGGGATTTACAAAGCCAAGGTTATAGATTTAATTCTTGCTATCCTTAAATTAATCAATCAATCAATTAATTAATTAATTAACTAAATTAATTAATTAATTAAATTAATTAATTCCTTAAATTAAATTAATCCTTAAATTTGTTCTTATTTTGCATAGAACACTCTAGTTTTATAAACTATCAGCCTCCAAGTCATGCTCCTTCCTTTCCTAAAATGTTCAGCCCTCCTTACCACTAAAACCACTACTCTCATACTCAAGAACTAATTATGCTTAATCATGCGCACTGATGATCCTTTGGGCAAGATAGGTTCTCAGTTCACCAATCTCAACTCTCCTGGCCATAAGCTTCATTCCACCTCACCTACCCGCAGAAATGCAAATTGAGTCTCCTCCAGATTAAGGCTGTATTATCTTAATCATGCCCTCATCAATGCATAGCAGTCTTTTTGTTCCTCCTTGATTAACTATCTTGCCTTTCTCAGTGCTTTTAATCTTTGCTCTATTCCACTCTTATCTTCATATCTCAGGCAGATGATCTGACTCCCTTTACTGAGAAAATCAAGACTATATGTCACAAGCACCTTCATGTTGCCTCTGCTACCACTCAGAATTTTTCTGTCTTCACTCACCCTCTTTACTTCTTTACCACTTTCATTCTGTCTCCAAGAAACTGTTGCTAAATCTATTCTCCCTGTTCACATGCTTGCTCCCATCTCTTTCTACATTTTCAAGAGTTCACTCATTGATTATTCTCCTTCTTTTCCATCTTCATTTTCTCTCCAGGTAAAGCCTCTTTCTTCACTGCTTATAAAGATGTTCGATTCTTCTCCATTAAAACAAAAAGCTCCCAGTTCCCCAAACCCCCAAACAAACAGAAAAATTCTGCACTTGACCCTGTTAATCAATCAAGGTATCACTCAATATCTTTTCCCCCCTTTCATTGTAAAACTCTAAGAAAGAATAATTTACAGTCATTGCCTTTACCACACTAGCTACACACTTAAACTCTTGCTATCTGACTTATGATGCTGCTGCATGGATAAGACAACTTTTTAAAATTACCAATTATTTCTTTACTTATAAAATTTGATAAGATTTTCCCAGTCCGATCCTCCTTGACACTACTGACCATATACTCCTAGTGAGTACTGTCTCCTCTTTTGGCTTCTATAATTCTCACTCCTGGCTTTCCTACCTGCCTGTGCATTGTACCCCCTTATCATGGGTGTACCACATGACCCTTCTCTGGGCTTTTCTCTTCACTCCTTTTATCTCTTTGTTGATATCATCTGCTCCTGTGGATTCAAGTATCATTTCTACTAAGATGACTTCCAAATATATTCCTGACCTTCTTTGAACATAATTTTATATAATCGGCTTCCAATCAAACATAGTCTTCTGGATGTTTTGAACTCAACATATCCAAAATCAATCTCATTTTACTTTCCCTCCTAAATATGCCCATATTCCTCGTTTCCCTGTTTATGTTGGGGGCAATAATGTTTCTTCTAGTCATTGTGTCTCTCCCTCTCCCTCCCATGCAGAATCAATTGCCAAATCTTACTGATTCAATCTCTGCAACATTTCCACTATCCTTACCTTTCTTTTTACTCTCACAGTTACTGTCCCCATTTAGGCTTTTATCTCATCTGAACTACTATAAAAGGATGTCATTTTCCTCTCCTCCCAGTCTCTCCCTTCATATTTCACACAACAGCATTCCTGAGGCACAGGTCAGGCCATGTCATTTTTTCCCCCCATTTTATGTCTTCCCCATTACCTCAAAGAGAAAATACAAACTACCCAGCCTGGTATTTAAGACCATCTAAGATATGGCTTCAACTTCCATTTCCAGAATTATTTCATATTGATTCCCTTCATGTACTATATATTCCAACATAGTTAGACTAGTAGTTGTTTCCTGAATTCTACATGACATTTCTTATCTCCGTGCATTGACACAAGACATCTCTTGTGTCTGGAATTAACTTTCTCCTCATTCTCAATTTTCAGAATCAGATACCAGTTCACTCATGAATGGACAAAATGCTGAGCCTGGAGTCAGGAAGATTCGTCTTTCTCAGTTCAAATCTGGCATCAGACACTTACTAGCTGTGGGTCCCTGAGAAAATTCTTTAACCCTGTTTTTCCCAGTTTCCTTATCTGTAAAAATGAGCTGGTGGATAAAATGACAAACCACTCTGGTATCTCTGCCAAGAAAACCCCAAATGAGGTCACAAAGAGTCAGAAACAACTGAAAAATGACAGAACAACAGCAATAGCCAGTTCTTCTGTAAAGCTTTCTCTAACTCTCCCACCCCCACCACACCACACCAGTATTTTCTCTATCCTCAAATTTCCTTGAATGTAATTAACTGCTTTCATGGTCCATTTTCCCATTTCACAGAATACAAACTAATTGAAAGACTGTTGTTTTTATCTGTTTCCTAGTATCTAGAATAGAGCAGGCACTTAATAAATTATGAATATTTGTTGGAGTTGATTTTTCTTGGTCACAGAATTTACCCTCAACTTCTTGGCTAGTCACTTGGAACATTCATGTCCCATTGTTGACCATGCAAGCTTAAGTGAGAAGTACGATTTTAAACATTTCCAAGTTACTGACACTTCCATGGTTCTTTAGAGCTTATCAAATACATTATATACATTATCTTATTTGGTTCACACAACATTTCTCTGAAGTAGGAAATGTAAGCACTAATTACTATAAACATTTTATATGGAAAATGAGACTCAGCGAGGTTAAGTGACTTATTTGTGGTCATGTAAATAATAAGCATGCAAACTTTGGCTGAAAGTTCAGTTCCTGGGTCTCTAGACTGATGTTGTTTCCATTAAACCCTGCTGTCTTACCTAAAGTATTTGATTTTCATTGTCTTAATTCATAAAATATTGGAATTGGAAGGAACTTCAGAAGTCATCTAGTCCAACCTATATCTGAGCCAGAATGCTCTCTAATAGCACAACTGACAATTGGTTGAAGACCTCCTGTGAGAGTGAGCCCACTGCATTCCATTCCACTTTTGAGGCAGCTTTAACTGTTAGGAAGATTTTTTTAAAATCAACCCACTGGGGTCAAGCACAACAAGTCAAATCCCATTTCCATGTTACTTTCCTCCAAAAACTTGTAGACTCCTTTCATGTTACTCCTATGCCTTGATTTCTCTACAATAAAGAACCACAGTTCTTAAGTGCCACCTATGTGCTAGGAACAGGATGTAAAAATAAGAAACTGTGATGGTTCCTCTCCCCTTGACCCAATACTCTATTACATTGTTGTTGGAACAGGGAGGGATTAAGGATTTGAAGACCACAGTAAAGAATAGTTTTTAGAAAAGTGAGGCAGAGGAAGAAATAAAAATTATGAATAGAGATGGTAATTTCAGATCATGGAGGAAGCATAGTTTAGTGTGATGATAGGATAGAAGGTACATTCATCTCGGTCAATAGGTGAGATAGAGTCAAGGTATGGCCAGAAGAGTAGAGAAGATTTTTGAACTGAGAATCCAGGGTGCCCAAAAGGTCATTAATTGTATAATGGAAAGGAAATCTAGATTTTTTAATAAAGAAGGGTGAATAACTTGGATGCTGCTATGCTGTATTCCTCCATTTCACACACTCAACGGTCTAACAAACTGAATTTCTTGCTTTTTTCCTATGTATGATACTGCAAGTCCTGTCTCTAACTGAAAGACTCCCAAGCATGGAATGTTCTCCCTCCTCTGCTCTACTTCTTATAATCCTTTTTCATCTTCCAAGCTCAGCTCACATACCACCCCTTGTTCTCCCTAGTTGCTTTTGCTCCTTCCTTCTAATCATCTTGTATTGATTTTGTATGTGTAACTCCGCTGCCAGGGAGATTACTACAGTTTGTGTGGTCCATATACCCTGGAAAACTTCAAATCCTTTTGATGTCCAGTGGCCTTTGAAGCTAGAACTAGAGAAAGAGAAAGTTCTCTGTCTATGTTTCTGCTTCTCCCATTGAGCTGGTAGGGGAGAGGTATTAGACATATCTCTCTGCCACACTAAACTGAGATCACTGCAAACCATTATACCAGGAGGAAAAATTAAGTGCTGACCACGATCATATGGGCTAGTGAGCACAGACTGAAAAAGAAAAGATAGGAGATCAAGTTGAACCAGCAAATCAGATTTGGTAAGAATAACAGATCTGAGTCCACAGCACTTTTTACCTCCTTACTTCCCAGGAGTGTTGGTCACAAAGCTGCTTTCAGTTTTCTAACCTAATCACTCACTTTTCATTTCTCCTCCAAATAGTGAAGAAGTGTGGAGATAGAAGAGATTCAATCCCCAGGCTCTGGTCATTGCTGCCTATAATTGGAAACCTTGTTCCTTTACAATGCTTATCTGTGTGCCTATACTATTTGAAGCTTTTAAAAGTGCATGACTATTTACAATGACTTTTATCTAACTTGTAGGTGTATGGTTCCAGATTAAGAAAATGGAAGCCAACCTCCAGCAGAAGGTGATTTTCCTCAATTCAGGCTGGCTTAGGAGGCAATGAGCCAATTACCAAGTGAGAATTTCAGTGATTTTTTTAAAGTAATCTTTGAATACACATATTATGCACTGACTGTCTTTATGAACCTGGAAAAAGACTTAAGGAAGTGAGTGAATAACAAGAAAAAGTGAAAGTTGGTGAATTTGTTTAAGCAATCACCTACACAGCACCCATATAAACCCAACTTGGCACTATCTTTCTGTTTCCATCTCTTTGTGTATGTGTGTTCATATGTATATGCCATCCTTATGTCATCTATGGATCTGTATAGACAGTTATATTGATACAAATATCAATAATATTTACACTCTTTCTAAAACCTTTTCAGGTTTGAAGATTTGTTCTAAATTGACAATACAATGCATACAAAAACACACATATATTCAAAGATGCACATATGTGTACACATGTCACCCCCATGCTACATACAAACATTTATACACACAATACATGTCTTTCCTGACAGAATGTAAGATTATTGAAAGCTGGGACTGCATTTTTTTTGGCCTTTTTATTCTACCTCTTAACATTGTGTCTGTCACATAGTAGATGTTCAAGAAATAATGATTTTTTTTTATTTTAGTATATGAGGGATAGAGTATATTGAAGAGAAGAAAAAATACCCTCAAAATATCCATTTTTTTAGTATATTGTGTCATTCATCAAAAGATATACTGGTTAATTCAACTGATTCTGAAATACTGTTCATCATCTGTTGCCGGCAAATCTCAAAAAAGGATTAAAGTTAAACATTTTGCCTGCAAGGAACATGCCAGGTTTGTTACATATTTAAGAAATGATAAGGAAAAGCTAGCACAGAGACAAAAAGCACCTTTAGAAATGAGGGCAATATTTAATTTCTGTTAAGTAGCTCCCACAATAATCTCTTTACCATGGGTGTTAGGAGAAACACCAAACCTGAAGAAAGTAGAAATATCCACCAACTGGCTTCTGATAGTTAGCAATGGAATGGAGTTATTCAGTCACTAACTTGAACCCATACTGTGTGTCTATTGTGTTCTTGCGGAGCTACAAGAGGTCATTCTGTTGTACCAGTTAATTTCAACCCCCCTTACTTAAAAGGAATAGTTAGTTCAACTGATGCACATTTCACTGAATTCACAGATCAATAAACCACTTGGAGAGAAGTAAAGTGTGAGTCTGATGGCATAGTCTCCTCTTAGAAAAGAAATAATATAGCAATGAGATGTGAAACCCCCAATGGTGAGTAAGGCTGCATTCCCTTGGCAGGCAGGCAATAACTTGCGAATAATATCTCTAGGCTGCAGGATGTGTCTCTGAAACCATTTAGCAACAGGATCTGAATTTCTTAGGAAGACTTTTTGGCATATTCAAGGTTAAAAGTCTAGAGATTTCAGTTCAAATAAGCTTTTAGGGTACAATGAGGAGATTGTGAGTGAGGTACCAGGAAGGAACACAAGTGCCCAAAGGTCACAAATCAGTCAATTTTTACTCACAGACATTCAGACACAGTGGATGGTTTGGGATATGTATCCAGAACTCTAGGCCTCTGTCACTAAATCTGGTTGTCATTACTTAACAAATCCACAGGGACCAAGTAGGAAGAGGATCTTAGGGATGGCCAAACAGTAAGCTACTCATCTGTGACCTTCCCTCTTCCCTTTACTAACCACAAGGCCATTGGGAGTAGGAACATTTAAAAAACAACCTGATTTGACCATGAGGGTCTTTTATACTTTCAATACCTATATGAAGTTTCCCAAAGTGGCTTTGATTAGGAAAGTCTTGTAGGTCTTGCTAACTTAAACCAGATATTGAGTAGATGGTGACTTCACGATACATAGGCAAGTGAATTAGTTATCGAATATGGCGTCACTTTGATTTCCTAGGGTGTATCAATAGGCCAATCCTCTTAGGCACTAGGTCAGAGAAATAGAAAATGAATTACTCTGTTTTTATTATGCATGACCAGACTCTTATAGATATAGGTTTGGCTATTATTATTCCTTTATAAATAAGAATGCATTCAACTTGATCTTTACCCATCAGTCTTCCTGATCCACAATCTTACTGTCTTAAAAGAATTCAGAAAGAACCAATCCAATAAGAATATCAAAGTTCTCTATGAACAACCTAAAATCTATAAGCAGATGACCTTAAATATATTAAAAGTCCTTCCAGGAAATGCAGGCCACACTGCTGAGTATTTTGAGACAAAACACAATTCTGTTGGATTAATGCATTTAGAATTCATGAAAACTGCAATTCTGAAGTGATTTTTCTGTGTGTTATTGAAGTACAAAGAGAGATGGAGAGTTTCTGGCTCAAAGATACTCAGTTTCCCCCACCCCTATCTCCTCAGGATTGAAAACAAGATCCAAAAGTCTTAGTTATGATTTAAACAAATCAGAATTAGTCACTAGTGAGTTAAGCATTTCATTTACTCCACTTGGCAGTGAATAGCATTTTTTGATAATTTGATAATCCACACTTTATATGTACAGGAGTATGCTAGTAAAGGTTTAACAACTAGCTTTCTGGAGGAAGGGTGTATGGAGAATACACTTTTAAACTTACTTTACATAATTAGCATTTTCTTCATTACTTTCTAAGTCCAGACAATTAAAAAAGGAAAACAAAACAAGCTCTGATATGTAGCATTTGATGACTTCTGAAGTGCAAATTGTAATACTAAAAACTTAACTCCCAAGAGTTTATTCAAATGGGATCTTCACAACCTTGTTATATGTATAACTCTCTATATATTATATTTTCCAAGTAGAATGTAAGTTTATTGAGGGTAAGGAACATTTTCTTTCATGTCATACTATAACAAAATTCTTTATATCTCAAGCACCTGAAACCGTGCCTTGCAAATAGTAGAATTTAATAACTGTAAGTTGAACTGAACTGAATTGTGTTAGCAGAGGAGACAGTATAATGCTATTTATGTGGTTATCAGGCAATTGCTAGACACATATTGCTTGTGTAATGGAAAAGTAACACTAAAGATGCCATTGCCTATTTATTATCATAAAAATTGGTGAGCTATTGATGTGAAAGAATGAGAGACAGATGGACATTTTAGGTGGTGTGGTCAAGATAATGAGATTTTTATTTTAAAAAACACGGCTCTCTATATTTCATTTCTACTATTTTATTAGATGTGTTTAGGCCAATACAGCAAAAGAGATTTTATTTGTGAAGAGAGTTAATAGAAAATGAAATAAATGAGATTTACAAGAATTCAGGGTTTTAATTTAACTATACTAAGCAGGGTATGGATTGGACTAGGTAGTTGCTCTTAGATTCTGTGACTGGGCAGATTAGGAGCAAGGACAAAGTTGCATGTATCTAGATACTGAGAAGACCCAGAGAAAGAGCCCTAATCAGAATTTCGAGGGTAGTGGGCATCACATATTTTGATACTCTGAGTGATTTGTGGTTTCATCAGTATGGGTACTTCCTCCAGCGATGCAGATCATAACCCCTTATGCAACATCTCTATACAGTTTGCTCATGTTTTCTCATAAACCCATCAGGGAGAGCTATAGGCCTTCCATTTTTGCTTTCAGCCTCCCAGGGTTATTAAGTCAATATGCTTTGTCAAAATGAGTCCTGTAATATATAAGGCATAAAAAGCAACACTTTTCAACAGAAATGAATTAGGCATAGCCATTGCTTATATCTCCTCAATTGTTTTTATTCAATTTTTAGAGAATGACTTTGTAAAGGAGTAATGGTCCTGACAACTGTGTAGGTCTGTCATGAAAAAATTAGGCTGTGGAATTTTAGTGGTCACTAGGGCTCACTTATGTTGAATATAGCTATCTAGTGTGTTAATTTTAGGAATACAGTACATTTGTAAAAAGAGAGGGGTCATTATTTTGGTAATTGTAGTAAACTCATTTGCCTCAGTTTCCTAAAAATGTAAAATGAGTTGGAGAAGGAAATGGTAAGCCACTGCAGTACCTTTGCTAAGAAAACCCCCAAATGGCATCATGCAGAGTTGGACATAACTGAAAACAAGTGAATAACAAAAATACTAGAGAAAAATGCAAAGTAGGGAAAAGTTAGTATTTCTTTGTCATCCTAGTCCTTTCTCAGGAGGTCCTTTTCTTTACCATTCTCTGAATGTGAAACATATCAGATACTTTTATCTTGTCTCCCTTAACGTCCACTCTGAATGTTCAGATATGGGACTGCCTCTATACCAGGGGCTAGACAAAAATGGCCTCTTGAAGCTAGAGGTTTCAACTGAGACTTTGGGATTTCAATTGATTGCAGTTACCAATTGAGCCAATAGTGTGACTGAGTTTGCTAGAAAGAATGACCATGATCTGAGATCTTATTACTAGAAATATATTATCTAGAATGAAGAAGTAGCAATATCATTGTACTCTCCACTGGTCAGAATATATAGATTGCAGCATCTAGTTCTTGGAAGCACATTTCAAGGGAAACAAAGACAAATTGGAGTATGGAAACTACTGTGTTTATAGGGTAATTTAAAACACTGAGGTAATTTAGACTGGACATTGGAAATTAGAGGTTGGATGACAACTTCTGCTGAAAAAATTGCAAATGTGGATAATCTACCACCTCTCAAGGCAATTCACTATAGTTTTGGACATTTCACAGTATTTGGAAGTTTTCTTTACTGACATTAAGCTTAAATTTGCCCTCTTTGCAACTATTACTCAATGGCTCTGGTTCTGTGTGTAGCAGCAAGGACACAGGAGGGCCTGCTGTACAGGTTCTTAAATCAGCTTTTCTAAAAGAAAAGCAACTTTTGAGGAATCAACAATGACTTTAATCTAGCACATATATCGTTTACTTAGTTCAGGGGGAAAAGTCATCACCCTGAACTTCAGAGAAAATAAAAACGGAAAAATAAAATTCGACAGGGCTTCCAACTGTCTGACCGTGAGTTATACATGCATCAAAGATAAACAGACATTTCCAACTGTTTGCATTACATACATACATAATTACCAGAGAGAGAAGTGTTAACACCTTGGTTTTCAAAAGAGGGGTTGTTAGCAGCTACCCAGAGTCTTGTCTGGCCAAACAAACACTTCCAATGAGTAAGGTCTACAGAAAAACCTCACCTCAGAGTACTTATACACTTTTCACAGCCAGAGAGCATCACAACCCTTGAGAACTAGTGCCTCATTGCAAATTAACAAAAGGTGTGTATCTTCTTGCAAAACAAATATTCTCTAATCAAACTTCCCTATGAGTGGAGAAGATCTTTAACTCATAGTCTCATAGTTACCATTACATTGTCTTCAAAGATGAAATAGAACAAAGCTTCTCTATCTTCTACAGATCTTAAAGATCCTCCTCCTCTGTCTCCCAAGCCTTGTTTTCTTCAGGCTCAATATCCATCATTTCCTTCATCATCTCATTCCTGGAAGCTAACTCTTTTAATGAAGTCAAAGATTACATTTTTTTGACTGTTTCATCACAAACCTCACTTATATTGAACTTAACACCCACTAAAACCTCAGAGTTTCTTTGATGAGTATTTATTGCTATTGAATTTTATCTCCATTTATAGTAGTCTCTCATTTACCGGTATATAACCCTGTTTTTAAAAAAAGCAACAAAATAAGGTTAGTTTGGCAGAACTTGTTCTTGATAGAGCCCTTTGGTCTCTTTGTCACGATTGTTTCCCTTTTGAAATGGTCACAAATCATATCTTTAATATTCTTCTCTAGATTTCCCCACCCTCCCCATCCTCCCAGGAAATGAAGTCACGAGAACTCATAAATGGATCTCTTCTTGAAGCACAGGACAAAAGATGCCCTTTTCCAACCTTGTGGTGCCACTTCCATGTTCAAATGTGTTTCAAATATTACTAAGAGTAGTCCAGCAATCATAGCTATCATTTCTTTCAATCCCCGAGGACATAGAGGATCAGGTGGCTTAGATTTATCAAGGACAGCTACGTTCTTACTGCTTCCTTTCTTATTTTGGATATCAACTGCCTGTTAGTCATTTTTGTTCTGTTATCTCCTGTACAAAAGTAATTTTCCTTAGCAATGAAAACAAAACAAAATAAGCTTTGAGGAGTTCTGTTTTCTTTCTATTGAAAATTGCCATAATTTTATTCATCTCAAGTATAGGTCCCATTCCTTTTTTTAACCTCCTATTTTCTGATATAGTTAAAAGTTCTGACAAGATAAGGGAATGGAATTGTCCTATCTAAGTCTAGTTTCCCCTTATTATCTCAAAACAGAAGAGTATGAGTTAAAAAAGGTAAAAAGAATAATTTTCACATAATAAATAATATTACTATAATTGCAACTGTTCACAAATTTTTTTGAGGGGAGTGGCAAGGGAGAAGTAGCAGTAATGTGGCCAAAAGAAAAAGACAAAGTAACTGATATAAGGGAATTGAATCATCTTAAAAAATGCACCAAGGGAATGAAAGTAAGTCCACAGAGAAACACAGACAAACAGGACAACTTTAAAAGTAATAGGCTGAATTTATTACTTGTTTTCTAGAAGGCAAGCTGTTCTGAATTGAGATTGGTGGTTATCAAATTTGTATATGGAAATGTTCCCTGTCTCTTTGTCTCTCTATCTTAGATTTGTTAAATTCAGAATATAATAAAATTTAAAAAGGAGCTTCAGGTTCCATCAATCCATGAGAAAAATAGCTGAACAAATTGTAGTATAAGAGCATGATAAAACATTACTGCGCTGTAGGAAATACTGAGTATGAAGAATACTGAGAATCATGGGAAGACAACTGCTTCTATTTGTATCCCTAGTTAGTGCTTAGCACAGTCTCTTGGCATAAATAAAGGGTTAATAAATATCTGCTTCCTCTATCTATGTATCTATGCAATCTACATATCTAGCCATCCATCCATCTGTCTGTCTATATATCATCTATCTATTCATCCACCACCTATCTTATCTACCTAACCTGTCTGTATGTCTTTTCTCTCAGTGCTTATCTTCTACTTGCTATAAAAACAAGAGAACCAGTAAAATGGACACTCTTGGCTGCAGATTACTAGGGATAAGAAATGCCTTCTAAACCAATGTTTTATAGACTCAAACATCATTTGGAGCGGTAGCCTCAGGAAAATGGTTTTGACCTCATGTTGGAATGGTGGGAAGTTGTCCTTTCTTCAGCCTACCCCTCTGCACATTTCTGGTACCCTGTGGGTATGTACTCCTATTAGCTATAACTTCAAAGTAGATTACTTTTGAAATATGCATATTTTGAGTGTCCAGATCCCTCTGAGTGTTCCTGGACACATATCATTCTAGTCAGAATTTCTCTGGTTAAGTGTCCATTAGTAAATCCTACCCCATTCCCCACCCTCTTCATAAAAACTAGGGACTTTTTTTAGGATTGACTTGAACTGGCCATAAAACCCATAGGAGAGATGGTGATGAAGTGAGTCACAGAATTTATTACTGAGTCTTTGTTTTTGTACCTTCCCTTCCTTTTGCTTTAGAACTTAAGAGGAAAACAATTCTCTATTTTTTTCCATTAGTCAGGTATGATATTGTAAGTGATTTTTGCCAGTAGATATTTATAGATACACTTTTTGGTAAATAATTCATGATAGCACTTTGACTCTTTGCATTAATCATATTGAACCCTCTATAATACACATGTACACATACATAATGAGGACACATTGGTCAATACTATTTGGGGTTTCCCTGGCAGAGGTACTGGAGTGGTTTGCTATTTCCTTCTCCAACTCATTTTAAAGATGAAGAAACTGAGGAAAACAGGGTTAAGTGACTTGCCCAGGGTCACAAGCTAGTAAGGTCCGATTTGAACTCATGTCTTCCTGATTTCAGATCTGATACTCTATCCATAGATAGACACATAGCTGCCCATAATGAAGAGATACATGCATATACACACATACATATATATGTAGATACACACATATATTAGTTATATATGTTAAAAGAACATATATATATATACACACACATAACAGGTACAGAGTATCCACATATATATCTATGTATTAATTATATGTGTTAAAGGAATGTGTGTATATATATTAGACATTATTATATATTATATAATATGATAATATAATATGTAATATATTATATACAAACATATAATATACAAACATATATAAATATAATAGATATAAAATAATAATAAATATATAATTAATAATAATAAATTAATAATAATAAGTATAATAATATAACAAATAATATATAATATATCATTGTATAATATAATATGTAATAAATGTATATATACATATAAATGGATATATATATACATTTATACATATGCAGTTGGGATAGATACGTATGCTCACACATACAATACAGTTTGGCTGAACTGTAGAGTATGTTTAAGTGGAGTAATGTGAAATAAGGTGCTGGAGAAAGTAGCTTGGAGCCAGGTTGTCGATGACTTAAATTTAAACAGGGGCATTTTTACGTTATTCTAGGGATACTGAAACATTTTGAGCTAGGAGATAACATTGTCAGATAAGTGATTTGTGGGAAAATATATACTATATTTCAGAATACATTTGTGTATATATTCAAATATATCACTAAATCATTTCCAGGTGTGTGTATATATGTATGTGTGTGTATACACAGAGATATATACATGCATACATACACATATATTCCTAAATCACTAGTGGATACACATGCATATAGATATACACATTTATCTCTCCATATACTTATATTTGCATATGTATATATATGTATATTCCTAAATTACTGGTCTGATCATGTTGTCCCCTTGTTCAAAAAGCTCCAATATCCCTGTGATAATATAATAACCAGTTGTTTGACAATTTATATCACACCTAGACTACTTCCTCCCATCATTATACATTACCCCATCTCATGTACTCTACAGCAGTGGTATCAAACTCCAATAGAAAGGGGAACACTAATCCATATATAAGGATCCTTGTGGACCACATATTGACTTAATTTTAGTGTGATATAATCTACATATTATTACATTTTTATTTATTTTTGCTAAATATTTCCCAATTACATTTGATCTAATTCTGATGCACTTGGGAGCATTGTATGTAGCATGTGTTCAACAACTCTCCTCTTCAGTTCAGTCAAACTGTCTCACTTGTAGTTGTCACAAATGGCATTAATTTCCCATCTCCAAGCCTTTTCTGGGTTATCTCCCTGCCCAAACTTCATTCCCTCTTCCCTTCTGCTTCTTGGAATTCCTAGATCCCTTCAAAGCTCATCTCCAGTTCTGCTAAATTGAAGCCTTCCCTGACATCAATTGCTTTCTCACATTCAAATTACCTCACATTTATATTGTATTAAGTGTGATATATACAACTCTGGACATATGGTTCTCTCCTAAAATGTAAATTCCCTGAAGGCAGGGAATGTTCCATTTTTGTCTTTGTATCATCAATGCCTTGCATAACAGCAACTTAATAAGTGATTATTTTTCATTAATTTTTCCCATTAGACTGTTAACTGTTTTCGATTAGTATTATGTTCTATTTTGTCTTTTGTATCCTTATAACCACATGTGATTTGCCATTTTTGGACACTATTTTTGTTATTGGTGGTAGGGACCAAGACCTGGGATTTTATTAATGAAGGCAATTCTTTATATAGAAATTCCCTTGAAAGATGCAGATGAGCAATTCATCTTTAGTTTATAGTTTAATAGCATTGCCTGAATCTCAAAGAGGTTATAGGATCACAGAATTACTGAGTGTCACTGGTAGGACTTGAACCTTGGTCTTCCTGACTCCAAGGCCTGTTCTAATCCACTATACAAACATCAATAAGATATGTGGTTATCTTTTTTTTTTTTCTACCTGTTTTCTTTTCCTTTATTAAAATCTTGCCCTTGATCCTCTGTCAGGGGCAAGAGATTAACATCTAGCTCAGAAGCTGCAGGCTCAGACATTTCTCTCTGAAGGCAAAGAGGTACTGTATACCTAACGAACCATTAGAAACTCATTACCACTGCAATAAAAGGATTGATCCCATCATTAAAACTCCCTTAGAGCTTTCACAATTAACCCATGTGCAATTAAATGTTGGTAGCAAGAGAGTTCATCAATAAATCAACATTTTATATCAGAAGAGAATGATATGAATATGATGCATCATACAGAATTAAAGTGAATTGATGAATAATAAACAAGCAAATGGAAGCCAACTACTATGGCCAGTATTGAATGGATGATTGGGATTGGTGTGGCACCGTTGCATCTAGCCAGAAACCTGCCACTGGAATTGTCTACCCTGCAACTACTAGGGTTAATTTATGTCAGTATGCAAAGTCAAAGGGGTTGCATTGTTTGGTGGAGATGGAAAGTATACTAGTCAGGAGTCAGAAAACCTGGATTTTAGTTCTGGCTTGAGTAGTAACTGACTGTGACACTGGGAAGATTACTTTGAGTCCTTGGACAACTGGAGAGATGGGAAAATATATTTGTTTTTACATACCAAGCTTTCAATCACTGCGGGAAGAGAGACTGGGTTACCTCATGGAATGGTATTGAAACAATGTTCTAAACTGGTGGTATATAACAGAATTGTTGTAATTCCTGACAATGCCTTTCTCTGACTTTGTATAGTAGCCCTTCCCCATCCCCCAATCTTCCTTCACTATACAATTCTGGAAGAAAAACTTGAGAAAATAGAATGCCAAACATACAAAGGATCTGTGAGTTTGTAAAGTGCTCCCATTGTGAGAAACTCCTCCATTACAATCTGTGATTCTATGGATGAGATCTTTAGATTACAACCCTTATAGAATTAATAGATATTAATTGATAACTCCTACTGTATTTTTCATGGTACATAGAGGTTAAACAATTTCCCCAGGGTCCCATGTGGTAGTTAAGCTAAGGTCTTCTTGACTCTAAGCTAAGCATTATATCCATTATGACAATAGCTCCTATAGTGGGAAAGACCAAAAAACAAATGCCTTTTTTTGCATAATAATGATTACACTTTGGGTTTTAAAAATGTTAATGAATAGCACCCTCACTAGAGAAAGATCCAGGCATAATAATAGTTCATTTTATGTAGTCTAGGAGATCTTAACCTATGGTCAGTGATTTTTTTTTTTAGTATTTTGATAACATTTTCAACATAATTTGTTTCCTTTATAGTGCCATATATCTTTCTTGATGCATTTAAAGTTGGTATTTTGAGAAAGGTTGATCAGACTGCCATAGAGGTCCAGACACACACACCAAAGTTAAAAACTCCTTAGGTAGCCTTCCAAGTTTGCAAAGCACTTTCTTTGCAGTTATCTTTTGTGGTGGGTAGTGAAACCTCATCCTCATTTTATGGATGAGGAAACAGATCTGTTGTGAGATAAAGTGACTTGGTCTGGATGATACATATCAAAAGTGGGAATGAAAGTCAGACATCCTGACTCTGAATCCTTTGTTCTTCCCATCCTATTGTAAAAAAGAATAATGAACCTGAAGTCAGGAGACATAATTTGAATCCAGTTTTTTATATTTGCTGTCTGTCTCTTAAATTGTCTGACCCTTGGGTTTCTAATATATAAAATGGGGAATAATCGTACATTATTTACCTCAAAGTATCATTGTGAGAAAAGCACATTGTGATTCATAAATCCAGCAATGTTCTATTACATGTTTAACAATCAGATCCCCCTCATAGTTTGCTGGACACATTTCCAAGTTCAATCTTCGGGATCAACATTTTCTCTAGCACTTTCTTATGTCTAGACAATTAGGAAATCAAACACTGGTTTGCAGTGTTTTTTGATTCTCAAAGACTAAAAACTCACTCTGAAAAAGTAACAATTTAATAGGAAAATTTAACAGGAGCCGCTTTTGATGAAGGCTGGAGAGATAGAGGTACAGGAACTCCAAGAGGAGTTTCCTGCATGGGCTGTCTGGGAAAGAATTCGCAAACTCAAGCATTGTTGAGGTAAAAGTGGTAAAGATTTATTAAGCTTTTTAGAGGGCAAGAGTTCTTAGGGAAACTGCAATTTGAACAGCGTACAGATAAAGTTTATATAGGACATTCTGTAGCAAAATATGTGCCAAATATGCTAACTAGGCGATTCAGGGCAGGATTATGTAATGGTTACTTCTTAAAGGAACATGCCCTTTGGGTATCTATTGCACTGGTATTTTGCCCAGTGTTCATTGGGAAATAGCCCAAGATGGGGGCTAAATGGAGGTGTGGTTTTAGGCCTGAAACATCATTAAGTCAACTAATGGTCAGGACTGGAATATCAGTCTGCTCTCATCAATGTCATATTAGACAAGATAAATATAAAGGAGTGTATGTATAAGTCTAGGATGCATAGATTGGTCAGTGAGTAGTATTGTGTGTTCATCCTTCATTGCCGAAGAAGACCATGCCATCAGAGAAATAATGACATGACTTGCACTTGACTTTGTTTTGAGTGAGAGAAGGCTGTGCAGGTCACCAGCCTCATTTCTCCTCCAGAGCCATCTGAATCCAGTGACCAGATATTCATTAGAATGACTGGAGATGACCCAGGATGAGGCAAATAGCATTGTGACTTGCCCAAGGTCACACAGCTAGTGAGTGTCAAGTGTCTGAGGTGAGATTTGAACTCAGGTCCTCCTGACTCCTGCACTATCCACTGCACCACCTAGCTGCCCCCAGTGAGTAGTAAATATCATTAAGAACCAGTACACAGCCTGTTCAGTCAGTATACAGCTGGTTCAGACTAAGTTCTATAGGTGCAGCTGGCTACTATATCAGGAAAAGAGATAATGGTTGTTGGTGGGACAGACTGTTCTTGGACTGGGGAGAAACTGGGATAGTGTTTTGAGGTTAGGGAGAAATGTGATTTCTAGAGAGTAATGTGATTTTAGAATTGAGATGTTAGCACATGCACCCAAGCACCTCATCAGTTAGAGTTGACTCTAGCACATTCCTACTGTAAACTCTCTACAATAGAACTATTGGTTCTGAGTTTCTACATAAAATTCTTTACATCCCTGAAAAAAGTTCTCTCAAAGTTCACTTTACAAAAGACTATTTAGGGCCACCTCATTTGGGAAGTCTCAATACTAAAGCACATGTATTCAAAGTATTAAGAACTGGTACGGCAGATTTTCTGGACAGGTTCTGCTACGAAAGTTCTCATGTAAGCTTTTTGAGTGTAGAGAGTGTTTCATGCTTGTCATTGACAAGTAAAGTGCTTAATAAACACTTGTTTTTTAATTTCTTAGTCCCTAACGTAAAACTCAGTTCTAATGGAAAGTCTTTGTATGTGAAGACATGCTAATACTTTGCTAAACTTTCTGGTTCCTTTAGGAGAGGATCCTGTCTCTCAGCAGGTAGCTATGTGAGTTAGGTTTGCTTGTTTTCCCCCTTAGCAAGGCTGCTGTGATTGGATATGATGAGCCTAATTAAAACTCTAATAAGAAGCTGCTTTCAACTTAGTATTTGCCCAAGTGGTGTTTGTGGGGGTTTTTTGTGCTGTGTTTACCGACTCTCCTACTCGCAAGCAGAAGTGAGCAGGAACAATTTCCTAGGGATCAATGGTTTTCTGGAATCTCAAGAACCATATACCTAACAATGCTATACAGACTCAGTAGGATTTTGTGGAGATCTGGAGAGTAGACAAAGTAGGCAGTCAATCATAGCTACCAAACTCACTAGATGGATAGAAGATACAGCACTCACTAAGCATTTAATATATTCCATGTTCTGCAGATGGCCAAGAAGTATCGTGGAAACCTAGTGAAAGCTCATCTGAGAGCTAAGAGACAGCTGGGAGACAAAGTCTACACTCTGGAATCAGAGACCCTGCATTCAAATTTGTCTCTGATCCTTCAGGTTGTGACCTTGGGGTTTCAATTTCCCTATCCATAAAATGAGGGGCTTGGAATACATGGCTTCTGATGTCCCTTCCATTTCTAGATCAACGAACTCTTAGTACCAGATTCCAAATGGTCAGTCATACTCTCAGAGATTTTCAATCTTTCCTCTGAGTGTTTCAGTAACTCCTCCCCACAAAGGGTATCTGGTTATCAGGCTGACAATGAGAGTTCATTGAATGAAAGTTACCAATTATTATTATTATTTTTTTATTAAAGGATGCACCTTGAATTCTGCTTATCTTATCCTGATGTCTGGAGGACAAAAAGGTAGATTATTTCACTCAGTGCTAAAGCTGTTTCCTGAGTTTCAGCATTCTCGATGTTTTCATATACATTCTTCTTTTTGCTGTTGCCCAGTTTGGCACTTGCCCAAGTAAGTGTTGCTGCAGTTTTATTAATAATATGTGTGAGCTGGGGCAGAAAATGAGCTACGATGGCCCTGGGCTGAGATGAACTGGACTCTGCGAGGGAGGATGGATAGGGAGGAGTTTTATTAAGGAGAAAACATAAGTTTTTCTTAGGTTCTAGCTGAAAGGAAAAATGATTGTCTATCAACTGCTTACTCATAAAATGCTCAGGAAAGTACAGCTGGTAGAAAGACAAACAGAAAGACTTCCATTCTGTCTGAAGGGACGAATCAATAACTCAATAGATGACTTTACTTGGCTCATATATATTGGACTCCCATCAACGAATATACACTTCTGTGCCATGAATGACTCTCAAGAAAAATGAACACTGAATAAGAGCAACTATTTTTAAAAAACTTCTACCCTAATATTTATCTCTGTGTTTGCTCTGTTAATACTCTTAGACTAAACTTCTCTTTTAGCCCTTTCCCAAAAAGTTTAGAAAACTTGTCCCAACTATTCAATTGCAAAGATTCACTTGGTATATTTTATTCAGGATTCATCCTTTCCTGATCTCAGTGACAGTCTTACATCAAACTCTCAGTTTGCTAAAGTAGTTAGTTTTCTTCCTTTAAGACATTAATCAATGTATTTTTTGGGGAAATATCATATACTTATTCTCTAAATAAACTTCTTTACATCTCACTCAGAAGAGATACTGTCATGTCCCACAAAACTCCTTTTCAAGAATTTTTTTTTTTGAACAGAATCATGACTTTTCAAGATTGATATCAACAGAAAAGAATGCAGTGGGACCTTTCTTTAAGGCCCTACATGACTCAGTAACACTAAGGGAAAGGGGTAGGAAAAGGCAGTTTGGTTATCCAGATAGAAAGAAGGCTGTCATGTATCACTCTCTACATGAGAGCAATGCTTCAACTTCCTCAGAGCAATGTTGGACTATTTCCTTTGACACTTGTCATAAGGGGGGTGCAGTTAGATGGTGCATTGGATAGAGCTCCAGTGCAGGAGTCAGGAGGACCTGAGTTCAAATCTCACCTCAGACACTTGACACTCACTAGCTGTGACCTTAGGCAAGTCACCTAACTCTAATTGCCTCGTCCTGGGTCATCTCCAGTCATCCTGATGAATATCTGGTCACTGGATTCAGACGGGTCTGGAGAAGAAATGGGGCTGGTGACCTGCACAGCACTCCCTCACTCAAAACAAAGTCAAGTGCAAGTCACGTCATTATTTCTCTGATGGCATGGTCTTCTTTGGCAACGAAGGATGAACACACACATACGTCATGGAGAGAAACTTGGATATGTCAGGTCTCTTCTTTGAGCCTCAGTTTTCTTTTCTATGCAGTAAGGAGGCTATCTAACATGATTTATAAGGCCTTTTCCAGTTCTAAAATCCTGGACTGTCTTATCCTATCATATATCCCATTGAGATGGATTGATTAGGACTATTTTTTAAATTATTTAGCCTGTTCTTAGTGTTCAGTTGTAACTCAGCCTTTCCTTTCTTTCTTGACGTATTGATAGATTTCCTTAATAAAATTTTTTTTCCTAAAATACAGTTATCAGTTGTCCAGTTGACAGTTCCAAGAATTTTTGAGGTTAGTTTCAGAATGCTCTTCACAAAAAGACTAGTGCAGGGATAATTCCAAGAATTTTTGTCAGTGAGACTTTTCTTGGAGGAGCCACTGATACTCATAGGCTTCACAAAGAAGGCAAGTTGTATGAAATGCCAAATGAATAATTTTGATTACATAAAATTAAAAAGGTTTTGCACAAACAAAACCAATACAACGAAAATCAGAAGGGAAGCAGAAATCTGGGGAACAATTTTTACAGTCAGTATCTCTGATAATGGCCTCATTTCTAAAATATGTAGAGAAATGACTCAAATTTCTAAGAATACAATTCACTCCCCCAATTGATAAATGGTCGAAGGATAGAAATAGGCAGTTTTCGGATGAAGAAGTTAATATCTATAGTCATATAAAAAATGCTCCAAATCACTATTAGAGAAATGTAAATTGAAATAACTCTAAGGTACCCTATCACACATTTAAGATTGACTAATAATGACAAAACAGGAAAATGGTAAATGTTGGAGAAGATGTGGGAAAACTGAAACATTAATACATTATTGGTTGAGTTGTAAACTGATCCAACCACTCTGGAGAGCAATTTGAAACTATGACCAATGGACTATAAAGCTACACATACCCTTTGATCCAGCAATACCACTCCTAGGTTTATATCCCAAAGCAATCATAAAAATAGGAAAATGACCCACATGTACAAAAATATTTATAGCAACTCTGTTTATGATGGCCAAGAATTAGAAATTCAGTGGATGCTCATCAATTGGGAAATGACTGAAAAAGTTGTGGTATATGAATGTAATTGAATAGTATTGTTCCATAAAAAATTATGAGCAGGTAGATTTCAGAAAAACTGGAAAGATTTATGTAAGCTGATGCTGAATGAAGTGAACAGAACCAGAAGAATGTTGTATATAATAAAAGCAACATTGTGAGTTGACTGACTTTGATAGACTTACGTCAGCTTTTTTTTAATGTCCTTTTTAGTCAATCTGCATATAAAACATTAAAAAAATTCTTTGAAAATTTGAAATCTTTCTCAAAGAATGGCCTATGAAAAGAGGTACATCAAGGACCTGTGGTAATCCAAAAATAAAATCCATTTGTAAGGAAATAGAAGATACTGGAGTTGTGAATTTATTGGCATAGGAAATTCCTGGGTAGGGAATCTACCTTTATCACTGCAGGTTGACAGCTACTCTGTATCTTAGAATTTTTTATCATTGTTATTATTTTATTTTAAGAAATAGATTTTTTTCATATTCTATTTTTCCCCAATTACTTGTAAAATAATTTTAAACACTTATTTTTTAAAATTTTTGAGTCAAATTCTCTTCCTCCTCTTTTCCCTTCCCCTCTTATTGAAAAAGGAAGCAATTTGATATAGATTATACATCTGCAGTCATGTAAAACATATTTCCAGGTCATTCATGTTGTGAAAGAAAACACAAACAAAAACAACCCCAAGAAAAATAAAGAAAAACTATACTTCAATCTGCATTCAGAGTCTATCAATTCTTAGTTTGGAGATGGATAGCATTTTTCACCATAAGTTCTTCAGAATTGTCTTGGATCACTGTATTAGTGAGAAGAGCTAAGTCATTGATTATTATAAAATATTGATATGTAACTTGTAATCTTGAGAGTTGCTTAGAATGCTGAGAGATCAAATAATTTGCTCAGGCTCACCTAGTCAGTTTTAAGTCTTCCTGGTTTTGAGTCCAGCACTCTGTTGACTACCTCATGTTGCCTTTGATATACTGTGAAAATGTTAAGTGCATCCCACAACCATTCATCATTGAATTCCATCCACCCTGTGATGGTGGGCTTGTCCACTCCAGTTGCCATTTGCGCACACCCTCAACCTGCCTACTCTGTGACTCTTGACCTTACCTCTGGTGCCTTCTATTTAATATCAACTCAACAACTTAGACCTTCACTGGCCATATCACTATGTCACCATGTTTCTGTGATCTGTGCTCTCCATACTTTTAAAGCTGGACCTCAAACTAACTTTCTGCTGTACTTTTTTCTAATAGGCATATTTTATTGACCTTCCCGGATATGGGGCACAGTAGATAAAATGTTGGACTTAGAGTCAAGAAGACATGAGTTTAAAACTTCAGTTTCCTCATCTACAAAATGGGGACAATACAGAAGTCTGAAAAGTGCTCTTAATGCCAACAGGAATTGTTGTTTTTATTGGTATACCATCCACACCAGTATATCTTATAGGCAGAAGAAAAGTTTGAACAATGCTGCCTAGATTTCTTTTCTACTTCAACAATGAGTACAGGTTTAGGAGAGTTACGCTCAAGTCAAGTTGCCTCTCTTTCCCTTGACCCCAATGACAATTAGAGTGAATGTTTCAGACTGCAAGCAAAGATTTTGAATCTATAAATCTCAGTATCCTCTCTGGAGCAAATTCCTAAACTGTTTCTTTGAGGAGATTTTCAATCAATGTGCCTGTCTCCTTTGCCTCCTGTCACTTCTACAGCTAGCTTATTTTCAATTGATCTTTACAAAACATGACCTTTTCTGGTCCCTTCTACTGAACTACCCAGACTTCAGGCTTTTCCCTACCTCTCCTTTCCTCTATGTTTCCCTCACCTTCATTCCATCTTTCTGCATCTCACAAAAGAGGATTGAAGTTGAGGTGATAGCACTTGACCCACTGAAGCTGATTTGACAGGCTCTTCTGAGGAAGTCTGATTTCATAAAATTCACTTTTTGTACAGAAGCAATGAGCACTTGACCAAAGCTGAGACACAGAAATGATTCCCTCTACAGGAAAACCACAATCAGGTTATTTCTTTTTTTATTTTCTTCTTTTTTTCAACAACATTTTGTTGGTAAAATAATTAAAAAAATCAAAAACCATAAAAAAAAAAATCATAAATTAAGAAGTGGAAGGGATCTGAGAGGACATTGAGTCCAACTACCTCATGTTATGGATGTCCACATCTAGATGTCCTCTGGGCCTCTTTAAAGGAATGGACCAACTAAAGGTCACACAGACTTTCTAAGAAGTGATAGAACTAGAATTTGAACCAAGGTATTCTAATACTAAATCCAGGGATCTGGCCTCTATATTATAATACTTTCGCATGGTGTTGTCTATTGGTAAGTAGAATAGAAATCAAGAACTTGGTTTGGGTGGAACTTGGTTTGGGTGGGAATAGTGCTAAATGTGGACTATGTATGAACTTTGTTCAGTGGGATAAGAGGGAGGTTTCTAAAAACAATATAATTTAAAAACTGTATGGACAATGTTCAATGTTTTATTTAAATTATAACAAAATTATGTAGTATCAAGGGTTTTGATATGAGACTATTGACCTAGATGTGTGTTAGTAAAAAAAAGCAAAAAACATAGCTCTCATTCTCTCTCTCTCTCTCTCTCTCTCTCTCTCTCTCTCTCTCTCTCTCTCTCTCTCTATCTCTCTCTCTCTTAATTCTATGACAGAAATAAATTCGACTACAACTAAATTGTTAGGTCAATGTTTGGGGGAGTCACAAACAAGCAATATAGAAAGTTACTTTTACTCTAACCTCAGTGTGACCAGGTTAAATTTTGAACAATCCTGCACCCCAGAATGTGATTACAAGATATTAAAGCAATGGCAAAGTTGAATCTATGGGAAGCTATATTATTGGATAAGTCAAAGTTAGATAACTTCTGTAGGGTTTTAAATAGTTAAACCTTGGGGATAGAGTGAGTCCAGGCAGCGAAGTGCCTTTTGGAGAAGATGATCTCTAGACAGTTCAGAAGTAGTATTTATCTTTCTTTCTTCCCCTTAGTCATAGCCATTGGTCAACAGAAGCGCTGCATCCAGTATTTTGAGAATCCTTTGATTCTGAGGCATATGTAAAGAAGCAGAGATATACCAGTCAGACAGTGAGACACGAATATGGAGAGAGTCAAATGATGGAGGAAACACTCCAGAGATAAAATCCCTGGCAGAAGAGAAAAAAGGAAGTGGAGAAGAGATCTACTTGGAAATCTGCTCAACAACCCGTTTAACAATATACTTCACCCAGTAAGATCTGCGTGAGGATACTAGAAATAGAGAATAGGCTTCCAGACCCTGGAATATGATGAATTGTGAATTGCTTGGCCACATGTGTATCTTAAGCATTTTTTCGTTATAATTATTCTATAAGTTTGTGTTCAATCTCTCCATAGACATTGCATATATTTTGAGAAATCTGAGCTACATATATGTACAGGGAATGTTTTGTAGATAATATTAGTACTTTTTGTCTTAGGAAATGTTTTCACTAAGAGTCAGTTGTTTGTACTGATTGATTGTGTTGCAGTGGGGGCTCATAAGCTATGTGTTAGGAGCACAGACCCACAGGTTTATCCTTAGAACCCTGAATAGCAGCTTCCCCTCGGGAACTCAAGTAAGTGAGAGCCTATTTTTGGGAAGCATCCCAAAGGGGGTGTTGTATCATAATACCTAGATAATGCTATTTGAGATTGAAGATCCCCCTGGGATAAATGACCTAGAAGCTGGAGCCTTTATAATTTGTGTCCAAAAGATTGTATCTTGATATAGTAGTAAAGGAATTAAGAAACATATTATTTGTACAATGAAGTTAGCAGTTATATTCTTCTGTTAGAGAATGAGGAATGTATGTGTCTTTTAGATAAGCCCAAAGACAGTAAGAAGAACACAATGCCTTGAAGCTACAAACTGAAAGTTTCCTTTATCTCAGGGGGACACCTAGAGGTTACTCTTTCTGCCAGAGGCTCTCGCTCAGAGTTCATATTTTCCAAGAGTCACCTCCATTTATTTTATTGCTACTTGCTATTCTGCTTTGCAGCTTTTCCCTGGGCTAAGAACAGGATTATCAATGTTGCTTGTACTGTACTCTGAAAATCACTGTCAGGTGTGAATTAAGTGCTTTATTTGAAGCTTTCTGCTCCTTCTCAGCAGTCACAATGGGACTTTTATGGAATAATACTAACTGGCACTTATACAGTTCTTTTCATTTGAGAATCTTTAAATGCTTTATAACCAGTCTGTCTCTTCCGTCTATATTTCAATGGTTTCTATCACCCCCTCGATCTTGAATCCTTGACAGACACTTTAGGCTAACTACCATAACTTGACTCCAGCAGGGTTTGGCTGAAGGATGAAAAGTGCGAAACATTTGAATAATTGCTCCCAAGTCTCTTGAGAACGAAACAAGGCAGAATTGCAATGTTATCTGGAATACTAAAAATTAAGAATGTACCAGGAGGCAGAGATGCTGTTCCATACACCAAGACACTTGGGTATGGCAAGTGAGATCAGCACATTAACCCTGTTTATTAGGAATAAACAAAACAACTTTCTTTAAGGAGATTATGAAGTGGGAAGTGACTTGCATCTACATTTCTATCTGGATTCGATGAATTACTAGGAGCAGATGAAAAAACTGAGATCTGGACAGGAAAAATGACTTCCTCGAGATAACATGAATGGCATGTGACAGAGTAATGGTTACAGTTGAGTCTCCTGACTCTTAATTCAATGTTCTCTTTATAGTTGGGATCAAATTCAAGTAGCAACAGGGCCTCTAATCTATACATTAGGATCCCTGGAGGTGGTTCATATTGACTTAGTTTTAAAATGTAATATTATCTATGTTTTAGTGCGTCTTCATTTATTTTATTAACTATTTCTCAATCACATTAAATCTGGCCACACTCAGGGATGTTGTGGGCCAGATGTGGCCTGCAGGCCACCTGTTTGACACCTTGGATTTTTACTATACTACATTGCCATATATTTCTGTGATATCCTGCCCAGCTCTCTTCCTCAGACACTTAAAAAAATGCTGCAGCTCTACTTATAATATGTGGGAAAGGGTTCTTGGCTACCCTACTCTGAACTAATATAACTTTATTTTTCTTTAATTTCATATTATACTTTGTGTTATAATTGTTTGTGTAACCTCTTACTAGATTGTCACATCCTCAAGGGCCAAGATCTGCCTTATTCAGATCTTAAATCTCCTCTCAGCCCCAAATCTCTTCGTCAATGTCTAGTATAAGAGTCTTGCAAACAGTAAGTTCTCAGGTGATAGCTGTCAATTTGCATTTTATAAATACAAAGCACTAAGAATAAAAATCTATAAGAAAAAAAGTCAATTCAAGTAAGCTCTGATTTCCTTCCATAGAGGTTAAATAATTGTCATCACTTGAGCCTTTTATGAAACTGCTGTTTTTCTTTTCCTCTGAGATTATCTCCAGTTTACCTTGTATAAATCTTGTTTATGCATAATTGTTTGTATTTCATCTTCCCTATCAGACTATGAGCTCTTTGAGGACTGGAACTGTCATTTACCTTTCTTTGTATCCCCATAAGCTTAATAATAGCCATCTTCTATATAGCAGAGCATTTTACAAATATTACCTCATTTCATTCTACTAACAATCCTAGAAGGTGTGTGCTATTGCTATCCCCATTTTAGAAATGGGACAGAATTTGAACTCAGGTTTTCATGACTCCAGATCCAGCACCTCACACAGCCACCACCTAGTTGCTTAAAGTACCTAAAAGTCATTTGCTTAATACATTGCCTGGTACATGCTGGAAATTTAGAAGTGTTTACTGAAGTAACTTTCTTATATTAATTGATGAGTCCTCAAGATACAAGTTATCATACCAAAGTTATGATCCAAACAAAATAAATTGACCTTCAATTACCTTATGAAATGACCTTAAAGTATTAAAAAAAATAACATTACAACATTAAGGAACCATGGAGACTGTGCTACCTATTGAGTAGCAAGCCCTGCCCTAGAATTGCCAACATATTGTTGCTGCCTTAGTATCTAGCCAACAATTTCTCATTTTAGATCCTAAGTTTATATTCTCCTGACATCTTCTCCCACCTTCCTTGTATTCCTAACACCAAACCCATTCCTGGCACACTCAATAAATGTTTGTTTAGTCAAATTGAATAAGCAATATGTACATTTGACAGCTAATAGAACAGAAAATAGAACAGCGGCTTTTGGCTGCCATTTTGGGGGATGAAAAATTTCTGTTCCTATCTACTTTCTCCATCAGTGTGATATTTTGTCTCCTGCCATTTGAACCACCTCTTGCTCTTTGTACCTAAAACCATAGAATGTTGAATCTAGAAAGTACCTTAACCATTAACTAGTCAGTTCAGTTATGGTCTGATCTTTAAGAGATGGGAAAACTGAGTTCTAGAGAGGTAAAATAACTTGTCCAAAGTCATAGTAGAATGCTTTCTGTATTATTGAGACCTCACTTTTATATTTCTTCCACTATTAAAAAGTAAACTTCCTAGTAAGACATTTTCTAGTAGAAGAACATTAATCTCATAAGGTCAGGGAGAATTGAAATATATGTGAAGTTTAAAGTTATAGTTTCAATAATTAGTGTAACTTGGCCATAGTAGTAAAGTCAATTTTATGAAAGAGTGAGAATGTGGATGAATTATAACAAAAGCTTATTCTTGTTCCTTTGTTTTATATTCTACAATATTGTGTGCTTTTTTTTTTTAATATCCATTCTGGGAAGATCTTGTTTCTAAACCAAACATACAGCCTCAGGAGAAAACCAGGAACAGGAAAAAAGAGGCTACAGGGAGAGCCAGACTTGTTTGAACAAAGGAGCATATCCTGGATGTGTGAAGGACGGATGAAGTATTCAGGCAACATTTTATTGTACTAAGCCTATAAGCTTGCTATATTTAAAAGGTCTCTTTCTCTTCAGCCAACAAAAGCCCCAAAGCTAAGATATGACAATCATCTCTGGTAATAATTTAGCATGTTTTATGTCTTAAAGTGATGGTTACTATCTATCCTAGGGTGGTTTTCCCTTAAGATACCTGTTTCATGGCACCCCAAAGAGCAATCACAGTAAGAGAATTTGGGGATCTTAGCAGTCAAGGGGGATGGAATTATATAAAGTTTATTTATAATAAAGCAAGTCTAATGTATTTACAGGATAAAAATAAGGGAGTTGGGCTAAATAACCACCATAGTCCCTTTCAACTCTTTATCTATGACACTATGATAATTGGCTTGCCCCCACTCACAAATTATGGGAACAGTGGAATTAGAACTCAAGTATTCTGATTCCTGGTCCAAGTGCCCTTTCCATACACTACTTGCCTGGAAGACAACTCATCTCAATTTCTTGTCATCTACTACCTTCCTAATATTCCCTGGTAGTGTCGATCCTATTTGGCAAGTTGAAAGCTGGAGTACATAAGTTCTAACATCCTAACAACCTCTGGGGCACCTGTGAGAGGAGATCTGTCTGTGTCTACGTGGCTTGACTGGATGGTTCAATCAGTATTAATTTAGGTGTACTGAGAGTCTGAGTCTTGCTTCCAACCTACTTGTTTCCTTTAACATAGATATTTCTAATTAAGCACTAATTTAAACCTGGGGGACTCCACTCTGCTATAATAATGCATGTGACAAATTGCCTCTTTGCTTTCAAAGTTCTTAATTATGGAGTGTACTTCAAAAGAGCACTCCAGGCCAAGAATCATCCCTTTTTGGATGCTTACATAATTTAGTGTTGGGAGGCAGTAATAAGCTGTATTCGGATATGAAACACCTCTCCATATGGTCAGTGTGTTTTGGGGGAGAGGAAGGGGTATAGTCCATGAGGGTTTCTCCTGGAAGATTTGACTAAAGGTTATATTTAATCCTCTCCTACAATCTCCACATGATCCAGGGGGCATAACCTACTTCTCAACCCAGCTGGAGGCAAAGGAAATGCATAGATGAGGACATCCGGACAGATGGATGGTCTGGCTAGCTATTTTCCTTGAAGTCAGAACCAGCTGCTTCAGAGAGAAATGAACCCAATTCTAATGCACTCCACCATGAGGGGAGCCAATTTCATCCTATCCCAGGTTTGTGGTGAATGTTCCAAGGAGTCCTTTGTCTCACATATGCTAAAAAATTCTTATAGCCACTACACTATTATTTCTTAATATATTTGAAATAAGGGTTATAAGAAATATATGACTAGAACTCTGGTCTCAAGACATACCAATGCTTTAAAATGATAATATTAATTTAAAAGAGATTAATCTTTTTTTTTAAAGTACCAAAAGCCAGACAAGTCAATTGAGGGGAATTTTGGTATAGGAGAAAGATTATTTGACTTGAGGTCAGGAGACGTTCATATGAATCTTGCTTTCAACACTTACTAGGCATGTGACCACGTGTAAGTCATTTTACTTGTTCCAGCTTCAGTTCTCTCATTTGAAAACTGATGATGTTCTGCTTGACTCATTGGACTTTACCTGTTTGCTGTCCTACCCCCCAAGGCTCTAGCAAACCTGACCTGTTTCCATCCTCTTTGACCATCCCTGTTTATCATGAGTATTTCCTCTCAATAAAGGTTGTTTATTTTGCTTGCTCCTTCTCCCAGACACTGTGACTATGACTAAGGATCTGCTCTACCTACCCCTCTAACATTTTCCATGACAACACAAATAGTATTTAAAAGAGATTGCTGAATCTCTTTTATCAAACATTAGTCAAATCACAATAAAATATCCCTTCCCTTGTGTGATGGCAAATAAAGTAGGATCTTTTGCTGTTTTTGATTTAGTATAATTGAGAAGTATAATACCTCTACTTGAATGTGACTGAGGAGGATCTTTCCCACCCATTGATAGGTCTGCCCATTGTGGGAAGCATGTATATTTTGGGGTGCTTACTGATCCACCTTGCTCTTTAAGACAATTTTGCCTCTTACTTTATTAAGAGAATTTAGGGCATTCCCAATGAGCTCCTTCTTCTATCTTTCTTTTTATCTCAAATGCCCTCAACCTCATCTCCATTCTCTCCTTTCCCTACATCTTTGATGCCTGGCACTTCTCCTTGCCAAGATCAATCTTTTTAATGTGTCCTTGACCCTAAAATGCTTCCATCTTCTTTAACAGATTGCCCTTTCAATCATTATCTCTTCCCAGTCCTCAACCTCTTTTGGTTTACAAGTTCTTTCCCTACTGCCTTCAAACATAGCCAAGTCTAGTCCAGCCTTAAAAAACAAAAGTGATTCTTCAATAAACCTCAAGTTACTTTTCCATATTTATCTCCTGTTTTTTCACCCAAAATCTAGGGAACTTATTCTTTAATCCTTTATACCCCAGTTTCCAACCAACTCATGCAATTGAAACTACCCTCTTTAAAGTTACCAGTCATCTTATATTCCAATCTGATGGTCTTTTCTCAATGCTCACATGTCTAGGAAGCCCTACTGCATTTGAAAGTGTTGACAACACACTTTTTTTTACTATTTTCTCTCTGGAATTTCATGACACTACTCTCTCCTAGTTCTCCACATATTGGTCTGACCACTCCTTATTGTCATCCATATTATACCCTTTGTGGGTGGGTATTCTCCTATAAAACTTTTATCTGGGTTCTCTCCTCTTTCTATATTCTTTCTCTTGGTGACTTTATCAGTTTTCTGGTATTTAATTATCATTTCTGTGCTGAGACTCATATATGTAAATATCCAACTCTAATCTATATAGCTAACTTCTTCAGTCTCATGTCATCAACTCCCCACTGGACATTTCAAACTATCTCAAATGCAACATTTCCAAAAATATAATTTATTATCTTTCCCTCCAACCCTAGCCTCCTTCCAACTTTCTCTGTTTCTGTTAAGTGTGCCACCATTTTTCAGGTCAATTAGGCTTATAACCTTAGTGTATCCTTAGTCTCCCTTACCCTCTATATCCAATCATTCTCCCAGTCTTGCTATTTCTGCCTTCATGACATGACCATTTTCTTTCTACCCAGACAGTCACCTCTTTATGATATGCCTGTCTTGTTTCCTTTTAAAACTCTTCCAAACCCATACTCAAACTTATCTTTGTAGCCTAATTGGACATACATTGGGATCCCTTCCTGCTGCATACTTTTCAATCCAGTCAAGTTGACATTCTCTCTGTTTCTCATACGTTGTACTTCATTCCTGGTTTCCATTCCTTTGTATACAGTCCTGAAGCACTTCTGTGCCTTATAGAATCCTTCTCTTCCTTAAAAATAAAGCATGCCACTTTTCCTGGTCCTCATTGCCCCCCACTTCCAACCCCAAACCCTCTCTAGAGTGGTCATATGATGATGGCGATGGGGAGTGCACCTCCAGGTAGAGGGTCTTGGGGTTTCAATTTGGGCTATATACAGGGCTGACGAGTTTTCTTGGTGGTTTTTTGGTCCTGTGAGACTGATGTTATCTTTAATGATGGGGAGTCAAGGAAGCTGGTGGAAATGAAAACTGAAGATGGCAAAGTGGAAAAATATTATCTCTCTTGAACCTGTTTTGCGAAAGGTAAACCTAGCCTTTAAGCCACCTGGAAAGAGGCTAGAACACCAAGGAACTAGAGTTGAATTTGTGGGCCAAAATGAAATCTTCAATGACAATGACCTATGAATTTGTAAACCTAATGAAAGAATTGACTTTATCTGGAGAATTGACATAAACCAGAAGTTATGACTTTGAATTTATGCAGATTGAAAAGGTCTATGAATCCTACATTGGTGCCAATGACTGATTGAGGTGTTTTCTTAAGGTGACAATTGTAAGATGACTGTCAGACTTAGTATAAGTGTCTAAGTATTGTCCATCAACTGTCAACAAATCCATTAAGATGGAGATGGGCATCAAGGACTAGCTGCAAATAGAGTCTGAATATAATAAATCCAGTATCATTAAAGAATGTGGTTATTGGAAAAGTTATTTTTTATTAGTGAGAATAAAAATTCAGCTGAATTACAGCTGATAAAGTGATCAAAGGAATTGAAACAAGAACCACGACAGAAACAGAGACTGAATTAAATCATGGATGGAGAACCAGTCACAGGTGATATGACCTGTATGTAGTGGGATATGACTTGACTCCAAGAGTGAGAGATGTGAACAAGAAATTCTCAGTACAATATTTATTGAACCTTGTCCTCTTGGATGAGGAAGACAGAAAGTACTTTAAGCAGCTGGAGATCATCTTATGGATAAAAACTCCTGAGAAGCTGAGGAAGCCAAGGATGAACTTTGACCAGTACTTCGAGCCTCTGGTGCTACAGGCGCCTGCTGAGCACAAAAAATGTGAAGGCAGGAGGAGAAAGGGGGTGTAGAAGGGGAGACTCTCAGGGCTCCAGTGGGCAAAGCCTGCTGAGGCCAAGGTCTAAGGCCCCTAGCCTTGCCCCTCTCTGGCCACAGTCACCTATTTTGCAGCAACTAACCAGTCTCAAAAGGTGTACATCCAGTTACAAATGAAGTGCTTTCTCTGAAGCACTGGAACTGTCTCAAACTGCTGTCTCTCTTTTTTTAAACTTCATACTTTGATTTGATCATATGCACTCAGATATGCATAAGCTTAAATGTTAAAAATTTCCATGTGTGTAGGCTAAAAAAATGAGGAAACTGAGGATTAGAGAGGTTAACCAAGATGGGATTTGCTTCATACTAATAACTTATTTTCAAGTGCTAGACTAAAAAAAAAGATAGGTTTTATTCCTTCTTTTATGAACTTATTGTAGTTTTCCATCATCAGTTAACAATATTTTGGTTCTTTCTAACTAGTTTAGAAGCTATTTTGACCACCTACTTCATTCCTTGGGCAGTGTACTACTGTACTGTGATATCTCATTAGAAGCACAAAGAATATTTTCTTTGAGATTGCTGCTGATGCCATCTTAAATTTTTTTTCTCCAAGTTTTCCCATTTTGGGCCAGTCCCAAGAAATGTAATTGAACCAACTTATACCATGTGATAGTTTGTACTTGTATAATTTGCTTCTTTAAGCAGATAATTAATTCCATCACTGAGTGGGAGTGGCGCTAGGAAGAGAAAAGAACAAGGAAGATAGAAATTCTTACATTTTTTCCTTAGGTACCACAGGTTCCAATTATGTGAAACTAATTAGGATGAATATTTTAGAACTCTGTGATACTAACCTTTTATGTCTTGAAGAAATGCCAAGCCTCTCCTTTCTTTATTATGATTTTTATGCTTTTGTTAGTCCTTAAACTTCTTAACTGCTCTGCAACATGTAGACTACCTCTTCCTCTTGGGTAGTCTCTCCACCCTCAGTTTTTATGAAACTGCTCTTACTTCTCTTGTCCTTCTGACCCTTATGAGTCTCATTTCCTGGATCTCCATCCATTCATACCTAGGGTTCTGTCCTGGAACCTCTTTTTTTTCTTCTGTGGTTTCTCATTTGATTATCTCATCAGTTCCAGTGGGTTCAAGTAAAACAATTAATCTTTCCATCTCTCTATCATGTATCTACATATATAATGTATATATACACACATATACAAATATATGTATATGTATGCACAATGCATACGCACATGAGTGTGTATGTAATATATTGTGTGTATGTGTATGTATAGTCCCTTTTCTGAGCTCCAGACTTCTACTCCTACATCATCAACTGCATTTTGGACATCTTGAACTGGATATCTTATAAATATATAAAGCTCAACATGTCCAAAATACAACTCATCATCTTTCCCCTCAAATTCTCCTCTCTTCTGAATTTCATGATAGCTATCATGTGTACCAATGCATTCCCATGCACTTGGGTCTAAAACCTCTGCTTTATGCTCAACTCTTAACTCTCATTCATTTTACATATCCAAACTATCGCCAAATTATGCTTGTTTTACCTCCACAATAGCTCTTTTATACATTATCTTCAGTCAGTCAATCAGAATTTTAAGCACCTGTATGTTAAGCCCTGGAGATACAAGTATAAGTAATGGAACAATTTCTACTTGTAAGAAGTTTACATTCTAATAGGTAAGGCAAGTAAAATAAAAAAAATATATTGAATAAATATAAAATTAATAAATACAAATATATATATATGTGTGTGTATATATGTGTGTGTGTATACACACAGATATATGTACTTACACACACATACATGCTGACTCACTGCTGGATGCTCCAGGTTAAAGCCTGGTTTAGTGATTCCCATTTACTTTCTCTTTGCTCATACTACTCCTTCATAAGAAAGAAACAACTAAGTCATAGATAAGGATCACAAATCATCTCAGTTCTGGTTCCAGGAATGAAATGAAGGGTTTTTGTTGATTGATCTGAGATTCATATGATTATGCAACAGTTTCCTCTCAAATTCTGTTAAACGTCTACTAGGTTCATTCACAGCTGAAGATATAAACCCTATTGCTGGGGAACAATGTTCCCTTTGCTTACTGTGCTCCATCAATTACAGTATCCTCTTCTAGCTATCAGGTGCAATTTCAGTAAACTCAGAAATATCTGAAGATATAGGAAAGCAGGTAGATTGCTATTTGATTTCATGAAGGGCCTTTTAAATTCTGGGTGTATTCTAAGTTTTTAAAAATAATGTGTGTGGGTTTTATGAGACCATTTTCCTGTTTTTAGAAGATGAATAAAAATGTTATATAAACCAAAAATTTCTAGATACTTACAGCTAGGCTTGTTTGAGTTTCTCTGGTACAGGATTCTTAAAAAAATTAAATTTTATTTTCAAATGAATATCCACTTATTCTTCCTCCTTCTTTCTCCTCTTTAATTGAGAAAACAAGGAACATGTCAGAAGCATGTATAGTCTGCAGGATCTTTTTTCAATGGAGACACCACTAAAATGTGAAGGAAAATTGATTTCTGTGATATTGATGTGTTAAATGTTTTCATGTAGTATGTACAAAAAGCAGAAATATAAATGCAAGAGATACTTACCATGTTAGTTCAGTCAAAAACATTTATTAAGTGGACCTAATATGTTCAAGGCCCAGTGCTAAGTGCTGAGCATATAAAAAAAGTAAATAGTCCCTGTTCTTAAGGAACTTAGAGTCTCCTGGGGGTGAAATTTTGTGGATTTTTTTTTAAATTTATGTGTCTTTTTTTAAGCTTGCATCTTATCTTTGTTTCTTTGGTTGTAAATATCTCTGAAATATCTCATGGTGGGCAAATGCAGGCCAAAATATATAAACAAGGTCGACTTAAAAGCAAGAGTTATGTAAAAAAAAATTGCATTCAGGAAATTTATGATAAAAGAAAATGCTGGTCATTTAACAAATGAGAGATAATGAACAGACCAAGTTCTACATTGGTACCCAGGAAATATAAAACATGCTTAATACACACAAAATAACCATAGGAGAAGACCTCCAATGCATTGGATAATCTCATGAACAATTCTGAGTACTTTTATAACTCATGAAGAGCGAAAGGAATGGAACCAGGAGAATAGTTTATACGATTACAACAGTAAAACAGAAGCAAATGACTTTGAAAGTTGTAAGAACTGTTATCAACATAATGATCATTCATGACTCCAGAGGACCAACTATAAAACATGCTACTGGGGGGGCAGAGCCAAGATGTCAGAGTAGAAGGATGCATACACTCTTGCGCTTCCCCCACAGCCCACAAAATACCTGTAAAAAATGACTCTCAACCAAGTCTGGAGCAACAGAAGCCATAGAACAATAGAGCAAAGGAGTTTCCAGCTGAAGGTAACCTGGACGGGCAATCTCACAGGACACTGAGTGGTGTGGAGCTCAGCCCTGGCCACGCAGCATGGGGAAGAACAGGCCTCCAGGGCAGAATGCCCTGCAGGGAGGGTCCCAGACACCTCCACCCACAAGCAACAAAGAAAACTCCAAAGGTCAGTGTGGGAGGGCTTTCCTAACTGGGTGAGAGGGGAAGGGGTTCCTCCAGCAATAGCCCCAGGCAAAGGCAGAGGGGTGGCAGCAGACTGCAGGTAGCTACAGCGGCCAGGAAGCAACCTGGATCCATTGTCCAGGCAGCTCAGTTTTAAACCTCTGGCAGTAGGGAGCAGCTGATTTAAACAGCCGGAGTGACCATAGAAGTTTGCTTTCTTGGTGAACAGGTGTCTCCTCTCATCCTTTCAGATGAGGAAGACCAAGACTTTCTGTCACAGGAAGTCAAGGCCCCTGCCTCCAGGACTCCAAAGTGTACTTAAATTGGGCTCAGGGAATGGAAGAGCTTGAAAAGTGAGTTAGCAGCTTGCTAAAGGAGAACCAAAAAAATGCTGAGGAAAACAACACTTTTAAAAAGAGGCTAACTCAATTGGAAAAGCCAAGGAGGCATTATGAAGTAGAATTAGACCAATGGAGGAGAAGGTTCAAAAGCTCACTGAACAAAATGGTTCTCTGAAAGAGCAAAATGAGTTTAGGGAAGTGAATGATTATGAGATAATTCAAGCAGTTAAAAAGAAAAACCAAAAGTTTGAAAAAATAGAAGATAGGGGGCGGAGCCAAGATGGCGGAGTAGAAGGACGCACGTTTACGAGCTGCGAAACCAAAGCCCATAGAATTAATGTAAAAAGAGTCCCCCATAACTTCTGGGTCAATACAGGGTGTGCAGAAGCAGAGTGGAAGAGATTTCCGTTCCAGGGAGCCCTGAAGACCCGTCCCCAGGGTCCGGCGCGCCCCGGAAAGTAAACCCGACCCCCAGCGCTGCCCTGGCCGGGGCCGCAGAGAAGCTGATCCGAGCAGGCTTCAGAGACGGAAGCTGCAGCAGCCGGGAAAGCCCCTCCGCCCACAGAAGCTACAGGTCAGTGAGAAAGAAAGCTGGGCTGAAGGAGAGGGGAAGCGGGGCGTCTCCGTGACTCGGGCCCCCTCGGGAGGAAGCGGCGCACCTGAACTAAAGCTCACTGATTGACAGCCAGCAGGAGGAAAGCCCATTTAAATCTCAGAGGCCAAGCACTAGCTGGGCGGATCCAGGCGGGGGTGGAAAGGAATCTCAGAAGTCAAGTTAACTGGCTGGGAAAATGCCTAGAAAAGGGAAGAAAAATAAGACTTTAGAGAGTTTTTTCCAACAAATGCAAATGATTCCGACCTTCGGATCTGACGAAGATGAGGACGTATTCTTGCCATCAGGGAAAGACGTGGAGGGCAGGGCCTCAGTACCCCAGACACCCCAGGGGGGTGGTGGGTGGGCTCAGGCCCTGGAAGAGCTCAAAAAGGATTTTGAAAAGCAAGTTAGACAGGTGGAGGAAAAACTGGGAGGAGAAATGTCAGAGATGCAACAAAAGTATGAAAAACAGGTCAATACCTTGGTAAAGGAGACCCAAAAAAATGCTGAGGAAATTAACACCTTGAAAAATAGGCTCAACCAATTGGCAAAGGAGGTTCAAAAAGCCAATGAGGAGAAGAATGCTTTCAAAAGCAGAATGAGCCAAATGGAAAAAGAGGCTCAAAAGCTCACTGAAGAGAATAGTTCTCTCAAAATTAGAATGGAACAAATGGAGTCTAATGACTTTACAAGAAACCAAGAAATCACCAAACAAAACCAAAAGAACGAAAAAATGGAAGAGAATGTGAAATATCTCATGGGAAAAACAACTGACCTGGAAAATAGATCCAGGAGAAACAATTTAAAAATTATGGGACTACCTGAAACTCATGATCAAAAAAAGAGCCTAGACATCATCTTCCATGAAATTATCAAGGAAAACTGCCCTGACATTCTAGAACCAGAGGGCAAAATAAGTATTGAAAGAATCCATCGATCACCACCTGAAAGAGATCCAAAAAGAGAAACTCCTAGGAACATTGTGGCCAAATTCCAGAACTCCCAGCTCAAGGAAAAAATCTTGCAAGCAGCTAGAAAGAAACAATTACAGTACTGTGGAAATACAATCAGGATAACCCAAGATCTAGCAGCTTCTACATTAAGGAATCGAAGGGCGTGGAATAGTATATTCCAGAAGGCAAAGGAACTAGGACTCAAACCAAGAATCACCTACCCAGCTAAACTGAGTATAATACTTCAAGGGAAAATATGGTCTTTCAATGAAACAGAGGACTTTCAATCATTCTTGATGAAAAAACCAGAGCTGAAAAGAAAATTTGACTTTCAAACACAAGAATGAGAAGAAGCATGAAAAAGTAAACAGCAAAGAGAAGTCTTAAGGGACTTACCATGAGTGAACTGTTTACATTCCTACATGGAAAGACAATATTTGTAACTCTTAAAACTTTTTGGTATCTGGGTAGTTGGTGGGACCACACATACACATGTACACGCATGCACACACATACACACATGCACACACATACAGAGATAGAGAGCACAGATTGAACTGAATAGGAGGGGACCATACCTTAAAAGAAACTAGGGTAAATGGTGAGAGAGAAATGTAGGGGGAGGGAAAGGGAAGGGGGTAACTATATGTCATTTAAGAGGCAGGTAGGAGTTTTTCTTAGTGGAGGGAAAAAGAGGAGAGCTGAGAAAAAAAAAAACAAAAAACAAGAAGTTTACCCTCATCACATTTGACTAAACGATGGAGTGAAATGCACACTCATTTTGGTATGAAAACCTATCTTATAGTATAAGAAAGTGGGGGAGAAAGAGATATTGCAAGGCCGGGGGGGGGGGATGATGGAAGGGAGGGCAAAGGGAGGAGGGAGCAATTTGAAGTCAACACTTGGGGAGGGACAGGATCAAAAGACAGAAGAGGAACAATGAGGGGCAGGTTAGGAGGGATGGTAATCCAGTTAGTCTTACACAACATGGCTATCAGGGAGGCCATTGGCAAAACTACACAAATATGGCCTATATTGAATAGCCTGCTGTCCCAAAGGGAATGGGTGGGGAGGGAGGGATGAGGAGAATTCGGAACTCAAAGTTTTAGGAACAACTGTTTAGTATTGTTGTTGCAACTAGGAAAGAAGACATACAGTTAAGGAGGAATAGAAAGTCATCTGGCCCTACAGGAGAAAAGAGAAGATGGAGACAAGAGAAGGGAGAGATGACAGAAGAGAGGGCAGATTGGAGATAGGGAAAATTAGATTGCTTGGGGTGTTGGGGTGGGGGGAGGGGATAAAAGGGGAGAAAATTTGGAACCCAAAAATTTGTGAAAATGAATGTAAAAAAATTAAATAAATAAATAAATTTAAAAAAAAAAAGAAAAAATAGAAGATAATGTTCAACAGCTCATTGGAAAAACAACTGACCTGGAAAATAGCTGCTGGAGAGACAATTTAAAAAATTATGGGACTACCTGAAAGTCATGATCAAAAAAAGAACCTAGACATTATCTTCCATGAAATTATCAAGGAAAACTGTCCTGATATTCTAAACCAGAGGGCAAAATAAATATTGAAAGAATACACAAATCACCTCCTGGAAGAGACCTAAAGAGCAACATTCCTAGGAATATTGTGGCCAAATTTCAGAGTTCCCAGGTTAAGGAGAAAATACTGCAAGCAACTAGAAAGAAGCAATTAGAATATTGTGGAAATACAATCAGGATAACACAGGATCTGGCAGCTTCAACATTAAGGGATCTAAGGGCTTGGAATAGGATATTCCAGAAGTCAAAAGAACTGGGATTAAAACCAAGAATCACCTACCCAGCACAACTGAGTACAATACTTCAAGGGAATAAATGGTCATTCAATATAGAGGGTATATAGAGGGCTTTCAATCATTCATGATGAAAAGACTAGAATTGAAGAGAAAATTTGACTTTCAAACACAAGAATCAAGGGAAGCATGAAAAGGTCAACAGCAAAGAGAAATCATAAAAGACTTTCTAAAGCTGAACTATTTACTTTCCTATGTGGAAAGAAAATATTTATAACTCTTGAGACTTTTGTAAGTATTTGGGTAGGTAGAGGGATTGTACATACACACACACACGTACACACACACATATAGACAGAGAGTAGAGGCTGTGTTGAATCAGAAGAGATGATATCCACAAAAAAAATAAAAAAATTAAGGGATGAGGGAGGAAAATACTGGGAGGAGAAAGGGAGAAATGGAATGGGGCAAACTATAACTCATAAAAGAGATAAAGAAAAATCTTGTTCAATGGAGGAGAAAAGGGAGAAGGGGAGAGGGGAAAAGTGAAGTTATTCTCTCCACATATGGCTTAAGGAGGGAATAACATGCTCATTAATTTTGGTATGAGAATCTATCCTATACTACAGGAAAGTAGGGGAGGAGGCAACAAGTGGGTTGAGAGGAATGATAGAAGGGAGGGCAAATGGGAGAAAGGAGTAACTAGAAATAAGCACTTTGGGGAAGGAACAAGGTCAAATGAGGGAATAAAAAATAAGGGAGGATAGAGTAGGGTACAGGGCAATATAGTTAGTGTTACACAACATGATTATTATGGAAGAGTTTTGCAAAACAACACATATTTATTTTGTATTGAATTGCTTGCCTTCTCAGTAGGGATGGGTAGGGAGGGAGGGAAGGAGGGAGAGAAGGTAAAATTCAAAGTATTAGAAATGAATCTTGAGAATTATTATTGCATATACCTGGGAAATAAGGAACACAGGCATAGAAATTTATCTTGCCCTACAATAAAAGAGAATATGGGGATAAAGGAAGGGTGGGATGTGATAGAAGGGAGGGCTCAATGAGGGAAGGGGTAATCACAAAGCAAGATATTAGAAAGTTGGGGGAGGGGAGAGATGGGGAGAAAAATTGGACATGTTACAAAGTGATATAAAAGCAATTAGTATTAAAACAATTGACTGAACTAATTACTGAGACTAAATCAGAGACATCTTTAGTTTGGGTAAAAGAATTTCAGTCTGTTTCCTAGAGGCAGGTAATTTTGGGTAAAATTTGGCATTGATGGAAAAGTTAAGGTTTTAATGTAAATTTGATTTTATGATTGTTATTTAAGCAGGAACTAGAACAACTATAGAAAGGCATGTAAGCCACTTAAGACTTGCCTCAAAAGCTGTTCCTTAGCCAATGTGAAATTATAGGCATTTCTGAAACGTGGTTATTGAAACTTGCTATTTTAAGATGCTATAGGACTATTAACTGACTATTCTTCTGACTCTAACTGCAGGTATGGATAGTAAGAAAGGCAGTCTGAGCCTCCAATCCATGATACCAGTAAGCCTGTAAGATGCTGGTATGAACTGCAAAAGGTGGTCTCATGGGAAGGGTGGGACAGCAGCTGTTCAGCCTGGGCTGAGGTAGGATTCTCCTCACTCAGTTTCTCCACTGACACCTGAAAGACTTTAAGCTTCACTGAATGCAAGTTGACAATCTACTCCTGCCTGGAACTGACATGAAGTTGGGGAGATATTGTTTCCCTGCAATGTCCTTTCTCTTAATGGCAATTTTCTACAGTCAAAAGGTTTATAAGCTTAATACCAGATCTAATGAATTATAGATTGATAGGGGAACATCTGAGGTTAAGTCTAAAATTAAGTTATTAGGCTTGGGACTTTAGACCAACAACAAGAAGTTAGAGTCCTTTAATTCTTAGTAATAGTGTGGAGACAATTAGGTCAAGGGCTTATGAAGTTAGCATACATGGTTATTATTTGTGTCTCAGTTGGTTAATGTTAAAAAAAAATTCTTTGTGGTCTATATTATAAATGCTTTAAAATAACTATCACCTTACCAAAAGTTGGAATTGTTTTACATGATATGAACTGTGCTAAAAATGACAAATAAAAAATAAAAGGAAAAAAGAAAAAAAACATGCAGATTTAGGGTGCAGAATTAGTTATATATTTTGGCATACAACCGTTGAGGGAGTTTATTTTGCTTGTCCATGCATATTTGTTGCAAGATATTTATTTTGCTTTTTTTTTCTCCAATAAGATGGGAGATAAGAGAGAAAGAAAACAGGAAAGAAAGAAATATAGATCATTTTTAAAAGAGAGTTATGGGGAGGGGTGCTAAAGTTGTTGTGTTCGCCCTCCATTGCTGAAGAAGACCATGCTATCAGAAAAATGATGGCATGACTTGCACTTGACTTTGAGCGAGGGAGAGCTGTGCAAGGTCATCAGTCTCACTTCTCCTCCAGGGTCATCTGAATGCAGTGGCCAGATATTCTCTGAAATGTGACATGTATATTCAGATGCGGTCACCATATTATTTCTTCTTGTTTAGTTACTTCAGTTGCATCCTGCTCCTTGTTACCCCATTTGAGATTTTCTTGCCAAAGATACTCAAGTGGTTTTCCATTTCCTTTTCTAACTCATTTTACGGATGAGAAACTGAGGCAAACAGGGTTAAGTAATTTGCTCAGGATCACACAGCCTAGTAAATGTCTGAGACCAGATTTGAACTCCAGTCTTTCTGACTTCAGGTCTGACTTTCTGTCTACTGTGACACATAGCTGCTTTTACCTATCTAACTTTGTTACAAAAGACCTCTCAGGAAATGGAGTCATCTATGAATGTATGTAATATAAAAACAAAACACCAAAGAAAGTTTTCAAATTGTCTTCCAAACTTTATCTCATTTGATTCTCAAAATATCTCTGGGAGATAGGTGCTGTTATTATTTTCATTTTATAACTGAAGAAATAGACACTTAGAGCCATAAAATGACTTGCCCCATGTTCACATTAGCTAATAAATGTTGGAGGCAGCATTCAGACCCAAATATGTCCACTATCCAGAGCCAACACTCTTTTCAATGCTTCATATTTTACAATACTTAAGTTACACTAAATGCTCCACCTACCTAATCCCATTTGAGCCCCTCCTCCATCCCCAACAACTTTGGGATGTGGATTCTACAGATATTATAATTTCCATATACAGATAAGGAAATTAAGACTTAAGGAACCTGCTCATTTCAGTAAATGAGGGAAAACAGACCATCAGAATTCTGCACTGGTACCCAAGGAATGTAAAAACCTTGCCAACCCACAAAAAATAATGATCAGAGAAGGCCTCCAATGCATTGGGTTGACATGACCATCCTGATGTCAAACACAGAAGTCAAACCTAGGACTTTCCTGCCTGACCAAAGATAAGAGCAAATAATCCGTTTTAATAAAAAGTTCTCAAGATGATAGCTGTAGAGAGAGAAGGGACTTTGGAGTTCATCTAATACAGAACCTGCCACAGCTTCCCTACTCCTGATCCTGATCTGGTACAACTTCCTTAGAGGTCATATTGGGACAGTCTGGGGTTACTAGGTGGCAATTGGGATAGAGTGCGAGCCCTAGAATCAAGAAGTCTCATCTTCTTGAGTTCAGATCTATCCTCAGACACTTAATAGCTGTTGTGCCCCTGGGCAAATCTCTTAACCCAGTTTGCCTCAGTTTTCTCATCTGTAAAATGAACTGGAGAAGAAAATGGCAAACCACCCCAGTATCTTTGCAAGAAAACCCCAAATGAGGTCAAAGAGTTGGACATCACTGAAAAATAACTGAACAACAGCAAAGGGGCAAACAACTACTATGTAGATGAAGAAACTGAGATCTAGAAAGATTAAGTGATTTGTCCATGGTCACACAAGTATAAAATGTTAGAATTGGGATGGGATTTCAAGTCTTCTGACTCCAAACCCAAAACTCTTCCTATGATAACATATTGTCTCTCCAGAGTTTAAGAAACTCTATTAGTCTATCTTCCTCCACCAAGAAATTAGGGCAAACCTAGGCAAAATTAGTCCATCTCCAGTTGTCCTGATGGACGTTTGGCCACTGGACCTAGATGGCTCTGGAGGAGAAAGTGAGGCTGGTGATCTTGCACAGCTCTCCCTCACTCAAATCAAGTCATGATCCTCTTTGAGAATGAAGGAGAAATACAACCACACAAAGGGAAACAAAGGAAACCAGGCAATAATTTTTAAAGAAACTCATGTGAAAACCTCTGTTTTAGAATGTTTTCTTTTTATTAGGGTTTGTTGCTTATTTAAGTCAAAGGAAGAAGTAAATGATACTTAGACCTGGAGGCTGGTAATACTGATAGTGTGGCACATGGTATGACTAACATATCTAGCTTTTGAAATATTAGAAGTTAGAGACTATATGCCTTTCCATCATCTTTTCTTAAGGTTATACAAAAAATACCTAAGTTTAATGGAGAAGATCTAGCACCTTGAACCAAAGAGTCTTGAGAATAACAATGCCTCCTAGACTACAGGTCCTGTTTCCAGGCCAGTCCCTGAAGCCATCATTCCAGAGAGTGATGAGAAGAGTGCAGACAATCTCACTAAGTAATGATGAACTGCCTCCTATGGGACAGACGAGTCAACTTTGCTGAAGCATGGAAGCACCCGCTTAGGGAGAGACAGGAGGTGACATGCTACTGCAACTCTTCTCAGACTATAATGGAGCTAGACAGGTGCCCTGAAACTAACAACAGTCTTTGGGGAGAAAGGACCAAACTTTCTTGCTACCACCATCACCAACCAGTGACTGACACCACCTAAAAGCAAGTAAGCCCTAAAATCCCTACTCTTCCCCTCCCTTGTCCCTGGACATGAGCCAACTTCCAGATCAGACTTTGCTGCTCTCTTTCTGGGGAGTAACATTGAAGATTCAGCCTGGCAACCGTCTCCTCAACTACAACTGAAGATCCAGAAAAGAAAGTTTTTGTTCAGTTTTTTGTCTGACTCTTTGTGACTCCATTTGGGGTTTTCTTGGTAAAGATGCTGGAGTGGTTTCCCAGTTCATCCTAGAGCTCATTTTACAGAAGAAGAAATTGAGGCAACCCACATCAAATGATTTGCTCAGGGTCACATAGTTATTAAGTGTCTAAGGCTAAATTTTAGCTCCAGGAGATGAGTCTTCCTGACTCCAGGCCAGGTACTCTACCACTGTGCCACCTAGCTGCCTCTCTTAAACTTGGATAAGTTTAAAGTCTTTACTCTGAATAATACCCTCCCCTTTAAATCCTGATAACAGTGTGCCAAGCTTCTCTTGATACCTAGAGGTTACCAGAGCTATATAGAAGCTTAGATACCTAGTGTTCTGGGTGAACACTTATTCCTTTGGTGCTCATGGAATCATATCTCCTTTGGTTTAATTGCCTAAATTTTTTTCTGGGGGGGAACACCTGAGTGGAAAAGGAAAGTCAGTTCTCACCTAGCTTTTTGGTTGCCGCCAAGTGAAACCACCAAGTATATTATCCATCTGAAACCCTAAATCATTGCAAAGTATGCATGAAGTACAGCCAAGTTTGAGAAAAAAATCAGTGACGTTTTCCATGCACCTGGCCTGTGCTTTCTCAGTTTAAGGAGAATTTGGTTGTCTTTCAGTTTTTCTTAAGGAAACTCTGCATGGATTGATTGCTAAAACTCTCTCTAGTGGTGCTTTTCAAGATGTTGATGCTCATGCCCTTGGAATGGTTCTGTGCTGAATGCTCCTTGGCTTTGGGGAATGAAGCATCTATCTGATGTGATGACATTCAGCCACTACAGACTAAGGTTAACTTTGAAAGGAGAGCTCCAATCTGAAAATCTACCTTTACCACATTACACACAAGTCAAAGGTCCCTAATACAGGGACTGTGAGGAGATCCAACAGTCTCTCAGCAACAACTCACTAGCAAGCTGGAACACATGTGAATAATTTGTAAAGAGAGGTTTCAGGAGAGGACATTTGGGCTTTTCCAGTTTGACGAGTAGGAATTCTCACCTGAACAGCCAAAGGTAAGCATAAGTGACTTGACTGAATAAGTTATTAACGTTTCAGGCATAGTTTGCTATAATCAGATTAGCATATGTCGCTATACAAATTGATTTAAAGAAACTGGGCCAAACCTAAAAGAAAGCAGTCAATAATTTTCAAGGAAATTGAACAGAATCTTCCACTTTGGAGTGTTTCCTTTTTCCTTAGAGTTTTTTTTTTTAACTATTTAAATGAATGAAGGAGAGATATGATGTAAGATACAGATGTCTGATGACACTGAGAAAGTAAAGTAGAATGTGGGAATATGCATTGGCATTATTAATTGCTTTTCAGATCAATTGAAATTTTGAAAACTGGCAAAAAAAGGTAATGTGATAATCCTTTTAAAAAGATTTTTAAAGTAGGAACTTCTTTAAGATGTTTACTTTCTAGGTCTTATATAATCTATGACAAGTCTCAGTGTCTAGGTTTCAAAGGCTAATACTCCAAATAACTAATTCTGTCAAATTCATCCATCTATCCATCTATCCATCTATCTATCTATCTATCTATCTATCTATCTATCTATCTATCATCTATCTCTAAAATGTATGCACACATATATGTACCAATTGATGATTGGTTATTATGGAGACATATAAATCACTGTAACTGTTCCTGTGTCCTAATAAATCAGGGTCATAGAATCTGAGATATAGCATTAGATGTGATCTCCAGGGTCCTTTTGTGCCATACTCTTATACTATAGATGAGGAAACTGAGATCTAGGTACAGAAATGGTGTGTCCAAGATCACAAGATACTATGAAATGGATCTAATATATGCAAATATGTCTTCTGGGTCTAACATTCTTATCACTGTACACCACATGCATGAATTGTTCTAATTTTAAAAATTATGTTTTCAATTATTATGCTTTTATTTTTCCACTACAACCTTCCCTTAATCCTCAGAGAAAAGTAAAAAGAAGAGCCCTTGTAACAAATATTCATAGTCAAGCAAAATTAATTCCCATAATGACCATGTCCAAGAATTTTTCAATTTTCTTTTTTTGTACATAATTTATTTTCAGTTTTCAACTTCAAATTTTCTCCCCATCTCTTTCCTCCCCCACTCCTAGGACAGCATGCACCCCAACCACTCTTTTCCCCAATCTGCCCTCCCTTCTATCAGTCCCCCTTCTCCCATCCTCCTTCCCTCTTTTTCCTCTAGGGAAAGATAGATTTTTATACCCCATTGACCTTACAATTTATTTCCCAGTTGCATGCAAAAACAATTTTTAATATTCATTTTTAAAGCTTTGAGTCTCACATTTTCTCCCTCCCTCTCTCCCTCCCCTCCCTCATTAAGAAAGCAAGCAATTTGACATAATTCATACATGTGTAGTCATGCAAAACACTTCCATAAGTCATGTTGTGAAAGACTAACAACATTTCCCTCTATACTGTTTTGCCCTCCATATATTCCATTCTCTCCCTTGACCTGTCCCCCCACGTTTGCTTCTGATTGTGCCTTTCCTCCAATCCCTTTAATTATCCTCCCTCTCCTATCCCCTTCCTCCCTGCCTTCTGCAGGGTAAGATACATTTCCATACCCAATTCAAAGTGTGTTATTCCCTCCTTAAGCCAAATCAGATGAGAGTAAGGCTCACTTATTTCCTCTTACCTCCATCTTCTTCCCCTCTATTGTAAAAGCTCTTTCTTGCCTCTTTTATGTGAGATGATTTACTATATTCTACTTCTCCCTTTCTCTTTCTCCCAGTACATTCCTCTCAACACATATTTTTATTTTTTAGACATCTTCCCTTCATATTTAGCTCACCCTGTGCCCCTCACTCTCCACACACACACTCACACACATACATACACATACAAATATATATACATACCTACACATATATAATATACACATACATATGCATACAGATATGTGTATGTATGTATATATGTATGTGTATATCTGTATGTATATTTGTGTATTATATATGTGTAGGTATGTATATATGTTTATATGTATATGTATTTATATATATATATATATATATATATATATATGTATGTATTCTCTCTAACTACCCTAATGCTGAGAAAGGTCTCATGAGTTATACATATCATCTTTCCATGTATGACTGTAAACAGCTCAACTTTAATGAGTCCCTTATGGCTTATTTTTGCTGATTACCTTTTTATGTTTCTCTTGAGTCTTATATTTGAAGGCAAATTTTCTATTTGGTTCTAGTCTTTTCAACAAGAATACTTGGAAGTCTTGAAATTTCATTGAAGTTTCACTTTTTCCTCCTGAGTGTTATACTCAATTTTGCTGGAGAGGTAATTTTTGGTTTTAATCCAACCTCCTTTGACCTCTGGAATATTATATTCCAAGCCCTTCAGTCCCTTAGTGTAGAAGCTACTAAATCCTACTTGAATTGCATCTTTCTGGGTGCTTGAAGTATTTTCTCCTTTACCTGAGACCTTTGGAATTTGGCTGCAATATTCCTAGGAGTTTCTCTTTTGGGATCTTTTTCTGGAGATGATTGGTGGATTTTTTCTATTTCTATTTTACCTTCTCTTTCTAGAATATCAGGGCAGTTTTCCTAGATAATTTCTTGAAAGATTATGGTTAAGATCTTTTTTTAATCATGGTTTTTAGATAGTCCGATAATTTTTACATTATCTCTCTTGGATCTATTTTCAAGTTCAGTTATTTTTTCCAATGAAATATTTCACATTATTTTCTATTTTTTCATCCTTTTGCTTTTGTCTTATAATATCTTGATTTATCATAAAGTCATTAGCTTCCATTTGCTCCAATCTAATATTTGAGGAATTGTTTTCTTCAGCGAGTTTTGGACCTCTTTTTCTATCTGGCCAATTCTGTTTTGCAAGTTATTCTTCTCCTCATTGGCTTTTTAGATTTTTTTTGCCATTTGGGTTAGTCTATTTTTAAAGTCTTATTTTCTTCAGCATTTTTCGGAGGGTCTCCTTTAGCAAGTAGTTCACTCAAAAGGAAGGTTGAAGGCTGAAAATAAATTATATACAAATGCAAAGTGACATATTTTCTTGTATCACTCTCATTACTCTTTCTAATTTCTCCTTTACTTTTTTAATTGATTTTCATAAATCTTTTTGATCTCTTCCATGGCTGAGATCATTGCATATTTTTCTTGGAAGCTTTGGATGTAGGAGCCTTGACCTTGTTATCCTCCTCTGGTTCTATGCTTTGATCTTCTTCTGATTGTATGCTTTGATCTTCCTCATGTGAGAAAATACCCTCCCACCTCATATAACCTTATTTTTCCCCTTTTTGGTCATTTTCCCAGCCAATTACTTGACTTTTGAGCTCCTTGTTAAGTGGAGGGGTACTGCCCTAAGTTTCAGGGGTTTTGTGCTTTTGATTAAAGAGATATCTCTAGGTATCTGTAAATTTTCATTTCCTCCAGAGTGATCAAAGTAGAAATGTTTACTCCTCTCCTGGACTGTACTCTGGTCTGTGAGCAACCACAAGCACTCTTTTCTGGCCTGGAACTGCTAGTAGGATTCCTTCTTCACAGCGGCCACCAGCTGAGTTGCAGAAGCACTCCTTTCACCCCAGGAGTGCCACCCAGGACTCCAACTCAGATCGGCTGCTTGATTCTCCCACCCTCTGTAGGCTGAGACCTCCAGAAGCAGCCAGTGACAGCAACAGTAACTGCTGCTGCTCTGAGACTGCGGCCAAACCATCTTCTACTCTCACCCGGGTGAGAGTAGACCTGACCTTGGAAGATGTCTTTGGCTTTTGTGAGTTGAGAAGTATGGAAACCACTACAGCTGCCACTGATTCAGTGCCCTGAGGCCTGCTCCAGTCTTGTCTGTGTTGGTGCAGCCCATTATGGGTTATACTCTGCACCAAGCCTGGTGCAATAGACTCTTCCTGTTGGCATTCCAGATTGGACTGGAAATCTGTTTTGCTCTGTCCTTTTGTGGCTTCTGCTGCTTTAGAATTTATTTAGAGTTATTTGTTTTACAGGTATTTTGGGGGGTTTGGGAGGAAAACTCAAGTAGATCCCTGCTTCTACTCTGCCATCTTGGCTCCACTAATTGTTCACTTTTCAAACCAGTTGTATGGGTGCCATTGAGATCCATATTCAGACTTAGCTATGATGCTTTTTGTGTGGGGATTATATATGAGAACTCAGGTAAATCTGAAAAAGAGAACAACACAAAGAGAACATCGAGGCCTTAGGATTAACTACTAGCTACACAGTGGTCTTGTGGTCTTGAGACAACAAGAGAGCAGTGGTCTTGCAGCTGTGGGCTTGCAAAGATGATATGTATCCTCTGGAAAGAATTCCTTAAGTACTCAGCTGACAGGCTGCCCCTAATGATCTGAGCAGATGGCACTCACCCGTCTTTTTGTCTCTTCCCTCCCACAAGCACAACTGTCTTTGTGTCTAGAGAAATCAAAGTGAATAATATATAGATATTGGTAGCAAATAAACACAAACTCCAGCCTTTTTCCATTTTAATTGGACCCTCAAGTGGGAAATGGAAAATCAGAGTGGCAGCTATAATAGTCAAACAAGGATGCTTGCTATACCACCTTCTGCATATCGAAACAAAAGAAGACTTTACTCAGCTTTCAGCATCATTAGCTACTTGGTGCATATGTGATGACAAGTATATTTGACATGGATGAGGACATGGCAAAACTTGAACTTTATCCTTAGGTAATTTCATCCCATTCATTACTTCTTCATTATTCCTCCTATTTCTTGTTAACAAATTCTCTGTTTATGACTTTCAAATATCTGTAGGCTCTTTTCATGTTCCTCTTATTCCTCTTTGTTGTCAATAAGCAAAGGAGTATCTACGTAGAATTCTTTTTATCTTTTCCCTTTCTTTCACATTTCAACTAATTTTTGTTTCTTATCTCTGAAGCGCTTAACATTTCTCCATTTGAAATGACTTGAGCCTTCCAAGATTGAAACATAGCATTGCAACTGCAGATAGTCAGCAAATCTAGGATTCATACTAACTTATTTAATAGAGATTCAGAATTACTCCCATGTTGAAGTTGTCTTTTATTACTGGGTTTTCTCCACAAAGACACACCAAATACTTTAATCCTTCTTCCAGTTGACTATTGGGAAAATTGATAGCTTCCATATTATAAGGTACAAGAAGAAAGCTGCTATTCAGGCATTAAGTAAGGAGCCTTCTTTTAACAATATTTATGTGATACAAATACAGGTACCCCAAAACTCTTAGAGCAATTTAAAGCTATTGAAATTTAAAAATGCACTAAGACCTTAGGGATACTCTGAAGCTAATAAATTTAAGCTCTTCATTTATTTCAGGTGTTGGAAAAGTTAATGTGCCCTAGATTTAAAAACTATTTTATGAAAAATTATCTGGAAAAATGTCACTTCCACTGATAAAACCATCTCCATTTACAATGTTAAACTATTTTCAATACCAAGGGATTTGAGGTGAGAACATTCTTTTCTAGGTCTTCAGGAGCTGCAGAGGAGGTAGGGAGCTATACCCCTGTAGAGGAAGTTGCCAGGGCCCATTAACATAGTGACAGCTTACCTAGATGATGGATAAAAGGGCTAGATTTGCATCAAGGATAGTAATTTAGGGCAGGTAATATTTAGGGCATGGAGCTTATCTGCCTTTTGGTGGCTGTTGGTTAATGATTGATGTTGGTGATAGCAAAGATAGTGAGCCTCTGCTCCACCAGATTTATTCCCTTATATCAGTAAGCACCCCAACATACACAGGGGGTGCTGCTACCGCAGATTCTTTGATCTGCTTCTCTAAAAGACAAAGCAACTTTTGAGGGGTTAACAATCACTTTAATCAAGCACAGGTATCAGAGAAAATCAAAATCAAAATTTCAGAGACATCAAAAATCAAACTTCCAAACTACCTGATTAACATACATACATCTTTACCAGAGGGCGAAGCATCAACATCTGGGTTTTCGAAGCTGGGGAGCTGCTTAGCAGCTTCCCAGACTCTCATCTGGCACTCAAAACTTCTGATGATGCTTTACTTTGGGGCTCAGTTTTTGGAAGAAGATTTGAGTATTTATAAACTTTTCAGAGCCAGAGGGCATGACCCTCTGATCCAGTGCCTCAGTAGAAAAAATAAAAGGTACTTGGGACCCTACTACAAAACAACTTCCCTAATCAAGCTTCACTTCATGGGCAGACCCATCAGTGGGTGGGGAGATCATTCAAATAGAGACATTAGAGTTCTTGAATGTACTAAAACAAGAGATCACAGTTTGCTTGGCCCCATATCCTCTCAGTGATGATTGGAAGAGCCAGAAGAGAAGCAAAGTTGTGGTATAGGGGTAATGCTATTCTCAGGCTCTTGAATTCAGGGTCCTGTTGTCTCTATTATAGTCCAAAGAGGAGATACTGGGTAAGATACTCATGGTTGAAAAATCTCCTGATATATGATGCTTCCTCTTTCTTTCTAATGTCTCATTTTTTCAGTGAGACTGGTTTGTCTGCTTGATAGGTAGAATGAATGGCACTTGACAGTGTCAGCCCACTGTAAAGAAAAGAAAGAATATAGAAAAATTACATTAAAAACCAGCTGCATTTCTGAATGTTACTTATTTGTTGTTGCTCAAATATAGGCACTTTTTTGACAGTGAACATGGATGTCCTCTTCCAACACAAATATGACTTTTTTTTGTGTTATAGTCTTCTATTCTTTCCTTGCCCCAATATACACAAATAAGCCACTTTTTATCCTGAAATATGACAAAGCTACCCTAAGAACTTGATTGAACAGGGTTCAATCTGTATCTCCCTAGTCTCTGGTTGTATGTATTTATGTTACTGGTCACCTAAGGACACCATTTATATACTGGTCACCTAAGGACATAAAAAGGGTCAAGTCCCTTCAAACTTGGTAGATGTCATAAGACCTAGACAATTACTATATTCAGTTCTGTTGATGAGATCATTTCAATACATAGATGGGAATCATGGCAATGGGGGAGCACACTGTCCAAGGAAATGCTAAAGTATCTTTGTTGAATATCTTTTCTAAGCTGTGGCTATGCAAATATCTTAATATTAACTGTTCATTGACCTAGGAGTGCCTGTCTTCCTAATATAAAGTAAAAAATAGGGTATATGCCCAAGTTACACTCCCCTCTTTCCACCTTGATACTTTGATGTTCATTCCCCTCACTAGCACTCTGTCTCCTTGTATTGGTCTGAAGGGAACCAGTATACTGAAGAATATAATTGGAGAATATAGTGGATTGAGTTTTGCCTTTCCGCATTCCCTAACATGAGAATCACTGAGTTTTTCCTAGGGAAAAAAATATGCTACTTTCACTTGTAGACCTCTCACAGTGAATCCCATTACAGAAAACCATCCATAGATAACTCCAAAATTCTATGGTTTCTATACATTTGAAAACAGCCTCAAGATCCATGGCTCATTCTTGTTTTAGGTAGTAAAACATTACAAAATCAGAACTATAACAAATTAGCCCATCCCTTTTGACTCGCCAGCAGTAATGTGTGCTTATATCCATACTCATACTTACCCCACATCCATAGCCAGAGACATATCTATCTATCTACACACACACACACACACACACACACACATAATTTAAGAGCTCAGAAACACAGGCTTTAAAACTAGAAGTTATTTCGTCTGCCATCTAGACCAACTCAAGTCCAAAGAGAATACTATACCCTGCTTAACAAGTGCTTGAAGAGTTCCCACGAAGGGAAAATCATTACCTCTCCAGGCAGCCCATTCCACTATATGACAGCTCCACCGGCAAGGAATATGTTTATTCCCCTGACATCATGCCTACATTTGCCTTTTTTTGCAACTCCACTGTTCCAGATTGTAACTTCAGGGGACAAACAGAATAAGGCTAATCCCTTTTCTACTAGCAGCTCTTAAGATTCTTAAGCATGATGGGAGGAATACCTTTGCTATCTCATTATAAACTGTGATAATAAAATGGTTCTGGGAGGACTATGTAGATTATAATTGTGCATACTACAGTTTGGATAGCAGTGTGGGAAGCAAAGACATGTAAGAGGGAAAAGAAAAGATGATAGCAAGGAATACTTGCCACTCAAGCAGTATGGATTCATATTTTATAGGATGTCTAGTTTATTTTTCAAAGTTTTGATGCTTTTTTTTGCAGCAACAATCTCCAGGTACACATCCGTGATAACCATACTTGTTTTTCCCAGTGACACACAAAATCAATTAATATGTTCATCATCTTTCTTGACAATGAATGCAACATTCTGCATCCATTGTCTCTCTTCAGTAACAAAAGGAGGTAGGTACATTTCTTTATAGGATGATTTTAAAGTTAAAGTTAAGAAATACAATTTATATTTCATTTGGATAATTCATTTGTAGAACAGTAAAATAATTAAGACCTTCAATTTTCCTTCTATAAATCACTGATGCAAATGAATTGCTTTTTCCTAGAAAATGCTACCCCTGTATCTACAAATCAGTGAAAGCCAAGGCTGGAATCCAGGGGTACTTTGAGTTGCCTAAATGCATGGAGCCAGTGAGGCATCTTATTTCACAATATCTGCCTCTAATCAACACTCTTAATTATGCTTTTGCTTTCCTGAGCCTCATGATTCCTGTGTAAATGAACTTTTGAAAATGCAAAAAGGAATTCATATAATAGTAGTTAAAAAGCAATAAGGATTTTCCTCCTCAACAAACATTTAATGTAATAACTTTTATGACTAGAGTGGATCAAAATTAAATCTTTCTCTGTGGCACTTAATTTAAAGAGAGGACCAAATTAGTAACATGGAAGAAATTTGCCCCAGGGAAAGAGTTGAAGGCAGCAGAGTTTCATTTCTCCTTTTAACTTCAGTTTCATTCCCACCCTAACCCCATCCTACTTGAGTTTGATCAATCTTGAAGACTGATAGTTTTTGTTGTCACCAGACAAAACTAGAGCTACCATAAGAAATGTGAACAGCCTCCATTTCCATGCTGATAGTTCATATTTCTGTGTTCCCAAACTCCCTTTCATCTACTCAAATATATGCATATTTTAACAAAATGCCTCCATTTTTAAGGCATCTCAAATATTTATATCAATTTGCCAGCAGCAAGTATCAGTGACAAGTGGAGATGAAGTATTATTTATGCAGAGATATCCAATTTTTACTTATTTGGCTGTTTTTCTGAAAGATGGTACTTCATGAAATAATTTTTCATTGTTTGCTTGACTTAGGAGGTGGGGCTTAGTCTCTTAGGGATCCAGTCAGTTCATATGACAGAGCTTTCACAGGCTCGACAGTATCATGCAAGATGGAATCATGGAAAGAGAATTAGTTAGGAAATTTGTGTTCTAGTTCTTGCTTTATCACCATTTAACTCTGTGACTTTGGGCAAGTGTTCATTTCTGGGCTTCAGGTATGAAATGAAGGGGATAAATTAAATCATCTCATAGGTTCTTACCAGCTCTTACATTTTTTGCATTGTAACTAAGAACATTCTGAACCATTTTCCTGAAAAAGTAAAGTAGAGTTGACTAAGTTCATTTTGTAGTAGCATCACACACTTTAGAGCCTCCTAAATGAGATCCATAAAAAAGTGAAAAAATTGAATAAGGGCTATGGTATGCATTTGGATAATAGTCCATCTGGTCATATACCTTGGATACCCATTGGAGATGAACAATCAACTGATCAACTGGATGCAAATTTTAATGGGAGGAAGAGTGTTGGTTAGATAGAATTTAGGAAATTATGTCCTTCTTTCAATGATTCTAGATTGTTCCAGAAAACATGAATCTATTTAAAAAAACACCAGACCTATTCTTTAAATGTGGGAAAATTGGGATAATAATACTTTGCTGGTGGAATAAGGATCTGATTCAACCATTCTGGAGAACAATTTGGAGCTGTGTCCAAAGGGCTATCAAATTGTGCATACTATTTGATCCAGCAATTCCATTGCTAGGTCTGTATCTCAAAGAGATTTCAAAAAAGGGAAAAGGACCTATTTGTACAAAAGTATTTATAGCTACTCCTTTTGTGGTGGCTGTAGTACAAATGCAATATTCACAGCACCTGCAGCAGCCATGAATATCCTGGTGCAATTCTGAATTGTGAAATACAACAGACTCTTCACATGAATGACAGAACCAAAACATTTATTCAGATACCAGGAAGCCAAGTCCATGATAGCAACAAAAATCTATGTACAGTAACGATGCAGAGGACAACACCATCTCAAAGCCTTCCCCCTGCTAGGTTTCCCACAAACCAGCTCCCTTAAACAAATCACAAGCAGGCTCTCTTAAACAATAGCACAAACAAGCTCTTTCACTCACACTAACCAGTTGCCTGCTTGCCTTCATTCTTTCTAGCTCTGACTGTTTTTTGACATTTTTTTCAGCTCTGCTCTAGCTCTGTCTCTTCCTATTCCACCCTTCCAGTTTTATCCATTCAGCAAACTCCTGCCACCACAGGCTCCCTATGACTCAGACTTCCATGTGACCTAGGCAGGTCAATTGGGCCTCTTAATGAATGGGAAAGATCTTCCCATTTAAATTATCATTACAGTGGAAAAGAATTGGAAATTGAGGAGAGGCCCATTAACTGGGGAATGGTTGAATAAGTTATGGTATAGTATAGTAATGCAGTACTATTGTGCAATAGGAAATGATGGGCAAGCTGATTTCTGAAAAACTTGACAAGACTTACTCAAACTGATGCCAAGTGAAGTGAACAGAACCAGTAGAATATTGCACACAGTAACAGCAATATTGCATATTGCATGATGATCAAGTATGATTATCTGGACTTAGCTATTCTTAGCAATACAATGTGCCAAGACAATTCCAAAAGACTCATGATGAAAAACCTACCCACCTTCAAAGAAAAAACTGATAAAGTCTGAATGCAGATAGAAGCTTATTATTCTCACTTTCTTTTTTTTTTCTTTCAGTCTGTGTCTTCTTTCATAACATGACTAATATGGAAATACGTTTTGCATGACTGCACATGTATAGCCTAAGTCAAATTGCTTTCCTTCTCACTGATGAGGGGAAGGGAAGGAGAGAGTTTGGAACTCAAAGTTAAGAAAAAATAAATGTTAAAAACTGTCTTCACATGTAATTGGGGGAATATGCTATTTTAATTATACTTATTCTTCCAGTGGTGCTTATATTAACTCCAAAATATGGAATGTGATAATCTCTGAACAATTAAAGAAGTCACAGCTTGCTTAAAAGACAGTGTAGACTCAAGAACAGGCCATAACATGCTACCAACATGAATAAAAGTTGCTCAGGATTACAAGGGGCAGGTAAGTTGCTACTTAGACTATTAGCAAAACTATCCATGCTGACATAATAATCACAGATTTATCAAAATATTCCAGGGATGATCCATCATCCATAAGGCACAAACCTCTCCTCTTCTCAGTCATTAGATAATGCAGTCACAGCTTTAGCTTTGTTAAAAGATTGGACTACATTTTTACTACCTCAAAGCCGAGTTGTATACAATGGAATATGGAAAGTTCTTAAGATATCAGATGGGGCTCAAAAGGGTATGGAGGGCTCTTGATTTATTTGTTGGGAATAAGCAGAATGTGAAAACTATGAAAATGGAAGTAGGATAGCAACAGGGTAACATCTGTAGATTTGCCACTAGTGGTTTAGATTCTTCTTTGGGTAGACAAAATGTTCAATGAGATAATATGTGTGGAAATATGCATGTAGCACATCCTTCTGGCTACTTCAACTTTACTTCCAAAGTACCTTGTAGGTGACTCCTCCTAAAACAATAACTCACAGCCCCAATTGATATACTTCCCATTAATATTCTGCATGTAGGCATCAATAGTTCTTAGAAGAAATAGATAAATAGCTCTAAGGTAGTACAATAAAAACAGTAACTATAAAACATTTCTCCCCTAAATCTGAGCACATTATCTCATAAATATAGCATCTGCAAAAAGAGTGGGCACAAATTTAGAATAAAATGATAATGAAGTCCACATGTTGGGAGAACATTTAGCCAAAGCTATTCACTTTGTTACTGTTAGACCTTACAGCCTTGTCTTTCGTCGTGCATTCTGTTTTGTAGCTTAATTCTCAATGGTCAAGGCTGTTTCTATTGTGAGTTCATACGGGTTCTTTTCCCTGATTCCAGGGTGTTTCCTGGAGGTTCCTTCCAAATTCATGACTGCTTTTACTTTTTTTCCCTATGTCTATCTTGAGATAATGAGTCTCTGCTCCTCACTTGTACCTCAGACTCTCTTGGACTGTCTTAACAGCTATTGGATAGGGTTTTTTCTTCTGGGCTACTGAGCCTCAGGCTATTGTGGGGGGTGGGTCAGGCAGTTCAACATATGTCCAATCATAATTCATTCAACAAGAGACAGACAGACAGAGACAGACAGACAGACAGACAGGTGTGGGGATGGAGAGAGACAGAGACAGAGAGAAAGACAGAGAAGGAAGACATACACATATATAACATGAAATATATATGTATATACAATATTATTATATAATATACAATTATGAATATAATTTAGAATATATTATACATCATACATAATATACACATATATACAGATGCATATACATGTGTGTGTATGTGAGAGAGAGAAAGAGAGAGGGAGACAGGGGAGAGAGAGACAGACAGAGAGAGAGAGAGACAGAGACAGAGAGAAAGAGACAGAGAGAGAGAGAGAGAGAGAGAGAGGGAGAGAAATTGAAATTGGAAACTTAACAGATTATTTTCTATAGGACAGTTAGATGCTAGTCTTAAGCATCTGGAAGACTTGAGTTCAAATTGTGCCTCAGAGTCCCGCTGGGTCCCGCTGAGCAAGTAGTAACTTTCGGCTTTAGTTTCCTCTGACCTCACAGGGTTGTTGTATTAAAATTTTTCAAATCTTAAAATGCTTTATAAAGCTATTCCTTCTGTCTTTGGTAATTCAATTTAGCAATTGCACAGCATTCAATTAAATTCTGATTATAAGCAAGACTTTGTGCTAGATGTTGGGGATACTGAGAAACACCCTCCCCCCCCCCCAAAAAAAAAGGAAAAGGAAGAAAGAAAAAAACAAAACCCTGCTCTCCAAGCAGATCGTGCTGTCAAGGATCTTACATTCCATTAGGTTTAAAAATAAAGATACAAATAAATGACAAATAAAAATAAAGATACAAATAAATCTCCCTCCCTTGAGGAGGGAGATAGTGCTGGCAACTAGGGGCAATAGGAAAGTATTCAGAGAGTGTGGGACATGAACTGAGCCTTGAAGTGAAGTAAGGATTATACCAGGCAGTGGGGAGGAGGAAGTGTATTTCAAGCAAGAAGGTACAGACTAAATTTAGTTTTTTAAAACCTGTTTGCCCCACACCTTCCCCCCTTTAATGCTTTGAAATGCAGATTGATTATTCAAAAAGATCGAATGTTGAAATGATCCACTTATGTACTCTAATTTTCTAAGACTTCTTAGGCTATTTTTCTCCCTCCCATCTTTTCTGTTTTTTTCCAGAAACCAAGCCTCATTGATTACCTTCTGCTTTGTAAGTTTCATGCCAGTGGCTTGTAGATATCATGCTGTGAGTTGTGCTGTGTTCTCAGACTAGAAGCCTCACAAAACATAATGTTGGGGATAAAGGTCAAAGAGATTCAGAAACTTTCCATGTGTGACTCTGCTTCTCTCAGATACAGTGCTCAATAAGTGACTTGTTTTGTGAATTTCTCGCAGTATGTTTATTTTTAGGCCAAAACCCTCAGGAGGTCTGATTAACTCTGTCAAATACTCTGTCCAAACTACCAAACCATTTACACTTGACCAAGTTCCCAGAACATACAGAAGTTCCTGTTTCCTTGTTAGACCTCACAAGTTTAAGCAGTTCGGGGCCAAGTTTGATATATATAAAAAATTTTTTTTTCACTATAGGGCTTTCCTAAACCAACTTATACTGACTGATTATGAAGAATCTTATTGATAATAGTAATAAAATAACAGTAATGGTGTATGTAATGCCTTTACCTCTTACTGACTTCAATCAATCCAATCTAATAAACACATATTAAGCACCTACTATGTTTCACTATGCTAAGTGCTGATGAGCTAACATTTATATAGCACTTATTCTGTGCCGGACACTATGGTAAGAGTTTTTCGATTATTATTTTGTTTGTTCCTCGAAAGAATCCTGGGAGGTAGAAGCTATTATTATCCCCATTTTACAAATGAGGAAACTGAGGCAGACAGAAGGAACATTCAACTAATAAGTATCTGAGGCTTGATTTGAACTTGGGTCTTCCTAATTCTAGGACTGGCACCCTGCTGTGCCACATAGCTGGCCTTAAGAAGTTGTTTAAGCTCTCAGTGCTCTAGGTATTTCCCTAAGACTGTCATGTTTTAGAATACTGGCTCACTTACAAAGAAAGAGTTCCTTACACCAATGAAATCCTTATTATACCTAGAATATCTTATTATGTGATTAAGATTATACTGTGAAGAATCAAAGGAAGTAGAAGAAAGACAGGAGGGAAAAAGAGAAAGGAAGAATATAAGTGTTCACTCCACTTTGCATCTGCTGCCCTGCCCAGTTTCATTTCTTTGGAACAAGAAGCCCTGTGTTGGTTAGGCTCATCACTTCTAATCTCATCACCATGCTGCTAACTCAAGCCTTGACTGACTCTACCTTCCTCAAACTCCTCTAACCTTTGCCTGAATAGCTAGAAGGTAGAATAACAAACTCCAGATGTCTTCCTTTATACAGGGCTGAACCTGAACTTTTTGGCTCACTCCACTCTGTATTTGTTGTGCTATCTGTTTTCATCCCCACAGAACAGCATAACCCTATTTTGGGTACCCAGATCTACACCCACTCCTGCTTTCCTGCTTTTCTTTTTATTAGTTCGAATCTCCAGTGCTTTAGTGTAGTGCCTAGCACACAGTGGGCACTTAAATGTTTGTTGGATTGAGCTTTGAAGTGCTTAGTTTATACTAGACCCTGTGCAAAGCACTTTGAAAATATCTCATTTGATCTTCCACAACCCTGGGAGTTAAGTTCTATTATGACCCCCATTTTACAGTTGAGGAAACTGATGAAGACAGAGCTTAAGTGATTTACCCAAGGTCATACAGCTAGTGAGAATCTGAGGTCAAATTTGAACTCAAAACCTTCCTGACTCCAGGCCCATCTCTCTATCCATTTTGTCACTTAACTGACTCTAATCTAGAGAAGTTGGTATGTTTCTTCTTTTAAGGTTACATTCTTAAGGGAGGGGAAGACTTGAAAATCATTAGAGAATCATATAGAGTAATGAAGTTGTTTAGGCAGAGTCACAGAACATCAGGGTTACCAAGGCACTCATATACAATCCAGCTCAATATCCCTATCTGCAACATCCCTGGCACATGGGCATTCAACTTCTGCCTGAAGAACTATGATGAGAGGGAATGCACTGACTCTCAAGGCACTCTGATTGTTACAAAGCTTTCCTTATAATGAGCTGAAGTTATTCTGTCTGTTGTTTTCACCCATTACTGTTCTTTGGAGCCAAGTAGCACAAACTCTTCTGCGTGATAACCCTTAAAACAGACTAAGAAGATAACCACCATGTCTCCCCAATTCCCACATCTTTCCTTCTCCTGGTGAAATATCACCAGCTCTTTTAGCCAACTGATGCGAAATACGCAGGTGTCTTTGGTATTTAACCCCCATCACAATCTGGTGCCAAGCTGATCACACAATACACCCCCTCATGTACTCCACTCCACTCCATGTGCCAGCCAAACTAGTTTACATGCCTTTTTCCTTACATAATATTCCATTTCCATGGTTGCTTCCTATATCTTAAAAGCTATTTTTCCTCACTTCTACCTCTTAGAACCAATAGATCTCTTTTTAATGCTTCCTTCTCTAAAAGAGCTTTTTTGATTCCCACAGTTATGAGTGTACTCCTCTGAAATAACATTTACTTTGTATGTATTTTAAAGTGCAAATCATGTCATCATGTCTCTGATGTCATGAAAATGAATGAAGAACACAACCTGTGAGGAGACCAAGCTGCCATACTCTCTCTTCTGTCTCCCCTTCTCCCACTCCCTCCCTCCCTCCCTCCCTCCCTCCCTCCCTCCCTCCCTCCCTTCCTTCCTTCCTTCCTTCCTTCCTTCCTTCCTTCCTTCCTTCCTTCCTTCCTTCCTTCCTTCCTTCCTTCCTTCCTTCCTTCTTCCCAAAACCTTAAACCTTGTGCATTCTGAATCCCATAGACAGGACAAAAGTGGGTCCCTGCCCAAGCTCCTTTTAATGGCTGGCTTAGAGTGATAATCAGTAGTAACAATTTCTGTTTCCCTTCCAGCTTGATTTAGTTATTTTTTTTTCTTTTGTTCACTGGAAGGGTCATTCCCTGACTACTTCTTAAAGAAGCCTATTCACTCAATGGGTGTTACCTCCCTCTAAGTGAGTACCTGAAAAAACCTAGGTCTCCCATTGCATCCTGGGCCATCTCCAGTCATCCTGATGAACATCTGGTTATTGGACCCAGATGGCTCAGGAGGAGAAAGTGAGGCTAATGACCTTGCCCGCCCTTCCTCACTCCAAACAAAATCAAGTACAAGTCATGTCAACATGTCTCTGTTGTCATGGTCTTCTTCAAAATTAAAGGATGAACACACACACATATTTCTATTACTTATGTTCATACATATTGTTATTCCTTAGAATATGCACTCATTGAGAGCAGAAATTGTTTAATTTTAATTGATACCCCCAGTGTGTAGCACAATCTGACTCAACACATAGTAGGTGCTGAATACATGTTGAATTGAGTTGAATTAAATCTCCGTGTGACATGGTCTCCAATTCTCTCACCACGTTGGTTGCTGAACAATTTATCAATATCCTTATCAATATCAATATTTCCCAATATCCTTAGCGAAACGGTGCCTAAAACTGTACCCCAAACTCAAAAAGTGATCTTGCTAGGGCAGAATATTAGAATTGTCTAGATGGGCAGACAGGTAGTTGAATGGATAGATGATAAATAAATTATATAGGGATGATAGAGCATTTATTAAGTTCTTTTATGTGTCAGGCACTGTGTTCATTATTGGGAATATAAATACAGGTGAAAAGATAGTTCTTTCCCTCCTTCAAAGAGCTGACATTCTAATGGTAGAAGGAGATAAAAAGGTGAAGATGTTGAATGGGGAAAAAACCCCCAAAACAATTCACCCAGGAGAAAGGAGAAATCTTATAAGTCATGAACACAGTTAAAGAGTGAACAATGCTGGTTTGGACACTTGTTTACATGGAGGTTCTGAGGGGAAACACAGTAATCAGAGGAGGAGGTCACAGAAGGAGAGGAATCATGCAGAAAGATAATTGCATGGCAGAGAAGTCCGAAGTGCTGATGGAAGAAGAGCGAAGGAGATGCCAAGTCAGCGGAGATCTTGTCCCTGAAACTTAGCTGTATGATGATAGGAAAAACATTTAACCTTGCTGAAATTCTGTTTCCTCATCTGTACAGTGAGTATACTATCCATAGTATGTGTGCCACTGTGTTGCTGTGAGAATCCTATAAGGTAATGTATGTAAAGTATGTTGTAACTCTTAAACCATTATATAAATGTCAGCTATTATTATTCATTTTTTCCTCTTTAGCTAGACAGAAGATTCACTCCCTCTTCTGCATGCTCTAATGGGTAAGAACATGCTATGAATCATCTCTTTTGAGATCAGCTTTTATAGAGTACTCAGCACAGTACTCTGTGTACATGCTACTTTATTTGATTGACTGAAACTTACATTGAAGAACACATTGGAAGCCTAGAAAGAAGGAATTATCATTGTGACCTACTATTTGTTCATTTGAGATACACCCTGCCTTTTAAGCACATTTTAATAGCAGTGAACATAGGTGTACTATTATATCTTGTTTATTGACTAAGAAATTCAGTCTTGGAGAGTATCACATGCTTACATACAATATAAATCTATTCACCCAGTGCGAAAATGGTTCCTAGGAAGAATCAGCTCCCAGGCTTGCCCTGAATCTGTACATCTGCACTATAATCAAAAGTACTGCTTACAAACCGTGTGACTTCGCAGAGTCACCATTTGTTACACTCACCCACATCAATTTCTTCTGCTCTCTCTTTGGAGAAGCATGTGCCTATTAGCAGAATACAGATCTTAGTATCCAGATATCTATTGATTTTCCTATGCATCCAGATACAATTCCCCTAATCTATTGTTAGCCCTTTCCCCCTAGAACCTTGTCACTGTTATATTTGAAGAGCAGAGAAGATTTCTAGCAGCTTGCAAATCTGCATATTCTGAAAGAAAAATTTTGCCTTCTGCAAAGCTACTGCAAACCATAATTCCTAATAATCATGATAATAAGAGTCCTAATCAGTGATTTTTTTTTCAGGCTTAGAAAGATGATAAAAAATAGTGGGGTCATATGAGACTTTGGAGGAGCCAAAGAGTCAGGGAGTGAGAGACTGTTTATTTGGTACTAGCATTGCTTTTTGGCTTATTATGCCCATATTAAAAATGTCTTCACCAATCCTACTCCCATATGTTATTGTGGCATAAAGATGACCTGGCATTCTCAAAGACCATGCCAAGGGAGGCCAAATACTTACAGATCATATTAAACTAAGCAGGCTTCATGTTGGCTCAGGCTCAACTGAACTAAATTTGACAAAGTTGATCACTGAAAGGTTGGCCGTGGAGTAATAATTTTCTTTTTTTTCCTGACCACAGTAGCTAATGGAGATAGCTGCTAAGGTGAGGAGGGATTGAGACTTTTAACTAGAGGAATTATGTACCCTTAAACTAGTGAAATCATCAGCAAAGAAAAAAATTGGGATGTTTAGCTCGTTGCATTAGCTTTACATGTTCATGAAGCATTTGGGATCTTATCCCCAGGAGACAGCCCTAATATCAATACAGTTGGGGCTTGGTGCTTCTTAGATAAATAAATGGCGTTATAGGATGCTGAATCATAGATTGGTTCTTTGCTCACTTTATTACCTACCAGTAGATGGCAGCATAAGTCCACTTAGAACCTCAAGAATGAGCCCTTGGTGACTGAAGGAAGTGAGACTGGGGGAGGCTACTTTTTAAATATAATCATTTTGCACATTCGTTACCTGACACATCCAAGGAACTGATTTTCCAGGTCACACATGTCTTATTACTTCCTAAAATAATCACACAGAGGGGCTTTTCATTTTGTATGCTGCCACATTTCTACACTGTAGTGATTGTCAAAGGGAAAGAAAAAAACAGGTAGGGCTGAGAGCATCTGTAGGAAATGCAAGCAAATTTAGAAAGGGATGTTTTTTGTGTTTATTATTCCATAAGTTCTCACCACTCCTCCCTCTCAGTGAGGACCCCCTTGTTCATCAGTTACTTCTCTGCCCCCTTTGTCCCTAAGAGATAGGCAGAGAGAGTGGGGGAAGAAGGATGTCAGAAAAAAAAAGAGAGATGAACTAAAAATTATAAAGAAATGTCTATTTTTAAAAGGTCTGAGAAGAAAGAAACAAAAAAATCACCCTTCTTCAAACGTCTAAAATGTAGCAAGCTTCAATTCTAATGATTATATAGCCAAGTTTTTTGTTTCCTCCTCCAATCAGAGTTCTTTCCCAAAGGAATAACTAATCCTTGGATTTAGGCATTCTGTCCTTGGTATAATTTGTTTCCCAGCAGTTTCTTTGCTATCTCATGATTCTGTTCAGGCAGAGTATTTGCTGATGGCTCTAATTGGAAGCAGGATGGGTATTCTGGGAAGAGGATCCAGTCTGAGAATCAGGACAACCAAAGTTCTGTTCCCTGCTCTGCTATTAATTAGCTGTGTGATCTTGAGCAAGTAATTGAACCATCCTGAGTTTCAGATTCCTCATTTCTAAATTGATCAAATTAGATTATGTAATTCTAAAATAGCTTCTAGTTTTATACCATATCAATGACTCTCTGGCCCTCAGGGCTTGAGAGCCAAGTGTGATACATTTTGACCCTTCCCCCACTAAGGTTCACCTGTAAAGGGAGTTTGGTCTGGTGTCTAGTCTCTACCATTGGCTTAAATCTCTGCTGATTGTGTTCCCCCAATTTTAGAGAGTCATCAGAATCACAATCCCATATAACCACTTAATGAGCAGATTAGCATGTATTAAGAATTTTTTTCAAAGTTATATCAAGAATAAGCAAACATTCCTCCACAATAGCAGGTGGGACATAATATTTCCTCATACCACCTCATTCTCTGAGAAGGGGACAGGAATCAGGTTCATTGCTTAATTCAGTTCTTACATAGGATGGATTCACCAAGTTCCAAGTTCAGAGGCATCCTAGGCTATAATATCAGCACCCTGGTTTCTCAGGGGTCCCTTGCAGGGCTGGCAAGAATACTTGACCTGGAATACTGGCTCCAAGATCATGGGCTTAGCATTCTATATCCTGTGAGCAGAATTGAAGAGTACAATGGAAACAGATCAAAATTCCAAGCCCACTTCTTGTGGTCATAGGGCCTAAAAGGGAAGTGAAAGGTAGACCTTCCTCACCCAACTTCCTGCATGATACCTATTTTGTGAATCAACAGACCTTTACCCCCTGGACAGCAATGGGAAGAGGAGATGATCCCAGTCTAGATATAAATATATTATGATTTCAATTCATATCTTACCACCAGTTCCCATCTCTAAAGTTATAGATGACCATGCTGGGGGTGGGGGTGAGGTGGAATTAGCAGACATCATATACACACACATATATCCACATATGTTTATATATAGATATACTTTAAAGTTTTATGAATGTCTTTTTAAAAATAGCACAGTTCCCTAATATTCCTCCCAACTCTCCCTTGTAACAATACAAAACAATTAAGGATAATTGGCCAACTCATATTATCTCATTCTGTAGTCAGCATTTTGCATCTGTTGTTCTTTATCTCTTTGCTAAGAGTAGAGAAGTTTGTTTTATTATCTGAGGGAAGAGATCTTTGGAAGACCCCAACGTGGAAGTATACCAGAGAATGCAAGAGTAATTCATCAGGAAGGGGAGGATGGTTTTTATTTATACTTATGAGATAATTTTAGCCCATTTTTAATAAGTAAGCTATTCTCAACACTATGTCTTAATAAGAAAAAGTAAAATTAAAGATTGAATAATGCCTACTATATGGGAAGCATTATGCAATGGAAAGAACCATTCGATATAGATATGTAGTCAAAAGATTTGAATGGGAATTCTAGCTTTCACTTAGTACCTGTGTAGCCTTTGATAAGTTCCTTAAATTCTCCGATTCTCAGCTTTTCAATCTGTCATATAGGTTATTGAATTTGATGATCTATGTAAAAGGTACTTTCAAGCTCTTAAGGATGTGTTCTTATTTAAAAACATCATCTGAAGGGGCTAAAAATGAAGTCATAGTTATTAGCACTATAATCAAGGAGAAAATCTTTTAGAACATGGAAAGAAAAGGAAATGGTGTTGGAGCAAAAGGTCAAGAACTGGATGAATTGGGAATACAGCCAGTTTTCATTTACCGCTGTATATCATAGGATCTTTCACCTTGCTCATTTTAATTTGTTCTTCATCATTTGGAATTAGCCTTGGGCGAAAAGTGAAATGAAGTAATTGCAATGGCAATTTTTTACTTGTATTGAAGGGCTTTAAATACCCAAATCATTCCTATTGAGCAAGTAATTTGGAGAATAAGCCCACATAGCACATTTGAATGGAAGTCTGAGTGGGCCATGGTGGCTCAGCCTTTCTCATTCATAGTGAAATTGAAGGAGGACTTTAAAAAAAGTTTGTTTTTAGCAGAAATTACAAGGCATGACTCAATTTTTTCCTAATATCTTAATCACAAACCTCCTGAGATATTAATTCTTTGTTCAAAAAAAAAAAGATCAGGACTACCTCTTGGGGGTAGGGCAAAGTCAATTGTCCAATAGAGAGTGGGGAATGGAAAATTTATGATGCAAATCTTGGATCTAAATTAAAAAAAACCTCTCATTGTTTATTAATAATAAAGAGAAGCAACATTTCTAACAATTTATATGTTATATTGAATAACTAAAATGATTTTCATTGAAATGGTTAAACATGACTCTACAGAATCTATTTTATTTGAACTTATTGGAAAAATATTTAGCAAAAATTCTTCGAAATTAAAATGATTTCTCAAATCTTCACCAGTTACAGTAACTGACCTTGCAATGTATCATTTTATTTGTTCCTCATCATGATTCTGTTAGATACATAGTGTGGGAAATAATTTTTCGATTATTTTTTCTTTCATCAGCTTAGAAAGTTCATAATAAGGAACTTTCTTTACCAGTGAGGATTCTCAACTTCTCTGTCTTCTAGTCTTAAAGAGTTACCTAGGATGCTGAAGGTTAAGTGACTTGTCCAGCGTTACACAGTCATTATGGGTCAGAGGTGGGATGTGCACCCTGTTCTTCCTGACTCTGAAACTATCTCTACATACTATATTGCCTCATAACTATGGACATTATTATTCTGTTTGTAGTTGGGGACACTGAAGCTGAGAAATTAAATGATTTTCCCATGGTCGCTCAGTTAAGGGTAGGAATTTTTCCCAGATCTTGAATCTAGAGACAGTCAGCATTCTAGCCACTATTATCATGAAGTCTCTTAATGACCATGTAAAATGATTGACTTCATAATATAAATGCAACATGAAAATCTCAGAGACCATAAAAGCCAAGTTCAATTGCACAAAAGGTATTCTTACCATAAAGGATTTGGGGGTAAGTTATTCTACCTGGTTCCATCTCTGATTTTTTGACATATCATTAGATCTAAAGACTTGAATCTTTGAAGTCAAAAGGAGTTTTGTGGGCTTGGAAAGTATCTTTATGGTATTGATACCACTGGGGAATATTTTTTTAAAATATGAGGATTTATATAATGTATAGATCCAGATAGATGAAAAACAAAATTGTCTGTTCTAATGTATCCTAATTATTTCTCGAACCTACTCTAGTGACTTCTGGATTTATAGGGTACACAAATATTTTCCAACATTAATTTAGGGAGGAAAATTCATCTTTCTCCCTCCAAAATATTTTTAATTAAATACTTTTAAAAATTCCTTATTATAGAGAATTGCATGACAAAGAGATGTTGGAGGCAGCTGGACTGGAATGGCCCTTGTAGTCCTTGACATCTCCAGAGCTAAGTTTCTTTGAATTAACTGACATTTCTTTTAAATTTACTGTCATGATAATTTCCAAGTCATCACATGACTTCAGAACTCATCTTTTTTTCTCTCCCCTTTTGGGCCTAGTATTACGATTAGAAATTGTCTCAGGATTTCTATGCTGACTCCATATCATGAGTAGGCTATGATTAAGCCTGTTATTCATAATGTCTTCCAATGAACAACATTTGTTTAAGTTGGCAAATTTTTATGCAAGTTTGAAATGTTTTTATTATCCTCCCATTTAATTAGGTTATGATTAAGTTTGATAACCATACTCCAGTGGATATATTGCATTTTACTGTTAATTTGTGTATCCCTAGAAATATACAACCTGGGCATTGTTGACTAGTAAGAAAATTTCTTTTAGGTCTCTTGCCAAGTCTTAGCAGGCAACGGAGAAAGGTAACTAGACAGTGGCAATAAGATGACCTTCTATTTTTGGCATGTGTGCTTTAGATAGCCAAGCTATCTAAAAGCTGAGGTTATAATCCTTTGTTACAGAAGTTGCTTTGATAAGCAAGGAATCTACTGAATGCAATCCCAGATAATAATGGAGGCCCATGGAGAGACTCCTTGAGAATTCACCTTAGTCACTGCTCATCAAAGCCTATTTCACAGTGAATTCCAAATCAAGAGGAAGAACTTTGCAGCTACTATAGTTGTTTACACCCAGAACATGTTTCACTTAGAAATCTCTCCTCTTCTGCTTTTAACTGTATTCAGAATTATTAATAGTCCAGGCAACCAACATAGCAGGGAAACCTTGAAAGGTCAGAGAAACTGGAACTCAAACTTGAGGGGAGTTTTGGACTTAGAAGTGGTGTGCTATATGAATTGACCCAAGGGCTGAACCTAAATCCCTTTCCCTGCCCAGAGACAGAAGTGGTGCCAAGTATATGGGGATGTGTATTATGTTTGTATATTTTTATATTTGTAGCAAATCTACATTAATAAAAACAAAGTAAAAATGAATCTGTTAGTGGCTAAATGAAACTGGGGTGAAAGAGACCTCCCTCAACATTTTGGGAAACATCATTGTTGGGGACTGGAGCCATTTGCAGAGAGCCTATACACATTCCAATGCCCTTATGAATCTTGGAGGACTAAAAAAAGAATAAAAATGTACTCTACCTGACCTTCAGGTAGTGGGGATCAGAGTAGAATGTGTAACATGCATGACTAAGTTTCCTCAAAGACCTAAAGTTCTCACTCCTTCAATCTACTCCGCTGTCATATCCTGCTTTCCTACATTTCAACTACATATAGGCATGGACATAGTTTGAATCTTGCCATCACCTACAAGGGTTCTAATTCCATGGTCAAAAACTCCAAAATTCCTTAACTTGGTCTTCATATTCAGTCATTTTATCTTTATTGCTTTCTATACTAAACATTTTCTTCCTCCCCACCATGAGTTCTCATCCTCATATTTCTCAGTATTTTCCCAGGGTTTCACCCCTCCTCTAGCTATGCTTTCTTGACTTCCTATGCTCTTGAGTCGCTTTCTCTCATACTAGTGCCACTCATGTTTTGCCAAAACCCAATCCTAAATTGCTCCCATCCAGGATGATGCTAGAGCCAACTTGTACCAGTTCATGGGAGCAGATTGTTAAATTTTCAGTGCGAACATTTACACTTTGGAAATTGACAAAAACTGCAGTCAGGGTTTGATTTATTGTTTTGTCCATTGTCTAGGCTTACAGTGAGTCTGGACTTACAGGAGGAAATGTTAATGACAAAGATTAAACTTAAGTTAATTAATTAAACCTAAAAGTGTGCCATGTGTACATTCCCCTACCCCCATATAATCAGTTGCTCAATATTTACCATTAAACTCTTGCTTCCATCTCAAACCCACATGTTACTGAATACAGCAGAAAGAAGTAATGCAATGTACTGAGTGAATCAGCTGCATATTTATGTTGTATAATCTTAACTGGGTCCTTGATGAACAAGACGATCATCCTGCCCTTCCTATTTGTGTCTCCCTCTCATTCCCAACGATGAATGTTTCTTCTCTTTTGTCCTCAAATCTCCCACACGACTCCTTCCCCCAACCATCTCAATTGAGTATCTGCCTACTAGTTTACTGAGAAAAATCAAAGCTACTTGTTATATGATTCCTCTTTCCCCCCTCATTTCCTATTCTCCTACTATCATCTACAGCTACCTTCTCTTTTACTACAATCTTCAATAAAGCGATTCTCCTTAGTAAGGGCAATCCCTTTACATGTATCCTTGACCTTGTTCTCTCCTAGATTCTGTAGAAAATTGTCTCCACTATCACCCCTCCTCCCCAATCTCTCCAGTTTTCAATCTCTTCCACCTACTGGTTCCCTCCGTGCTGCCTGTGAAATACACCTATGTCGTCCATATCTTTAAAAAATCTTTCCTTGATTTTCACCGGCCCTGCAGGCTATCTTTCTATATTATATCTCACCTCCCCTTTTCAGCTCAATTCCTAGAAAAAACCAACTATGGTTTGTGTCTCTACTTCTTCCTCTTACTTTCTTCTAAACTCTGTGAAATTTGGCTTCCATTCTTATCATTCACCACAATTTTTTCTCTCCCAACTTACCAGTGATGTCTTAATGGCCAAATCTAATGGCTTTTCCCCATTCTCCATTCTTCGTGAACTTCCTACAGCCTTTTCCAATGTTAATCATCTTCCAGATACTCTCTTCTCCAAGTTATTGTTATTTTTGCTTTGCTCTTTCCTAGTTCTCCTCCTAAATGCATGACTGCTTTTTCTGTCTCCTTTGCTGGATCTTCATTTATATCATGCCCATTAATTGAGGTGTATACCAAAGGCTTACCTAGGCCCTCTTCTCTATATATTTTCATTTAATGATCTCATACATGCTCATAGGTTTAATATCATCTTTATACAGATGGTTTCAAAGATCTTCGTATCCAGCCTTTGTCAATCTTCTGAGTACCATCTTGCATCACAAACTGTCTATAGGATATTTAAAACTCAATAGACATTTCAAACTAAATTTGAACAAAATAATGCTCATTACCCTTTCCTTTTAACCCTCTGTTCTTCTAAACTTCCTTATTATTATTGAGAAATACTATTCTTCCAGTCACCTAGGTTTACAGCTTAACCTTTTACTGTACTTCCAAGTAATAAACCAGTTGCCCAATCTTGTCATTTCTATCTCCACAATACCTCTGCCATATATCCCCTCCTTTTCATTCATACAACCACTGCCACTCAAACATAACCACTGAAAATTCAGGCTTTCAGTAGTTCTTGCTTGGATTTTTACAATAACCTCCCAATCAGTTTCTCTCAAGTCATAACACACTAAAAATATATCCTTTACATGACTGACAAAAGGACGAGAAGGCAGATTTAGCCCTGTCATCCCATGAATTGATAAACACCAGTGGCTCCCTATTGTCTCTAAAATAAAATGTGAATTCCTCTGCTTGGCATTTAAAGTTATTCACAACCTGGATCCATCTCACCTTGCTAGGTTAAATGTAACTTGCTTCCATACACGCTGGCTTATTGACTGTTTCTCACATATGCTTCTCTAGTAGTCTTCCAGCCTTTACACTGACACATTCTTCATGTTTGGAATGTTCTCCCTACTTATCTGTCTTTTGGAATCTTCAGTTTCCTTCAAGGCTTCGCTCAAGCATTTCCTTCCACACTAGGCCTTTCCTAGTCCTCCAGATATTAGTATCTTTCCTTTCAAATTCACCTTGTATCTATTTTGCTTCTATTTTTTTAATGTATGAACATGCTCTCTTCCCCTATACCTCTTAGAATGTACACTTGTAAAGAGCAAAGTTTGCTCACTTTTTGTCTATTTATTCCAGAATTTAGGGGAGTTATTGACACATAGTCAATGATTAATAAATGTCTGTTAAATACATATTAATTTGATTACCTTAGTAGTTAATTCGTTTCCTGGAAATGGAAGTCTTTAAATAGTGGCTGTTTAATCACTCAGCAGGGATGTTATGGAAGGAGGGGCAAAATTCACGCTTCAAATGAGGTTTGGACTAGTCTTTTCCAATTTCAAAAGTCTATTACTATTATTGGATTGAAGTGACTCAGGTATTTATGACTGATGAAACTAGAATCTATTCTTTTTTGTATTATTATCTATCTGTGCTATTCAACATCTCTGTATTTTAGCTTCTGTATCTGCAAAATGAAGGAATTGGCCCAGAAAATCTCTAAGGTTCCTTCAAGCTCTAGAATGCTTTCATTTTAATATTTTTCTCATCCTATGAGGCTCTTTAAAGATTATCTCCAGGAAAATAAAATTCTACCCTTGTACAATCACCTAAGAGGTGAATGATTAGCTATATCCCTAGTGAGTTGTGGTGGAATTCCCAACTACAGAATATTGGCATATTCTCATTCTTGCTATTTTGACTGACAAATGGACCTCATAATACCTTAATGGCAATTCACAAAGCACTTGGATGAAAAATATCTTATCATTATGAAGCACAAAAGATTGAGTCTCTTATTCCTCTATGTCATCTCTCATCTGTTCCTCTCCCCGCCTCCCAGAAAAACAGAATCTAAAAATAAAACCTAGAAGGGACCTCAGAGGCCATGTATTCCAAACATATTTCTATTATATATACATATATAATATAAAATATAATATATACTATCCTTGAGAAATGTCCACTTAGTCATTGCTTGAAGAGGAGATGCTGATTTCCTCACCGGGCAGTTCATTCTGCTTTTAGATGTCTTTAACTTTTAAATATTTTTCTATATATCAAACCAAAATCTATCTTTCTGCAACTTTCACTTACTTTTTCTAGATCAGCTCTCTAGAGACAAGAATAGCAAATCAACTTCCTCTTTTCCATGACAGCTATTGAAATATTTGAATTGAGATTTCATTACCCCTATACTCCACCAACATTTTCTTTCCCCCATGCTGAATATCCTCAGTTCTTTCACCTGATTCTCATATGGCATATTTCCTAGTCACCATACCATCCTTTTCTTTTTCCTCTGTATTTTCCTGGAGTTGTTTTTAAGATTGTAAATCTGAACACAGTGCTCTGGATGTAGCCTGAAATGAAAGAGTACAAAGAGAGTGTCACCTACCATACTCTGGACATGGACATGGCCTCTCTTAATATAACCAAATATTGCATTAAGACTTTTTATTTGACTATTGAATAGCATTGTTTATTTACATTGAGTTAGAATGGTTATTCCCCAAGAACAGTGTTACTCCTTCTCATTCTGTTGCCTCTCCCTCTCTTCCCTAACTGTTGCTCAGCAAATGCTCCTTACTAATTTTTCTAATGTGTATTACTTTTGGGTAATGTCTCAAGGAATAGAAGGGATGCTTGTTAAGCTCTTCTGACTAACTTTAATATCCTGAGATGCATTTTGAGATGAGGTGATTAGGTGAATGAACTAATTCCTTTACGTAGTATTAGAAATATAAATTCAGAAACTATTTTACTATGAAATTAATAATGATAAATTTAGCTCAAAAGAAGTATAAGAAATGCAACCTGAAAGCCCACAGTTCTGGCAAGGACCAGGAAAGGATTCTGATAAGCAGACAGAAGATATTAAAGTTTGGAATTCACATTGCTTCTTTTTAGTATTAATTTTGAAGGAATCTGTCTAGTATTCAGGGTTATTGGGAGGATCACATGTAATTGATAATATATGTAAGGTATTTTACAAACCTTTAAGTACTATACAAAGTCAGCTAACATCTTTTCCCAAAATATATAGTGTAAAAATGTAATCAATAAATTAGGAAGAAGATACTTATATGTCCTATACCTAGACTGTAGTTATTTAGAAGAACACAGGGTCACTACTCTATGTGGGGCATGAGTCCCACTGTGAAATCTTTCTTCCTTTTTTCTTGTCCATATTCTTACCCACATTTGTTTTATGCTCCAAAATTATTCTTACCATCACAGCAATATAATACTTGATAAACATAATGGGGAAAGGGTGAGGAAAAAACCCAGAATAGCAATTGAAATGGCTCATGGATCACAGATTTAGATCTGGAAACTAGAAATTGAAGCCTATAGAAGTTTAAGTGATTCATCCAAAATCACAAGTAATAAATGACAGAGGTAGCTAGTATTCAATCTCAGGAGTTCTGATTCCTAATCTGGTTCTTGTCCCACTATTACGCTATGCTACCTTTGTATTGGGAAGAAGATAGCTAAATGGCAGTATAAAAAAACCAAGGGAAGACTGATTATTGATAAGCATATTAATGCTAGAAATCTCTGTACCTCTCTGAACCCACATCCGGTGAGTTTAAGTAAAAAAAAAAAGTATTTAAAATTCCTGTTTACATTGAGAAATACAAACCAATTTGCCTTAAGCTGGGATGACTACAAGCTAAGATTTTTTTCTATAAATGCAGAATACAAAGCTAGAATAGTATTTGATAAATGCCAAAGATATCTTTCTTGTAATTGAGAACTCTAAAGCTCTTGATAGACTAGACCCTAGCCACATGTATACTTTCCTCTTCTTAAGCTCAAGAAAATGGTGGATGTCTTTTTCACCAAAGCTAATCTTTCCATACACCTAATCTCCTAGTTTCATGACTTGGTTCTATCAACAATTCCTTCTTTCTTTTATTTTAAAATATCTTTCTTTGACTAGGTCTGTTACCTCAGTCTCTCATTTCCTAAGTGGACAGAGAGAGTTCTGTGTGCATGTGCCTGTGTAGAAATATGTGTGCGTGTGTGTATCTTCATTTGTATTTGGTACTTTCTTAAGTACCCTCTCTCTTCCTATCCATTGACAGATCTTTGGTGGAAGGAATGGTGTAGGCCTACTTCCTTTGTTTCTTTACTACCCAATAACATATGCTTTTTGGCAATTCCCAGGATGAATTCTGGTTCAAACTATACTACTGAAACAGTTCTCTTCTAGGTCATGAATGACTTCTTTCACAATTATAATCCAAATAATTTTTTGAAAATCTCATCCTTCCTGATCTCCTTGTAGTGCTTGATATTGTTTATCACTATCTCCTTGATGCTTTCTTCTTTCTTGACTTCTGTGACAGTATGGTTCTTACTAGTTCTATATATCCTCAGCCTACTCATTCTTCTTCCATCTCTTTTATGCTGTTGTCCCTCAAAATTCTGTTTGTGATACGCTTTTTTTCAATTATTAACTTTTTGCAGATAACTACCAAATCTAGTCTTTATTACCAGCCTCTTCACAGAGCTCTTGTTTCATGTTTTGAATTGTCTTCTAACTTTGTTTTTCTGAATGTCAACCTAGCATCCCAATAACACATCCAAATAAGTGTTCTAGTCTTCTTAAAAAAATTATTTTCTTTCACTTAACATATCTCTTCCCTATCTTATACATCTAATCAAATTTCAAAGCCTATTATTTTTATCTTGGGAATATCTTTGGAATTCTTATTCTTCTATCCACTCACTGTCAAAATGTCAGCCTCCTATTTCAGGAAGAAAAGTTTGACATCTTTTATAGTCTTGTTGTCTCAGTACAGGTAAGTACCCCCACCCCAATGTCCCCTGACTTTCTTTTTGGAGAGCAGGTATATATTAGGGCCTGGGTAAGTAAAGTTGTCAGTGTGAAAGTAAGCAATATAATTGATTTCCTTTGTAATTCTATGTGCTTTACTTTCTGCATTTAAAAACATAATAGTGAAAAGGGGTACCATAGACTTCTCTAAATTGCTAAAAGGTCCATCACACACACACGTGCACGCACACACACACACACACACAAAGGTCTTTGTTTCTGAAAGGAATTATAATTTGTAATGTGTGTCTTTCCTTAAGTTTCACTTTCCATGATTCCTGACTTGATTAAGGCAGCCAGTGAACAGAATTTCTGAGATGTTCCTGTAGGGCTCTACACCCTTCTTTTGGAATTTATCTGAAGAGTTTTAATGCTTACAAACTGATCAAACCTAGGAAAAATAGAATTATTATAAAATATGATTTATTTCAGAAGGAGATGAAAGAAAAGTGGATTTGCAGTTAGAAGACACCAATTTGAGTGTTGCTTTATTATTAACTAACTTTATTTCTCAGGCTTTCAGTTTCTTCATCTGTAAAATGGGTATAACCACACCTGCCCTATTTCACAAGCCTAATGTGAGGATAATTTAAGAGAATACATATGAAAGTAATAAACACAAGCTGGATTATTCATTGTCTATCCCCAAAAAAGACCCCCACAAAAAAGTCTCTGTAGGTATCTTCTTTCTGCCACAAGTTGTGAATGAGTTTTCTCTCCATGGAGCTCCCATATTAATTTGTTTACTCTTCCCTAATTCACATAACATGCATTTTATTTTCCATTATAGTGTGTGTAATGTATTTATCATGCTGTGAAGCCCCATGAAGGCAAAGGCTAGTCATGTTTAATCTTTTGCTTTTAATCTTCCGAATACTTAGCACTGTACTTTGAATGTACCAGATTATTTTAAATTAGACTTTAATTATTATCTTTTGTTTTTACATCTTCTAGATTTTCCTGTCTATCCCTTGCCCTTTCCTCTCCCAGAGAATAATCACTTATAGCAAAAAAAAAAAATTAAGTAAAAAGAGAAAATTCAACAAACTAATCAACAAATAAGAAAAGCTAATTATATGTGCAACATTTCCTAAGCCAGTACTCCAAACTCTGCAGAGGAGTCAGGTGGACTGTCTTCTCAGATTTCTTTTAGGGAGTCAAACTTGTTCTTTATCATTTTACCATGTTCTTTTTCAATTGTTTTATAGTTGTTTCCATTTCCTTTTCCATTTTCATTGCTGTAGTTGTTTTCCAGGCTTGGCTTTTGCCCACGTTTCCCTATATTCATCTTATTTCATCATTTCTTACAACACAGTAACATTCCATTACATTCATGCACCATAGTTTGTATAGCCATCTCTGAGTTGATATGTATCTTTGATATGTAATTTTGTTTCCAGGTTTTTTGCTGTTACAAAATATTTTGGAGCATATGGAAGCTTTTTTGTTTTGTTTTTGGTAAATGACCTCCTTGAGGTATGAGCTTACTATTTTAATATCTGGGCCAAAGGATTTGAAAATTTCAGTCAGTTTGTTTGCACAGTTACTCATTGCTTTCCTTAATGGTTGAATCAAGTGATGATTCCACCAACAACACATAAGAATGCTGGTCTTTCTACAACCCCTCCAACGTTGACTATTTTTGCCATCTTTTGTGACATTTGCTCAGGGATATTTTGATTTGCATATCTCTTATTATTCATTCTTTGGAACAGAGACATCAAATTCCTGCCTGAGTGCAGCTACAAAACTTCCTAATGGGAATATTGGTTCCCAGTGGGAACCAGATTAAAATATAATGGGGAAATATTTGACAAAATTAATAGAAATACCATCTAACACGATAATGTTAATTTGTGATTTTTAAGCCAATATGTGGCCCACAGAGTTTTATTCCTATTTGAATTTGACAACTGCTTTAGAGTATTATTTCCTACGATTGCTAATACTTTGCAATTCTTCTTTTGAAAACTCTCTGCTCATATCCTTTGACCAATAGCCTACAAGGAAATTACTTTTGGTCATTTGTTTATTCTTAATGAAGGTTTATTGAATTTTATAGGACTTTGTAAAGTATTTTACAAATGTAAGTTTTAAAATAAAAAAGCATATTAATCCAGAAACTAGGATAGTAAGAGAAATGAATTTAGTCGAGTAATAGAGAGGAAGGCAGAGAGCTAGAAAAGTTGTATATTAGATTCGTATTTGTCTAAATATCAGTTTGCAGAGTTTATACTTTACCTTGGAGACAATTAGGCAGGAACAGAGTACAGCTGTGACATGGTGAGAGCTCAGCATCAGTTAGGTGGTTATTAGTTAAGATGAGATGTTCACCAAGCAAGTCAATTAATTTCTCTGGGCTTCTCTTTCCTCCTTTGTAAGATAGGGAAAATTATATTTACCTCCAGGCTTCCTCATAGGAATATTAAGAAGATTAGAGGGATTATTTAACTTTCCAGGAATAAATGCTTTCTAAAGTATGAAAAGTTCCTTAGACTCTTAAGTATATTCAGTACTTCCCTTCAAATATTGCTTTCGCTCTCAGCTGTAACAAAAAATAGTACTCAAAATCTAAATGGTCAATTTCTTGAACACAATGTAACATATGTAACATAAGTGTCATATATACTGGAAATAATAATAGGTTTGGAATGAAAAACCTGGTTCCACATCCTGAGTCTCATACTTGCTACCTCTTTGATCTTGGCCTCAGTTTTTTTTTTTTTTTTTTTTTTTTTTTGTAAAATGAAGGTTTTGTTGGGATAGATGTTTGTCAAGGTCTTTCCTGACTCCAAAAGTTATGTTCCACTATCTTTTAAGATAGTGTTCTGATTTTTCCCCCATCTGTAAGGGGAAGATGATCCTACAACTACATATGATGTCAATTTCCACTCAAATTTTTCACCACAATTAAACAAAAGATGAATTTTGGTTGATATGTTGAAGAGAGAAATCACAAGGAATGCATCAATAATTAGTAAAAGCAAAATAGTTATTTTGCTTATACTATACTAAAGCTCAGCAGGGTAAGAGAACCACCAGCAGACCACACACTGGAAACCTTTCCTAAATCCTAGGGTAAAATATGTTAGTAGAAGCAGAGGTTTCTTCCCTTTAGACACAAATTGAACCAAAGCATTAGTATGGTATAGTACAAGAAATTTTGTTAAGTTATTCAGTGGAGAATTATTTTTAACTGTTGGGTGAATTGTGGCTGGGAAATTTCTAAGCTGCTATCTTAAAGTCAACATATTAAAATCTTCTAACATATTACATTGTCTTTAAAATAAAATCTAGCTATTGTTTTACCCTTTTCAGTATATGCACAGTGACATGATTTTGGGGGAACTTTATTTTGTCATCTAGAAAACTGCTTATTAGCTACTGGCCTTAATTAACTTCAACAAGCATTTAATAAATGCTTATTATTTGCAAGACATTGGGCTAGGTGCTAGGGATTAAAAAAAAAAAAGCCAAATAGTCCTTTGTCTTAAGCAGGAAGATACTGATATTTAGAAAGCTAAATACCTGTGTTTATGAAAAAGAACATTAATAGAGACTTAATAAAAGAAACAATATTAGAGATAAACCTTGAAAGGAGACATGGATTCTGAAACATGAGATGAGAAGGCAGTTCATTTTAGGGATGGGAGACGACTTTGGGGAACACATAGAAGTAGGAGGTAGAATGTTGAGTGCAGGGTTCAGGGTAGTTAATAGTTCAGTTTAGCTAGGCAATAAACATTTATTAAGTACATGATAGGTCCTCTCTTTAGCAGGTATATAGAGTTCATGAAAAATGGGAAAGGATAGTTAGGGCCATCTTAATGGAAGACCTTAAATGCCATATTGAGGAGTTTATATTTCATACAGGTAACTAGGTGGTCACACAAGTTTTGTAAACAAGAATGTAATGTAATTAGATCTCTTCATCAGTATAATCTTTTATGACTGCTGTATGAAGAATTAAAGAAGTGAGCAAATGGAGGTAGTGTGATATTAGGAGGCTCTTAGTCCAAGTGAGTTATCATGAATACCTGACTTGGGTGGTGGCTGTGTCTGTGGAGAGGAGATAATGGATCTAAGACGTTACTCAGATAGGATTTGACAAGTGATCAGATATTGGATATAAAGGATATAGAAGAGTTAAGGTTGATACTGTGGCTGTGAACCTGGATGACAACCTCTGATATTAGATTCCTCATCCGTAAAATGAGGACATTAATACTTGTATTATCTAAAAGGATTGTTTCAAGATTCTTATGAAATAATCTATGTGAAATGGCTCGCAAACTTTAAATCACTTTAAATAGATGTCAGTAATTATTGTTGTTCTCTTTCTCTGTAGCAGTGACTTCCTTTTGAATTCTTTTATTTATAGCAAGGATATGAGTGTTGACACGATTCGGTTCCTACAGTAGTATGTTCACTTGTTGGTCATTGGAAGAGGATCTACCTTTTAGTATATCAACTAAGTCAATGCTCATAGGCAGTTTTAAAACTATGACATTCTTCCAGTACCTTTTATGTTTTGTGCCTATCTGTCATAGTCACTGAAGATGTGCCATTTCATGATGATATTGTTACGAAAATGCCCGCTAGAATGCCTCATTGTGTGATTGGAATTGTGTCCTCTCTCAAAGGCTATGTTAGAAGAGTGCTAGAAGGTTTGAAGCTAGTTAATCAACAACTGTTTATTAAATACTTGTATATATGTCCAGGCAATAGCTTATGCCTGGTTTCTGACCTAGCTAAGTAGAAATAAGTTCAACAATAGTAGGTAGATATCTTGGTCACACATTTTTTGACCATGGCCATCCAGGGAACAGAGGAAAATACAAAATGGTCCTTAGTCCTGTGTAGTCCCTTCCATATCTTTAGTAAAAAGACTTTGGAAGTTTAGTGTTTTCATCTGTATCTATTTTAGTATGTCCAAAGTATTTTCAGTAGAGAACTGTTATTAACATCTCAGGAAACACTAATTTTGGAGCTAGGAGGGATTTTAGAGCTATTTAGTACAATTGTTATTTTACAAGTATAGAAATTGAAGCCTAGAGAACTGAAGTGAATTTTCCAAGGTCACACATGCTCACAGGTTTCTCAGTTTAATGTAGCATCCATGTAGATGTGTCTCTTGGATGTATTTTGAGGGTATAATGTGACCAAATTGGACAAAAAATTCTTCAAAACATTCATGACACCAGTGAGATTAGTTTAAATGGAAAGTGGCCAAAGAATATAAAATGTAGAAAGGAGTCCTATTTGCAAGTCGGGAATGATCCTCTGAAATCATCTGGGTAATGTTTGGGTTGGCCTGCAGGACAAAAAGGCAAGCAAAGATCCCAGAATGTAGCCTGAAGAATGAAGTGTATCTGAACAGGCACTGTATATGTTATGCATCCAGAGACCTCATTCATAATACTACAAGATATTCTGGTCAGTGTATTAGAGGAAACTGATCATAAAAAATTAAAAAAAAAAGGTGTGGCCAGTGAAAAGTTCCAATAACAATCTAGCACTTGTAGTTCTTTGCACTTGATCAATTTACCCTGAGAAAAAGAGAGATTCCATAGTGGTAGAACTAATATTTTTATACAGTTGAAGCCTTTTATCGTCAAAGACTAAAAATTAGAAGGTAAACTTAAAAACAATTTAAATAAACTTTTTGACTCTTGGAAATGGAATCAGATTCCCCAGATGACTATTGGACAAAGTGCTTGGCATAGTGCCTTGCATATAGTAGGTGCTTAATAAATGCATTTTGACTGACAGAGCTTTTCACATTTATGGGATACCTGAGCTTTTTGTACTTTTCCTGGCTAGGGGCATATATATGAAACAACAATTACATGAAAAGGGGTATCCATTAATGGACTTATAGAAGATCCATTTGGTAACAGAATTGCATGAATCTGCCCAATCTACTTCATAGCCACTTTTCAACACTGCTAGGAACTCTTATGATGGACAAAAATAGAGTTAGTTTGATATTTTTGTGAATAGATGATTTCACTAAGGTTATTGTTCCATGTGTGCCTTCCTAGTTTGTGAATTTTTGTCTATTTCCTCTTATAAATTCTCCCCAGATCAACCACTGAACAAGGTGGAGGCCCACTTCTGGTTCTGTTATGATTCTGTGAGTACCGGTGTTGCACTTGTATAACTTATTTTAGGTCACTTTTTGCATAGCCATGACTGGAAAGATACCATAGCTTGCTTACATCACAAATTTCTCCACGTTCCTTTGGGTCATTTTTAATTTTAATTCTTTAGGGATCAGAGTCCTTCAAGAGTCATAGTTTTGCAGCAATACCAGGGGATAATTTGTATTAAAGAGATGGGGTTTATGTCAGGAAGAAGTGTTGGATCATTAAATATTCTGCACTATTTCTCATATAAAAAAATCACATTACCCTTGGGTTATTAGTATTCTTACATTTTGGTGCTCTCTGATAGATAAATGTAAATTTATTTCTCAATCAGAAAGACTGTATACTCACTAGAACACTGGGAGCTAAATCAAGGAATGATTTTTATTATTATTTTTTATTTCTTTTGGCTCAGAAGGTACAGAAATCTTTTTGGCTCCTTCCTTCAGAGCTTATTTTCCACAAATATCAAATTATGTAACAACTCGGTTATGCATTTCACTGGCAAAGACTTAAACAGGGAACACCCTGCAGGATGGGTAACTGGATAAAGTGACGTTTTTTATTGTCTGCTTCCTTTTGGTTCGTAGAGACATTCTGAAGTTATAAAAAGGTGTTTCTCAATGAGGGTTTGGGAATTAGAAATAGCCTCATGAAAACTGCTAAGCTGAGTAGAGACTCTGTGTGCTCCTTTGTCAAAGCTGTTGTACTTGAGCATTTGTAAGGGACCCTGGAGATCACTGAATTCAACTTACTCATTTTACATGTGAGAAAACTAAGAGCCAGAAAGTTTATATAACTTGACTGAGGTCACATGGCTAGTTAGAAAAGTGAGGAATTAGGTCTTCTGAGTTTCAGGCCAGTGGTCTTTTTACCACATTACTTTACCTTTTTTTATCTTTCAGGAATTATAACAAGCCTAACACAAATACAGAATTAATGCCTTAACAATCTGTTTACGGATTTTGCTCAGAACTTGATTTAAAAAAATTGCTCCTTTACTTTCAGAGTAGGTTCAGCCCAGATATTAGTATTTAAAAATCTTGGTAAAGTAAAATCAAGCAAAACTCTGAAAATATATACTTAAAAATATAACTTGATCATTTAGGTTTTCTTTCCCCATCCAAAGCAGGGATAGTATTTCATTCAGGTTTTTATAGGGTGACAAAAATGCATATTGGTATTCATGTATTTTATGATATTCAAAAATTTTGACTAAGTTAATGCATGTCCAGTAGTTCACTGGGGAGAGCTGTGCTATTTTTGAAAATTGCAATGATTTCTTAATAGCTTTATCTAACTTAGCACCAGGTGCATGAATGCTTTTAATAAAGTCTTGTAGTAAGCCTGTCTCTATGTGAACAGCCCTTCAACTAATTTCTAAATCCCAACTTGGGAACATTTTCTAAAACTTCTTGTCTATTTGCCAAAAGGAGGACAAAGCTGCTAATAAAATGACTGAGTAATTTTAAGGGAAGATAAATAGCTTGCCTAATACTCTGGCTTCTCTTATACCACATTGGTATGGTAAGGGTTAATGGAGTTCACTTTACTCAGTTGAGATGCCAGTGCCGCTGAGCTTTACTACATCAGTTGACCTTTGATGAGAATTCTGTATCTTTACCTGGGTTCAGATCTCACTTCTGACATTTACAGATGCACTTCATGTTAAACTCTATAACTCTCAGTTTCTTAATTTGTGTGCCTTGTGGAATTAGAGTCAGTGACCTAAAAGGTTTCTCCCAGCTCTAAATCTATGAACCTATGATCCTTTCGCAATCTAAGATGTCCATCTTCAGAAAGCAAAGTGAAACGTTTCTCCCCCTCCTGCCAAGCTGGCCTAGGAAGTAGAATTGAGTGATACCACGATTAGGAAAACTTTGAATTTCTTGGTGGTTTTCTCAAGCAGGCTTGCCAAAATGTATTTGTCACCTTTATTTTTTAGATATCATGTCCATCAGGTCATAAAACTTTCCCTTGATGCAACAACAAAGAGATTACAGAAATATAGTTCATAATAGCTGGAAAAGTCCCCATATTTTATGTGAAGTTGTCTCCTTTAAAATTTAATATTGAGGGTAGACAAGTGGAATAGACTTGGCACTTAAGACACAGTAGGCAAGGAATATAGCAACCTCCTGTTTGATAAACCCAAGGACCCCCACTTCTGGGATAAGAACTCACTGTTTGACAAAAATTGCTGGGAAAACTGGATAACAGTATGGCGGAAACTAGGCATAGACCCATGCCTGACACCGTACACAAGAATAAAGTCCAAATGGGTACATGATTTAGGCATAAAGATTGATAATATGGACAAACTGGAGGAGCAAAGAATAGTGTATTTATCAGATTTATGGAGAAGGGAAGAATTTTTTTTACTAAAGAAGAGATAGAAAGCATTATGAAATGCAAGATGCAAAACTTTGATTACATTAAACTGAAAAGGTTTTTCACAACCAAACCTAATGCAACCAAAATTCGGAGGGATGTAATAAATTGGGAAAGAATTTTTTACAACTAATCTCAGGGATAAAGGCCTTATTTCTGGAATATATAGAGAACTCAGTCAAATGTACAACAATACAAGTCATTCCCCAATTGATAAATGGTCAAAGGATATGAATAGGCAATTTCAGAGGAAGAAATTAAAGATATCTATAATCATATGAAAAAATACTCTAAATCACTTTTGATTAGAGAGATGCAAATTAAAACAACTCTGAGATACCACATCACAACTATCAGATTGGCAAACATGACAGAACAGGAAAATGATAAATGTTGGAGAGGATGTGGGAGAGTTGGAACACTAATTCATTGTTGGTGGAACTGTGAGCTGATCCAACCATTCTGGAGAGCTGTTTGGAACTATGCCCAAAGGGCTACAAAAATGTGCATACCCTTTGACCCAGCAATATTGCTACTAGGACCCTATCCCCAAGAGATCATAAAAATGGAAAGGTGTCCCACATGTACAAAAATATTTATAGCAGCACTCTTTGTAGTTGTCAAAAACTGGAAATCAAGTGGATGCCCATCAATTGGGGAATGGCTGAATAAGTTGTAGTGTATGAATGTAATGGAGTACTATTGCTTCATAAGAAATGATGAACAAAAAGACTTCCAGAGAGGCCTGGAAGGACTTATATGATCTGATGCTGAGTGAAAGGAGCAGAACCAGGAGAACTTTGTGTCATTGAATTGAAAACTCACTATCATCCTTACTTCTGTCTCCCTCACTCCTACCATTTTCTTGAATTATCACATATTGCTGATGGTATCTCCATAATATCTTTTACTTCACTCTTACAGCCTTCATTCTAGTTTAGACTGCTTAACTTTTCATATGGACTATTGTACCATTCACCTAATCGGACTCTTGACTTCCAGTCTCTAGGGATGGGGAACTGGAGGCCTCAAGGCCACGTGTGATACTCTAGGTCCTCAACTGTGGGCCTTTGACTGAATCCAAACTCCACAGAACAAATCCTTAGGATTTGGATTCAAAGGATTAAAGTGATCCCCTGGTATTGCCTATATGTGAAACTTAATCCTCCATGTTTATGTTTCACAGATTCTCCCACTCAGCAGGCTTTTCTCCTCATCTATGCTTGTTAAAATGACTAACTATCTTTAAAATTCAGTACATGTGACATTTCCTGCAGGAAATCTTTTCTGATCTGGTAGTTGTTCATGTGCTCTTTCTCCTTCTGTTTATCATGCATATGTTTATCTTCTTGCATGCTATATTCCCTTCCATCAGTTTAAGGCAAACTCTTTTCCTGACTATCTACGCATCTTGGGCTGGAAGACTGTCTCACTCTAAGCTTTGTTTGGCTCTGCCACTTCAGAATTCAGTTTGAGATGTTCTTTTAAAGTTGTTTGGAGGGGAATGTTGGAATAGCTCAGTTTAGTGCTTTCTCTACTCTGTCATCTTGGCGTTGCCCCTGGAATTATTTCTATAGTACAGTTTCAACAACACATTTATTTCTTTACTTCTGAGATGGCTATAAACAAAAGATTCTATTGGAATTGGGAAATGGCTCATTGCCCTCTGGGAGAAGAAGACTGAATGCTTTCTGCTCTGGTATCAGATTCTTATTGCAACTAATTTAGGATATAAACTTCATTGTGAGCTTCCTGAAGGTATCATACACAGTGAGTGTTCAGTAAATGTTTAGTTGGTTAAACCATTGTAAGGTATGTGGGTCTGCAGTTTATTATTTTCATGTGGTTTCATTTTTTTTCTTTCTTCAAACACCACATAGTTAATATGAAGTCCCAAATCACCCACTTGTGATGACGCCTGACTGCTTGGGAATAACAGAAAATATAAATGGACACTATTTTGATACAATGCATCATATGTAGGAGAACAGTACAAGCAACTGTGTTAACAATTGTATATAAGGCAATAAGTGGAAATTCATAAAAGAGAAACATTTTAAAATGTTAAAGAAACATGTATTACTGAGCATGTATTCCTTAAGGTCATTGTCTGGTCTGAATGGAGTCTATGAGGTAAGACATCTGAAAAGTAGCTGACTGTTGGGGAAAAAAATCTTGTATAATACATCTTTGATAAAAGTATAGATTCTTGGATATACTATCTGGACTTGGCACAAGTACATAAGACCAAGAATAATTCTCTTACTGATAAATGCCTAAAAGATTACCATAGATCAAATGCTGGAGGGGATCTCAGAGACCATCTGGTCCAATTCTCTCATTACAGATGAGAAAAGAAATGAACAATTGTCAAAATAAAGACCAATTATGCAAAATACTTTAAACCAGAGATGTCAAACTCCCAATCAGCTGGCAAGATTCCATATTACAGATCAAACCAGCTTAAAAAGAAACTGAGAACTGCTTTACAAAATAAATAAAAATATAATACAACATAGATAATATTAATATATGGTTTTCTAGGTCAAAATATGGCCCACAGGGATTCATTTCTATTTGAGTTTGACATCATTAATAAGAAATGAAAATTAAAATGACATTGAGGTTTTACCCCACATATAGCATATTTTTCAAAGATTAAAAAAGAGGGAAATAGTATTTGGCTGTGAATAGATCTATTGTTTGACCTTGTTGTACTTTTGCCACAGCCCCTGCTCAGTCAAGGAACCCATAACCCACTCAATCATTGCCTCCATTTGCTCTCATCTCTGGGCAACATGGTCTCTTGGTGGACATGGATTTTGGACTACATGGTTAGAGTGAACTGGACTGAACACATTATGAATGATTTGTCTGAATTAATACAACCTTTCAGTGTATAATCCCTCTTCATATTATATCTCCTGCCTTGTCACCAATTTCTTCTCTTCCCTTAGGCGGTCTGATATGGAAGCAAGGGACAGGAACCCTTGCTGATAATGCCATATTGACAACCCCAGAAACAGGGCTGGTATATAGGAAACTCAAAAGATCTAGATAGGACTGGCCTCAAGCAGAATTGCATTCAGCCTTCTTGAGATCTATTTCTCTTTATTCTCCACCAAAACCTGTTTTTGTGAGTTGTTTGCACATTCATGTGAATTTAAGTCAATGAATTCTTTCCCTTAAGAATTTTTCTTTTTGAGTCTTCCTCTCTAGGTTCCACTTCTGACTGTCCAGATTTTCTCTACATGTCATAACAGCCTTCTCACCCTGAAAATTCACTAGGCCCCACTAGCCTCCCAACCCTGGAAGTTAAGTGTCATTAAAGCCCCTCCCTCTGATTAGTCAGCCCCTCCCCAAATCTCCATTTTCAAGAAAGCTCTCAGAACAGTCATCCCTTCTTTCTCAACAGGCTTTACCCCGGACTTTCTCCATTAAGCCCTCAAAGAAATACCTTCTCTTTCATGCCCTCTCCCTTTTGAGCTTCTGTTTAGGAGTTGTTTTCTCCCATTAGAATGTAAGTCCCTTGAAGACAGAGGTAGTCTTTCTGGTTTTATTTGAATTTCTGGACCTTAGCACAGTTTCTAACACAGGAAGTGTAAAATAAATGCTCCTTGATTTAACTTATAACTTTAACTATACAGCTGGAACATAGGAGATGCTTAAAATGCTCATTGATTAATAGACTGATGGTATAATGGAAGGTGGGAAGTATATATTCCAAACTTTGTTCATCCAAAATCACATTATTTGCCCACAGTTTACATAGGTTATTTTAGATTCAAGAACAGAATTCCCATTTCCTTCTGTGTAGTCTACGTTGCCTTATTTCTCAATTATTCACATTGATGGAGGAGAGCAAAAGTATAGAAGTCATACAGTGATAATAAAAACCATCTGTATTGGACTTTCAAGTGTATTTTGTACTTACATTTAAGTATGGTGCATCTCACTTTGGATTCTGAAGTACTTCAAACAAATAATGAAATTATTTCATGAATCCTAAATGTAGATGGAACCATGAAATTGTCCAGGTTTTCCACACTGAAAACATCTCCCTTGTCCTCCCTTTTTGCTAGAGTCACCATTCTCCCTTTATATTGTTATAAAATGCTACGCCAGTGTTGATCTCTTTCTCTTTCTTGATATTTTCCTAGTTCACACTTTCTGTCTGGTAGGGGAATGGAAATTTTATGTCTGCTGACTGCTTTAGATTGCATAGAAAAGTAAAAATAAAGAATAGTGAATAGTTTCTAAATATTTTCTTGTGCTGTACAAAGATCTGTTTAAGGAACTGAGAAGGTTTAGTTCAAACAATAAAATGGTGAGTAAGGACACACTAGCTCTTCTCATGTATTTGAAGGATTGTCTTGTAGAAGAGCTTTGGATTTGTGCTGCTTGTCCACAGACAACAGAAATAAGAATAATAAATCGATATTACAAAGAGGCAGATTTTGTCCTGCTGCAAGTAAAATTTTCCTAACAATTATAGGTACTTACTGCTTTAGGTAATTCTGTGCTTCTCATGAGCAGAAATCTCCAAGTGAAGAAAGGTCTAGAGAAGAGTCTATCATTTATTTCACAGAATTTTATGATGGTGTATTATGACACCTGAGGCACTGAAGAAATGGCAGCAGTCCAAATGGACCCATGTGCTATCTTCCTTAAGTGTGTCAGATGGCAGCTTGTCTTTGTATTACTTATCCACTAAGGGAGTACAATGTATGAATTTTCTACTAACTGGTGTTTCCACTTGGGCCATTAGTCCAATAGTCACCTCAGTTCCTCTCTAAGAATTGCCTGGGATATCCTCACAAATATCTATAGTATTCCTTATGTCCACCAGACAGCACAGCCTGCAAATACCTACATTGTTCCCCAACTGCCACTGTAGTGGGTCTTCAAGTGCCAGTACAAAGCTTACACTGTTTGGGTTAAGAATTTAGCTAAGTGATTATGTAGTGTATTGCTCAAAATTTGAAAAAGCCCTCAATATAATTTCATATTTTCATAAAAATCTCAATCAGTTACTTCCTAGTTCTCATTTACTTCATGAAAATTCACATGACCAACTTTTAAAGTTAGCTACCACTTGCTTTTATGCCATTCAGCAAATCTGGTTCAAATGAGAAGTAAATTTATGGGATCATAAGTTTAGACCAAGAAAGCACCTTAGGAATACCTTTTTACAGGTGAGAACATTGAGGTTCATAGAGATGAATGACTCACCCAGTCATAAAGCTAGAGAGCATCAGAGGTTGCATTTGAACCCAGGTCCGGCACTCTATTCACTATGAAACATGGTCTCAAAGGCAAATCAAAGGCAAGGGATGGATGAGGTCCTTTAACCTGTATGCTAGTGCACTTATAGCCTATCTTATGGCTTCTTCATCTTTGCTTGTGTATACTCTTCAGGATACCTTATGAGGAAAAATGGTGACCATCCTAAATGGCTTTTCCAAACTCTTTTTCATTGCAAATAATTATCTTCACTCTGAGAGTAATACAAATATATCAGAAAGTAACATGTGAACCCATGTTACACATATAAAGAGAGACCTGCAATGAGAGATATTTTTATACAGTGATGGAAGCATCACTAATCGTAACTCATTTTATATAGCAATTTATATTTTAAAAATAATTTTCTTCACAATAGCCCTGTGTAATAATAAATTAAAATATCCCATATTGTCCCCATTTAACAATTGAGGAAAATAAGGTTTAATGTGATTAAATGATCTTCCCAGAGTCCCATGGCCAAAACTCAAACCCAGGATCTCCTAATTCTTGTCCAGTACTTTTGCCACTGTACCATGGTTACCTCCCAAAGAGGCTGAGTTCCAGCAATGCAGTTTGTTGTGGGAATTTTTATTAGCAGAAGTATAGCACAGGAAACAAAGGAATGCTTATTGAAACTTAGATTCTCTACAAGAGCATTTTAATTTCCTTTCTTCCTTTCTTGGATTTCTGACTCTGACTGAAGTGGAAATGGTTCTCATGCTGGGTGAGGATGAGTCCCCTCCTGGTGATTCAGAGGCTTCATCCAGCTGTGTTTAACCTTCCACTCTAAAGTGTGCTTGAGTGAAAATCCCCTGCAAATGGTCATCTAGCACTTGCTCAAAGATTTCTAGTGAGTAGAGGTCTAGCTCCCTTCTCAAGACAGACATCATACTTTTAAATAGATCTAATCATTAAGAAATTTTTCCTTACATATGGCCAAAATCTTGGCAGTTGCCACTCCCTGAGTTATGGTCTGGGGATCCAAGAAGCAGAAGGCTGAGCCTTCTTCCGTATGATAGCCTTTTAAATAATTGAAGACAGATATTATGCCCTCTTCCTTCCCCCTCCACTCCTTTTCTCTCAATTTTTTTTGTAGACTGACTTCACCCATTTCCTTCAAATGATCCTCATATAAACTTTTTTGCCATCTTGGTTACCCGCAAACTTACTAATATTTTTGCTTTTGTTGCTTTGTCTTAAAATGAGACACTTAGAATTGAATGTAATACTTGAGATACTGTCTAACTAAGGCAAAAGAGATTGAGAATTTCACTCCTTTATTTCTGGATACCATATTGCATTTATTTTAATGCAAACTCATTGCATTAACATTTTGACCTACAGCATGGCAGAACTGATTCATTTTGAATTTATTTTCCACTAAGTTGCCCCAATCATTTTCAGATGTACTTCTATCCAACCATTCCTTTTATATGGTGTTTTGACTTCCAAAACAATTTCATTTATGATCATCTCTCCCTAGATCTTCCCATCCTGTCCCTTTTCCCTCATCATACCCAGCAAAGTCCTATAGATTGCAAAATATAATTTTTGAAGCCTCATCCATATTAGATAGTGACTATTTCTCTTCCCTGAACATAAAAGACACTTAATAAATGCTCATTGAGTTGAATTTCACATACACAGCTGGAGTTGCATAAATGCTAGTGATGATTTATTAAAATTTCCATTTGAAAGTGGAGCAATATGCTGTTGTATAAATAATTTAAAAATAATGTACAACAGAGTAGTAGGGAAGCAAAAAATATGTTAGTAGAGATTCTTATAACTTAAAAAAATTGTCAACTAAAGAAAGCTGGTGACATTCACTACCTATGAAGATGCTATTGCAACATTTCATTTAGGAATGTACAGGGCCACCTGACAGAAGGAAGCATTGTGGATAATGATTTCTGATTCTGGTCTAAAGCCAAGAAAAACCTTCTAACAACTTCAGCTATGCCAAAATGGAAATGATTGCTTGAAAAGGGACTATGTTTCCCCTCACTGGAACTGGAAGGGACTTCAAAGGTCATTTAGTTCAATTTTCTAATTTTTCAGGTTGGGAACCTGAGGCTTGGGGTGTATGGTTTGTCATTCATTCCTGAGGAGGAGAGTGACATCAGAAAGGTGATGCTTTACTTGCAAATGAATTGGATTTAAGTGAGGGAGGGCTGTGTAAAGTCAGCACCCTCATTTTGTCCTCCAGAGCATCTGGGTTCAATGGCCAGATATAGATCGGAATGACTGGATATGGTCCACAGTCAATGGGAGACCTCGGCCTTTTTAAGCTAAGGTCTTTCCAGGTTGTCACATTGACTAAGGCAAAGACCATTCAGTGATTAGGGCTGTTTAAGAAGCGAGTCAAGGGATGGCCCCTTTAATCTCTCCCAAAAATATCAAACTGGTAGGGGAAGACCCTCAGGGGTTCTGGCCAAAAGAGAAACTACTACTTACATTCACTCTGAGCCTTCAGGGCCCAAATAATAACCATTAAGTGGCGCTTGTCTAGGGACTTTTTGTTGGACAATTCAGGAGAATCAGAGTGAGTTGTGTTTAAGGCATTGTGTTTGAGAAAGTAATCTAGCCAGTAAACCCTAAGTTATCTAGGTAGGTAGGTTTCAGCCTTCAAAATTTACCTTCTTTTGGGAAGATCACCCTCAGGTAAAGTCATGATACTCCCTGTGGAGAGCAGAGCAGAGGAAAGGAGAGGAGGACCTCAGATGCCCAAATGAAACAGGCCATTTGGGTTCCCATGGGGCAGCTTGGACTAGTCATGGATTGTGGTTTGTCCCTTCTTCTCGAGAAGGACCATGACATCAGGAAAATGCAGCCATAACTTGCAAATAAATAGGATTTAAGTAAAGGAGGACTGTGCAAAGTCACCAGCCTAAGTCACACAGGGGCCAAGAATCAGAAGTAAAATTTGAATACAGGTTTTCTGACTCCTGAGCTAGTGCTTTTCCTCTCTAATATGCTGCTCTGCTTTCCTAGAAGACCATTTGTTGATATCAGGCAGGTTGAACTAGATAATCTCTGATATTCCTTCCAACTCTGAAATTCTACATGGTTTATTCTGATTTACTTCCCATTTCAGCTCAAAATGATTTGTAAAATTTCATAAATTCTATGTTTCCTTGTGATGAGGTAGAAAAGAGCACTTGAGGCAGTTGGAGCAAGCAGGATATGGGATAGGAGATAAGACTAGGATGTAACTAGCAAGAAAAGTGATTGAAGAAGATAATGACCACACTTTTCCAAAAGATTTTTCCTGTCTAGTGTTTGAGTGGGGAAATGACGAGGATACAAATAGTGCCCAAAGGGTTAAAATAATATTAACTGTTACTTTTCCAATTTTGGTGAAGCCTGTAGCTCATTCTGTAACTTGAAGATGCCCTAAAGTCCTTTGCCCCTTATCTTGAACCTACACCAAAAGAATTACATTTGTCTCCCTTAGCCTGTATTCTCTGGGTCCTTTAATTTTTAAAAGTATCTGTCTGCTCTATCCTTAAATTCTTAAACCATAAAGAATTCCCATTATCTCCTTCATTCTGTCCTATCTTTAATCTTTAACTCCCATAAAAACCTCGAAAGCTACATCATCATTCAGAAATCTCTATATAAGCACTGGGCAGCTAGGTGGTGCAGTGGATAGAGCACCAGTGCAGGAGGACCTGAGTTCAAAATCTCACCTCAGACACTTGATACTCATTAGTTGTGTGACCTTAGGCAAGTCACTTAACCCCAAATTGCCTCATCCTGGGTCATCTCCAGCCATCCTGATGAATATCTGGTCGCTGGATTCAGATGACTCTGGAGGGGAAGTGAGGCTGGTGGCCTGCACAGCCCTCCTTCACTCAAAAGAAAGTCAAGTGCAAGTCATGTCATCATTACTCTGATGGCATAGTCTTCTTTGACGAACACACACATATAAGCATAATTCCCCCAAATATTGGTGTTTCATTTACTTTCTTTTTTCACTTGAAATAAAGAGCTCCCATTGGCTAAAAGAGAAGGTCTAGGTGAATTCTTTCAGTCCTGAACCATGTTCTCCTAAAACTCTGCCATCAACATTAGGGTATTTGTTATTAAATTTACAAAAAAATGTGTTCACAGTTTAGCGTTTGTGGAAAGAAGGAAGAGATACTGATCGTCTAGCCCATGCTTTCTTAATATAAACTGTGGAAGTACCAGTTCCATTCCTTAAATAACAAGTGTACAAATCTTGTTAATTCAGAGAAAACAACTCAAAAGTACTGAAGGGGGAAAATGTTGTATAGGTGATTGATGTAGCTGCATAACATCATTATTCTTATCTTTTCTGGATTGGGACTGCATCATACTATGCTGATAACTCAGAAAACTCTTTACACTTGCAGAATCAGTGGGTAATTTGTAGTCTGGTGGTCAATTTTGCCATTGCTTTTAATTTTTTTTCTCTGGGTTTTAAAAATGTAATCATAAAAAGAGAAGACCATGTCAATATGGAACATAGTGGAAGCCTCTCTTCTACCAGAAGACATCATAATGCTTTCCCTGTAAGGTTCAGATCATTTTTGAAAGAGACAAGATGAAATTATTACTCCAGAAAGTCCACTCAAATCAGTTATCTCAGTGCCTAGAAAGCTGGAATGGGTAACTGTCAAACAAACTGCTTTAAAAAATTATACCTGTCTTGAAACTTCTGTCATAACTTCCAGCGTCAAAGAGAAATCTCAGATCTGCTTCTGCTATATCACATTCTGATTTAAAAATAACTCATGGACTGAAACCAAAGGCTGAATATCCATTTATTGAGTGAAGTAGAAAGGTTTCTTTCCCATTTTCTCTTCGTGAAGATGAGCACCAGATGGCAAAAGGACTGGTGAAGCAAGAAGGAGTAGGCAGTAGAAGATCAAAGGACTTTAGGGTTTTTTAATCTTATTTTTTCAACAAATAAGCATTATTTTTTCTTTCTTCTACTACCTCTTGCACTTCCCAGGGTAAAAGAGAAAAAAATCCTGTAACAAATATGCCTAGTTAAGCAAAATAAATTACTACATTAATCATGTACAAAAATGTATGTCTAATTCTGTTCTATGTCTTGGATTTATCACCTCTCTAACAGGATAGAGTTAGCAGAGTTCATCACTGGTCCTTTGAAATCATGGTTGATCATTGTATTAATTAGAGGTCTTAAGTTTTGCAAAATTATTTGTTTTTATGATGCTATTAAATAAGTTGTTCTCCTGGTTCTACTCCCTTAATTCTGAATCAGTCATTTCATATGTCTTCCCAGGTCTCTCTCAAACTATTTCATGATTTTTTTTTTTTAAATTTATTTTATTTTTAATTTATAAAATAACACGAGCATTTTCATAACACAGTAGAATTAAAACAAAGAGATGATTGCACATGAAACTTTGAATACATTACGTACAATTTGCTGTGCCTTTAAAGTATATAATAAAGTTAACATGTAACTTTCTTCTTTTCCCCCTTTTTATCTTCACCCTCCATCCCCACCCTAGAGATGGCTTGTGTAGATAGTGTCTTCCTTTACGTATGCTTTGTAGTTATTTTGGGTATTTACAAGAGTCAAAATGACAGGCCCTCAAAGCTCTTTCAAAACAATATTGCTTTTACTGTATACAATGTCTTCTTAGTTCTTTTCATTTCATTCTTCATTATTTTACATGTCTATCCCTGTTTTTCTATACTCAATGAGCTCATCATTTCTTACAGCGCAGTAGTATTCCATCATAATCCTTTACAACTTATTTATTTCTTATGATGCAGTAGTATTGATTATATTCATATACCATTAGCTACTCTCCAATTTAAGGGTACCCCCTTAATTTCCACTTCTTTGGTACAACCAAAAAAAGTACTATTTTTTTCTTCTATAGGATTTTCCATCTTTCTTTGATCTTTTTAGGGTGTAGTCCAAGTAGAGGGATTATTGGTTAAGGAATATGTGCAATTTAGTGACTTTAGGAGCAGAGATAAAAGGATTTAGATGCATTTTATCAAATTGTTTTCTTCAGTTAGCTTTTGCATCTCCTTTCCCATATGTCCAATTGTTTCTTTTAAGGAGTTATTTTCTCCAGTTAGTTTTTGTACTTCCTTTTCCATTTGTTCGATTTTCCCAGTTAGGTTTTGTGCTTCCTTTTTCATTGTCCAATTTTCCTTTTAAATTCTTCTGTGAACTTTTTTGATATTTTTAAAATCATTAAGTTAGTTTTTCTCCAACTTCCCTAATTTGGCTTTTAAAATACTTCTCAAGCTCTTACAAGAATGCTCTTTGGGCTTGAAGCCAGTTCATATTCCCTTCTGAAGTTTCAGATTTACAGTCTCACTGCTGCCCTCTTTGGTATTCGTGTTTGGTCCTTGTCACATATAAAGATTCCGTGGTCTTATCTTTTCGGGTTTATTTCTTGCTCATGATGATTACCCTTTTCCTGGCTTTTAAAGTGAATCTCTGCTTCTGGGGAACAGGGGGCTCTGTCCCACTCTTCTTGTGGTTAGAACTTGAGGCTCTGTGTATTGTGACCTCTGATTCTTTCAGTTAGAGGCTAGAATGTTGTAACTTACCTGGTGCTGAGCTGGCTGATGTGCCAAAGCAGAGTGAAGTCTTTCTGAGTTTCTCAGAAATTACCCTGGGACTAGCTGCACTAAGTGTGTTGGAGGAGTGGTCTGGTCTCAGGAGCTCTCCTCTCCTGAGCACAGGCAGGCTCAGTAGTTGGTGAACTAGTGTTTACACTAGTGTCTTCCCTATTCTCCTTGCTGTACTGGGGTCCTGGTGTTGAGGATTGCAGGTTCCACCCCTCTGAGGCTCAGGATCTCTTCCTGGTTCGTTGAGGTGGGGCTATCTGGGACAGCTCTGGTGCTGCACTGGTCCCCTTCAGCCACAGCAACAGGGACCACCCTTTGCAATTTTCCTAGCCTCACATGCTAAGAGACTGTTTGCCCCTTCGTCTGATCCCACTGTTCCAGAATTTTTCCTGGGAAAATATTCTATGGGTTTTTCAAGGTCAACAAGGGGAGAGGTGGAACATTTACCGATCACTCCACCCTCTTGGCTCCCAGAAGTTCAAGTAGGTGACTTACAGATATTTAATATGTGGGCTGATAGTCTCAGGAGTCAGTTACCTGGGGATCTGCAGCTCTTTCTCACCCAGTTCCACCAGAGTGCCATCCTGGTCTTATAAGCCCAAGATTCTGCAGTGTGGCTGCTCCATGGGACCACCCAGGGCTTCCTGTTTGACCCTTCCATGACAGGGACCATGCTGGTACCAAAGGATTTAGATGTAAAAAAACCAAAAATCCTCCTCTAGTCCAACTCCTCTCAATTATAGATTAGAATACTCTACTGGGAGATGAAATTACTTCTGTAAAGTTACGTACTTATTATCAGCCCCAGATATCAAACCCTAGTCCTTTGACTCCAGATTTAGTATACTTTTAACATACACTTAATTATTCCAGGATAATAAGGATTTGACTGCAATAAAAGGCATGAGTTTTATTGTAATATTGTTCAAACAGCTTTCTTTTCCACAAAATTTACATTTTGAAAGCATTTTCTCATACTTCATTTTATTTTAGGGATAAATGCATTAGCCACAATCAACCATGTGCTGGCAAATGTTTAATAACTGACTTTTTGTGGAAAAATAAAAGACACACCATATATTTAAGTTTAATCTGCACAATTAACATTTTTCTCTCTCACTTTCCTATATCTAAATAATTAACAAAATGATAAATCAAGCCCAGATTTATGGCATTTGCCAATTTCTGAGGTATAAATGCTTCCAACGGAAATTTAGTAATTGGCATCCCAATACTAGTATGAGCTGGTTCCACCACTAGTCCAGTTTTCCTCTCTTTTTTGGTGTATCTAGTTCCTTTTGTTTGTTGCCTAAACTCTGTACAAGATGATCTAATGTATTCTCCTCATTTTATAGATGAGGGAACTATGGCTCAAGGAAATTAAGTGACTTGCCCAAGGTCACATTGCTAATAAGTTGTAGAGTCAGTAGGTAAATCTAGGTTCTCAGATTTCTAATTCAGTGGTAGTACAGTGGAAAGGATGCTGGGCCTGGAGTCACAAAGAACAGTTCCAATCTGGCCTTACACACTTACTATCTGTGTGAACCTGGTCAAGTCACTTACCCCTGTTTGTCTTATTTTTTTCATCTTTAAAATGAGGTGGAGAAGGAAATGCAAACCACTTCAGTATCTTTGCCAAGAAAATCCCAAATTTATACACGATTAAAACTACAGAACAGCAACAACAAATGGCATTTTGAAAATACTCTGTTAATAAATTAATGAAGATTTATTGAGTTCCTATGATATGTCAAGCATTTGAAAGGTATAGGGTATATAAATATAAAAGTGAAAACAATGTCTGCCCTTAAAGATCCATCTCTTTTTTTTTTTTTTGGTAAATAACAGAATAATAATTCCTATCTTATCTGCTTTACTCAGTTGTGAAAATCCAATCAGAAAACATGTGCAAATACTTTGTAAACTCAATACACCATATATTGGTAACCTATTAATATCTGGATTTTTCTCTATATAAAAAAATCATTTTTGATTTCTTCTCTATAATCATATATTTACTGAATGTTATTTTACTTTATTGAAGGAATCAGGGTTGTGATAATAGCCACATAGTCCAATTCCTTTTCTTGGATCCTTAGCTCAGACAACCCTTTAAGGTTGAAAAATTACCCACCTCTCTTTCATGTTTGATACTTGCTCCCAGGTTAGAGAACCCTTGTAGGCTTTGCACATCGATGAGGTTGAGTTTCTACTTGAATGATGCAAGGTTACCAGACTAGGGCTTATTCTTAATGTGATTCATTAGAGCATGAAACAAAAGTGCCACAATAATTATTTCCAACTGGCTAAATATCATGCAGATAGCTAAAGAAATCAGTATTAGGCTAAAGATCATAGCTTCAGTTAAGTTCAGTTTGACAGACGAGTTAGCATAGTATCCTGGAAGGCTCACTTGATCTGCTTCAGAGGATCTGTTTTGAGGTCTAGTACTATTGCTTATTATTAATATGATCATAATCAGACAAGTCTCTTAAACTTTCTGGGTCACAGTTTCCTCATCTGCAAAAAGACAAGCCTGGTTTTAGTTATTTTTAGTTTCTTTTCAGCTGTAGACTTTATGATTAGCTTCTTTGGAAGAGACTGGGTGGCAAAGGGGGACAGACCAATTAAAAGGTTATCACTATACTACTGATCAGCAGTAAGGTGAACTGGAAGTTTGTACAGGATCAAGGCAGGGAACTGGAGGCTTTCTAAGTAGAATCTGGCACATGTCCTTATTTAAAAAACACATTTAAGCTTTTGTTTCTTTGAATCAAAACCTGAGCCTTGCTTTCTAACCTGGAAGTTGCTGTTGAATATTTTGTCAGACCTGATAGCACAGACAGTTACTTTGCATATTTTTGCACCACTTACTTTTGAAAATCTAGTCTAAAGCTAGAACAAAGAATCATGGGGCCAGAAATGGTTGGGAGATCTAAGTTCTACTGCAGATTCTCCTGCATCTTCTTAGATGTTTTTTTTGGGGGGGGGCACAGGAGGTGATTTTTCTACTTCTCTATATTAGAAGTGTCAAACTAAAGCTATAACAATGAAGAGGTCAGCCAGAAGCATATAAAGAAGGTAATCTGGAAAATTTAATAAAATAAATAAAAATACAAAAGCACAGATAACGTTATTACTTGGCTTTCGAAGTCAATATATTGTCATCAGAGATCCTTATGTATGGTTTATCTATGGTTTTCCATTTAATTTTAAAACCACTGCTTCTAGAATATTGTCACTATTTCATTTGTGGTAAGATGTTAAGTATATACTTTCCCTTTATAGAGATGTGAAGAGATTTCCTCTAACACCTCCCTACTGCTTAGCACAATGTCTGGCACTTAGTAGGCATTTAATAAATATATGTTGACTGACTGACTTGTCCTAGCACCCAGTTCAGTGGATTTGATGGATCTTAGGTGATAATTAAACTCAATTAAATTCAACTAACATTTGATAAACTTTTATACTTTGAAAGGCGTTTTGCTAAGCATGGGATTAGAAGGTGAAAACAGAAACTACCCCTACCCTTAATGAACTTAGCTTCTTGTGAACATGGTATAACATATAAACTTAAAATAAAAAAAAAAGTAGGGAATGAAAAAGAAAAAGATAAAGTTAACATACTTCAGGAATTCTTGAGCAAGAGAGCACTCAGAGCTTGGGGACCAAGTGAAAGCATAATGGCAGGGTGATCCCTGAGCTGAGTCTTGAAAGAAGACAAAGATTCTGGAAGATGAAGATAAGGAGGGAGTACATAAAAGACCTCAGGGGTGGATTGTGTGAATGCAGGTGTGTTTGATGGAATTTTGAGTACAGAAAACATCTTTCAGTCTGGTATCACTAGAATATAAAATATTTGAATAGAAGTGATATAAAATAAGGTTGGTTGGAACCAGGCAGTTGAAAGCTTTAAACTCTAGGATATGAAATTTGTATTTATCCTACTAGTTTCAGGGAGCTACTGAACATTTTTTTTTATTTTTAATATAAATTTATTTATTCAACTTTTTACATTCATTTTCACAAAATTTTGGGTTCCCAATTTTCTTCCCATTTGTCCCCTCCCCCAACCCCAATACACCGAGCAATCTAATTTCCCCTATCACCAATCTGCCCTCTCTTCTATCCTCCCTCCCTTCTCTTGTCCCCATCTTCTCTTTTGTCCTGTAGGGCCAGATGACTTTCTATTTCCCATTAACTGTATTTCTTATTTCCTAGTAGCAACAACAATACTCGACAGTTGTTCCTCAAACTTTGAGTTCCAAATTCTCCCCATCCCTCCCTCCCCACCCATTCCCTTTGGGAAGGCAGGCAATTTAATATAGGCCATATCTGTGTAGTTTTGCAAATGACTTCAATAATAGTCATGTTGTGTAAGACTAACTATATTTCCCTCCATCCTATCCTGCCCCCCCCATTGTTTCTACTCTGTCTTTTGATCCTGTCCCTCCCCAAGTGTTGACTTCAAATTGCTCTCTCCTCCCATTGCCCTCCCTTTCATCATCCCCCCCACCCTGCTTATCTCCTTCTCCCCCACTTTCCTGTATTGTAAGATAGGTTTTCATACCAAAATAAGTGTGCACTTTATTCTTTCCTTTAGTCGAATGTGATGAGAGTAAACTTCATATTTTTTTCTCAGCTCTCCTCTTTTTCCCTCCACTAAAAGTCTCCTGCTTGCCTCTTGAATGAGAGATAATTTACCCCATGTCATTTCACCCTCTCTCCTCCCACTACATTTCTCTCTCACAATTTACCTTAATTTCTTTTAAGATATGACCCCATCCTATTCAATTCACTCTGTGCTCTCTGTCTCTGTGTGTGAATGCATGTGTGTAGTCCCACCAACTACCCAGATACTGAAAAGTTTTAAGAGTTGCAAGTACTGTCTTTCCATGTAGGAATGTAAACAGTTCCCCTTTGGTAAGTCCCTTATGACTTCTCTTTGCTGTTTACTTTTTCATGCTTCTTCTCATTCTAGTGTTTGAAGGTCAAATTTTCTTTTCAGCTCTGGTCTTTTCATCAAGAATGCTTGAAAGTCCTCTATTTCATTGAAAGATCATATTTTTCCCTGAAGTATTATACTCAGTGTTGCTGGGTAAGTGATTCTTGGTTTCAGTCCTAGTTCCTTTGACTTCTGGAATATTCTATTCCATGCCCTTTGATCCCTTAATGTAGAAGCTGCTAGATCTTGTGTTATCCTGATTGTATTTCCACAATACTGGAATTGTTTCTTTCTAGCTGCTTGCAAGATTTTCTCCTTGACCTGAGAATTCTGGAATTTGGCCACAATGTTCCTAGGAGTTTCTCTTTTTGGATCTCTTTCAGGTGGTGATTGATGGAGTCCTTCAATACTTATTTTGCCCTCTGGTTGTAGAATCTCAGGGCAGTTTTCCTTGATAATTTCATGAAAGATGATGTCTAGGCTCTTTTTTTTATCATGGCTTTCAGGTAGTCCTAAAATTTTTAAATTGTCTCTCCTGGATCTATTTTCCAGGTCAGTTGTTTTTCCAATGAGATATTTCACATTCTCTTCCATTTTTTCATTGTTTTGGTTTTGTTTTGTGATTTCTTGGTTTCTCAGAGAGTCATTAGCCTCCATCTGTTCCATTCTAATTTTGAGAGAACTATTTTCTTCAGTGAGCTTTTGAACCTCTTTTTCCAGTTAGCTAATTCTGCTTTTGAAAGCATTCTTCTCCTCATTGGCTTTTTGAACCTCTTTTGCCAATTGAGTGATCCTATTTTTCAAGGTGTTATTTTCTTCAGCATTTTTTTGGGTCTCCTTTAGCAGGGTGTTGACCCCCTTTTCATGCTTTTCTTGCCTCTCTCTCATTTCTCTTCCCAGTTTTTTCTCCACCTGTCTAACTTGCTTTTCAAAATCCTTTCTGAGCTCTTCCATGGCCTGAGCCTATTGGATATCTATTTTGGATGTTTTGAATACAGAGGCCTTGGCTTCTATGTCTTTCCCTGACGGTAAGCATTGTACTTCCTCATCAGAAATGAAAGGTGGAAACATCTGTTCCCCAAGAAAATAGCTCTCTATGGTCTTATTTTTCTTCCCTTTTCTGGGCATTTTCCCAGTCAGTCACTTGACTTCTGAGATTCCTCTCCACCCCCGCCTAGATCCGCCCAGCTAGTGCTTGGGGGTCTGAGATTCAAATGCTGCTCCCCAGCCTAAAGGCTTTCAGTAGTGGGCATGGCTGCTATTCAATGTGAGCTTAAGTTCTGGTGCTCAGGTCGGGGCAGGGCCGCCTCCCAGGCCCAGTTCCCTCAGGGGGTTTATGCAGAGACCTTCAGTAATGGAGGGGAGCACCTGCCTGCTCCGGGAGTCCCGGGCTGCCACTGCCTCTGCCTCTGCCTCCTGAGGGGGCCTGAGTTGTGGAGACACCCCACTCCCCTCTCGGCCAGTCCAGATGTCTCTCTCACTGACCTGTAGCGCCTGTGGGTGGAAGGACCTTCGCGGCTGCTGGAGGTTCTGTCCCTGAAGCCTGCTCGGATCTGCTCCTCTCAGGGCCACACGGCCAGGGCAGGGTTGGGCTCCGCTATCCGGTGTTGGATGGACCTTTGGTGGCAGTTTTTCAGGGCTCTCTGGAACGGAAATCTCCTCCACTGCATTGCTCTGCAGGTTCCACTGCTCCAGAATTTGGGGGGAGTTCTTTTTACAGGAAATTTATGGGCTGTGGATTCGGAGGTAGCATACGTGAGTCTTTCTACTCTGCCATCTTGGCTCCTCCCTACTGAAGATTTTTGAAGAGGGAAATGGCATGTGTACATTGAGATTATTTGGGGAGACCTGTGGAAGAACAAATGGAGTTAGAGAGGAGTCCGTTTAAGAGGCTATTATAGTAAACTAGAATGTAATTAGAGTGGTAGTAGTGTGATAGGAATAGATACTCAAAATTTTGTGGATATAAAACTCACAGGATTTGACAACTGATCAGATGTCAGGGCTGAGGAAAGGAGAGAATCAAAGATGACTAAGGTTTTGATTATGGGTAACTGGAAACATGGTGATACTTATAATATCATTTGAAAAGTTAGGTTTAAGGGAGAAGAAAGAAGTAAGCATAGGGAGGGAAGGTATTAAATTCTGTTTTCAATTTGTGTAATTAAAGAGGTTGATGGGAAGAGAAGTTGGAGATATCCAACAAGAAAATAGGAATTTTACATTTTTAAATTTTAAGTTAAATTAAATTGAATGCATAATTTATAGTAAATTTAATTTTATTTATAACATAATAAATTTAATTTTATTCTAAAAATTTCTTTTCATGGTAGCACTATTTCTTTTTAATATATTTTTATTTTTTTAATTAAATGTAAACATATTTTTTACATTCATTTTTCCAATTAATTGATTATTTATTTTGATTTTTTAACTTTCCCTTCCAGACATTTTGAGTTCCAAATTATCTCCCCATTTCTCCCCTCCCACCCAAAGATGGCATGCATTCTGATTACCCCTTCCCCGAATCTGCTTTCCCTTATACCACATACCACTCTTCTCTCATCCTCTTCCCCTCTGTTTTCTTGTAGGGAAGGATAGATTTCTATACCCCACTGCCTGTACATCTTATGTCTTTTTACAGTGGCATGTAAAAAACAATTTTTAACATTTTTTTTAAAACTTTAATTTCCAATTTCTCTCCCTTCCTCTCTCCTCACCCATGCCCATTGAGGTAAGAAATTTGATATAGGTTATACATAAGTAGTCATGCAAAATACTTCTATAACAGTCGGGTTGTGAAAGGCTAACTATATTTCCTTCCATCCTATCCTGCCCCCTATTTATTCTATTCTCTCTTTTGACTCAATCCCTCCTCAAAAGTGTTTACTTCTAATTGCCCTCTCCTCCCATTTGCCTTTCCTTCTATCATCCCTCTCTCCTCTCAGTTCATCCCTTTACCTTCTACTTTCCTGTAGGATAAGATAGATTTTTCATATTCAACTGAGTGTGCATGTTATTGCCTCCTTAAGATACATTCAATGACAGTAAGATTCAGTATTTACCTCTTACCTCCTCCCTCTTCTCCTCCATTTAAAAATTTTTTCTTAGCTCTTTTATGTGAGAGATAATTTACTCCATTCTTTTTCCCCTTTTTCTTTCTTCTAATATATTCCTCTTTCACCACTTAATTTTATTATTTTAGACATCATCCCTCATATAGAACTCAACCTGTGCCCACTGTCTTTATATGTAATTCCTCCAACTACTCTAACACTGAGAAAACTCTCAAGGGTTATAAAAGTATCTTTCTATATAGGAATGTAAACAGTTCAATATTAGTAAGTCCCTTATGATTTCTCTTTCCTGGTTACCTTTTCATGCATGTCTTGATTCTTGTATTTGAAAGTTAAATTTTCTATCCAGCTCTGGTCTTTTCTAGAAGAATACTTGGAAGTCCTCTAATTCATTGAATGACAATTTTTTTCCTCTGCTGTATTATACTCAGTGTTATTGGATAAGTGATTCTTAGTTTTAATCTTCAGTTCCTTGGACCTCTGGAATATCATACTCGAAGCCCTCATATCCCTTAAAGTAGAAGCTGCTAGATCTTATGTTATCCTGATTGCATTTCTACAATCCTCAAATTTTTCTTTCTGACTGCTTGCAATATTTTATCCTTGACCTGGGAATTTGAGAATTTGGCTACAATATTCCTAGGGGTTTTCCTTTGGGGGGTGTCTTTCAGGAAATGATGGACAAATTCTTTCAATTTCTATTTTATCTGCTGGTTCTAGAATATCAGGGCAATTTTCTTTGATAATTTCATGAAAGATGATTTCTAGGCTTTTTTTGGATCATGGTCTTCAAGCAGACTAATAATTTTTAAATTGTCTTTCCTGAATCTATTTTCCAGGTCAGTTGTTTTTCCCAATGAGATATTTTACATTAACTGCTATTTTTTTTTCATTCCTTTGGTTTTGTTTTATAATTTCTTGATTTTTCATAAAGTCATCAGCTTTCATCTGCTCCATTCTAATCTTTAAGGAATTATTTTCTTCAGTAAGCTTTTTTTTCTTTTTCATCTGGCCAATTCTGCTTTTTAGGACATTTTTATCTTCATTGGCCTTTTGAATCTCTTTTGCCATTTGAGTTAGTCTATTTTTAGAGTATTCTTTTCTTCAGCATTTTTTTGGGTCTCCTTTAGCAAGTAGGTGACTCGTTTTTCATGATTTTCTTGCACCACTTTCATTTCTCTTCCCAATTTTTGCTCTACTTCTCTTATTTGATTTTCAAAATCCCCTGAGCTCTTGTATGGCCTGAGAACAATTCAAGTTTTTTATTTTTTAAGGCTTTGGGTAAAGGAGCTTTGACTTTGCTGTCTTCTTCTGGTTTTTATTTTAGTCTTCCTTATCACCAATGTAAGATTTTATAGTTTGAGGTTTATTTTTCTGTTTTTTGCTCATTTCCTCAACCAATTACTTGACTTTTGAACCCTTTGTCAAGGTAGTTCTCTACTTCCAATGGGGTGGGGCATTTACTGTCAACTACTTGATCCCTCCACAATCTGTGGGCCTAAACCTCCAGAAACAGTTGCTGTTGTTGCTGGGGCTGCCTCAGGCTCCTCTGCCACCACTGTCACACTGGGGCTGGGGCTGGACCATGTTACTCTCTCACCCAGATCTGAAAGGTTTTTCCATTGACCTTCCAAGCTGTCCTTGGTATTTTGGGGTCAAGAAGTCTGGAAAATGCTACAGCTGCCAGTGATTCTATCACACCAAGGCTTGCTCATACCCTGTTTTAGCTGGTGTGGCCCACCTGGACAGCGCTCTCCTTCCAGCCTGCCATGATAGATACTTCCTGCTGATCTTCCAGGCTATCTTGGGCTGGAAATTTGTTTCACACTGTCATTCTGTGGGTTCTGTAGCTCTGGAATTTGCTTAGAGTCATTTTTTGCAGGTATTTGGCAGGATTTGGGAGAGAACTCAAGCAAGTCTGTGCTTTTATTCCACCATCTTGGCTCTGTCCCTCTTAATATTCATTTAAAAACATTTTAAAATTATTTTTAAGTATTAGATGTTTAAAATGTTAAATTTAAAATGTTAAAACTGCCAAGCCAGTGGATATTAATTATACATGTGAAGTCATGCAAAGCATAATTTCATATTAGCCATGTCACAAAAGTAAACAGAATAAAAGGAAGAATAAAGAAAGTACAAAAAGTATGCTTTAATCTGCATTTGGAGTTTATCAGTTGTCTCTTGGGAGATGGATACAATTTTTCATCATGTATCCTTTGCAATAGTCTTGGATCATTGTCTTGATAAGAGTAGCTAAGTCTTTCACAGTTGATCATTCTTTATAATATTACTGCCACAGTTTACAATGTTCTCCTGTTCTGCTCACTTTATTTTATGTGAGTTCATCTAGGTCTTTTCAGGTTTTTCTGAAACCATCCTGCTTGTCATTTCTTATAGCACAATAGTATTTCATCACAATCATTTTACCACAACTTGTTCAACCATTCACCAATTGATAGATATCACCTAGATTTCCAATTCTTTGCCACTATAAAAAGTACTGCTAAAAACACTTTTTGTACGAATAAGTCCATTCCTTTTTATTAGAGTCCTTTTTCCCCCTTTCTTTCCTTTCTCTTTGAGGATATACACCTAATAATAGTATTGTTAGATCATAAAATATCATAGTTTTATAGACCTTTGAATGTAATTACAAACCATTCTTCAGAATGTTTGCATTAGTTCACAACTCCACCAACTGTCCAAAATTTTCTCCATCCCCTCCAGCATTTGTCATTTCCTTTTTCTGTCATGTTTTCCAATTTGATAGATCTGAGGTGGTACTTGTGCATTGTTTTAATTTGAAATAAAGATTTTGGGGTAGTATTTGGAAAAGAAAAGAGCTGGACATATATATTTGAGTGTTATTTGTTTAGAGGTAATATTTAGAACCACAGGATTGGAGAAGATCCTCAAGGGAAAGAGCATAGGCTAAGAGAAGAGGGCCTAGGGATGAGTACTGGAAAAAGCTTATATTTAGCATGCAAGCAATTGATTTAGCATAAGAATTTTTTCTGTAAATTCCTTTCATGTCTGCCCTGTTCAATAGAAGTTTATTGATTTGAAACAAGTTATCCTAGAATTTTTTGAAAATCTACAACTGCCTACCATTATATTGGACCAAACTGTTCCTAATGTACATTGAATATTGAGTATATTCTGAGTCCATGTTTTTTGGATCTGGACAGTGACTTAGAAGGTAGCCAAGAAAAGAGGAAATAAATCCTTAATTAATCTTTGTTTAAAATAACAAAAATGATATAAAATCTCATGCCCATAAAAATAATTCAGCTTATAACCACAACTTCCAATCTTCTTATATCACCTTCTTTATTCTACTATGTCACTTTTCTGTTCTTCTATATAACACAGGCAAAAGAGGTACCCTCACTACCTCTCTGAAGAAAATCTTGTGGAACTTCCTTTCCCTTGGAAGGTTATTCTTGATGTTCATTTAAATGCAGTTTTATCAGTATAATAAGAGAGAAAGGATTATATAAGATGGTTACCCTACCAATAATCTACCAAGGTGTTCATGGTGATACACAGTATATACATACATACATACATGTATGTACACACACATATATATACATGTATATATCAGATTAGTATGCAATTAAACCCATGTCTTCATGGAACTTCAAGTCTCACTGGGGGGATGTTGCTGCTTCTGATTACTAGCATTTATATACATCATTTTAAGATTTACAGAACATTTTACAAATATTACCTCATTTTTATTCTTACAACAAACCTGGGAGAGAGATGCCATGATTATGCTCATTCTATAGATGAGGAAACTGAGGCAGATGAAGCTTAAGTGACTTGCTCAGTGTCCCACAGCTGTAACTATATGAGGCCAGATTTATTACTGTGTCTTCCTGACTCTAGGTACAATACTCTATCCAATGCGCCACAGTTAAGACAATACACAAGAAAGAGAGAGCGATACATGGTATTATGAATTTGTGCCAAAAAGCATGGCAAAAATATTTAAATTCTATAGCACAACTGAGGTGGAAGAAATCAGCATAGATAGGGCATCAAGGAAGACTTTTGGGGGTAGTTTGGACTTAAGTTGGTCCATAATAAATGAGTAGATTTTGAAAGGTTGGAGAAGAGAGATTAAAGAAAAAACAATGCTTGAAAAATATGGGATTAAGTTTAAGCCTAAAAAGAAAGAATGTTACAATGGGAAGACCATTAAGAACCAGAGTAGGAGGAAAGGTTAGAGATAGTAGAGGATTAGAAGGAAAATAGATAGGGAGTAGGGATCAAGTTTAAGTGTCTAGACACCAAAGCATTTGAGTCCTTGATCTTGTCTTGTTTGCAGTTTTTTATCAGTAACCTGGAACACATCATAGTACACTTACCCAATTTCAACATGACACAAAGCATGGGAGGGCTAAACAAGATCTTGGATGACAGAATCTGGATTCAGAAATATCCCAACAGGCTCAAAAAACAAGATGAATATAATAGGATGGACATGTAACAGGAATAAATGTACAGTTTTGTATTGAAGTTTAAAAGAAAATAATAAGTTGAGCAAGTTCAAGATGAAGCAGTTAAGTCGTAGCTCTTGACAATTCATGTAATTTGAGGATTTTAACTGCCTTCCAACACAGTATGAGTCAATGACGTAATGCATCTACAGAAACAAGTGATAAATTTAATGCAGTGTGTTTATGTGTCTCTGTGTGTGCATGTGTGTGCGTGCGTGTGTGTGTGTGTGTGTACATGTTTGTTTATATACTAGGTGATTTCCCAGGAGGCATAAAAAAGTTCTGCAGTAGTCACAGTAACACAATTGTTTTGCCCCAAATTGTTTTATTAACCAGAATGGGAGTGTAATTTATCCAGTGGGTGGTGCTATTCTTGAACCACCAGTCATTTGGGTTCCTTAGAGTCTATTTCCAGCATATTTGAAGACCTCTCTGGGCAAGCTGATAGTCTGCCTAAAAGCTGCAGTATTCCTATTCCTCACCAGAGGTCATCAAATTTGTAAATTCCTAATTGTTTCCGGGTGCCCCAGTTCAATGTAATTAATTACTTGTGAATTGTGGATTTTGACCTTGAATCAGCACTTTTCTAAGAAATATGATGAGAGTAATTTTGTGGAACAATGGATAGAGTATTGCACCAGAAGTCAAGAAGATTTGAGTTCCAATTTAACATCACTTACTAGCTGTGTGATCCTGTCGCTCAACCCTGTTTGCCTCATTTTCCTCATCTGTAAAATGAGTTGGAGAAGGAAATAGCAAAGCACCCCAATATCTTTGCCAAGAAAAACCCAATTAGGGTCACAAAGATTTGGACATGACTGACTAGATTCAACAGTGTAGTCAATGTCAACAATAAAAAACACAACAATAGGGAATGTGATGATAAAATCCTATTCCAAATCATGGTAGAAATCCCATAAGGTTTCTCAGATCTGAAAATTTGGTAGGATTCTGGATCACTCAGTCCACTTGTCTCCCATTAATCCTAAGGACCATATCTCCCATTAATCCTAGTGGCCATCCTCAATACCCCTTGAGAATCTGAGGAAAAATTCACAGTGTTGCCGACTTAAAGCCGGAAGAGACCTTAAAGGTTGTTCGGTCTAACCCTCTCAATTTATAGTAAAAGCTTAGAGAAATTAAATGATTTCCTTAAGGTCCCACAGGAGACAGAATTCCAACCCAAGGCCTTTTGAGTCCCAGATTCTTTCCACTGCACCATGCTTCCTAATCCACTTATCACCTACAGGTTGTCTAAGGATTCAAGACAGACACTACACTTCTCTGAACCTATATGAGGCCCCTACCTCACCTAGGCAAAGTTTGGGAAATAGAGAAAATGCTCACATCCTTCATCTTATTCTCCACTGAGAGTTTCCCAAGTTGCCAGTTCAGTCTCATTCCAGCCTAGTCTCTTCCATAATGGTGACCCAAATCCTAGGATAGTGGCTCAGGCCATGCTGCCACTAAAGGAGTTCAGTGCACTGTTCCTTTGCAGCATATTGGATAGGTTGGTTTGGTGCCCCCTGTTACATCTCTTCCACTTGGCTCAGTGCCAAATTTGAATGGTAGTGCACATATCCCTTCCAAAGAGTAAAGCCAGTAAAAGGCAAACGAGGGAAGGACCTGTTTGCACACTCACTTGCAAATCTTGTCCAGTCATTGGACTTCTTGTACGGCCTCATATCTGCTGTCATGTGCTCAAACAGCACCACTTTTAATGCTCATGCAGCTTTCTCTACAAAAACCTAAAGAGTGCCCTCTGATTCCCATAGAGATGAAATGTGTTATTGTGTATTCCTGACTCTGGACACATAAGCTATCTTTGTGAAGTCAGGAAGTCCTGAGTTCAAATTCAGCCTCAGACACTTTCTAGATGTGAGACACTGGGCAAGTCACTTGATCTTTGTTTACCTTAATCCATTGGAACAGGAAATGGAAAACCACTCCAGTATTTTTGCCAAGAAAACCCCATGGACAACATTGGCCTGCTATGGCCCAGAGAGTCACAAAGTTAGATAAGACTGAGTGACTGAACAGTGACAACAAAAATAGTATGCATCTGAGGCAGAATTTGAACTCACCTCAGTTGAAGTCCAGTACTTTGTCCACAGTGCCATCCAATTACTTCACGGATACAATCTCAGATTTCATTAGTAGATGCCTAATATCTAAAACTAGGACAGTGCTATGGTCGTGTTTCAGCAATCTGCATTGGTCAGATCACATATGGAATAGTATTCACTTTCCATTTCAACAAACATTCAATAAGGTCCTCTATGTTTAAGGCACTTCATTAAGACATAGCAATATATAGAAAAAAATAAAAGTGTCTGCTTACATGAAACTTACATTCTACCTGGAGGGAGACAACAATTCTAGATTCCACATTTTAAATAGGACATTTATGATTTAATGAAGTATGTCTCATGATGAGGATGGCCTGTCTTGTGAAGGAATTTCATGCCATGGGAGGATGACTTAAGAGAAGACTTGGGAAAAGAGGTGATGGAAAAGAAATTATATCTATCCTCAAATATTGGGATACAGAGACTCCAGTTTTGTTTTGTGCAACTTGAGAGGATAAAACTCAGATGAACAAGTGAAAGCTATATAGAGGCATATTTCAGCTCAATAAGAGAAAGAAAAACCTAATGGAACTATTGAAAATCAGTGGACTGTGAGGTGAGGTTGTGAGTTTCTCACCATTGAAGGTATTCATGTTAAAGTTGGTTGACCACAGGTCAGGATTTTTATAGTGGGAAATTCAGTACCAAATTGGAGTCAGACTAGATGGCATCTAAGGTTCCTTCTTACTCTTAATTCTCTGTAAAGTGAAATCTTAGACTCCATTTTCCTAAGAGTTCAAGAAGAGCTTCTGTTTGGATCTGTTTATTTCTCAATAAATCATTGTGCTACCAATGCAAGTGCGACTGGAGACACCATGCAGTATATCGATGTGACTTTTATACTTTGCCAGCTCTCATCTGCCTGCACTACTTATGTGTACCTTTGAGGCACAGACTTGGGAACCTCCTTGAATGGGACTATTCAACTCAGTTTGGAAAATACAAAGAAACAAAGTAAAACATTGTTCTCTGTCCCAGGCACTGGAGTATATATGTCTCTCTCCTCCTATGCTCTGGAGCTCTGCCATAGAAAATCTCTTAGCCCTCATTCAGCAAGGACTGAAGAAGTGGAGGGGGAGTGTGAAAATTCATCTTTGCATACCATTTAGGCCATTGACTACCTAATGGGACATGTAATGTGATGAAATTGCCACCTGGTGGTTGAGATATGGGACAATTCCCAAGGGTATAATTATATAGACTGTTATTTAATATTTTAACTGTACCTGCTCCAAAGGCATGTGTCTGAAGTTAGTTAATGTTGTGACAAGTTGTAGATTGCAGGTAAGGTTTTTTTTAATCATTCTTAGGAAAGGAAAACATATGATAGACTAAATCTGGAGAGGGGGTGAGAGTGTCAAAATTGTTCCCTTTAGATCCATAATTAGCCATAAATGTGAGCTCTTCACATAGGCTTAAAGTCACCATAGGGTTATAATGTAAGGACAATAGAAAACAAGAATAAACCCAACTTCAGGAATTATTTACAAAAGACACAGGCATCAGTGTTAGATTCAGCCTCATTTAGCCTCCTTAGCTAAGAAAATGACAAGGAGCATAAAATGAAAGTCAATGTCATAATCAAAAATATTTTAGGGGTGAATTAGTTCAATAACCCCACCTAATGCAATAATCATTTCAATATTAGCCATGATCATTAAGAAGTTATACGGCCTCTTCAGAAATACATCTAGTCATGGGCTCACTGACTAATATGGTTGCCCATGCCATAGTACTTGGAATAAAGAAGGTTTCAGAATTTAAAAGCATGCATTCATTAGAGAACAAATATTTGTCATGTGAGGCCACTAGGTGCAAAAAAAGAGGCATAAAATATGCTAACATAATGAAGTTTCCAAAGAAAATCCAGGGTAGATTGAACTTATTAAGACTTACTTCATAAAAAAGAAAGAAAGAGATCATTTTCTGGGGACAATGGTCTCAATATTGCATCTCTTAAGGCTAGCCTTAAATGTGGACTTCAGAAATTTCTACCAGTTTTTCACCTCTTTACTAACAGTAGCCACATTTACTAATTCTGATCAGAAGCAATATCTGCTTAAATTCTAGCTTGCCAAAGAGAATATTGCGGTCTTGTTTCATATCATCTGCTTCAGCTTTATTTCTGGAATTTTTGTAATTTATTTTTTATTTTGTGTTATCTCTAAAACAGAGATGAAATACAGGTAAGCATCTATTGAGTATGCTTTTTTGAAGTCTTCCCCTTGGGACTTGGATTTAGCAAGTACTCAATTAACATTTGGTGCATGGCTGCTCTAAATTGCACTGAAGGAAGAAAAGTGCAAATACGCTAGCAATATTGTAGCCCAGTTAATTTTCACATGGGTTTGATATGGAGTGGACCTTAACACACTATCAGAAATAGAATTTCTTGTGGTAAAACCTGGCCATAATACTGTCAACCCTTAACATGGGAACTGACCCATCTCTCTATACCACTGTTAAGGGATCCTATTGGCTAGGATTTGTGTTGTAGTTTAACGGACAGTGAGTTAGAACACCTTGGAGTAGGGAAGACACCATCACTTGGATTATTTTAAACTAGACTGAATGACATTGAATATGCTCTTGGAAAATTATAATTCAAACTGTTCAAAAGTAAAATGAGCTGTCTCATTGACTAGTGAATTCCTTGTCACTGGGAGTGTTCAAGCAGGGCTGAGGTGACCACTTGCTCCAGATTCTGGAAAGATATTTGTTATATTGAATAGGAGATTGGATTAGCAGTTTCCAGACAAATCTTCCATCCCTAACATTTTATGATGTCTCTGAATCATGTCATTAACCTGGATGAGGTAACCTAATGAGGATTTTCTGTTTTTAGTTGCTGATTCCATGAACTCTGCTCCTGTAAGGACTGCCACCCTCCAACTTTCCTCTTCACAATTGATTCTAAAATATGAATTCTGAGGAAATAATCATCTGTCAGCAATTCTTTTAAAGCTCTGTGCAGATCTGAGTGCCACTTTTCTCCTTAAGTGTTCTCTTTTCTGTACAGAGAATGAAAGGAGAGAAGAGAGGATGGGAGGCTGGTTAGCATGCATTGTGGATAGACAAATCAATCAGTCTTGCACCCTGTGTCTTAATCAGAGGCATGTGGTTCACTGCAGTGGTTAAGTGCGACCTCTCTGACAATGGCATCTCCCATATAAAGCCGCCATTGATTGCTTCTCTTCCTTACTCTTCTGAGGAGAATTTCCGGCTTCACTGACAGTGTCAAGAAAAGGGCAGGGAGAGAGGTGTTCTATTAAAGCCACTTGGGATTTGGATCAAGGCTCTAATTTCTTAGGTAGTAGGCATAATGATACTTCATAAGGATTTCTTGGGAGGTAGGAAGTATGGGAAATTAGAGGGGGAGAATGAGTAAAAAGTCAGAAAGAGAAGGTATTAATCTAACTAAATTTACTACCTAGTTCAAAAGTGAGCACAATTCAAACATTGTGCTATAGCAATAAATATTTGTTAAATACCTCTTTTGTGCTAGGCACTGGGGATACAAGGAAAACATTTAAACAGTCCATATTTTTAAAGAGTTCACATTTTCATGGGGAGACAATATGTAGATATAATAGAATAAACTAAACATGTATAAAATAAATTCAAAGAAATTGAGGAGGAGACCCTAGCAGTAGCGACAGTCAAGGAATACATCTTGAGGGAAATAGTGCTTGAGCTAGGTCTTGAAGCTGTGACATTTAAAAAGTTTGAGAGATAATTTCTGGATAATTAATAATTTTATTATTAATGCTAACTTGCTGTTAGTAAAAGAAGTCAGTGGCATTCTCAAATGACAAAGACCCCTCATGGTGGTAGGCTTACAGTTTATATGCCCTTGGAAGAGTGGGTGTGCCTGAGGGTGACAATCAACTCTGATTGAGACTTATCAATTTCTGTATCACTTGTCTGACAAATGAGAGAATCCATATTTTCCCAGATCTGAGTAAATACAATGAGTAGGAATCAACCCATTCACTTAAACCTAGAATTTCTTTTACTGTGTTTCATTGGATCTTAGCCTGTTTAAGTCTCTAACCCAGATTTTTCACACTGGTCAATTCCTGGATGAGGAAATAAGAAAGGAGAAAAACATTACTTCTAATTCAATATTAAACACAAGAGAGAAATAATCATTCCTCTCAAAGTCTTGAAGATTAAAGTGAGGAGGGAATTTATTTCAGGCATAAGGGAAAGACAAAGGCACAGAGATGGGTCATAGAAGGTTGCTTGTAAGGACAGCAAAAAACCCAGTTTAGGCAAACTTTAAAGTACACGAAGAGGACTAAGCCATGATAATGCTGGAAAGGTATATTGAGTCAGGTTATGAAGAATTTTAAAAGTCAAACAGAGGAGCAAAATAGAACATGCTTACAACCAGGATTCAGCTTCATGAACATGTGTGAGGATAATATGTCAGGAGAATCACCAAATCCAAGAATTAGGCAGATTTTGGGTAATATCCTCCCAAAATGCAAATGATCCATTTGACAGAAGCACTCTGATATAGGAAGATTATTGAGTTGGGTATTAGAAAATCTGAATTTTCATTCTAACCTTGCCAATGACAAGATATGAAACTTTTAGAAAGCCCCTTAAGCTCAATTCCCTCATTTCCAAAATGAAGAAATTTCATGAGAAGACCTAAAAAGTCTTGTCCAAGTCTAAAATATTATGATTCCAATATTCTAAAATATCTGTCTATACTTCTGAATCTGTTGATTTATTAATATACATGCCAATTTTTGGTTATATATAATTCCCATGTATTGCTTCTAGATCTGCTTTTTAAGCAAAGCTGACCAAGGGTGATTGCTTTTCTATGTAACAATCCCTTTTATGACAAGTTAAATCTCAAAAGAAGTAAAGAGTTTACATTTTAATGTAAGAAGACAATTCATCAAAGACAGTTGAAAAGAGTAGATGGGGATAAGGTACCCATTGATGGAGCATGGTGACAAGGGCAAAGTGCAATTCATGGCATGTAGTAAGTGCTTAATAAATGATTGAAAAAAAAAGAAATTCCTGGGAAGTTAAGTCAACAGTGTATCCTGGAGAGGAATAAAGACACCTTTAACCTGGGTCTCTTCCTAAAATTGGAAGCTCTTGGAGGAATTAGCCAATGAGAAAGTGAGACCTAGGAGATAGGAGGTTATTTCCAAAGTGAAAAGTCATCCATAAGTGGAGTAAATTTCCAGGGTGAAGATACTTTTATGACATGGTAGAGAAAGTCCTGTGAAGACTAATCAGCAAAGCAGGATGGAGAGGAATGAAGACAGAAGGAATTATAATCCCTTCTCATCTCAAGAGTTTTGAACTCTTCCATAAAGATTTTCCTGAGCTACTCATCTAAAAGTAATCTTTTTCCTCATCAAAATTTCCGAGGGTGTTTGATCTAATTCTCCTTTACTCAGATGATATTCTACTTTACATATTACATTTTTATACAGATGAAGTATTTCATATATTCAATTATAAGCTACTTGAAGGAAAGGACTTGGTCATTTTCACCTTTTTATCCCAAGCACTTAACACAGTCCCTCCTTTGTAAGAGCAGGCTTTTAATACATTTTGTTATGTTCATCGACTGAATTAATCAATGAGTTTTGTATATTTCCTTCAGTGCAGTTATTCACACAGATAACTTAAAATAAAAGACTATACCTATCACAATGGATACATAAACCATTATGTCAGATGAGGAAGGAAAGACTAAAACCAGCTACTTAATGAGAATTATCAAGTTTAATTATTCTTTTACATATACAGCACATTCTTGATTTTCTGAGATTAGCAGGAGGCTGAATAATTGAATATAATCAAGCATATGTTTAAGTGGGGGAAGTAACTTTGGGGAGAGGCTGTGGGAGACCCAAACCAATTTTATAATACAAATGAGCAGATAATCAAAGTAACTTGATTTATAAAATGAAGTGATTGTGAGACTCTGGAAGGAATCAAATTTTTGATGATCCCACCATCTGACAGTTCTTAAGAAAAATGGAGGTGGGTACAGCATTTGTTGTGCAGTGAGTGGATAAAGAAACCTTATTTGGTGTGATATGAAGTAGTTTCATGCTGGTAGAAGAAAGTTTGGCGAGAATACATCAACTTTCCCTATTATTCTCAGACACAGTCTAAGATTCTTAGAAAAGCAAAAATTCAACCTTTAGAGCTCCATTTCTTTATCCTTTCGATGAATCATTTGCAGTTCATGAAATAAATCTTCTTTTTTCTATTTCACTCTGCTCTAACGATAGAGAAACCTTTAGGCAGTTGCATAATTACATTATTCAAGACACAGGTAATTCACAGTGGGCAAAAAAATTCTCAGATAATATTTCTTCATTGTGGTGTTCTGTAAGACTACGTAAAAAGAAGAAAAAAAACTTCTAAAATAAATGGATATATCTCATTCTGTCCAAAAGATATGTTCTTTGAAAAGCATGTACATCAAAATTGTGTCTGTAGAATTTATATTTGCCCACTAAATTCACAATTTCAGAGAAGCATTCCCAAAGTAAATGTTGCTCCCCTCCCTCCTAGTATATTATTTAAAAAAACCCTTAAGAATCTAGCAAATCCTTTAAAATTACATAAAGTAAGTAATATGCCTCACATGGTTGGTGTTAGGAATATATTATATGGCATATATATTATTTATGTGTTTTTAAAACATAAAGCAGTATATATGCACTTATTATTTTTGTTATTGTTGTTTTTGTTAGTGTTACCATTCAGTGACATTTTTATTTGGATCCCCAGTATTCTCTATATTCCCTTTTTTAGCAGCCTACCAAGTTTTGTATCTCATACTCACATAGCCCACTCACTGCACACTGTTTCCAAACCCTTTGAAATGCTCCTGTTCATCTGGTGGGTCCTAAGTGAATATGTCTCAAAAAAATCAGACTTTTTCCCAAATATTTCTCTCAGATTCCCTCAAATCCTTTTAGCAATGAGCTGGTTCTCCTCTACAGTCTTATTCTGATGACTCATCATGGGGTACTTCATTCTGACTGGGAAGAGACCTTGGCTTCTTTAAAGCAATGTCAGTGGAATTGAAACATTGAAAAATCTTACCAATATGAAAAGATTTTGATAATAGAGCTGGTGAAGTACTATCACCAGATTCAAGTCTATCGTGTGAAAAATAGCCTACCTAAGTTTGTAGCATTTCAATTCTTAATTCATTTGAAGAAGACGTTAATATGGATTGTGAACAATTTTTAAAAATTTTTTGATAATTGTACTTCAACATAATTGGTTTCCTTTATAACTCCATATATTTTATTTTATGCATTTAAAAATATTATTCTGAGAAAGTGTTCATAGACTTTACTAAATTGCCAAAGGAGTCCATGAAACAAAAAAAGTCAAGAAATTCTTATTTATATGGATTCATATAAATGTATATATTTATATACACACATATACACACAAATATACACATACATATTTACACATACATATAACCCCACCCCACATGTGTCTTTATGTATGTATGTATATGTAGCTATACTCTCAAAAACCATCTAGAGTCATAAAGAGGCTGAGAACTGTGACAGCAAAGAGAATACTGATGAATGAAATAATGGATTCTTGGAATGAGGAGGTACATGTCAACAGGCAGTTCAGTGATATTAAGATGTGCTTAATACTTAAAATTTTTTTCTTGTTTTATAGTTTTATCTAATTTAATGCTATGCAACATGAGGGATAAAATAAAACATATTTTCTTGTCTTCCTGATCTCCCACAGTAAAAAAATAAATGACTTTTCAAAAGTGCTCATTGATCTTTCCCCATGGTTTATTTTTGACAATAAAGTATTAGCAAAAGTACGGAGTTTTTTGGGGAGAGTCTTTGGTACTATTGTTATAATTGATGAATTATATTTATTGTATATGTGAAAGAAGGAAAAAGGGAACAGTAGATTAGACCCAATATGGAATTAGATCACTGGGATTCTGATCATAATTGGAAAATAAATGAGAACTTTTTACTTGCCTTGATTTAGTGTAAGGAGTCTGATACTGAGTAACTTGGTGGTGCAGTTGGCAGAATGCTGTAGTAAATAAGGAAGACGATTTCAAATTCCCCCTCGGATGCTTCCTTGGACAAGTCACTTAAATTTGTCCAACTTGTTTTCTTATTCATAAAATGAGGGCAATAATAGTAATGCCTCACATGGTAAGTGTTAGGAATAAATTATATGACATACATAAGTGTTCAGCAAACATGAAGCAGTATACGAGTACTTACTATTATCGTTGTTGTTATCCAGTCACATTTTTATTTGGATCCCCAGTATTTTCTATATTCCCTTTTCTAGCAGCCTACAAAGTTTTGGGTCTTGCCCACATAGTCCACTCATTGTCTGTTGTTTTCAACCCCTTTGAAATGCCCTTGTTCATCTGGTAGGTTCTACGTGAAATACTAGGATTCCTTTTCCTGTTTTGTCAGTTCCATGGACAGTAGCTAGTATTTTGATAATTTCTTCACTCATTCTGTGCTCTCCTCCTACCCCATTCCTTCTCCCATCTACTGTGGGGCTTTTGTGGTACTTAGCCCAGCAAAAGATGGTGCAAAGGGAAACCTAGAAACAGTGATAAGACCTCATTAATGTTACTAGCCAATTTCCCTACCACTACTCATCTCCTGAGATAATCACTCAGTTTTATCAAGAATTCATTTTGTATCAATAAGATTAAATAACCCTAGAATTTTGAGAAACAATAATATTTCCATGACCTGTATTTTGTATATTCCTATGGGGTAGTAGGTATTTTTCTGAGTCTTCCCAGGTGTTAAGCTTTTGTGAATATATGAATGGAAAAGCCTTCATTAAAAAAAGAAAAAAAAATAGAGGCACAGGGGAAAAAAATCAGGCTGCTTCAGGCAGAGCTCACTGTTAAACAACTTAGGTATTTAAATTAGCATTAATAATAACTCCCATTTATAGAGTGGCTTATAATCTATAAACACTTCCTTTATTACAGTTCTATACAATTAAAATTACAATTAAAGAGGCAGCTAGGTGGTGCAAGTGATAGAGCATCAGTGCAGGAGTCAGGAGGATCTGAGTTCAAATCTCTCCTCAGACACTTGACACTCACTAGCTGTGTGACCTTGGGCAAGTCACTTAACCCCAACTGCCTCATCCTGGGTCAGCTCCAGTCATCCTGATGAATATCTCATCACTGGATTCAGATGGCTCTGGAGGAGAAGTGAGGCTGGTGACCTGCACAGCCCTCCCTCATTCAAAACAAAGTCTAGTGCAAGTCATGTCATTTTTTTCTCTGATGGCATGATCTTCTTCAGCAGCGAAGGACAAACACACACATACAATTACTACAGATTCTAGACTAAAACCCGGGCTTTCTGACTCCAGTGGTCTATTCACCACACCCTATAATTGTTCTTATAACATTCTAGTTGCCCCTAAATCAAAAGATAAAAGAAAACTGGAAACACTTAGTTTTCTCCAGTTCTCCTCACTGACTGAATTCAACAAGAAGGGTACTCCAAACATTCATATCATTAGAGGAAGATCCTTGGAAAATTGTAAGACATGATTCTTCTTTCTACACCCAAAAGGACCTATAGAAAAATGTTTCTTTTATCATTCCAATAATTTGTTGAAAAAATGTTAAAATGAACCTCTTCCTATGGGCAAGGTAGAAATGACATATCAACCCTTACAAAATAAATGCTGTTGTAATTTAGGGTATTTTCAGGGTGACCTCTCCTTCCCCCTAATTATATTCTCCTTATTAATCCTGATTATTGATAGGGCCATTATTCTTCACTTTTGATGACCTTGCCTTGGGTGATTAGAATCTCATTTCATATTCAAAATATCCCTCAGAAGAAGAGTTAGAAAAAAAGAACTGGACTCGTACTAGAAATTGTCTCCCTTGTTCATGATCTTTATGCTCAACAAAATCTATATATTCTTTAGGGCAGAGGGGTCAAATTCATAAAGACATGGAGATGACAAAACAGTATATAAGGATCACTGTGATTTATACATTGACGTAGAAAGCAGCGTATTAACATCATTTATGTTTTATTGTATTTTTATTTATTTTGCTAAGTATCTCCCAGTTACCTTCTAATCTGCTTGGGCTGCATTGGAGAGTGTTGCGTTGCCCCATGTGTCCACATTTTCTATGAAATCTTCCCTGACCATCCCAGTCCACAATGATCTCTTTTTTGATGTTTATATACTTAAAAAAACTTTTTCATTTGTGTCATCCATTTGACTTATTATGTTTCGTCCTCTCTTTTCATGCCATCACTTTTTCCCTAGGTTATTTCATCAACCAAGTGGTTTTCTTGATTTTAGTGTGTGCTGTTCCTAATCCATTCTGCCACCAAAATGATTTTCTTAGTTTTCACCTCGTTTCCTTGATCAAAATCCTCCCTAATACACACACACACACACACACACACACACACACACACACACACATATATTTGGCCTACCCTTCCCTGCATGTTTCCCAATACTCCCCTTCACATATTTCACATAGCAACCAAACAGGACTCCCAATCTCAATTTTTTTTTCTTATCTCTGTAAACTCATGTAGGATCTACTCTGTTCCTCTATTTTTATGTCCTCATCTCAGTTGGTTAAATTCTTTCTCTTCCTTTAACTCTGGTTCTTGGAGAAGTGTTTATTTCCACAATGAAGGTATTAGACTCTCTTATGAAATGTCTTATACTGGAGCACTTGGTTTGTAACTCTCCTTTTCTTTACTTATCTGAGTACTTGACCTATTTCTTAGAATAAAATTTAAGTTCCATTGGGGAGGGGGTAGAAACTATGTGATTTTTCTCTTTCTCCATAGCTTGTAGAACAGAGACTTGTCATAAAAAGCACTTTACACACACACACACACACACAATTGGATTTCCATTTTTGAAGAATCAGAATGGAAAAAAAAACTCAGTTGAGTGGAGCAAAATTTATGAAAGTATCATTTATATTTGAATACCATGTGCATTTTCTTACATAAAAATTAGAAGACAAGGCTATATTTAAGAGAAAAAAAGACAAAAATAACTGAAAAGAATGTGTTGATGCAAGCAGGGAAGACATTACTCTTACAAGGAAAGGAAATAAGAGGAAATGGAGCTTGCTGTCAAAGTGGTGTATCATGGAGGGATATGTTGCAAACTAACAAGGTGATTTCTCTATGTGTTCAGAAATAGATAAAAAGAAAGTATTCAGTTATGTCCCATGTTAAGGTCCACATCTACAGGAGCTATAATAGTGTTCAACCAAAAAGGAGAATTTTGTTATAAATTGCTGTTATTCATTTTCAATTGTGAACAAATTTTTTGTGACCCCTTTGAGTTTTCTTGGTGAAGACAGTAGAATGGTTTGCTTTTTTCTTCTCCAGCTCATTTTATGTGAAAATTATAAAGGTTCAAGACAGAATTTCTGGGTAATTTAATAATTTTGTTAATAAGGTCAGTAGGTTATTAATAAGAGGATGATCATTTGGCCCTCTCTCTTAGACCAAAGACAATTATGGGAGTGGCCTCATAATTTTTATACCCTTAGAAGAGTTAAGTATTCAATGACGGGCTGAGAGTGACATCATGTGGAAAATATCTTTACATTCAGACAACCCACAGTTTTGTGTTCTCTAGATCCAAGCTTGAGTAGAACACAATGGGCTTCCCCACCTTCGATTAAATTTTTTGTAATCAAGTGGGGTCTGAGATAATTTAATTTCTTTACCAGTGATGTCCTTCAAGAGACTGAACTTTTTAAAACCAGGAATTTGGAAGAAAGGGAGATCTCTGAATCTCCTCAAAGTATTGGTTATTAATAGCCATTTCTCTCATACAGATGAAACAGGGGCAAACAGGGTTAAGTGACTTGTCCAGGGTCACAGAGCTAGTAAGGGTATGAAGCTAGGTCTTTCTGACTCCAGGACCAGTGTTCTTTCCGCTGTGCCACCAAAGGAGGAGATACCTTAGCCTGGTTTAAGGAGAAATTAATTTTTAAAAGATAGCATTAGAAATGAAATTAGGGTGTAAATTGCAGCTATCAACACAGTATTTAAACACACATATGCACTCACAGACCTACACACACACACATACACACCAGAAAGTGAAAAATGCAATGGAGAAACTATTCAAAGAAGTAAAGGCTCTGAAAGAAAAAAATGATGAACCTGGAGCACACAAACACAGAAATGGAAAAAAATTTGAAAAAAGAGAATTCAATTCAATGATTTTATAGGAACACAAATTTTATAATTTTATACAGGATAGTGTATTAACTATGAAAATAAAAGTAAAGAGGTAATGGAATTACAAGATTATATTTTTAAAACTCAGAGACTTTAGGAGGTGATCAAATACAATTTTCTCATTATTTAGATGAGGAAATTGAGATGCATAAAGATTGGATGACTTGCCTAATGTCTAAACTTAAGGTTCAGTCTTCCTAGGCTACAACATAGTCAGCCAAGTCACTGCGCGCAATGATGACATGACATGCAGCTTTGGAATGACTGTGAGATTGCTCTTCTCATTGACTCCTACCCTAAGTCCCAGTTACTACTACTTAGCCTTGTCCAAACAAACTGTGTGTTGTTGACCCACAGAAAAGATCTGTAGGCTATGGTGGAGTTCTTGAATGCTGTCAGATTAGTGATAGGACAAGACAAAGGAGGGCTTCATGTTGGAGTTCCAAGCTGGTAGTAGGAGAGAGCAGTCATAAACATGGCCCTTATGAAGATGAAATGGGCCCCAAAGATAACATCCTGGAAGAGGAAAAATCCCTACTGATCTTTGGACTTCAGGGGCTCATATTGGGTTGTCAGCAGCTATTCAAGTCCTTTCTGACTCCCATAGTTGGCAAAGAACTCAGGCATCCAACCCAGCTGTCCCTGTTCTCCAAAACCTAGAGCATATAGGTCAGCATCATTAGGCAGTCATTGCCTGATGCCACCTTCAATACAGGTGTCTCAGGCTGAGTCTGTATAGGGACCATAATTTTCTTCATGGACCCAAGGAGGCTCAGAAGGAGCCTCAGAGAAAAACTTTCCTGTCCTGCAGTGTGGTTGTCTTCATCTGAAACGTGTTCTACATTCTTAGACAGCTCCACTATCTTTGGGACAGTTTCTCAGCTATCTAAGCTGCTATTGCTCCCAAACATACCTTCATTGCAGGTGAAGGTGTAGACTTGAACCTTTTTTTCCAGTCACAATGTAAATCCTTCCAAGCCTCAGACTTTATGGTACCTTCAGGAATGGGGGTCAAGGCTGTTTGTTTCCACCCTACCACTTCTCAGCTGAGACCCAGCTGGTCTACAGCCTCCTGGCCCGGGGTCAACACCAAGCCTGCTTCAGTGTAGTAAGATTTGTGGCAGATTTTTACTCATTTGCTTTCTAAGGTGGAATTTTCTCCTGGAGGATTTCTCTTGTTCTAGCATTTGGCTGGGATGTTGGTGATCTCTCTATTCTCTTGGCGAGGCTGCAAATTACCTATCACATATTTTACTGAAAAAATGAAGACCATTCGCTGTGAGTTCCCTATTCACCACTCTTCCACCTCTCATATTACTCAGACCCCTTTTGCTATTATGCTTCACCCCTTGTCTCACATGAAGAGGTAACCTTACTCATTACCAAGACAAACACTTTTACCTAGAGAAGTGATCACATTCTATGTCTTCTCCTCCAACAAATTGCTTCATCATCCCCACTCTCACTTATTTTCCGTCTGTCTCTCTCTCTGTGTCGAACAATGCCCTCCCTATTGCCTACAAACATGCACATATCTACTTCATCCTCGAAAAACTCTCACATGATTTTTCTGTTCTAACTATCATTCTGTATCTCTTCTGTGGTTTGTGACTAAATCCCTTGAGAATAATAAATGGTAATAGTAGTAGATGGCTCCACTTTCTCTCCTTTCCCTCTTTTTCTTAACCCCTTACAATCTTGTTTCTCACCTCATAGTTTCACTGTGGCTATCCTCCAAAGTTACCAATGATCTCTTACTTGCTAAATCTAATGGCCTTTTCTCAATCCTCATCCTTTACCTCTCTAGACATTTGATCCAGTTGATAACCTTTTGCTACTTGACATTTTTTCTCTCAACTTGGTATTCTGTCCTTGTTTTTCTCCTGCATATCAGACTGTTCCTTCTCAGTTGCCTGTGTTAGATCTTCATCCAAGTCACATCCTCTAATCATGTATCCTCTTATAGGGCTCTATCCTAGACCCTCTCATAAGCTCCCATGGATTTAATTATCACATCTTTTCTGTGTCCGTATCCTTACCTAAACTCACTGCTGACCTTCAGTCATCTGGATATCTAGTAGACATTTTTAACTCAATGTATCCAAAAATAAACTCATTATATTTTCCCCCATTCCCTTATTACTGTTGAGGGCACTAACATTTTTCAATATCCCAGGTTCTAAACATGTCTTTTTTCCTTGACTTCTATCTCTCATCTCCCCTATATCCAACTTGACAAATTCTGTTGATTTCATCTTTTGTAATATCTCTCACATATGTTCTCTCTTTTTTTACTGCCATCATCTTGGTATAAGCCTCTATGATCCCATGTTTTACCTATTGTAATAGTTTAACGATGCATTTCTCTCCCTCAAGCCTCTCCCTACTGAATTCCTTCCTCCATTTATCTGCCAAAATGATTTTATTAAACATCTAACCATGTCATCCCTCTAATCAATAAGCTCCAGTGACTCCCTATCATCTCCATGATCAAACACAAAATTTTCTATTTGATGCTCAAAGCATTTCATAATCTAACCAAACCCCTATCTTTCTAGCATCCTTACATCTTATTCTCTATCATGTACTCTTTGATCCAGTGAAACTGGATTCCTTGCTGCTCCAAAAACAAAACAGTGCATCTTTTAGGTCTGGACAGTTTCAGTGGCTGAGTCTTACAACTGGGATGCTTTTCCTCCTCTTCTCTGTGACTTTTCTGGGTTATTTCAAGTACCAGCAAAAATTTGCCCTTTTCCAGGGAGCATTTCCCAGCTCCTTTTAATACTAATGCCCTCCTTCTGTTAATTATTTCCTATTTACCCTGCATAGAATTTATTTGCACATATGTTTATTTATGGTTTCCCCCATTAGACTGTGAACACCTTGAGGACAGGGACTCTCTGACTCTCTTTGTATCTGTAACAGAGTGTCTGGCACATTGTAGATGCATAATGGATGCTTTGTGACTTTCTGATAAACATTAAAGAGCAACTGAGATGAAGTGTCCCTGTTTGACAAAATCTTTGAGAATGTACACCACTTTATACCACCATTTTACACTACGTGTGGTAACACTTTCATAATGGATGGCGCACTTAAATATGAATGGTCATAGCCTAAAGCAAACAAAAAGTCAAGCAAATAGATACAAATAAATGAATAAATTGAAGGGAAATTGAAGTGCCCTTCATAGCTAGGGTAGAAGAGGAATCTTCACCAAGAAGAAATAGAGACATTCACAAAAGATTAAGCTTATCATTTTAATTACATGAATTCGAGGAGGTTTTGTATGAAGAAAATTAATACAGTTTGGATAAAAGAAGGAAGTTGTTGATTTAGAAAAATTCTTTATACTAAATATTTCTGTTGAATCTGAAATCCAAGATATATACACAACTAAAACAAATATGAAAGACTTCATGTGAAATATGAAAGACTTCTCAAAATACACTTCTCAAAATACAAATGGTTGAAGGATATGACACAAAAAGAATTATGAACTATTAACAATCATATCACAAATTGCTCTAAATCACTAAAAAAAGAAATTTAAATCAAAATAGCTCTATTGCTTCATCTCACACTCTTCAAATTTGCAAGGATGACAAAAGATGTAATTTAGTTAATTTTAGAGGCTGAAGAAATGCTGGTTCACCAATATGGACTTAGTGGAATTGTGAATTGGTTGCCCCATTCTGGAAAGCAATTTGAAATTGTATTTAATAAGTCATAAAATTTTTATACTCTTTCACCCACAGATCGTAATGCTCAGCATCTGCCCCAATGAGGGAAAAGTCAGAAACAATGGCTTCATGTAGTCTAAACTACTTAATGAAATATATTTTTTTTGTGATAGCAAAGAAGTAGATGTAAAGAAAATATCTATTATTTGAGAAATAGCTAAACAAGTTTTGATACAAAAATATAAGTTGTAAGGAACAACAAATATGAAGAATTCAGAGAAGCATTTACTTTAATATTTGGAAGATGCATTGACTAGAAGAGTAAGTGAAATGTTTAGAAATTAATTTCATATAAAAACAAAAGGCAGCACTTATTAATTTTTTTTTAAAAATTCAGTTCCCTGTTGAAATTAATGGTAAAAGATTTTGTAGAGTATAATGAAAGGTCAGGTATATGTGATACGTAACTGTAGAGAAGATAAAAATGAACAATTACAAGAAAAAATAAAAAGAAGAAAGACATTTTCCTCTCCATTATAGGGAAGCCAAACAATAGAGGATGTGCCAATGACAAAGTAAATATCTTTCAAAAAAGCATATATCTGAAATTTCTAGTAAATTCTACATAAATTTACCCAGTGAAAAATCATGAAATAAATTCTTAGAAGTATTGTCAGATATACAAGATTATAAAGACACCATGGAAAATGCAAAATGTGAGTCTGTATTTGGTGTAAATACAACTTCAGTTTGACAGGATATTGAGAATGCAAATTGGTATCATTGGCAATTCCAGAGTCCATGTCTTATACATTCCATTTTAAGCCATTGCCATTTCACATGTGCACTTGATTCATGTTTCCTCCCTTTTCAAAGATTTTTTGAAACATAATTTATTGCTAATTTATTTATTTTGTTAATTATTTCATTTACTTATTTATTACTGATTCCTGCTATTATTGATGCTTTGGAATGAATTGTGCTGAACTCTGACCCATCCAGACCCTCATAGACAAATAGTCCATTAAAAGATGTTGCATAAAGGAAGCCTTTTCTTTCCACATGGTGAATTTACATAAACTATACTTATTTGGGGGTACATGTTGAACTCCTAACCCCACTCACTGGATTGGAAGTTCTTGAGGGCTGAAACCTGTTCTCACTATGTGCAACATTGGGGCTGGGGGGAATAAGAGAAGGGAACTTTTATTAAGCATTTACCAAGCACCTACTATGTTAATTCTTTGCCACTGTGCAATGTACACTTTACAAATATCTCGTTTGATCCCCAAAATAACCCCATGAACTAGGTGGTACTGCTAGCCCCATTTTAAAAGTGAGAAAACTGAGGCAAAAAAGATGTAGGTGACTTGTCTAGGGTCACATCGCTAGATTTCACAAAGGTTTAAGACTAGATTTAAACTCAGGCCTTCCTGATTACAGGTCCAGTACTCTATCCACTGCACCAACAAGCTGCCATAGATCAGAGCTTCTTGTAGTGTAAATGTTAAATACAAACAGGTTATTTGATTTATAGAACTCCTATGTTCAACATTTAACAAAGAACCTGACAAATAGCAGGCAATTAATAAATATTTGTCAATGAATTGAATTTAATAAAGATCATCAATTACCTGGATGAATGGAGGAATCTAGAAAACTAAGGTCCTTTTTGGGAAGTGATTAGAACTTTGGCAATATCTAGCTCCCCAAGAATGGGGAAGCATCTAATGAATCACAAAAGGCTGAATTATATTAATGGAATACATTAAAACCCAACCAAAAGTGTCTGTGTGAATAAAAGTATTCATCTTCAATTAAAGAAAAGTTAATGCATTTGCAATGAGATGTTTGTGAACTGACACCACTGACTACTTAATAAAAAGTCCCCAGGGTAAAGAGAAGAGCAAAAATGAGATAATTTATATGCAGTGCTTTGCAACTGTTAAAATACTATATAAATTCCAGCTGTTAGGAGTGGTGGTGGTAGTAGTAGACAGCAGTAGTAGTAGTGGAGAGGTTACACATGACTAATTTCATTCATAGATTTGTGGCTTACTAGAATTGGAAAATACCTTTAGAAATCAGAAATTTCATTGGCAGCTCCCAATTATTTTCTATTTTTATGTTTTAGTATTAATATAGATTATAATATACTTCTATGATTTCTTTTTGCTATCTACTTAGACAAATGGGATTATTCAATGTCCACTATATATGATGATTTTGGGGGGTAAGAAATATTTGGTGGAAAGAGAGTCAAGTCTTCAATATAAACAATATCTCTTCTTCTGTAAGGCATAGTGATCAGGAAAGAAGCTTGAATCTAAGAAAAAAATATTTTCCCTAGACTAACAAATTTAAGGAGACAGGCATAGAATTGTATTCCAGTACTTCTTCACTGAGGGAGCATGCCTAGGTGGTTAGAAAGTCTCTCAGAGAGGGGTGGGTGAGATTCCAGAGATAATTCATTTATTCCTCCCGACAGACCAGATTCAAATAAATTGATGTGGATATATAACCCAGATGGTTATATAACCTGCATGAACAACACACACACACACCCACACACACACGTATATCTCACACATATATTACCTCCATGGACAACTCATACTTCTCAGGTAACTAAGATAGTCCTCTTGCTGTATAGCCGATGTACATAGAGAACACTGGATTTGGTGTCAAAACACCTGGTTTTGCATCTTCTCTCTTGTTGCTTACTTATTATTTGTATGGCCTGATGTAAATTACATAGTTTTTCTCTATTTTAATGAAATTGTAAGATGAGGTTTCACATCTCAGGTGAGGATGACAATTCAAGATTTAACATGGTACAAAAACTAGTAGAAAAAAAGTGAAGCTAGTAAGCTTTATTGAGGGGAATGGCCTCAATTTTGAGGGGAATGACCTCATAATGTAAGGGTAAATCAGGGTAAATGCTGGGATGCCTGGTAAAATGAGGTTTCAAAATCAATAAAGCCTCATGGGTTTTTATAAGGTTCTTTTCTAGGTCAAGAAAGACCAGACATTGGGGTAAGGAAATGCTCAGGTGTCACTTCTCATACTGATAGTTGTGTGACCTTAGGCAAGTCACTTAATCTCTCAGTGCTATAAGGCCTAGGCAATATTTTAAATCTATAAATTACAGAAAAGGCGCTTGATTCTTAGAAATCTTGTCCTTATATCCAGAAGTTCTCTATACCAATGAGATTCAGCTCATCTATTTTAATATTGTACATACTTAAATTTGTCTTATGTTATCTCCCCAGATTGAATGTAACCTCTATCCACATACAGAGTTTAATTTTTTTTATCTTTTTATTTTCGTTTCTTATGCAACAATCTGAGATAGTAGATACAGTGTCAATGTGATGAATAAGATCTTCCAGGTAATTGTTTCCTGACTTCTCTTTTCTATTCCTTTTCTACTTCCACCTGCTCTCCCAGGTGCCACCAGTATCATGACTCATGTCAGAGGGCTTGCCAGGGGTGGAGAACCTGAGGTCATGCGTCCACATGTGATCCTGGGGATTTGTTCTATGAAGTTTAGATTGAGGCAAAGGGTTGTACTTGAGGATCTACAGGGCCACATGTGGCCCTCCCCTGGGTTGAATAATTTGGTCCTTTTCCTTTCTATGTATATGGTCTCCTAGAATTCCAGTAAGACAGTACTTCCTTAATTTTGTAGGGATCTTATACTCCCAAGAAAAAGTCTGAGCAAGCTCAATGGGGCTGCAAGTTTACTCCTTTCCCCTGAAGGTAGAAATCAATTATACCACCATTACTTACCTGATCCTACTACCAGGGGATCTCCTGAAAATGACTTCATGAGAATAAAAAAAGTCCCTTCTACTTGTAGATCCTGTGATCTTAATGATCCTTTGCACATCGGCATTAATGCTAATCTTTAGCATGCCACCTTGACCTGAACCTATTGCCTTTGTGAACCCTGAAATAAGTGAAGGCTTGTGACTGATGTGGTTGAAAGTGTAAGGGGGTAAATGTTCACCCTGGGGTGCACAGAGCAAGTTGCTTCCTTAGACTTGGTAAGAACACCTGGAGGCAGTGGCGGTTTCATTTGCATGAGTTGTACTAGGCTCCCCTCCTATTAGCTGGCTGGCATATCTCTGATGATTACCTTGGGGAGAAGATGGAGGTTGTGAACTTTCAAGTGGATTATTAATTATTCATGGATCCTTTGCCTGGATGGAGGTAACCTGTATCTCAGGAGCCAGGCCCGGAATTCATTATCTTCTTGTCGATGTTTGCAATAAAAATAAAGCTGAATATTAATCCCTTCACCTTCCTTCTTTACTGACTCTCCCCCCTCCATCCTCTCTTCTGGTTATGCAAAACTGCTTTTCTCAACTTAATTCTCCAGGATCTTCAGGACTCCTGCATCACTCAATTGTTTATTCAATTACTTTGAAGGCCCATTAAACTGAGAATTCAGATCAAGGCCCAGTTGCTGACTCAGAAGCTCCCCAGGATGAAGCATTTCCTACTAGAGTATTCAGTTTATTTCTGAATCATGTTTGTTATAATCATGTTATGATTAGAGGCATATCACCTGACTTTCATTTCCATATTTCAGAACTTTTAGTGACTTTGGACTTTTAACTCCTCTTAAGCAAAATGCTTGGCAAATCAAAATCTAGCAGACTTAAATAGGATCTTATCATCAAAAGAATAGTTTCTCATTTTAAAAAATAGGGGTTGCCTTTTTTAAGGGAGTCATAGGAATCAATCAGTAATGCTGAGTACTTGGTAAGTAGAAACTGATCAAACCATCAATTCCTGACTCCATATCATAACCTAGACATAATCATTCTTATTTAGAGGTAGGGAACATAAAGATAGTAAAGTTTGTAATAAAAAAGGGTGTAGATTGAAAATAGAATTCTAAAGACTGGATATCTATGTATCTATCTGTCTATCTATGTAATCTATGTCAATATATGTCAACCTATATATCTATATATGTATATCTATCATCTATCTATCTATCTATCTATCTATCTATCTATCTATCTATCTATCTATCTATCATCTATCTGTCTGTGTTTCTGTGTTCACTTTTTCCCGATCCTAGCAAAGTCTAACTCAGATGTAAGTAATAAATGGATTACACAAAAGAGTTCAAGAAATCAGAAGACAGGAATTCTAATTTCATTTCTACTGTTATTTACTTACACAACATTGGGCAAGTTATCTTCCATTTAAGGACTCAATGTATCGTCCAAAACTGGTATTTCACAAAATATTGAAAGATCATCTCAGACAAACCTTCTACAGAAAGCATTTCTTGATTGCCTCAGAGCTTCAAGAGTCTATTACTACTTGATATTTTTTAAAACAGGATTTTACTTATATACAAATATGTCCTGTCCTCAGTAAAATGTAAGCTCTTTAAGGGCAGGGGCATTGTTTTTTCTTTCTTTAGCACTAAACACAGGGCTTTGCAGACAGTAGGGACTCAATAAATCTTTGTAACCAGGCACACGGTAAATGAACACTTGTGGACTGATTATTGTTTTTCAATTGTATCACTAAAAGCAGAAGCATTAAATAACAGAATAAAAAAAAACCCATAAAAATTAATAGTGAATCCAATCCTTGTTAAATCAGTCCCTCATTTTCTGTTAAGGGCTTTCATTTGGCCATCTGAATTGGAGTTAGTTGAATATTTCAGTCAATTAAACAATGTTTCTGAACAGTGGTTCCAGTCTTTTTGAAATTGTGTTGTACTACATAAATTATATAAATACACTCATGGACAGCCAGTTTCTTTGGTTGAATCTTTGACTACCTACTACCTTTGACCTTCAGATATCTTCCAAGACATTTTCAAAACCAGTGATTAATCAGGTTAAAAATAAATGTTAGAGAGGCAGAGCCAAGATATCAGAGGATAGGAAGTAACCCTGTTGAGCTCTCCCAATATTTCCCTCCAAACAACTTTAATTCATTAGATCACATTTTGGAACATCAGAGCCAACCATAGATCTGACTGAGACATTTTTCAAGCCTTAGGAAACTTAGGAGATTGGCAGGAGAGGTCTATGACACCTGGGTGGAAGCCTGTACACAGTATACACAGTATGCAGTATGAGTAGTAGGTCTTGGAACAGGATTCACAGTAGCAGTAGCTTTAGGAGCTGTTACACAACTAGTTGGAGATAGCACAGGTGATCTTTTACTAACAGTGGGTGCAGTTGGTGCTGAATGACAACTCTGTTGTGCATAAGCAATTCTGCATTGCTGTTCTAGGGTGGAGAGGAATATTTCTGATTAGTCATAAGGAATCAGAGGCACTGGTTCCAGTTCTAATACAGCAAGAAACACTGGCACTTGTGAGTGCAGGAAAGCAGGGGACATGTTCACAGTTCTAGGGCTGAGGAGCACTAGTACTTGTGGCTGCAAGAACAGTAGGGGTCCTTTCTGGGTAAAGATCAGAACTCAGACCAGAGAACAAGAAATATACCTTTCCCAGCTTCATGGAAGCAGCAAAAACTGCTCTGAAAACAGCAGCACAGAAAAGCTTGAAACCTGAGACCATGACTCCCCACCACCAGGTGAGCAAAGTTCAAGGTTAATGTAAAGTTAATAGTCAAGAGAGACGCTAGCATCAACAAAAAACTTGACCATAAAAAGCAACTAAAACAACAGGGAAGACCATGACACAAACTTAGAAGAAGGAAAAATATGTGAAAACCCCTACAACCAAAGCTGTAGAGAAAAAAATGCTATTTGGACCCATGCCCAACAAGAGTTCCTAGAAGAGTTAAAGACATAAGAATGATAGAAGAAAAAAATGAGGAAAGGAAATGAGAGTGATGCAAGAAAATTATGAAAAGAAAATTAACAACTTGGTAAAGGAGACACGCAAAAATTACTGAGTAAAATAACGCCCTAAAAAAACAGCAACAGAATTGGCCTAATGGTAAAAGAGGCACAAAATTCACTGAAGAAAAGAATTCCTTAAAAATTATAACTAGGCAAGTGGAAACTAATAATTATATGAGGCATCAAGAAATAATAAAACAAAGTCAAAAAACTAGAAAACAGTAGAAGAAAATGGCAAATATCTTATTGGAAAAAGACAAATGACTTGGAAAACAGATCCAAGAAAGATCACTTAAAAAACTTAAAAAACTTAAAAAAATGTTGAATTACCTAAAAGCCATGACTTTTTTTTTATTTATTTAACTTTTTACAATCATTTTTACAAAATTTTGGGTTCCAAATTTTCTCCCCTTTTAACCCCTCCCCCCCCAATACCCCAAGCAATCTAATTTTCCCTATCTCCAATCTGCCCTCTCTTCTGTCATCCCTCCTTCTCTTGTCTCCATCTTCTCTTTTCTCCTGTAGGGCCAGATGACTTTCTAGTCCTCATTAACTGTATGTCTTCTTTCCTAGTAGCAATAGCAATACTAAACAGTTGTTCCTAAAACTTTGAGTTCCAAATTCTCCCCATCCCTCCCTCCCCACCCATTCCCTTTGGGAAGGCAGGCAACTCAATATAGGCCATATCTGTGTAATTTTGCAAATGTCTTCTGATAGTTGTGTTGTATAAGACTAACTGAATTACCCTCCATCCTACCCTGCCCCTCATTGTTTCTCTTCTGTCTTTTGATCCTGTCCCTCCCCAAGTGTTGACTTCAAATTGCTCCCTCCTCCCTTTGCCCTCCCTTCCATCATCCTCCCCCCTTGCTTATCTCCTTCTCCCCCACTTTCCTATACTGTAAGATAGGTTTTCATGCCAAAATGAGTGTGCATTTTATTCCTTCCTTTAGTCAAATGTGATGAGGGTAAAATAATTGTTTTTTTTTTTTCTCGGCTCTCCTCTTTTTCCCTCCACTAAGAAGTCTCCTACTTGCCTCTTAAATGACATATAATTACCCCATTCCATTTCACCCTCTTTCCTCCCACTACATTTCTCTCTCACCATTTCCCTTAATTTCTTTTAAGATATGGTCCCATCCTATTCAATTCACTCTGTGCTCTCTGTCTCTGTATGTGTGTGCATGTGTGTATGTGTGTGTGCGTGCATGCATGTACATCTGTGTGTGTGTTCCCACCAACTACCCCGATACTGAAAAGTTTTAAGAGTTACAAATATTGTCTTTCCATGTAAGAATGTAAACAGTTCACTTCTGGTAAGTCCCTTCTGACTTCTCTTTGCTGTTGACTTTTTCATGCTTCTTCTCATTCTTGTTTTTGAAAGTCAAATTTTCTTTTCAGCTCTGGTCTTTTCATCAAGAATGATTGAAAGTCCTCTGTTTCATTGAAAGACCATATTTTCCACTGAAGTATTATACTCAGTTTAGCTGGGTAGGTGATTCTTGGTTTGAGTCCTAGTTCCTTTGACTTCTGGAATATCCTATCCCACGCCCTTCGATCCCTTAATGTAGAAGCTGCTAGATCTTGAGTTATCCTGATTGTATTTCCACAGTACTGGAATTGTTTCTTTCTAGCTGCTTGCAAGATTTTCTCCTTGAGCTGGGAGTTCTGGAATTTGGCCACAATGTTCCTAGGAGTTTCTCTTTTTGGATCTCTTTCAGGTGGTGATCGATGGATTCTTTCAATACTTATTTTGCCCTCTGGTTGTAGAATGTCAGAGCAGTTTTCCTTGATAATTTCATGGAAGATGATATCTAGGCTCTTTTTTTGATCATGGCTTTCAGGTAGTCCCATAATTTTTACATTGTCTCTACTGGATCTATTTTCCAGGTCAGTTGTTTTTCCCATGAGATATTTCACATTCTCTTCCATTTTTTCATTCTTTTGGGTTTTTTTGGTGATTTCTTGGTTTCTCGTAAAGTCATTAGACTCCATCTGTTCCATTCTAATTTTGAGAGGACTATTAAATTCAGTGAGCTTTTGAACCTCTTTTTCCATTTGGCTAATTCTGCTTTTTAAAGCATTCTTCTCCTCATTGGCTTTTTGAACCTCTTTTGAGAATTGAGTGAGCCTATTCTTCAAGGTGCTATTTTCTTCAGCATTTTTTTGGGTCTCCTTAACCAAGGTATTGACCCGTTTTTCATACTTTTCTTGCATCTCTCTCATTTCTCTTCCCAGTTTTTCCTCCACCTGTCTAACTTGCTTTTCAAAATCCTTTTTGAGCTATTTCAAGGCCTGAGCCCACCCGACATCCCCCTGGGGTGTCTGTGGTGCTGAGGCTCCACCCTCCACGTCTTTCCCTGATAGCAAGAATATTTCTTCATCCTCTTCAGATCCGAATGTTGGGATCATTTGCATTTGTTGGAAAAAACTCTCTATAGTCTTATTTTTCTTCCCTTTTCTAGGCATTTTCCCAGCCGGTTACTTGCCTTCTGAGATTCCTGTCCACCCCTGCCTAGATCCGCCCAGCTAGTTCTTGGGCTCTGAGATTCAAATAGGCTTTTTGCCGCTAATCAATGTGAGCTTTAGTTTTGGTGCTGGGGTGGGGGCAGGGCCACCTCCCAGGCTCAGCTCCCTCGGGGGCTTTATGCAGAGACTTTCAGGAACGGAACGGGTGGGGGGGCGCCTCCCAGGCTCAGTTCCCTCAGGGGCTTTATGCAGAGGCCTTCAGTAAAAGAGCAGGGTGGGGCAGGGCCGTCTCCCAGTCTCAGCTCCCTCAGGTTGTTTATGCAGAGACCTTCCATAATGAGGATCCTGCCTGCTGCTGTGGGAGTCCGGGCGGCCGCCACCGCTGCTGCCTCCACTGCCGCCCACGCCTCTGCCTCCGCCGCTTCCTGCCCCGTCTCTGCCGCCGCTGCTTCCTCCCAAGGGGGCCCGAGTCACGGAGACACTCTGCTCCCCCTCTCGTCCAGCCCAGTCTTCTCTCTCACTGACCTGTAGCTTCTGTGGGCAGAGGGACTTTCCCAGCTGCCAGAGCCTCCGTCCCTGAAGCCTGCTCAGGTCAGCTTCTCTGGGGCCGTGGCCAGGGCAGTGCTGGGGGTGGGGTCTGCTTTCCAGGGCGCGAGGGACCCTGGGGACGGGTCTCCAGGGCTCCCTGGAACGGAAATCTGTTCCACTCCGTTTCTGTACCCCTTTCAGTGGTCTAGAAGATATGGGGTCTCTTTTTACATTAATTCTATGGGCTGTGGTTTCGGGGCTCGTAAACGTGCGTCCTTCTCCTCCACCATCTTGGCTCCGCCCCCCCAAAGCCATGATTTTTTTAAAAAGATCCTTGATATCACTTTTCAAGAAAGTATCAAGAAAAATGGTTTTGATATCTTAGATCCAGATGGTAAAATAGAAATTGAAAGAATATACAGAATACCTCTTGAAAGAGATGCCCAAATGAAAACTCCCAGGAGTATTTTAGTCAAATTCCAGAGCTCTTTGGTCAAGGAGAAAATATTGTAAGTAGCCAGAAGATACCATTCAAATATTATGAAACCATCGTCAGAATCACACAAGACTTGGCAGCTTCTGCATTAAGGATTATAGGGCCTAGACTATGATATCCTGGAAGGCAAAGGAGCTAAAGCTACAACCAAGAATAACCTTTCCAACAAAACTGAGCATAATCTTTTAGGGGGGAAATAAATTTATAATGAAATAGAGGGCTTTCAAGCATTTTAAATGAAAAGTCCAGATCTGAATACAAAAATTGGGGCAATTTGAAGGAGTTTACATAGACAGAGGGTGTGAATATGAGTCAATTATGTTGACATCATCACAAAACAAAAAATAAAAGAAAAGTGAATGAGAAAGGAGGATGTATTAGGAGAAGTGGGAAGGGAGAAGTAGGCTGGGGAAATTTTCTCGCATCAAAGGGGCATGTAAAGAAGAATTTTAACAATGGAAGGGGAAATGAGGGGAGGTGGCTGGAACTTCACTCTCATTAGAATTGGTTCAAAGAGGGAAGAATACACACACACACACATACACACAAACTCTCAGTTGGGTATAGAAATCTAACTGAATCAATAGGGAAATAGTAACAGAAGGGGATAAGATACACAGGAAGAGGGAGGTGATAAAAGAGAGAGTGGTTTAAGAAAAACAAGGGTCAGAAGCAAAACTGACTATTGAGAACGGACAAGATAAAAAGAGAGAGAAGGATAAATAAAAGAATAGGATGGAAGCAGGAAGTAACCAGTTAATAGTCATAACTGTGAATGTGAATGGCATGAATTCACCCATAAAATGGAAGCAGAAAACAGGGTGAATTAGAAACCAGAATCCAACTATATAAGTTGTTTACAAGAGACACACTTGAAACAGAAAGATAGAGAAGTAAAGTAAACTGCTGGAGTAAAATCTGTTAGACTTCAGCTGATCTAAAAGAAGCAGGGGGTAGTAATCATCATCTCAGACAAAGGAGAAGCAAAAATAGACCTAATTAAAAGAGAAATTCAGAGAAACTACATTTTGCTCAAATGTGCCATAGGTAATGAAGTAATATCAATATAAGAGCCATTTCTCAATTCATTAATGGTCAAAGAATAGGAATAGACAACTTTCAAAAGGGAAAATAAACACTTTCTTTGATTATATAAAAATGCTCTAAATCATTATTCATTAGAGAAATGCAAACTAAAACAGTTCTAGAGTACTACCTCAGAACTATCAGAAATGACAAGGCTGAAGAGGTTGAGGGAAAATAGGTACACTAATAAACTGTTGGTAGAGTTCTACCACCAGTCCAATCATTCCAAACAGTTGTTTGGAACTGTATCCAGAGCACTATAAAGCTCTCCATACCCTGTGAACCAGCAATAACACTTCTTGGTCTATATTCTGAAGAGATGAAAGAAAAAAGAAAAGGTCCTATATGTACAAAAATGTTTGTAGTGGCTTTTTGTGGTGGTAAAGCATTGGAAATGAAGAGGATGGTCATCATTTGGGGAATGACTGAACAAGTTGGGGAATATGATTGGAATGGAGTACTACTGTGTTATAAGAAATGATGAGGTAGTTTCAGAAAGGAAAAAAAAATAAGACCCAGATGGACTGATGCAAAGTGATGTATGAGGGGCATTTTTGCAAGTAACGGCAGTGTTATAAAAATGATGAACTGTGAAAGATTTGGCTATGCTGATCAATACAATGATTCAAGACAATTCCAAAAGACTCATGATGAAAAAAATGCTATCTTGTCTCCAAAGAGAGAACTAATGAACTCTGAGTACAAATTGAAGAACATTTACTTTATTTTTTTGTTGATTTTTTTTGGTAATATTGCTAATATGGAAATATGTTTTACATGATTTCACATGTATATTTCATATCATTTTGCTTTCTCTTTCAGTGAGTAGGGAAGTGGTGTAAGGGAGGGAGAGAATTTAGAACTCTTGAGAAAAATAAAAAAGCAAAAAATAAGCAATTTTTGAAAGAAAAAAATTAGTCAATTGATGAAAGAAAAACTGATACGCAGGTTGCTTGGTTATCATTATGCAAGATTCGATCATTACGAATGAGTTTTTTCATTTTTAAATATGAAAACAATTTTTGTTTTTTTTTTGTTGTTATATAGACATGAGTCTATATGAGTACAATATCTTGACTGTTTAACTCTAAGTGTCAGACAAAAATGCTAATGACTCAATTTCATAGGTAAGCATGGTTTAGAGAAACAGTTTATTATTTTTGCCTCAATTGCACACTCCATCTAACAGATTTATTTTAAGCCCACTAAGGCAGAGGTTTCACACTTGCCTAAGTGAGGCCTGAACCAGATTAAAATATAATTGAGAAATGTTTACAAAATAAATTAAGAAACATAAAAACCTACATAATATTAGTTTGTGGTTTTCTAAGTTAATAGGTGGCCAGTAGAGATCTGTTTCTATTTGAGTTTGACACCATGTACTAAGATTCTTTTTTTTCTTCACTTACACTGTCAAATGATATTTGAGGAGTCCAATCAGCTTGCAAATAATTTCTATTAGGGTTATTTAATTTCCATTTCTGGAAAAACATTTATTAAACCAATTATTTAAGGATCTCTGATCTTTGTAGAAGGGGTTCAATGACATAGGAATGAGTCAAGTGTTATTAGGCAATCAGAAAAGTTAATGTGAAGTTGGTCTTGCTTTTTTACCAGGGTTAAGAAATAATAATATCTCCCTCTGTCCTCTTCTATGTTGAGACCACATCTGGAATCTTTTCATTTCTGAGTGCCATGATTTGGGAAGGATGTTGATATGGTGAATATAACCCAGATAAGGGAGACCAGGATGTCTGAGTCGAGGTCACATAAGTATCCATTGGGGTAATGGGGATATTTATATTAGAAGGGAGGAGATTTTATGTAGGACTTCATAGTTGTGTCCAAATATCTGAAGGGTTGTTAAATGGAAGAGTGACTAGATTTGGTTGTAGTGACCCTGTTAGGGACCCCGGGAGTCTGAACCTGATCTCTCGGGCCCACAGGCTTATCTGACCAGCAGAGGCCTGCAGGCCTTGGTGGGGTGTAGCTGTAAGCAATGATTGAGGCGGGAGACAAGATAGTAAGAACTGTTTATTCAAGCAGTGAGCGGTGCTTTTATCTCTTCTCTGACACTAGTGCTCTAAGTGAACCTATCACCAATTAGTTTGCCCATACAAGGAAGTAATTTACCTTAAGCCAGGACTTAAGGGTGGACACATAACCCCTAAAAAGAAAAACATTTTGGGCTTCTTTCATCTCAGAAAAGCCCGGGAAAACAGCCTTGAGCAAAACAGGGGTGGAACCCTTCCTCCCAGCGCCATCTTGTTCATGTCTTACCAGTCTCCCCTCAGTTTACCTGTGTCATGACCAATGAATGCCGTCCAAGAGGCTGGGGGTTGGCAATTCCCTTACATGACCCCAGAGTGCAGAACAAGGAGTCATGAGTGAAAATGAAAAAGAAGTTAATTTAGGCTGCATTCAGTTTAACAGGTCTGTGTAGTGATCACCTAAGCTAGAGAAACTCATGCTTGTCACTTGATCTCAGTTTCAAGGTTGATTCACTCTAACCAGCTTATCCATTAGAAAGACAAGGTTCCCAGAGAAGGAGAATTACCACACGTTTACACTTAAAGTCTGTTAGACTCTCTCAGGGCAAATCTCTTGAGGAAGAATATATTCTTCCTCTTTCGCACATGAGGTCTTGAGCCCCCACTGAAGTTTTCCAAAAACATCAGACACAAAAGCGGTCACTGAAAATAATAACATTTCTAGATCTTGGACACAACTGCACACTTAACAATTAGACAAGCAGAATTATATAATATAATTACATATTATAGCAAGTGAGTGAATAAGAAATATATTACAACTTGCATATAAGTAAACCTGGTTCTTACTTTCCCATCAATTCACTAAGTATCTGGAAGGAAAGTGGACACGTAGAAATCTGCCACCAAGGCACATGAGAGAGGAAAACTCTTTGTGCTTTAGGTAACTCTAAACTTTCAAACTGTAAACTTTATCGGTCTCATTTTGTAACAGGAACTATAGATAAAAGTTCCTAGATAAATACAACTTCTTTATTTAACAGATATTTCCACTGCTACACTGAGCAGATCCACACTGTGCTTGAGTAACGTAGTCTATGCATTATGTCTCAGCCAAATGAATTTATCTGCTGAGCAATTAAAAAAAGTTCTGCTTCCAAGCTGTTGTTCTGCTCAGCTGGGCTTATGTTTCAATAGCAACTGCAGTATCCATTGCGTCTAGCTTCACACTTAAGTGTAAGCAGTTCTGAAATCTGCCCTTTCACTCCCTGATTTCCCTTTCTCGTATTTTTTGGTATAGACTCTGTGTTCTCTCTAAGAATGACCCTACTTCAGCTTATGGCTAGTAACTGAAATCTCATGTTCTGTCTTTAAATATATCACATTTGTCCCATAACCATAAAACAATCCTGGTGTTCTTGTTGCTCCCAAATACTACCGCTTGTCACATTCACAATGAACTAATCAGTTGCTTGCCTCAGAATTCTGAGTCTGTTACAGTGACTGTAATTTTTAGAACTCTGAATTGTCTTTACTCAGCAACAAACAGCTCCAGATGAAGGACAGCACTTCAAAGAGACAGTATTATACATAAGGAATCATTTCTTAAGAATGAGAACTGTCCAAAAGTAAAATGCACAGCCTGAAATAGTAGCATTCCTCTCACTGGAAGTCTTCAAACTGGATGGCAATTTGTTGTGGGTGTGTGATAGAGGGGAATTCTTTTGATTATATATTTTAGGATGGGTTAGCATTGAGTAGCTTCTTAGGTGATGCTGAATGATTTCTGAACTACCTGTCTTTCTGCTCTTGGAATCTGCCAGTTTATAGCTGATAAAGTCACAAACATCCTGTCATCCATTCATCTCACTTTTGAAAATATTTTCCTGAATTTATACATGCTTATACAAACACACACTCGTAGACACACACACACACGCACACACACACACACACACACACACACACACACACACATACGCGTACACTTTCCCCCCCACTACTCTATATACATCTTTGAGGGAAAAAATGTTGTCTTACAGAGTTCAGTTTAATAAATATTTAGGTTGTTTTTTGTTTTTTTTTTTTTTTGTGGGCAGATCACAGTGCCCTTGGGAGAATCAGTGTTTAGGTGGACAGATCTTGCTAACTTTAAGTTTATATCAAGGTGAAAGCTTAATGTCTGTAAACAGAGGTAGGCAGAAGATAGAACACTGAATTAGGAGTCAGAGGGCATGAGTTCAAATTCTTTCTCTTTTGCTTGCTACCTGCATGATGTTAGGTAAGTCACTTAAACTCTCTGGGCCTCATTTTTCTCATGGATAAAATGAGGCATTTGAACTAGATGGCCTCTAAGGTCCCTTTCAGCTCTTAATCTTTAAATAACTTTAAACCTCTAAATACATGGAAAAGGATACATATAAATAAGAGTTCTGCACCTTTTTCTTTGAAATGTCTCATCAATGGATTCCATTTCCTCTTGTCCTACTGCAGCCAAATTATTCCATATCACCTCATTCTTGGATTGCTGCAACAACCTCTTAATTCACCTCTTTTGCTGTAATCCCTGACCCCTTCAATTCTACATAAGGCCATCAAACTGATGTTCCTAGAACACCAACTGAATTATGTCACTCTGCTGTTCAAAGACATGAGGGCTCTGTGATGCCTTCTGATAAAGTCTGAATTGTCATTCAGACTCCCAACAATCTGTGCCCACCTTTCCTAGACAACCTTATCTCCTGCTAGGATTCAGTTTAAACCCTGAACACTAGCTTCTCTGTCTCTGGGGCAAGACATACTGTAGAAAAATCTTTGTTCAAAATTTGTTCATACCTTGGCCCCCAGAGATGCCCCATCTCCTTCTGTTCAATTTCAGTTCCAACCTGTTGTTTAAGGTTCAACTCAATTCCCACCTCCATACATAGGCCTAACGCATTGTTTCCTGTGTAGTTCATTTTGATATACAATCATTGTTATTAAATTATCAGGCAGTTACTTATAGCTCTGCATGTCTTACATCTTCAATGTAATTGTAAGTATCTGGAGGGCCTAGGCATATATCACGTCTTTTTTTTTTGGATGATATAGAATGGACGATTTCTTAATCTTAGAAGAAGAGTTTTGTGGTCTTTCTGTTTTACTTCCTGTAGGATAGAAATACACATGAATCTTGGAACATGCTCTGCTCTTTTCTAGAAGAGTTGAAAGGAAGAGATTAAGTACTCTCTATGGTGTATATTCTCTAACGATGGTATTTTTCACAGTTTAGAAGGGTCTCTGGATAAATGACTCTTTTCAATAACAAATTAGTTTAGTAAATATTCATCTATTGCTTGCTATGTGCAAGGCACCATCTTAGGCTCTGGCAAAAGGAGATGAAAAATAACACAATTCTAGGCCACAAACCTCAAGGAGAACTTAATGGAATGAGACACATTACAAGCTTGAATAATCATGATAAAAGGCAGAGTGAGATAGGGTAAAGGAAAGTGAGACTGAGAACTTTAAGAATGGATGGATCACTTTCACCTCCAGGTGAGAGGAAGGATCAGGAAGAGATTTATGAAGCAGTTGGCATCTGATTTGGTCCTGAAAGGAAGAGGGAGATTTCAATGAATGAGTGAATTAAAAAGCATTTTAGGTCCTTAGTATGTATCAAACACAGAACTTGTGACTATAGATATAAATTTAAAAAAAAGACATTCCACGTCTAATATTCTAATGGATGTTTATGTTCCAAACATAGGTAATACTATGATCAAAAGTATGGAAATATGAGAAGATAGGATTAGAATGTGAGACAAAGAGTAGGCCATTTCTATTTTAGAACACTGGATATATCAAGTATGAAGTACAGTAAGTTTGGGAAGTGGTTGAAGTCAGACTGTGAACAATCTTGAAATCTGATATCAAGAGTTTAGGAAAAGAGTCAGACATTTTTGAGTAAAAGACATGAGAATAGTGCATTTATGAGATTACAGAGACATGTTTAGAATATATTGGAAAAAGAATAGACTGAAGGCAAATAGACCATTTGGAGGCTATTGCAATAGACTATGTCAGAAAACATGGAAGCCTATAAAGTAGCATGCTTGCAGTAAAGGTGGTTGTATGGGCAAAAGGTCACAGAAGTAGAACAGTCCGCAAATAAGCACATAGTAAGCAGCTACTATGTGTTCAGTAGAATAGACACATCGATTGGATTTAATTGATTGGATGTATGTAAGTGAGAGAATGAGGAAAATTGAAAGATAACTCTTAGATTACAAACTGAGTGGTAGGGAAGATGTTTTCATTGACAACAATGAAATTGGGGAAGAGATAGCTTTCAGGTAGGGAATTAATGAGTTCACTTTGACACATAGAACCCTTTTTCAGTTCCTTCCTTGTTAATAACACAAGTTATAGCTATGTGTCATCAACACAATATCTGAAAATCATGGACTTGGAGAGAAACTCTGAGATCATCTTCACGTATCAAACTCAAAATAGAAATGGATCACTGCCAGTAGAAAAATCACGAATTTAGATCATCTATGTTTCAGTGTATTTTAATTTATTTTGTTAAACATTTTCCAGTCATATTTTAATCTGATTGGGCTTCATGCTGAGTTTCACACTTCTGATCTAGTTTGATTCCTACTTGAAAGATGGATGCCCTCTACAAAGTCTGTTCATTCTTTTCCTTCATTTTCAAAGAGGATTAATGAAACTGAATCAAATTTATACGAGTCAACAAATCAATCTTTTCTTATATGGTTTTAGGAATCTACTTAGCTCTTTCCCAAGGTATCCAATTCCATCTTTGGGAAAGTATAGTTATTGGTTAGTATCAGTTGTTTTTTTTGTTGATTTAGTATTTAATTTTCCACTAGTTACATATAAAAACAATATTTAACATTTGTTTTTAAAACTTTGAATTCCAAACTTTCTACCTTTCTCCCTCCCCAAATATCTCATTGAGAAGGCAAACAATTCCACATAGGTTATATATGTAGAGTCATTAAAACATATCCATAGTGGTCATGTTGTGAAAGAAAACATAAACAAAATAAAAACCTCAAGAAAAATAAAGTGAAATAACAACAATAGCAACAAAACCCCCCAAAAGTTGGTTCAGTCTATATTCAGACACCATCAGTTCTTTCTCTGAGAATGAATAGTATTTTTCATCCTAATTTCTTTAGTGTTGCCATGGATCGTGGTATTACTGAGAATAGCTGAGCCATTCACAGCTAATCATCTTACAATATTGCTGTTACTTTGTACCCAGTACATTCACTTTGCATCAATTCATGTAAGTCTTTCTAGGTTTCTCTGAGAGCATCCTGCTTACCATTTATTACAGTAAAATAATATCCCATACAAAGTACATGCCGTAACTTATTCAGTCATTCCCCCATTGATGTACTTTCCCTCAGTTTCTAATTTTTTACCCCCAGAGAAGAGCTTCTGTAAATATTTTTTTACATATAGGTCCTATTCCTTTTTTAAAAATCTCCTTTGGTATACAGACCTAATAGCAGTATTGCGATGTCAAAGGGTATTTGTGGTTTTATAGCCCTTTGGGCATAGTTCCAAATTGCTCTGTAGAGTGGTTTAATCAGTTCACAACTCTGAAAACTCTGAAAGCAGTACATTAATGTCTCATTTTCCCCATATCCCCTGCAACATTTCTCCTTTACCTCTTCTGTCCATCTAATGAGTAGTACCTCAGAATTGTTTTAACTTGCATTTCTCCAATAAATAGTATATATTGTTATAGCTTTAATTACTTCACCTGAAAACGGATGATATCTTTTAATCATTTATCAATTGGGAAATGGCTTTTATTTTGATAAATTTGACACAGTTCTCTATGTGCTAGAGAAATAAAGCCTTTATCAGAGAAACTTGCTTTAATTTTTTTTCACAGTTACTATTGCTAACTGTATCTCCCTCCATCCTATTCCCCATACCCCTGTTTCTTCTATTCTCTCATCCTTTCACCCCACCCCTTCTCAAAAGTCTTTTGCTTCCGATTAGCCCTTCTCCCAATCTGCCCTCCCTTCTATCATACCCTACTGCCCCTTGTTCTATCCCCTTCCCCTTCTACTTTTCTGTAGGGTAACATAGATTTCTATTCCCCATTGCCTGTGCATCTTATTTCCCATTTATATGTAAAAATAATTTTAACATTAATTTTTAAAACTTCAAGTTCCCAGTTCTCTCCTTTCTTCCCTCCTTACCCACCCTCAATGAGAAGGCAAGTAATTCAGTAGAGACTGTGTAGTCATACAATATGTGTAGTTATATAAACATTTTTATAAAAGTCATCTTGTGAAAGACTATATTTCCTTCCATTCTGTCCTGGCCCCCCCATTTATTCTACTCTCTCCTTTCACCCTGTCCCTTCTCAAAAGTGTTTCTGATTATACGGTCTCCCAATCTGTCCTCCCTTCTATCAACCCCCTCTTTTATCCCCTTCCCACCTACTTTCCTGTAGGGCAAGATAGATTTCCATATTCAATTGAGTGCATATGTTATTCCCTCCTTAAGCCAATTCAGATGAGAGTAAGGTGCATTCATTCCCTCTCACCTCCCCCCTTTCCTTCCATTGTGAAAGCTTTACCTTGCCAATTTAATATGAGATAATTTACCCCAATCTATCATTCCCTTTCTCCTTGTCCCAATATATTTGTCTTCCTTATTGCTTAATTTTACTTTTTAAATATAATCTCTTTATATTCAATTCACCCTGTCTCCTCTCTATATATATTCACTCCAACTGCCATAATACTGAAACAGGTCTCATAAGTTACAAATATCACCTTTTCATGTAGTAATGTAAACAGTTCAACTTTAATAAGTTCTTTACAATTTCTCTTTCCTGTTTACTTTTTTATGTTTCTCTTGATACTTGCATTTGCAACTCAATTTTTCTATTCAGTTCTGGTCTTTTCTCAAGAATGCATTACATCCCTCTATGTTATTGAATATCATTTTTTCCCCTTATGGATTACACTCAGTTTTTATGGGTAGGTGACACTTGGTTTTAATCTTACCTTCTTTGGTTTCTGGAATGTTATATTTCAAGCCTTCTGATCACTTAATGAAGAAGTTGCTGGATCTTGGGTTATTCTGATTGTGTTTCTACAATACTTGAATTGTTTCTTTCTGGCTGTTTGCAATATTGTCTCCTTGCCTTAAAAACTCTGGAATTTGACTATAATATTCCTAGGAGTTTTTCTTTTGGGATCTCTTTCAGGAGGTGATCGATGGATTCTTTCCATTTCTGTTTTACCCTCTGGGTCTAGAATATCAGGGCAAGTTTCCTTGATAATTTCTTGAGAGGTGATGTCTAGGTTCTTTATTTGATTGTGACCTTCAGGTAATCAAGTAATTTTAAAATGATCTCTCCTGGATCTATTTTCCAGGTCAGTTTGTTTTTCCAATGAGATATTTCGCATTGTCTTCCATTTTTCATTCTTATGGGTTGAGAAGTTCAGAAATTACCATAGCTGCTAATAATTCAGTCCCCTGAGGCCTGCTCTGGGTTTGCTGGGTCTTGGTCTGTGTTGGTGAAGCCCACATTGGACTATTTCCCTCTCTCAACCTGATGCAACAAACCTTTCCTGTCAAGTTTCCAGGTTGTCTTAGGCTAAAAATTCTTTTCACTCTATATTTTTGTGGGTTCTGATGCTCTAGAGTTTATTTAGAGTAATTTTTTATAGGTATTTGGAGGGAATCAGGAAGTCTCTGCCTTTACTCTGTCCTCTTGACTCTGTGCATATAACAGCTGTTTCTTATACCAATACTGGAACACTCTATTTCTTCATTTACACATTGAGTTTCTTTGCATTATTCCAAGTGCCAGATAAAAATCTTACTTTCTATTAGAAACCTTTCCAGATCCCCTTTAATTCTAATCCCCTTTAATCTCTTTGTTGATTATATCTGTTTATCAGGTAGGTATCTTTTTCGTATATAGTTGTATTCATGATGTCTTCTCCATTAGACTATAAACTCCTTGAGAGCATGAACTATCTTTTGCCTTTTATTATATCCCCAGAATTTAGCACAGAGCCTAGCACACAGTAGACATTTAATAAATGCTTAAGATTGATTAAAACCAAAACTTGCTTCTATGTGACTTCCACTTATCGATTTTACCTTTTTCCTCTATGGCCAATTAGAACTAATCTCCTTCTTCTGTATGATAATCTTTAAGGTAAATATTAGGAGAGAGTTGTTTCCTAAATATAAACATTAAAAATTCCCTTAATCGATTGTCATAGGGCACAGTTTTATGTCCTTTTGTCATCTTGTCTGGATAGACTTTAGCTGGTTTTACCTAAGATATAGTGACCAAAACTGGACATGATATTAAAGACATGGTCTGAGCAGGCCACAGTGCAGTGGGATTATCTACTTTTACATTCTGGATGCTATTCTGTTAACACAGAAGTTCTCATTAGCATTTTTAGATGACATGTCAAATTGTTAACTTATATTGACCTAAGGTTCATGAAATCACAAGGTCTTTTTCACTTAATTAATTTCTATCAATGTTCTCCCTACATTGTACATGCATAGTTGATTTTTTTGAACTCAAGAACAGGGCTTGACATTTACCTATTAAATGAATCATTCAGTCTATTTTATACTGGAGCTGTAGTTCTATGAATAGTTCCATGAGTTGAAAAATGTATTTTGTCATCTTTGGTCTTTTGGCGTTCATAATTAGCAAGGGGAGCCCCTCTCTTCCTCTTCACTTTGAGCTGCTGGGAGCAGGGGCATTCTCAAATGGTATTTGTTAGCATTTTTGGTATATAAAACTTGTGATCCCCCAAGGAAGATTATATTGCTCTAATCTACTGATGTACTACATCAACTTGTTGGTTTGGTGAAGCAAGAACTTAGAAAAATATTAAATATAACTCAAAGGACTATCTCAAGAAATTAAAATTCATTATAAGAAAAGGAGACATACATCCATAAATGTTTCTCAACTTTCTTTCTATGACCTTGGTGCTACGTTACTTAGGTATGAGGTCAACATTAAAATTTTTGAATTTTCAGTCCCCTAATTGTTATTTTTGTTTTTCATGAGGCAAATACTATCACAACCCAGTTTTTATTTCTGATGAACTAACCTGTGAAATAAAATAATTGATCCAGTTTCAGGAAGAGACAAAGAAACAAACTGATTTAGTTTGTGGTTTGTCAATCAATCAACCAGTAAACACTTATTAAGTATGTTAAGTACTGGGGCTACAAATGTAAAATTAGACAGTCTCTTTTCTCAAAGAACTTACTTGCTTTTAGGGAGAGACAGCATATTCATAGAAAAAAAGTATAAAATACATATATACAGAAAAAATACATATTGATGAGGAAAAGAATGTTAACAACTGGGTAGATCCAAAAAGATCTTTTGAAGGAAGTGACATTTGAGTTGAACCTTGAAGAGAATTAGGGATAAGAAGAAGTAACTTTGGAGAGGTAGAGCATTCAAGGTCTCCAGTGGGAAGTGGAAGGATTGGCAGCCTATGTAAAAACATAGAGGTAGGAGATAGAATGTTCTGTATGAGGAAGAGTCAATAGGTCATTTTGACTGATACATCACATGACGAAGCAAGGGGTGGTAGTGGTAATATGTATTTGGCATAGAAAGATAGACTGGAGCATAGTGTGTGAGGGGTAGTCAAATGGAGAAGTTTATGCCTTAATTCAAAATGAAGCTTCTTAATGGAAGAATAGTATGGTTATTCTTGAGCTTTAAGAATATAAATTTGGCATCTATATAGAGGATAGATTGGAAAGGGGAATGATCATCATTAGAGATTTCAATTAGGTAGCAATTATTCAGGATAGAAACAATGAGGAACTGGACTACTGTTTTGGAGTATGAGTAAGGAGTGGGGGAAAGGTATGACAAATTTGGATGGGAAAAAATTTGCAAAATTTGGTAAAGTGACAGGAAGTGCTTAGGGTATCTTTGGTGAAGAGCAAAGTGGTTCAGACAATTTTAGAAAATGAGTGGTAAAAAAAGAATACATTTAGGGGATTTTATAGGAAATACATCAACATCATTCCAATGAAATCCCTCTAAAATTAATATGGCTTTAAAAATTGCAATGGAAAAATTATAAAGGGAAATGCAAGTACATTTTTGGTTTAATCAGGCTTCAAACATTTGAAATGCTGTTTGAGAGCCTTGAAAAACACAGCAGGATTGTTCTGTCCGTATTAATTAGATAAGTGTTTGTAAAGCATTCCGAAGATGAAAAGTAATATATAAACACTATATATGCGTGTTATTTGGGGAATTAAACATGCATTCATGTATACTTACAGAACTGATAGATCTTTCTTAATAGTAATGGGCTAAATTTTCCCATTGCATATTTCCCTAGTGTTTGCTGAATTCCTATTGACTTCCCAGTGTATATTTTTTTAATGAACTCTATGAATATGAGTGGATTTTATCTCAGTTGTGAGCCATATTACAGAGTGTTCTGGGAGATGATGTGTGTTTTTTAATGAAGCATAAAATAAAAATGTATATTTTGCTCTATTTTAAATTTGCTTTTTTTACTTTTTATTCTCTTCTATACACTTTCCCCAGTTATTGTGTACAGTGCTCCATGGATGTGAAAAATTGTGGTGGAAGCTATGTTTGAATTATCAAGATCCTGATTATTAATTTTATTTGTTGATGAATATTCTTCTTAATAGCTGAAGGAGCCCAATTTTGAGTAGAGGGATAGATATTTTTCATTATTTTATTTAAGTTACCAAGTGTATATACATACGTACATATGTGTGTAGATATTTATGTATATATTGCATGCACATGTTAATATGCACAGGCTTATAAATATACATGTGGTGCAATTTAAATGTAAAATTGTCTCAAACTCAGGTCTTCTGGGTGGAGGGGCTTAGTTTGACAAGATATCATAACACGTTTCCTGAATTTTATGCTTTTGGCTCTGTTCAAAATTTTTCAAGTAAAAAAAAGAAAACATATATCAAGCACATACCATGTGCCAAGCACTAAGTTCTAAGGCTCACTATACTTTTTTCTTCCTTCCTTCCTTCCTTCTTTTGTTCCTTCCTTCCTTCCTTCCTTCCTTCCTTCCTTCCTTCCTTCCTTCCTTCCTTCCTTCCTTCCTTCCCTCCTTCCCTCCTTCCCTCCTTTCTTTTTCTTTCTTTCTTTCTTTCTTTCTTTCTTTCTTTCTTTCTTTCTTTCTTTCTTTCTTTCTTTCTTTCTTTCTTTCTTTCTTTCTCTCTCTCTCTCTCTTTCTTTCTCTCTCTCTCTCTCTCTCTCTCTCTCTCTCTCTCTCTCTCTCTCTCTTTCTTTCCTTTTTTCTTGTGACTTGCCCAGGGTCGCATAGCTACTGAGTGTTGGGTCTGAGGTCAGATTTGAACTCAGGTCTTCCTGACTCCAGTACTGGTTCTCTATCCACAGGGCCACCTAATTTCCCCTATTAATTATTTCTTTACAGACAAAATCTCAAATAATTTTAATTGTTTTCTCCTTTAGGGGACTGCATCTTCACTTTGATCATGAATAGGAAACCCAAATCATTCCAAGTCACCAAGCATTTATCAAGCATTTACTATATGCCAGACACTGTTCTAAGGACTAGGATTATAAAGAAAGGCAAAGACTGGTCTGGCTCCCCAGTACCACAATCTCAAATAATTTAATGGAGTAGAGAACATGCAAACAAGGTTGTGTGAACAAGATATAAACAGTATAAATTGGAGATGATCCATAGGGGAAAGGCACTGGCATTAAGGGGCTTGGAAAGGCTTTTCTTTTTTTTACAGAAGGTAGAATTTTAATTGCGACTTGAAGGAAGTCAGGGAAGTTAGGAGACAAATGAGAAGTGAAAGAATTCCAGATGGAAGGGCAGACAGTGAAATGTACAGAACTAGGAGATGGAGTGTTATGTGCGAGCAACAGACAAGCATGTAGGGATACTGGATTACACAGTAAGTGGAGTTACATAGGTACTAGAAGATTGGAAAGGTAGAAAACTAAATACTCTAATCCTAAAAATGAGTGGGTCAAAGAACAGATTATTGAAACAATCAATTATTTCATGAAAGAGAATGACAGCAATGAGACAATATATCAAAATTTGTGAGACGCAACCAGTATAATAAGTCTTCATATTTGGCAATTATGAGATTTTTGGTAACTTTTTAGAGAATAGTTTCAGTCGTGTTATGTCCGATATTATATTTCATTTTATATACTTTTTTTTGGTGAGATGATCAGAGTTAAGTGACTTGCCCAGAGTCTCATAGCTAGTAAGTGTCAAATTCAGAGAAAAAATTTGAAATCACATCCCTCTGACTCCATGGATGGTTCTCAATCCTCTGTGCTTCCTTCCTAGTTAACCCTTACTTTACTTACATTTTTAAGAAAATACCTGTTTTTAACCTGAGGGTTTCCCATCTATAGATTCTACTCTTCCCCAAGCAGTTAATGGTACTTTATGGTAGCAACACATGGTAAGGTACATATACTTGTCTAGGTGGACTAACAGGCAAGATTCTGAGAGTGAACTTTCCAATTTTAATATATGGTAGCAAACATTCTCACCCTAAATGCGCTCTTGCAGAAGCACATGCCAAAGACAAATGTGCATAATCACTCACCTTAAGAGGTTCATTAATGGATTCACAAAACCTAATTTCTGTGGAAGAAAGAGAATTTTAAAGTTTTGGGCGTTATAAAAATATTGTCTTCTTGTCTTCTGGTCAGAAAAGAAAGATTTCTCGAGTATCATGTTGTGGGCAAAATCAAGTTCTAGAGTTGTCAAGTTCAAGACTACATAAATTAGAGTTTCTAGATTGAAGATAATATTGCTTAATATAATATGCTCCTTGGAGAGAGAAGAAAATCTATATACTTTTATGTAGCATCCTACTTGAAGAGTAAAATTATTCAATTACTTAGGCATTGCAAGATCAATGGAAAGGAGATTTTTTATTGCAGAAGCCCCAAAATTTTGTGAACCTTACAAGGGGACCATAAGCCAGGGACAATGAGTCTGGGACAAACAGTATATGATTGTGAAAGTGGAGGATTTCATCTGAATATCAGAATGTAACACCACTGACAACTATAAACTCAGTTGATATGTTATCTGAGTGCTTTATATTTCTTCAGCATCTGTTCATGGGCTCCTGTGATTTTCAGCATCTTTGGTATTTTCTTTGGGGTTAAAGTAAGACTATCCTGTATTTAATAATAAAAATAGTAACTAGCATTTATAGATCAGTTTAAGATTTACAAAAGGTTTTATAAATGTTATCTCATGTGACCCTCACAACAAATCTAGAAGGTAGATACTATTGTTGTCCCATATTACAAATGAAGAAACTGAGATAGACAGTTGTTCAGTGATTTGTTTAGAGTTCCTCAGCTAGAAGTGTGTGAGGCTGTATTTGAATTTTGATTTTCCTGTCTTCAGGTCCAATATCCACTTTGCCATTTTAATGAACATTTGTATGGGGTAGAGGGAGTGAAGGATCTCAAACCTGGCTTATGTGAGCCCAGATAATTTGGATCTCTGCATGAACTGGTTACACTTACACATCATCTCTCCAGCAACCCACGTTCTCAAGCAGCATTAAATTTTAAACAAAAGAACTCTGGAGAAATTGATGGTGAAGAAATATATCTATCGAAACATTACATGGAATATTTTATTATAATTTTTGACTTTTTGCTTTTTAATTCAGGAGAAACAAGGGCACTTCTATAGGATGTGGGTTAGTTTGTGCCTTTATTTTTATGTCCAGTAACAAGTCAAAGAATAAATCTTCTACAAGACGATAATTCTAATGAGTTTGTCTTGTGGGAATCCATTCAGAAGCAGTTTAATTTTACTTTTGTCCTATTTCATATAATTTCTTTCTTCACCTCCTGCTTGGATGGCCAAGAACAATATTAACCATTACCATTTTTACCCCCTGAAGCATCATCCTGTCAGAAAGATAACAATATTTTGCACTTCTGGAGTGCCTTTCACCTACGGAGTTTTACGTTTTCTGAACAATAATTAAGTCTCACAAACCTCAAGTGAGGAAGGTTAATACTATCTCTGTATTTGAGAATGCAAGTGTTAAATACTCTTTCATAGAATATGGGTTAATAACTCATAATGTTCATGCAGATGTTCAAATGGTTACTATCATATATTTTCATTCCCAAGTTCCTCTTTTTAAAAATTTGTCATCACAAATCTAGAAAGGATTCCCTTAAAACGAGCATTCATTTTTAAAAGGTGATCAATGACAAAACTATTAAAAGGCAAATAGAGCCATTGTTCACACTACATTAATGAAGAGACCATCAGAATCACTTTGTTTTGGTTCTTCAGTGATATTGTCATCTCTGTAATTGAAATCCATATATATAATGCTAAATAAAACATTTTTAAAACATTCTCAAGATCCAAATTTTTCATGTAAGACTTTTAGTAACAAGGCTAACAAAGATATTAGCATTTTAACATCTTGTAAGAGTGGGATTAGATTCAGTGCTTCCACTAAATTCTATAGGACAAGGGTAGAAAGGAATTCCTCTTGGGAGGGGAGAACTGGGGGAAGAACTTAGCTCCTTAAGCCCTATCAGTGAACAATTAATTTCATTAAATTTCTCTTTGGTTCCAGTCCCATTCATTTTTTGATCTTATGCTTCTTGACATCCAGGAATTTATCACAGTCATCTTCACACATTTCTTTGAATTCTTCTCTGCCATTTGTAGAGTACAATACTGTATTCATGCACCCCCATTTATACAGTCATTATCTACTTACTGGGCACACACTTCTTTCAAGACATTCTTGTTTTCCAGGACAAAAAGTGACACAATGATTATTTTGGCATGGATAGATGAGGCTTTTCTTTCTTCCCATGTCCAGTGGTGGTACTGGATTGAAGGATATCAACCATCAGTGACTTTTCTTACATAATTTAAAATTTTCTGGAATGGTTACTCTTTTTATTTATTTTGCTCTGTGTAAATCTTTTGATTGATTTTCTTTTGCAAGTAAATGGATACAAGAACTAAGTTTTTCCCAGCTGGACTGGATTCAAAGCGTATTAAAAGTTCAGGGTGGGAGGAAGGCACAGACATGTACTTATAGAATTGAACATCCTTAAGTACATACATATTCTCCTTTGTATCAAAAAGTATTCTAGAGACTATAAAGAAGAATGAATTCCTAATGGAATGATTAGAGTCTGAGATGAAGGAATCAATATCTTCTTTTATTTATTTATTTTTTGTGTGGGGTGGACAGGAAGGAGCCTCCCTGGTGGATATGGGATTCCAAGAAAAATGACAGAAGAAGCTTTGATAAGAATGATTTCTTGACTTGGGACATGTACCTTTAAAAGTAGTGATGACTGCATTAATAATTTAGTAAAGAGGGACATGTGGGTAATTAAAAGGAAAATATATAAAACGATTTGAAGGATACAGCATAGACCCATTTGCCACTATTTTATATAGATTGGTTTACAAAGGTACACTCAGTTTAATTTCTACTTACATGCTAAACATAGTAGTAAGTATGAAATATTCATTGGAAAGATCTGTCTTTTCATTTCATTGCTTTATCTTAGATTAATTTCAACTGAGCAAACATTCATTGTGCAAAGCAGTGAAATGACTATAAGGTGAGCTTCAGATAAATGGCCCCCTCATGGCAGTGAGGTGGGACAGGGGAGAAGGTGCTGGGACCAGAGTCAAAAAGGCCTGTAAAATGGAGAAAATAGCCACAACTGCCTCACAGGGATGTTGGGAGGAGCAAATCAGGTAATATTTGCAAAGCGTTTAGCACAGTGTTGCACATAGAAGGCACTGTGGACATGCTTATTTCCTTCCCAAATTTGCCCTTTCCTACAAAGGCTAGGGGTAAGGGGTGCTGTGCTCTGGACTCGCATGGATCCACATTCATTCCAGGGGCAGACAACTCCAACATCCAGGAGAGGGGAAGGCTAGTCTTTCTTTCTCATCAGCTGATGTTTTTCATTTAAACAGAGTGAAACTCCAGGAAAATCACAAAAATTAAATTCCCAAATTATCATCTAAGGTCTCTCAAAAAAGGATAAACAGTATCCTTTGATACCCATTCTAGATGAATATCAGGTGGTTCATTTTCTTCACCACAGAAAATACGCAAAACATGGAAGATTCCAAAGCACACATGAACATATAAAGAAAAATATAAAACAATAACCTATCAAACTTATTATACTCTGTTAAAGGCAAAGGCAACTTTCTGTAATGGTTGAACATATATCTCACATTTACCTCAGTCTATACTATCTAAACAACTCACATTGTGCAATGTTCTGGGTCTGTGTCCAGACAGACTTGGGCTTTCTTTAATCTAGGTTTTACTGTACCCTTCTGACAGCGGTCATTTTTTCCTCCAAGAAACTTAGTGTTATAAGAATCACCTCCCATTAGGCAGCCAGCATCTAGAACTCCTGAACCTTCAAACTTACAAGTTCACATTCAAGCTAGAAATATCCATTTCTCAATGTTTCTGGTCACCGGTTTATGCTCAGGTAATAGAAAAGAAAGCAGAAGAAGGCAGCTAGGGACTCTGATTAACCTTTGCAATATTTTTGCTCATTTGTTACTATATCTTTCACATCACTCAGCCTCTAGAGATTGTGACTTGGAGGCCTTTGCCCACTCAATTTCCTAATTCATTCCATGTAGTTTAACTGTCTTGATTGGTGATAACTCACCAGGAGGAGGGGGTGCTGTGAGGAAAATGTCACCTAAGCCTCTCTGTCCAGGCAGGCTCAGACTATGCTTCCAGCCCTCCAACCTGACCATTTGCTTTATATCTTCAGTGAAGCGTCATGTATCACTTCCCTTCATATTGTGAATTGCAAACCAAATCATTATGTTGCTTATAAAAAGGGCATATCAATATATTCCTTCATAATCCCTGTGGTCTACCTAAGACTTATTTTTTTTTAATATTATTCCCTTACATGCATTGGGTTACTATATTAGCATGTAAGCTCTTTGATTACAACATCTTTCTCACTTTTGTATATGTTCTCAGTATGTAGACTATCACTTGGTAAATAGCAAGTTTCTTAAAAGATGCCTTTCATTCATTCATTCTTTCCTTTGGCTCATGGGAGCAAGAGTAGTAGGAAGGAGATATGTAGCAAAAATAAATAGAGGTTAATGACATATGATGACTACATCAGAGAAGTAAAATACTGTGTCTAAGGGGGAAAAGATCATTTCAGACAGAGAGGATCAGGGAATAATTCGCTGAGAGAGTGACATGTGAATTAGGATTTAAGGAAAAGACAGATATTTAAGATACAATGAATAAGGGGGAATATTATTGGTCTAAGAGGAATAGTATTTACTAAGATGTGGAAAAAGAAAGCCCAGAGGATGTTTAACTACAGAAAGAATTCTTTTTTCCCCACTTAATAATATTTTATTTTTTCAATTATATGTGCAGACAGTTTTCATCATTCACTTTTATAAGATTTTGAGTTCCAAAATTTTTTTCTCCCTATCTCTCTCCTCTCCATCCTCCCCCCAAGATGGCAAGCAATCTGATGTAGGCAATACATGTACAATCATATTAAATATATTTCCATATTAGTCATGTTGAGAAATAAAAATCAGAACAAAAGGGAAAAATAGTAAAAAAGAAAAGAATAAATAAAGAAAAAAGAGAAAGAGTATGTTTACAGAAAGAATTGTAATTCACCTAGAGCTTAGATGACAATAGTCCAGGAGTGGGGAAGCTGCAACCTGGAGGTCACATGTGGCCTTCTAGGTCTTCAAGTGTGGTCCTTTGACTGAGTTCAAGTTTTATATAACAAGTCCCCTTAATAAAAGAATTTGTTCCGTAAAACTTGAACTCAGTCAAAAAGCCACACTGAAGGACCTAAAATACCATATGTGGTCTTCAGGTCACAGGTTCCCCACCCTTGATATAATTGATAATATTGTATGAAAAACCAGAAATGTAGTTCAGAATATCAAGAGTCTGACTGTCAGGTAAATGATCTTGCACTTTATTTGTTAGACAGGAGGGAGCCATTGAAAATATTTTAAACACAGGGTTTGACATAATCAAGACTAAAGAACTTTAAGGGATATTTTACTCAAGGGAGATTAATCTGGAGGCGTCTGGAGGGAGAAGAGTTGATAATGAGAACTATACTACGATAGAAACATTGAGGGTAGAGATGATTAGGCACATGGCAGAAATACAAAATATAAAAATGATTGACTCTTGGCCATAGATAGAATACACCTAATGAAAATCAGTAAAAATTGATTTGTGTAGAGTCTGACAAATACAATTAAGAAAGTTGGAGAGTGAAAACCATAGGTCTGCTCAGACTAGCATTACAGAGTGACCTAGTATACACACATTACTGTACTAACAATTATGTTAGTAATTGCCACATACATAACTGCACATACATAAAATTTAAAATGATGAGATACAGATGAAATTATATTTGATTCTTGAGTCCATAGGGAGCCATTGGAGCTTATTGAGTAGATGAATGATCTAGTTGGCGCTATAATGGATTCAGGAAGACCAATTAAGAAACTCTGGCAATAGTCCAAGCAAGAGGTGATGGAAGTTAGAATTAATGTAGTTCTATAACTACAAGAGAATAGATGTAAGAGATGTAGAGGGGAAAGAAATGACAAGATTTGGGGAATCGCCTGACTATGTGGGATGAAGGATAGTGAGGATCACCATGATTCTGAGGTCATGGGATGCGTTTTGGAGAAAGAAAATATAATGAGATCTGAAATACCAATCACTTTCCATTCATGATTACTCATCCTGTTCTACCCAAAATGAAAAGCTATAGTGTTACTTGTCACTTGTGTAAGGTGTTTTTTACTTGTCACTGGCCCTGAAGAAGCATGTAGTGCTAATGTGATATTCACAGAGCCTATGGCACCATAAATATCCCAATGCAATTCTGAATCACAAAAATACAACAGACTCTCCACATGGAAGACAGAACCAAAACATCTATTCAAACATCAGAAAGCCAAATCCATCATAGTAACAAAGACTTTTATACACAACAATAATGCAGAGGCCAACACTAGCCCCAAACTTTCCCTCTGTTAGGCTTCCCATAAACCAGGCCTTTCCTCCAGCCTTCCTGAGAAAAATCTATGTTATCCATTATAAGCTCCTCAATCCACTACTCCATGCCTCAAATTAGTTATGCCATTACTCATTCTTTCCTCATTTGACTCAAAATTTGAGAAAGAAGGAGCTCTTCACCTTGTCAAGACAAACACCTAGGGGTGTGATCTTTAGCCTATTTATTTAGGGTAGTTTTCAATATTTCCCCATCTCTTTGGTGCAGTAAGTATAATGTCATCTGCAAATAAGAGCCCCTGGAGGGCTTTATCATCTATAAGGGAATTGCTCTTCCATTTGAACAAGATTTTGGATATATTTTAAGATGGTAGCAAATATTTAGGAAATATTTTTATCCTTTATCTACACATGCACACACACATTCACACACATGTATATACATATAGATCTATATAGTTTGTGTGTTTGTCCTTTGTTCTCAGAGAGGACCATGATATTGGGGAGATGATAACATGACTTATAGTTGACTGGGATTTCGGTGAGGGAGAGTTTTGGAAGGTCACCATTCTCACTTTCTCCTCCTGAGTCATTTGGATCCAGTGGCTAGATATTCATCAGAACCAGTAGAGATGGCCCAGGATGCAGTGGGAGACCTTGGCCTTTTAAGCTAAGATTTTTTCATGTTCTCACTTTGAGTGAGGTAATACCCATTTAGTAACACCTCTTTAGGAGGTGAATAAAGGGATAGGTCCTTTAATTACAAAAAATAAACTGGGAGGTACAGGGTTGGCCAAAAGAGAAACAGCTACTATTTACATTCATTTGGATCCTGGAGAGCCCCCAAAATTGTCATTAAGTGGTGCTTGGTCAGGGACCTATTGTTCATTCTATGAGCTCCAGAGTTAAATGGGTTTAAGGTTTGTTTTTTGACAGAGTAATCTATGTAATAAACCCCACGTGAACTGGGCAGCTTTTGGCCTTCAAAATTTACCTTCCTTTGGAAAGGAGATGGAGTAGGAGAGGGAAGGAGAAAAATAGAAGGAGAGGGAGAGGGAGAGCTGAGTTACCTAACCGACATCTATAGATGTATATGTGTGTAGACATACACACATATTTTACATTTTTATATATATACATATATATATATATATGAAATCTTATTTTCATTTCCTTCCTGAATGCTATATAGTCCAATCAAATTGAGCAACTTACTTTTCTACAAGTATGATATTCCATTTCCCATAACTTTCCTTTTGCACAATCTGTCTCTTGTGCCTGGAAAGAATTCCCTTTTTGACCCCACCACTTAAAATCCTGTTTCCCTAAAAACTCAACTCAAACATCATTCAACTCTTTCATGGGGGCCTTTCTTGCTTTGTCTAAAATGACTATTTATTTCTTTAATATGTATTGAATTATTCACACTCATGCCATGTGAATTATATTATAGAATGAAATCTCCTTCAGGGAAAGGATGAGTTCACTTTTTTTTAAATCCCCAGTGTCTAACACAATATCTGTGACACTGTAGGTATTTAACAAATGCTTACTGATTGCTTTGTTGTCACCCACAAAAATAATCTCAGCTGCATCTTTTATGAAGGTTTTGTAAATGTTAAATAAAATCTGAATGTTTCCTTAATCTTAAACTATAGTTCTATGATAAAGAAGAGGAAGTGACCAAAAGATCCAGTTGTCTGTTCTCCTGAACATTGGGGCTGTCTGAATTAGCTAGGGAAAATCAGATTGATTGTTTTTTTCCCTCCTATTCCTTTCCACCCTGCTCCTGGACAGCATCTTAATGAACCGCTCTCCAGTTCTAATAACGTGGTGAACAGTTCAGATTTTAGGGTCGCATTTCTCATTTGTAAGCAGTGCTTATGCTAACAACCGAATTGCTATGCATACAATACTGGAACAATTGTAAAGACCTTTTGTGAGAGAAGACCATTAATACAGATGAAGACACAGTTGATAGAATTCCATAGACCTATTATATACATGTCCTATATAGTTTAGGTTAGCTTCCTGTGCATGTATACATAATATTAGATCCTGCTATAAGGCAATGTTATTTTTTGTGGAAAATTACGAGGCACTTACAAGAGAACAGAAATAAAGTATTTAGAGGCTCCATACTGCGAAACAGTGATTATTGCTATTCATTTTACAGTTCCAGTGGTGAGGGATATTATCTTAAGAACATTAGAAGATTTCAGCTGTGAAGAAATAGCTACCCTGGGAATGATAGGCTTCTCTGGGAAGTTGTTGTAGCAAACCAGGTTGGAAGTTTCAGGATACAGAGTCAGAAGGAAGGAAACTTGTTGATTGGATCTGGTGAATGAAGTAAGAGTAGGGAGATAAAATTTGATGAGAAATGGCTCTCTTTAAAAGCACCAGAATAGATGTGAGTGCATGGTAGAATAAGGAAAAGACAATGTCAGGACTCAATATGTACCACTCCCATGCATCCATTCAATGGATAATAAAAGAATCCTTCTCAGTTCTTTAACTCATTTGCAGCAGTTGTATTGTTTTCAGCAGAAACTTATGCACTATTTCTGAGAATACAGCCTTGTTTATAAGCAGAGCAGAGCCACCTGATTTTCACTGTTCAACAGATTAGCAAATGCTCTTGGGTACAACTGCTTATTGTCTCCTAACTGCTACAGTAAATGGCAAGTCATAAAATGAAATGTTTAAATTGCATTTTGCATGCAATTCTGACTTTGTGCCATAAACATTGTGAAACACTAATGTTATTTATGGCACATTGTTAAGCATACCTGGTGCTGGGTAAAATGTGGATTTTACAGGATTTTTTAAAGGTCTGATTAAAAAGTTATCTCTGTAGTTTTGGAAGTCATTTGTTTGTGAGGGAAAAATAAAATTTCCAATAAAAAAGAGTAATCGTCATTACTTGAACAGACATTTTAAATACTGTATAAACCAAAGTGGCACTGTGATATAGTGCATAGAGTGCTACCTTGGAGTTGGGGAGACTTGGGTTCAAATCCTGACTGTGACATTTACTAGTCATGTGACCATGGCCAATCTTCTTAAGCTGATTTCCTGAGATTGAGGCAACTTTCTTGAAATTATAGATGTAAAATTAGTTCCTACATGGAAAAAAATCACATCAATTCATCCAAATAAGGCAAGATTTTTGTAGTAATCTCATTATTTTCACTACCTTTAAGATTTTCTTGGTTGTATAGTCAAATCAATACATTATTCATTTATTTGTTTAATGTAGATACATACATATACATATATGTAAATCCATATGTTTCTGTTTATGAATTTCTATTCCTGGAGATGGATAGCATCTTCCTTCATAAGTCTTTCTGTGTTTTTCTAAAATCAACCAGCTCATCATCTTTTATAGTAATATTGAGGTTGGGTGCTTGGGACCCTGGGTCCTGCCTGAGTGATTTGACTCGAGCCTTCTTTTAGCCAAAGAGAAAAACAAAGTTTATTAAAGATCCACCATATTGGAACTCTTAAGATGCCTCACCATTTTTGATGATTGTGGGCCAAATAGAATCTGAGGTAGTCTGAATCTGAGCACGTTCATGAAGGCAAGATGGAGATTATATACAGAGAGACTGTGAGAAGGATCTAGGGGTGGCCAAGTAGTCTGGGCTGATGAGAGGAGGGGATTAGGGAGGGTCTTGAGGGTCTAAGGAGGACCTTGATGGGACTGGAGTGACTAGAGGTCAGAACCCAGAGAGTAATATTTTAATGGGGTCAAGGGTGGGAAGCAGCCTGAGACAATGTGGAGGTAACAGACAATGGAGGGCTAGGCTAGGTTAAGGGTAACAGAGATTTGGGCCTAGGGATAATGGAAAGCTTATGGCCTCAAGTGAAGGCCGCATCGAATGAAAATTCAAGGAGAGTTCAAGGGGGTTCCCAGAACCTCTCCCTATCAGGATTCCATCACAATCATGTAGCACAACTCGTTTAGCCATTCCCCAGTTGAAAATTCCCCTTTGAACTAAACTGACAGGTATAAGATAATAACTCCAAGGTGTTTTAATTTGCCTTTCTCTCATCAATAATAATTTAGAACATTTTTATGTGATATCTATATAGTTTTGATTTCCTCATTGAAAAACTTCCTGTTCATATACTTTGACCATTGAGGAATGAACAAGTATTACTTATTATTGATCCTTAGAAATAACTGGGCTAAATGCTGTGGGGGAGAGAAGGATAAGACAGCACTCTTGTTCTCAAAAATCTTATACTGTAGTTGAGGAATAAGAGACATGAGGGAGGGGGCTGAGGGATTTTGCAGTTCATTTCCCTTCTGTGAGGAATTTTCAAAATTGGAGAATCCTTTTTAACAATGCAGCTTGACAGTTATTCCACAATTTATAATCTTGGAGAATTTCTCAGAATACCATGAGGTTATGTGACTTTCATAGTCATAAACAGACAGTAGGCATCAGAAACATAACGTGAATCTAGGTCTTTCTGATTTGGAGGCCAGATCTCTGCCCACTACTCCTCCAATGGCCTGACAATATGGCATGAAAAGATGATTAAACTAAATGCACTTATATGAAAAAAACATGCTAAGAGCTGGGGATAAAAAGGCAAAATATGTAAAACAATTCCTATCTTCAAAGAGTTTATAATTACTTATAATTGGTAATACAAGCCACTATATGATGTGTGCAGTGGGGGGGGGGGGTTGGGTGTGCAAGATATAAGTAGACCAACCAGCTTGATGCCCAAACTGGGAATAGATGAAAATAATGTTGGAAAAGATGTCTTTAAATCATTCAAATAGGGTATGGATTTTCAGAAATATTTCTAATTTGCAAATAATAAGCATTAATTTGATTTAATTTGTAATAATATATGTCATATATAATTAACTTTTATATAATATTATTATAATTAATCATTTAACTCTTAATGTCTAGGATTTCCTCTCTTCTTATCTTGGCCTCCTGGCTTTCTTCAAGTCCCAGCTAAAATTCCACCTATCATGGGAAACCTTTCGCAACTCCTCTTAATTCTAACGTCTTTCCTTTGTGGATTATTTTCAAATTATCCTGTGTGTGTATGTGTGTGTGTGTGTGTGTGTGTGTGTGTGTATATTTAAAATACATAGTTGTTGACATGTTGTCTCACCCATTAGATTGTGAATTCCTTGAAAGCAAGGATTGTCTTTTGCCTTTCTTTGTATTCCCAGAGCTAAACTAAGTGAATGGAAAATAGGGTATTCAGAATAAATCCTAATTGATTGATTAGGCCCCTTCTTCTTCTAAAGAGTCAAGATCTCAGACCAAAGTGATGTGAAAGAGTTAATGCAAACTTCTCACTCAGAGACAGGAAAGGACAACTTAAGCAATTCACTTATCATTCCTTCTCTAAAATCTTACTGCTCCAGAATATTCTTGATCTGCTCCATCTTCTGTCAAGGGAAGTGAATTGCGCATCTTAGAAATGTTGAAAACTCACTTTTGTGGGGATTGAATTTTTTCTCTGTTCCACCATTCTATGGTTCAAATAAATCTGATAAAGTAACAAAGGCCCAGATGAAACTCGCTGTTTGGTGTACATGTCCTGATTTTAGTGTATCTATAGTATCTGTAGACGTAACATTTCAGGAGGTTTTAAAGTCATTAAAGGCAGGACCCTTTCTCACACTTCTTTAAAATAAAAACATGCACTTTTTGTTCATTTTACTGAGGTTTTGTTGTGGTTTGTTTAGTTCAGGGAATGGCTCTCTGGACAGGGAAGGGGAGTTATATTTGAAAAAGAAAGTGATAGAAAAACAAATATAACAATTTTTTGAAGATTTACATGAATAAGATATAGTAGAGAAAGCCCACACATTTGGGAAAAATGAAGATATTCTATTAGTCTTTAAATTTTTTACAGATTTTTCTGTAAAAGCAATTTTCCTAGGTTGATAACCTTGTTTGTTCTTTATCAAGTGAACTTATTTGTCACAAGGCATTAGGAGTATTTGGGTTGAAATCCTAGCTCAGATGCTTGGTAGTCAAATGAACTTGACAAGTCTCAGCACCTTTTCATCTCAAAGAAGAGAAATGAAAGAAATAAATATACAACACCTACTATGTGCTATAGAGCACCTACTATGTGCTATAGAGACCTACTATTTGCTAAGCACATTTAAAAATGAATAGTATCTCATTTGGTCTCCATTACCACCCCATGATATAGATGTTATTATCACTGTCATTTTACAGATGAGGAAACTGAGGCAAACAGGTGAAATGATTTGCCCAGGGTCATTAAGCTAGTAAGTGTCTGAGGCAGGATTGAACTCCAGGTCTTGACTCCTGGAGAAGCACTCTCTTCACCAACTGCCCCAACAAATGAGAATTTTATTCTAAGTGAAGAGTTCTTAACCTGATTTTTAATAATATTTAGATAACTATATTTTATTATAGATTTTGGACATAATTTTACATATTTTGTTTTGTTCATTTAAAAATCTTATCCTGAAAAGAGATCCATAGTCTTCTCCAGATTGCCAAAGGACTACATGACATCAAAATTGTGAAGAATCCCTATTTAAGTCACAGCTAGGCTGCAATCTGCATTAATGGAAGGTATATTCCATATGAAAAAGTACAAATTCTTTGTGATTACACATATTTAATTTGACAGTAATTACAATGTTTTCAGAAAAAAAGTTGAACAAGAAAGAAGTAAGCAGCCTCTAAATTCAACAAATATGATTTTTACAACTTAAAACTTTGCCTAATCATTTTCCTTTCTGATGTAACACTGTTTGCAGTTTCTCTTCCATCTAATGCTCCATCTTATAATTTATATGAACTTTAAAAATTATAGCTTTTATTATGGAATTTTCCATTCTCAGTTTTCATATTTTGAAAATAAAAGCATGTCTTCTCTTAATCAGCAGAAGTACAGTCATAGGATTTGGAGTTAGACATTGTGGTAGAGATTATATAATCTAAGTCAGTCACTTTATTTTCAAATGTTGAAATTTTGTCTAACAGGGTAAAGTGACTTACTTGTGTTTGATGCAAGTATGAGAATCAGAATTTCAACCTAAATCCTGTAAAAAATAAATTCAATGTTCAAACATTTGAGTCAGTAGAGTAAAATACATCCTTAAAGTTATTACTATATCAAAGTACATATCTTAAAATTGTCAGATTCCTTGAGAGGTGTAACAAGCAGCTGTGCCTGGCTGCTGTTTTCAGCTACGTTTCCTGGATCCAGAGCTCCCTCTTGGCTGCTACCATGACACTTTGCCTCCATAGCTATCTGATGATATCCTCTGTCACTGTTATTTGCTTCTGGAACTGCCAAATTCAGTTTCTCTAAAACTTTTGGGAAGAATCATTACTCTTTTAGAGTGTCATCAGTCATGGCCAAAATGCCCTGGGTCTAGTCAACGTATTTTCACACTTACTGTAACTCACTCTCAGAGCACTAACCTGGTTGGTCCATAAAAGTGCCGCTCAGGCAGCTCGTTGACTTTTTAAAAATTTTACTCGCACCTTTTAACAGGTCCTCAGACAGTCCTTAATCTGAGGTCACATGGATTACTTTGACTTTTGACTTTTTTTCTTCCTCAAAGGGGCAGGGAAGGTTTATTTCCCTCCCTACTTCCCCTGTATGCCACCACTACCTCACAATGAATCTGAGATAAAAATACACCCCCATTTCATTTGCTTTTTCATTTCTTGTTATATCCCCCACTAATTAGCACCTAGGTATGATTTTTTTAAGTTTCTGATAAGCCTCTGGAAACAGTTAGTTGGCATAATGAATAGTGTGCTGGGCCTGGATCAGGAAGATCTGAATTTAAATTTAGTCCCAGATATTGTCTGTGCGACCCAAGGCTAGTCACTTAACTTCCATCTGTCTCAGTTTCCTCAGCTTTAAATTGAAGATAATAGTAGAGCATTTACCTTCCAGGGTTGTTGTAAGGATCAAAAATACCTTAGCACAATACTGGGCAACTAGGTGGTGCAGTGGATAGAGCACTGGGCTTTGAATCAGGAAAACTCATCTTCATGAATCCAAATCTGGTCTCAGTAACTTACTAGCTGTGTGACCCTGGGAAAGTCACTTAACCATATTTGCCTTAGTTCCTGATCTATAAAATGAGCTGGAGAAGAAAATGGCAAATGATACCAATATCTTTGCCAACAAAATCCCAAATGGGGCCATGGAGAGTTAGATAAAAGTGAAGAATGACAAATAGCACAGTGCCTGGCACATAGTAAGCCCTATATAAATGTTGGCTATGTTTAGCCGTTGAGAGGCTATCAGAAATGCTGGAGATGCACAAGACATATTAGAAATATCTTCTGGAAGAGCTCTGCCCCTTCCCATGATCACATATAAAAGGCGATAGGGGTAGTCACTTCTTATTAGGAACAACTACACTATTTCCAGAGAAAATCTAGTTTGAGTGCTGAAAACATTCAAATGCACTTACAAAATATAGTAGGCTCCCAAAACTCTGTGGTCCTCAATAATCATGTATGGGGCCCACACATTCCTGAGGAGGAGTCTTAATAAAAAAATAACCAAGTCAGAGTTTTATGGAAACAGATCTCAAACTCTTTTTAACTCTTAAAAGACATTCATTTCTATAGCCAGGCTAGGTTTTATTCATGGGCTAGAAGGGAGGGGAATAGTGGAAGTGGAGGAAGAGAAAATCAACCAACTTGTGCAGTATATGATTGAAGTAAGGTTGACTTTTTTTTTTTTAGTGGGCTGATGAGTTAGAATATTAGAAGTTTCTTGAGACTGAAAGAAGGCGAGGAGATACTTTTGGAGGAAGAGGACAGGTTTTGAAAAGTAGAAGGGACACTACGTTAGAAAGATCTAACGTAAACTTTGAAGACTTTACAATTTTACTTTGTAATGTGTCTTACCTTCATTTGAAATGTGCATTATGTAATACTTGTTAGGTCCTCCTTGTTCCACTCTGGAGAATAATGGGTAAAAAGAATAATGGGTGTTTAATTATAATGCTGAATGTGAGCTGTACTATAATATAAATAAATTTTAGACCCTACTGTAAGAGGGGATAACTTTTTTTTCTTCTTAGGAAACAGAGGATGTAATTGGTTCCTAGACCCTAAATAATACCCTTTTCTGAATTCATGCAATACATAGCCAAAAATCACTTTATAAAAAGTATGGTAAAGGTCAACAGTAGGGTATTGTTCCCCCCAGGCCTGTAATTTCATCATCCCATTAAAATATCATTTTGAATGAATAAAGTAAAAATACCTTCCAACCTGAAGTTTATTGTTATGATGGAGAGGTCTCTCGATACTTTGCAGTATTTAACAACATATGTGTGCACAGAGATGTTTATATATTCAGTCTATTTATGGAAAGATTGAATGTCCTTTGGGGATAAATACTGACCTTGAACTTCCTCTCAGTTTGTATTTCTGCCCCATGTTAATAATTTGTAGCATATGCCTATAAAATCATATCTAAAGAATTTTGGGTTATACTATACTTTGGATAAAAGGTAACTAAAGTCATTTTAAATGTAATTTATTTCACAGTGTATTTACCAGAGACTTTTATTTGTGATTACACTATTCAATGATTAAATAAATGTGGAGAGGAAATAAGGATTGAAGATTAGAAAGGAGACATACGTTCTCACTTTCTCCTTTAAGGCTAGATTAATTCAGTAGTTCACTATAGCTACTGTCTCTTGCGCTCTCAAAACCAAACCAAACCAAACCTCCAAAACCACAAAACAACCGAGCAATACTAAGGAGGAAAAGTCCTTTAGGTGAAGCCTAGGCTTGAAGTGGCCTCAAAGTTGAAGGAAGAATGCCTATATTCTCTCTTTCATTTTTATCTTTGAGTGAAATGAATTCTATAAATATGAGTTTTGATGCATGAGTATGTGTTTGTGTGTGTGTGAGAGAGAGAGAGAGACAGACAGAGAGACAGAGAGAGACAGAGAGAGAGAAATTGGGGGAATTAGAGTTAGTATTCTGTGTGGTGGTTTATGATCATTCATGGAATGGATTTGCAGATCATATGCTGAAAAATTAATTATATGACCTTGAAAATGGATACTTCTGCATTTGGTATCTGACCTCCATCAGAATACACACTCATTAAGAGTAGAGATCATTTCATTTCTTGTTTTTCTATCCCCAGAATCTAACACACAGTAAATACTTATTAAGGGAGACTTTGTCTCCTCTCCCTTCCTTTTTCCCCAAAGATGAAGAATACTGATAGGTGAAACCATTAACCCTATCTGCCTCTTTCCATCCAACCTTGTGAAAAGATCTAAAATATGAAGTCTCACCACTGATGTAAAGCATCTTAGGTTCACATCAATTAGTTTCAAATCACTTAGGTTCAAGGTTAGGAGAGAGAGAGAGAGAGAGAGAGAGAGAGAGAGAGAGAGAGAGAGAGAGAGAGAGAGAGAGAGAGAGAGAGAGAGAGAGAGCATGAGAGAGAAAGAGAGAGAGTAAGCACTTCCTAAGTATGAGACCCTGGGTATCCTCATATGGAGACAGTATCTGAATTCAAATCTTAACTCTGATGGGTACTCTGTGTGTGAACTTGTGCAATTCAGTTCATATCTCTTGGCTTCAATCTCCTCATCATTAAAATAAAAGGTTATACCATAACTTTCAGTTCTAAATCCATATTTCTATGAACCACTGATCTATATCCCTATGGAAATTAATTAAGCTGGTCTATCAGGGCATTATCTATCTGTCTATCTATCTATCATCTATCTATCTATCTATCTATCTATCTATCTATCTATCTATCTATCATCTATCTATCTATCTACCTATCTACCAGGTGACTTTTTATGAGATCATAGGCCAACTGAAGTTATATGACTGTTTCATCAGAACTTTCCACACTCTTGGATTACCCAACCTTTCTGAGGCTGTTTCATCATTATTAAATGACCGAATTAAATAGTTCCTTAAATATCTCTAGCAATAAAATTCTCCTATTTTGTTGTTTATTATTGCAAAATAAACAGATATCCAGTGCAGAGGGTTCTCCTCTTTTCTCTTGCCCTGAAATGCAGTGATATTTGTGGCTGATATTTATACCCATGATGACAAATATTAGATTGATCAATTTCTTGACTAACAGTTCACTTAATATGTTGTTAGTCATTGTCTTGTAATATCTACATAATAACATGAATCCACATAGTCAATAATTTTTGTCCTAAAATGTCCATTATTACTCATTCGCTGTGTTGTTAAGCTATTTAACGACCTTATACTGGTTGTACGTTACATCTGCACTTTAGCTCAGGAGAGGTTTCTGAAAGCGCTCAGATGCAAGACGTAATCACATTTCTATTGATGCTATTAGAATGAATCACAATTGGATTTAACATAAAAGTTTCTAAGGCATAGATATTTCATATCAAACATTTCCAGGCAAATGGTGGTTCTTAAAAAGCCATTTAGTCCATAAAACAATTTCTCTGTAAGTTAGGTGAATCAAGTGATCTAATTCTAATTTTTCTTTTACTTAATCCTCACTTCTTCCCTAGGAATGAAGACACTTATTATACATATTAGAATATAGCCATCCATAAGGAGTAATCTGGAAACCATTCTAGAATAGAATATATATTTTAACTCAGAATAATTAAAACCTAGAGGGTCAAATCTGGAAGGTTTTTTTTTTTTTGCTTTGTTTTTTTTGTGGGGTTTATGAAAACTGGAACAGTGGTTTCATTTGTGCAGGGGAACTCCTGGTATGTAAACGTCCTCCACTGATGTAGATTAGAAACTTGTTTATGATTTGTAGTCTAAGGGAATTAGTGGGGATACTAAGAGGTTAAATGACTTTTCCAGGGTTGTACTGTTGGTTTTTATTAAAGGTAGGACTTGAACAGAAATTTTCCTGCCTGTAAGGGCAAATACCTTTTCACTTTGTCACATTCCTTCTTTGAAACAGAGCTTAAAGAGATTCCATAGTTCAGGATGGTGTTGTCATCATCCCTTACCAGCTTCTCTAGAAAATTGATTATAAAGCTTCTGTATCAGAGTTACATCTCAGAAAGTGGTAAACACTATAAATCAGGACTTGATTTATCATTTTATTGATTGAGATTCTAGACTCAATAAAGTGATGGAGAAAATGTTAATAACGTGGATTAAACTTAAGAAATGTGTTGTGCATGCTTTTTTTCTTTGAAAGTTGGTTCATCCTTTTATTCTGAAGAGTTCAATATGCTACCATTCAATTAAACACCGTTAATTGAGAACCTACTACATGTGAGCACAGTGTACGCAGTAGGTATATCTAGATAAAAAATGACCAAGTTCCTTCCTTCAAGAAGCTTACAATCTAATGATGAGGAAGAAAGATGTAGATAAATATAACACAGTTTAAAGCATGATTAAGTTCATAGAAGAGGTTGGAGTTGTATGAGAGATTCAAAGAAAGAGTACTCACTTTTAGACATGGGAGTCAAAGTTGGCTTGAGTAGGAGATAGTACCTAAGCTGTGCCTTGATAGTATTTCAATGGGGATGGGGGTAGATATGGAGTGAATTTGTCTTTCATATGAGAAAATACATACTAAAAGACATGGAAGAAAGGGGACAGACAGGAACAAGGAAGAGTGAGGTTTAAGCTCTTTCTGTGACACACTTCACACATATACATTCTTGAGGTACCACCTCCTCCATGAAGTCTCCCTGATATCCTCATCCATTCTCTCCTTTACCCATTTTTCTAGGCCACTTTGCTTGATTCCCTTCTTTGCCACTATTACTTGATACCTTGTATCAAATATGCATTTGTATTTTTATATCAGACTGATTAGATTGTAAACTCTTTGAAGGCAAGTATTAAGTTATTTTAAATTCATTTATCCCTAATGTCTAACTTAGTGTACAACAGTTGTTTAATTTGTTGAAATAAAACTGGATAGAAGAAGTCTTCATTGTACTAATCTACAGATTTGTGGTTGGTTCTACATTTAAAATATGGACTATAGAATAAATACGTTTAAAATATCAAAGACTTTGAAAAAGCACAGGTGATATGCTCATCAAATTCAAAGAAGATTCAAAGTTAGGATAGCTAACATACTGCATTACAGAATCAGCAATCCAAAATACCTTAAATTTTCTCTTTTCAATAAAATTGTTTTTCTCTCCCTTCTACCTCCCAACTTGAAAAAAAAAACAAAAAAGTAAAAACAAAACCCTTGTAACAAAAATATATAGTTAAGCAAAACAATTTTTCACATTGATTATATCAAAAAAAGTCTCACTCTACACCCCCAAATCCTTCACTTCTTTGTTGGGAGATGGGTAGCATGCTATATCATTGAATAAAATGCCTTGACAAGCTGAGAGAGTGGGTCAAATCTGAAAAAAGGTGACATTTAATATGAATGTAACATCTTTCATTTTTATGTAAAATATTAACTTCACAAGTGCAATAAGGAGGTAAGGGAAGAATAACTAGCTAGAAATTGAAAGGAAAAATGATTTAGGGATTTTAGTGATCTAGCAGACTGATAGTTCAATGTAAGTCAACTGTGAAATGATGGTTATAAAAGATGTCGAAATTTTAGACTACATTAGGAACCAGATAGTTTTCAGGAAGTAAGGTATGATAATTTTATTAGTCAGACCACACCTGAAACATTGTTTTCAATTGTTGGATCCACAATTTAGGAAAGACATTGTCAAGCTTGAGAGTATGCAACATTTGTAGATCTGACCAAGGTCTTTGACACCATTAGTTGTGAGAGCTTATAGAAAATTATGTCAAAATTTGGCTGCCCAGAGAAGTTCTTCAGTGTTATACATCAATTTCATGATAGCATGTTTACTCAGGTTCTGGACAGTGGACAATGATCTCATGCCTTCCCAGTCACCAATGGAATGAAACAGGGCTGTGTGCTTGCTCCCATGCTTTTTAGCTGGATGTTTTCAGCCATGTTATCAAATAATTTCAATGAGGATGAACACAGCATCAAGATCAACTACCGTACTGATGGTTAAGTTCTTCAATTTGAAAAGGCTACAAGTGAAGACCAAAGTGGAGGGAGTGATGGTGCATGATTTTCTGTTTGCAGATGATAGTGCATTCAATGCAGCCTCTGAAGCTGAGATGCAACAAAGTATGGATCAATTCTCTGCTGCCTGTGCTAATTTTGGTCTAATAATTAACACCAAGAAAACACAGGTGCTTCATCAGCCACCATCACACCATCCATACGTAGAACCATGGTCTGCAACAAATGGAGAAGTTTTGAGTGCTGTAGATAAGTTCACTTACTTTGGTAGTGTACTTTCCAGGGATGTACACATTGACAATGAGGTTGATGCATGCATTGCCAGAGCTAACTCAGTGTTTGGGAAGCTCCAAAGAAAAGTTTGGGAGAGAAGAAGATCTACAGAGCTCTTGTGTTGACCTCATTGTTGTGTGCCTGTGAAATATGGACAGTCTATCAGTGCCATGCCAGGAAACTGAATCACTTCCATTTGAACTGTCTTAGGAAGATTCTGAGGATCATGTAGCAGGAAAGGTACCAAACGCTGAAGTCCTTGCTCAAGTTGAACTTCCAAGCATTCAAACTATGCTTTAGAGAGCACAACTCTGATGAGTTGGCCATGTTATTCAAATGCAAAATATACCTTTTTCAAAAAGATTATTTTATGGGGAACTTACATGGATCAGGTAATCATACGGTGCTCAGAAGAAGCAATACAAGGACACTCTCAAGAGCTTTGGATTTGATTGTGCAACATGGGAGACACTGGCACAGGACCGTTGAGCGTGGCGTGCCCACATCAGAAAGTGTGTTGTGCTCTATGAGCAAAGCAGAATTCACACAGCACAAAGTAAACATAAGATACGTAAATTTGAAGTATTCACCCCCAAAATTCATATAGATCATCTGTGCCCAACCCATGGTAGAGCATTTCGAGCTTGTATTAGTCTGATCAGCTACAATCAGATACACTGAAACTTCACTTTATCATGATGATGTCAATTTGGTTGTCTGCAAAAACGAAGGACAAAACCAATCAATACTTGTGAGTTTTTTGGTGAAAGAAACTTCCTCCAGTGGTATAGACAGATAAAATATTCCTTTCTAATATCAGATCAAGGAAGTTGTATACCTAGAGGTTGTGATATGCTCATATTCATACACCTAGAATGTTTTTCAAGCATGACAGATTTAGAGAACTTACTAGAGGAAAACAGAGGTCATTGTGTCTAACCTGATCATTTTTGAATTTCTAAGGTGAGGAAACTGAAGTCCAAAGGAATTAAAAGACTTATCCAAGGCATACAATTGACACTTGTTTCCCACTCACACACACAATCAACATTCAAGTCAAACTGGCCTGTTTTTTGTTCCCCTTATACAATATATCATCTCTCCTACTTCTGTTCCTTTATATAGGTTGTCCTCCATGCTCAGAACAGTCTCCTTCATTTTTATTTCTCAAAACCCCTAGTTCTCTTTTCAAGGTTCAGTTCAATATCACTTCCTTCAAGAGGCCTTTTCTATTTCCTCCAGGTGTTAATATCCTCTGAACCTAATAATTATGTATCTCTCTCTCTTTCTCCCTTTCTGTGTCTGTCTCTCTATCTCTCACTCTCCTTTTCTCCTTCCCTCTGTCTCTCATGTGTGTAAGTATAATGTACAGATATATAAATATGTGTATTTATATGTGAATGTATGTGTATATATTTGCACATATATGTGTATATATTTATGTGTATAAGTATATGTATGTATATATATTTATGTGTGTCTGTAGATAGATGGTACTGACTTATTTGTGAAGACAGTTGCATTAATAGAGTGTAAATACTGTAAAGAAAATGATTATTGTACTTTTATATTTGTGTATCCAACACTTAGTTCAGTTCCTGGTACATAGTAGATTCTTATTAAATGAGTTTTTATTGATTGATAAACACAGAAGGGAGTTGGGGGTCAAGAAACCTAAAGATACTGAGGAGTTGCTATACTCCTAAAAGGTGAGGAATCTCTCCTACACAAAACCATAATGTGAACTGAGTGAATCCAGCGAAACAAAGAATATTTCTAAAGAGCCTTCTTCACATCGCCAGAATTATCCAATGTAGGCTGTAGAAGGCAGAAATGATGGCATGATCCTCTTTAATCTCCCAAGTGGATGTGGGCACAGTTTCTCTGCCATAAGCCTGATAGGGAAAGACAGCCTGTTCCCTCAGAAACACTTCATAATGATTAGAGAGCCCCAGTTCCTGCTAAACTTGTTTAGCAGTTAGCATAGCTATGACTCCAAATTATCTCATACATGTTTCAAACCATTTAAATTGTCATTGTAGGATTTTGACTATTAGTAAAATAACATCCCGTGAATACTGATGTTTGCAAACAGCAATACTGTCTGGTGATGGGTGAGCAGAATTGTCTTGAACAGAGTCCAGTGGAATGAATTCCCTTTATGGGAAACCTAAGGAGATGATGTGGTAGCTTCTTTAAATAAGTAGGTGTAGCTTTCTAGATTTTTTTCCTTTTCTTGGTAGAAAATAGTCATAGAATCTCAAGTACGCTTCAACTGAGATGGAAAGAGCACTGGATCCCAACAAAAAGATTTAATTCTAGTTCTTTTGATAATTAGCTTTTTGTGACTTTGAGTAAATCACTTACTTGGAGTAGAAGATTGCTCAATTGCAAAGTGGAGACAGTAATATTTGTGTCACCAATGTGGGATAGTGGACAGAACAGTGGTTCTGGAGTGAGAGCACCTGGGTTCAAATCCTGATTCTGCTGCTTATGTGACACTTAACAAACCACTTCCCTTGTTTGGGGTTTAGCTTGTCTGTAAAGTAAGAAAGTTAGACTGAATGACTTCTCAGGTTCCTTCCAGCACTACATGTACAACCCAACGGGATTGTTGGGAGGGAAGCACTTTGCAAATTGTAAAGTATGATGAAAATGTGAAACATTGCTATTATGATTAACTCACTTTTGTGGGTTCTTATTTTGCCAAAGCAGATCACAGCTCCTCATTGACTTGCTAGATGATGTTTGAAATCTTCTGTGCTCCCATACTTCCTTTCCCTGAAGCTAACCTACTTCCATAAGCTTCTACAAACTTAGCTAGGCTTGCCAGATCCCTCCTTAAAACTTGAAATTTGATAAGTTGCCCTTTCTTTAGGGTTCTAGGGATAGCCCTAAGGGTTGGAGTATGTTTTTTTTTTTCTAGTATTATAGTTCACTAATTTCCACCCTTATGCTCTCTATTGATTATTGATTGATATTAATTAGCTAGACAGACTTGAATAGCTTTCAGAAATGGGAGTTTACTAAGGTAGTATAGTAAACATAGCTGGTATAGAACATCCTCTCAAACCAAGGACACATTCTCCAACAAGTACATAGAGTTTAGGTGAAAACAGGCACAGGTTTAGAGAGTAGATGTTGCAAAAGGACGGCTCTCATCTCCAAGTTGACAGAAGTCCTTTTTTATTCCCTTCATGGCCTTAGGGATAGTGTAGCTTTCCTCTGGGCTTCTGGTGGGCCTTAATCTGCCTTTCCTTAATGTGGTTGGCTTGACCTCAGCTCCTGTTATAGGTACTGTTATAACTGATTTTGTTCTAGTGATACCAATTGGCATTCCAAAATCACCCAACCTTTTGAAGTCCACAACATCCTCAGTTCAATGTGGGGAAAGATATGAAGATTTTTTTTCCCACCTTGGACCCAACTAGTTCCTTCTTAGGAACTGAGCTGGACTGTTTTCTCCTCTAGGTTGGCTCACTACTAATGCTCAGGTTCTGAACTGTCTGGCTATTTTATTTAAGACCCATAGGGCATGAGTTCAGCCAATGTCAATACACTTGCTATGCAGTATAATTTTATTTCATTACTTTCAAAATGATTAAGGGTTTTTTATATCTAATTTATTGTCTTCAGTTGATTGAAAATATTCTCCCTGAATGAAAATATGAGCATCTTGTTAGCTATTTTAAGTGAGGTAGAGTGATTAGTTGATTCAAGTGTCCTTTCACACTACTACTGAGAAAAAACTGTCTGGTAAAGCCAACTAGCATATCTGACAGTGTATAGAACACTGCACCCACAGATCAACAAATAAAAGAGGTGGATGCCTTTATTTCTCATCTGGAGAGGAAAGTGATCATTTAATTTTATAGCATTATGCTCTACTTTCGCATCTTTTCATTTAGATAATTTTGTTGTGTATATTTACTTTCCTCATTATACTTACTTCTCTCTACATCTTATGGTTTCACATGAAATACATTTATTGCATCAATATTAATATGATAAATTATTAATAATTTACAATTTATTAAGAGAAATATCAATCCATCATTTTATTAATATAATCATAAATATACTAGTAATGAATTAATAATATTACATCAATGCAGCTATCTTTCCTACTTTTCACTAGATCATGCACTTAGTTCCATCATTCTTAATAGTTTCATGAATGCATCCCTATAAACAATCAGCTTTCGTCCCCTTTTCTTCTTATTCCTACCATAACCTCAGTCCTTATTTAGCACAATTCAAAGATCTCTTCAACCCTAATGTCATCCCAAGTGAAAAAACAACCTATAAAATGCAGGGATTTGACTGCCTCTGTTAGGTCCCTTTTAATTCTGACAAGTTATGATTATATGGAAACCTAAATACTTCAGTGTGCCATGTCAAGGTCAGAGTCAGCAAATTATAAATAAAGGTTACTTGTCTTTGACTTGTCCTGGAGTTCTGAAGAGGCTTAATTAAACTTAAATATGATGTTTTCTGGATTCTCTTCCCTCAATCCTCCATTGAATATGTAGGTCTACAGAGTTAAACTTCGTTCTATACCAAAGCAAAAAAAACACAAAATTTTAAACAAAACAAAGAAAAAAAAAACCCTCTTACTAGTTTTTAACCTGCTTTCAAAGAAGCTCTTACTAGAATCTTAGTATCCTCTAAGGAAATGATGTGTTGCATATTAGTGTTTGTAAGTATAACAAGGATTATCATATGGAATATGCTCAGAATTATTTTTTAGGGTTTTAAAAACCATATGAAAGCTTTCAAACCTGTTTCTATCTATCTACATCAGTGCTGAAGAGATTGCACTTTCAGATGAAAGTTAATCCTCTTACTGGCAGGAAGAATTTAGTGACTCAGTGGATATTTAAAAGGAAGGCTTTCCCACATTCGAAACTTTCTTTCTTTTTGCTGTGAATCATATCCAGACTGTTATAAAACAGCTTTGTGAGGGTTGTGGTAATAATAGAGTGGTCTGCCTTATCTTTATTGGCTATCACACCCATGACTTTCAAACTTGTGTTTTGGTTTGGACTGTCTCATGTTTCTGGGTACTTATCCATCACCGTAGGTGAATGAACAAAATTATACAGTGACAATAGTCTCTAACGTTGGAAGTGGTTTTGTGAGTTATTTCAAATGATCCAGAAGCCTTGGGTCTGTTTAGGTCATAGATGACTGCAAGTAAGGGGAAGAGTCTTCCTCAGTTGTACCAGTGCTCTTGGAGAACATCACCATCAACAAGAATATTGCTCTGTTTCACCATGACATTGACTAGGAGTCCTTTGGACAATGCAGAGGTGAGATAAAACATATAATGTTTTATCACCAATTCTGCATTCGGAGTTATGTGACAATCATTTTTAAGTATCAGACTCTTAAGAGAATATAATAATAATTAAAAGTTATTATTGAATAGTTTTAAATTGTTTTATCCAGACATACTTTAAGTACATATTCATTAGTCTTTATTTTGTGTATAGGAAATAAATCTGACTCATACTTGAATTATATTGAATATTGAGTACTTTTCTACCCTATATGTGAGGCCAAGTATAACCTTTAAATAATTTGGCCCTTAAACAGTGCAGTTGGGGTTTAACTAGCTAAAGAGTAGAAAAAAAGGGGGCCTAACTGGAGGTCAGACTCCTCCAAATCTTGGTAGAAATTGATTGGATCCAGAGCTGGGAGGAAGCCACTTAGTAGAAAAATGAGTGGGTGTAGTGTCCCAGTCCATAGATTATTGTATTTTTATTTATTTCATTAAATATTTCCCAATTACATCAAAAAACATTCATGTTTAAATGAATTCTATGTTATCTTTCCTCTTCCCCTTCACCTATTGAGAAGGCAAGGAATATATTTATTATACTTATGAAGTAATTCAAAACTTATTTCTGTAGCAGCAGTAGTTTCTTAATGTTAGACAACATCGCTCTTGGTATTTTACATCAGTTCTCCTTTTGCCCACTCACTTGATCACTATACTAGTTCAACCTCACCAACTCTCACCTTAACTACTGTCACTGGTCGTTAATTGATCTTATTACTTCAAATTTTCACAATCTCTAAACCATTCTCCATATAGTCTCATTAATAATAAAAGTTTAATACCCCTAAGGCATTTCCTTCCTCAAAAACCTGTGATTGCTTCTAGGATAAAATGCAAATTTCTTAGTGGGACTTTTAAATCTCAGTGATCTGGTTCCCACTGACCTTTCCAATCTTATTTCATACTTTTCTTATTTATGGTCACTACACAACTTCTAGGCGTTCCCTAAGTTCAATACACCATCTCTACTACCTCCATTCATTTAACTGCAACTTCATCATTATGTTCCCGAATCCTTACCTTCCTAGAAAACTTAGCTCAAATACTACCTCCTCTGAGAGGCCTTCGTCTTCCACCTGGTTGCTAGCAGTCTTTCCCTTCTTTCATTCTTCTTCTATATTTATTTATGTACCTGTTGTACTTCCCTCCATTCCAGCCCCAAAGAAATGCAGGTTACTAGAGGAAGGGACTGCTTTTTTCTTCCCAGAACCTAGTGGAGTGCTTTCCATATGGTATTTAAGAAATATTGGTTGAATTGAATTAAAATGAACTGATGGCATTTTTATGGATTATTTATTTATATGTCAACCTACATTTGATTAATGTAAATAGTCAGCGCTACTTTGATTTTGAATAAAATAGATGTAAAGAATGAAACAAAACATCCTTTAACATAACTCTCAGTCATCCTTCCACCAAAGGCTTATGGATGGTTGGTTGCAGGCTTCCATCTGGGCAGCTAGGTCATAACAGCTTTAGAACAGCATGCTATAGAAGGCAACCAAGAGAGAGACAGTCTCATATTCTATTTTTGCTTCATTCAATTTGAGAGGTGCCTGTAGGTCGTGCCAAAACGTGATTGTGCTCTTGGGATGTGTAATGTTGAAGTACTCCTTCCATTCCCACTTCTCTCCACCACTCCTCCTCATTGCCTCAATTTATAGTTTAACATGCACTCTTCTTTTCTGCATTCAGGAGGGAATATGTAATGAAAATCTCCAAGTTAGTCATCAGCTGTCAACAATGACAAATTTAAATTTCCATCCTAGGTGGCAGCTCACACCAGAGAGGGAATTCAAAATGGCACATTGGGATAACAAACATATGACAGGTCTATTTTAATTGTCTTTTTCATTCATGCTTAACCTCTATTATTTCATCAGGAAGAAGAAACAAAAAAGAAGGTACCCTTTTTTTGTTGCCAATAGCAGAGGAAGGGGGATGGGGTGCTTGCATACAGAGGAGATCAGCCAGGTTCCATCAATTTGTGGAATGGCATTATCAAGGGAATCTTCTCTGCCTCAATAGAGAACGGCTCTTGTATCTTTGAATGGATTAAAATAGTTTTCTTATAATCAGCTGTCTAGTTATTCCTGCTGATCATCCATAAATTATTCACAATTAACAGAAATGGGCATATATTCTATTTCTTGTTTTCCAAGAGATGAATTTTGACTGCTTCCATAGCGGGAAATAACAGTGGTAAATTTCTGTTTTTGTTCTTACTCCTTTTAACACAGCTAGCTCAGTTCTTCTTTTCTTTGGAGCCTGATTGTCAAATCATTGGTAAGCTCTATAGGTATCTGCGATGCAATTTTCTTCCTTTCTTTTTTCTTTCTGAGGAATCTAAGTGCTGTTCTTTGAGAAAGATAGAGACAGATACATGAGAGACAGAGAGAAAGAGACAGAGGGGCAGAGAGAGAGAGAGAGAGAGAGAGAGAGAGAGAGAGAGAGAGAGAGAGAGAGAGAGCTGCTTTTCTATAGCTCAGTAATCATTTAGTTCAATAGACGTTTTAAAAGTATCTAATATGTGCAAGGTGCTAGAGATAAATTAAAAATAAAACATAATGAAACAAAATCCTTCTTGTTAACATTTATAATAATAATTCAAATTTATGATGGTGCTTTAAGGTTCAAAAATGCTTTATAAATATTACTTCATTTTATTTTTCACAAAAACTCTGGGAAATATGTGCCCATTTTATAGATGAGGGAATTGAAGTATAGAGATGTCAAATGACTTGCCCAGGGTCACATAGCTAGGAATTCTCAGCTCTTCCTGATCTCTATTCCAGCAATCTAGCCGCTGCATCGCCTAACTACTTGATGAATGCAGGATGTATACAAATAGGTTAATACAAGACCTGTACAAATAGTATAAAGTTATTTTATGAGTTATAGGCACAGGAGGAGCTTTAAAATATTCTCAATCAATCTTCACCTTAACGTTGGGAGGTAGGTGTTCTATTAGCCTTATTTAATAGTTGAAGAGATGGAGATATAAAGAGGGTACGTGACTTGCTCAATGTCACATAGTTAGTAAATGTCTTACAGCAAATTTGAACTCAAGTCTTGACACCATTGTGCCACTTGGTTGATTCTATTGGTCTGTGTGTCTGTGTAAGAATCAAACACAAAGTTCATCATAGACAGTGATTTCCTTTTTAAAAAATATATTTTTGTTTCATTAAATATTTTCCAATTACATGCAAAAATGTAAATTAATTTTTTAACTTTTGAGTTCAAATTCTTCCCCCCCACCCCTCGCTTCCATGCTCTTCTTGAGAAGGCAAACAATTTGATATAGATTATACCTCTGCAGTCATGGAAAACATATTTGCCATGTTGCAAAAGAAAATACAGACAACTGTCGCACACTCCTCCCCCCCCCCCCAAAAAAAAAGAAGAAAAGTTTTAAAACGTATACTTCAATCTGCATTCAGAGTTCATTAGGTCCCTCACTGGTAGCAGATGACGTTGATCATTGCTATAATGTAGTAGTAGTAGTAGTAGTAATAGCAGTAGTAGTAGTAGTAGCAGTAATAGTAGTAGTAGCGATAGTAGTAGCAGTAATAGTAGTAGAAGTAGTAATTGTAGTAGTAGTAGTAGTAGTAGCAATAGTAGTAGTAGTAGTAGTAATAGTAGCAGTAATAGTAGTAGCAGTAGTAGTAGTAGTAGTAATAGCAGTAGTAGTAGCAGTAGCAGTTGAGGCATTCATCAGCTGTGTCCCATTCTTCATAACCTCATTTTGTCTTTTCTTGGCAAAGACACTGAAATTGTTTGCCATTTCCTTCTCTAGCTTATTTTACAGATGAGAAAACTGAGGCAAACAAGGTCAAAGTGACTTGGTCAGGGTCACACTGCCAGATTTGAACTCACAAAGATTAGTCTTCTAGATTTCAGCCCTAGCACTCTAACCATAGCGCCACTTAGCTGCTCGGATATTACTGTTATTGAATACAGTGCTCGCCCCATTCTGCTCACTTCATTTTGCATGGGTTCATATAAGTCTTCCCAGGTTTTTCTGAAATGATCATTTCATCTCAATCACATGCCATAACTTTTTCAGCCATTCCCCAACTGATAGGCATTCTCTTAATTTCTTATTCTTTGCCACCACAAAAAGAACTGCTATAAATGTGTTCATAAAGATAGTTCATTTTCCTTTTTTTTTATTTCTTTGGGATACAGATCTAATAGTGGTATTGTCAGGTCAAAGAGTTATGTATAGTTTTATTATCCTTTTGGCATAGTTCCAAATTGTTGTCCAAAATAGCTGGACAAATTCACAGTGCCAACAACAGTACAGTTGTCTTTAAATTTTTTCACATGCCCTCAGGTATTTGTCATTTTCATTCTTTGTCATACTATTCAATCTGAAAGGTGTGAGGTGGTATTTCAGTTGTTTTAATTTATATTTCTCTAATCAGTAGTGATAAAGAGCTTTCCCTCCCAGGGAATATTTATAGCTTTTCTATCTACTTTTGAAAATTTCCTATTCTTATTTTTGTAAATTTAGCTCAGCTTTCTAAGTATTTGAGAAAAGAGGCATTTATCAGGGAAACCTGCCATAAATTTCCCTCAAATTTCCTGTTTTCCTTCTAATTTTGGCTGCATTAGTTTTGTTTGTATAAAAGTTTTTTTTAATTTCATGCAATCAAAATTATCCATTTTACTTCCAGTGACCCTCTCTATGTTTTGTTTGGTCCTAAACTTTTACCTTATCCATGGATCTGACAGGTACATTTTTTTCATGCATCACTAATTTACCCTCTAAGTCTAAAACATTTATCCATTTTATCTTATTTTGGTATACAGTATAAGATGTTGGTCTGTGCCTAGTTTCTTTCAAATTTCTTTCTATTTTTCTCAGCAGTTTTGTCAAATGGTGAGTTCTTACCCCCCAAAACTGGGATTTGGGGGATTATAAAACAATTGATTACTATGATCATTTATGAGTATCTATTGTGTAGCTAATCTATTCCACTGGCAGTCACTTGATTTCTTAGCCAAAACCAGATTATTTTGATGATTGTGTTGTGTATTTTATATTATAATACTGTTATATTTTCAGATACTTTTTCTATGCTATTGATGTAATCATATGATTTATGTCATTGATATGGTCAAATAATTTCCTAAGTAAATCCTACCTGGTCATAGTTTATAATCTTTGTGATACATTGCTATAATCTCCTTGATGGTATTTTATTTAAATTTTTTGCAATGATTACCATTAAAGAATTTGTTCTATGGTTTTCTTTCTCTGTTTTTACTTTCCCTAGCTTAGGTATCAAAACAATATTTGTGTCATAAAAGAAATTTGGTAGGAATCTTTTAATTTTTCTGATGATTTATATAGTATTGAAGTTAACTTTTCCTTAAGTATTTGGTTAAATTCACTTGTGAATCCATGTGGTCTTTGGGATTTTTCATTAGGGAGCTTGTTGATAGCTTGTTCAATTCACTATTTTTTAAATATAAGGTTATTTGACTATTCTATTTCCTCTTCTAATATTCATTCATTTTACTTAGATTGTTTGATTCATTGGTATCAAATGGACAAAATAACTCCTAATTTATTTAATTCATTTAATTTCATTCTTTTATCCCCATCTGCCCCTTCTTTTTGGGAAAGATAGATTTCTATTTCCAATTCAGTATATATGTATGTATGTATGTATGCTTGCATTCTTATATGTATATGTATGCACATATGTATTTCCCTTTTTGAACCAATTTGGATGTGAATGAGGCTGAAGTATTGCCTGTCCCATCCACTGTTTTCCCCTCCATTGTAAAAACTCTTCTTTGCATATCTCTTTTATATGAAATTATCTTCCCTATTTTCCCTATCCCTTTCCCTTTCTTCCAGTGCATCTCTCTTCCTCATTCATACATTTTTTTTAGATTATTCCAACATAATTGATTCACTCCTGTGCTGTCTTTCCATGTAGAGTCCTTCTAGCTGCCATACTAATGATAACATTCTTTGAAGATATAGGTATCATCTTCCCACATATAAAGGTAAATAGTTTAACTATGAGTCCCTTATGATTTCTCTTTCATGTTTACCTTTTCTTCTTCTCAAGTCTTATTTGAAAGTCAAATTTTCTATACAGATCTGATCTTTTCATCAGGAATGCTTGGAAGTCTTCTATTTCATTGATTGGCCATTTCTTTTTTCTTTGAAGGAATATGCTCATTTTTTTCTAGGGTGGGTTGTTCTTGGTTTTAATCTCAGCTCTAATGTCTTCTGGGATATCATATGCCAAGTCATCTGTTTCTTTAGCATTGCAGTTGCTAAAACTTGTGTGAGCATGCCTGACTCTAGTTTCACAATATTTGAATTGTTTTTCTCTGAATACTTGAAGTATTTTCTCTTTGACTGAGAGAGTTGGGATTTGGTTCTAATATTCCTAGGACTTTTAATTTTGGAATCTCATTTAGGTGGTGATGGGTGTGTTCTTTCGATTTCTTTTATGCCCTTTGCTTTTAGGATATCAGGGTAGTTTTCCTTGACAACTTCTCAAAATATGATGTCTGTGCTCTTTCTTTGATCATGGCTTTCAGTTAGTCCAATACATAATGACGCCTAACAACTGTGCTGCACTCTAAACACTCTTTATAGAGAAAAGACATTAGTAATAAATGATAAAGCCTAGTGTTTTGGATTAAGGTAATTGACCATGTATAGATGAGAGATTATTTCCAAGATGTTTCTCTTTTCTGTGTATTTTTTTGGGAAACTTGAGAATTGGGGGAACATATGCATGTGTAGCTAGCTCCAGAGGTCTATATATAAATGATCATTTGACTACATATCAACTAAAGTGAGTTTCTAATACATATCCAAGATACAAAACCCTTACCTAAAAGTTAACAGATTATTTCTGGTCTCTATGGGTGGCAAGTCTTTAAAAGACATGTGATTTATTTTGATGTGTGGAATAAATAAGTCTTAGACCAGTTTAACTTGTTGAAAACCAATTTTTCCTGGTGGGTCAAATTAAATGTGATAGATGGAAAGTGATTTAGCAAAGTTTTCCTAACATCTCTATGGCAATTAGAGGAGGGAGATGAATGGAATCTGTTTACAGATAAAAGAAATCATCAGGATAACTTTGGACTTTGATCACAGAATCTTAATGAGTAGGATATTGATTTGGTTAATAAACATGCAGAAAATCCATGATGTTTGAGCAGATGGTACAGAAGGGGCTACCTGTACGAATATTGAGTGTCCAGGCTAAGTTTTTAGGAATCATTATTAAAGACTAAACCATCAAGTATGATTATGACACTAAGAAATGAATAAAAAGATAAATTATATTGAAGCTAATTCATGTCTTACAAGCAGGAATCACACATTATTTGGTATAAAATAAAGTAGGATAAAGGATCATTTGAATACAACATTCTTATTCAACTATAACACCCTCTTGAGATTGCTTCAACATCATATATGCAGAATCTACATTTAAAGTTTTACAACATATAGTATTTTTAGACAATAGACATAGACAATGATTTTGTAAAAGAGAATTTTATCTGTCCAGAAATGTCTATGATTTTAAAAAATAGAACTGATTTACTTTAAGAGGTTCTCCGAAGAGTCTATGAGATTCTTACAATTAAAATGGTGAGATGAAGAGTCATAAAGAAATTTAGCTCTTCCACATATACTTTAGTGATAATTGAAGGAGGGTGAAAATGATAAATGAAAAAATGATAAAAAATGATAAAAAATTTCACAGAGGAACATCAGTTAGCATATTTTTCCAGTTCAGGTCTGCACAAAAAGACAGTCAGAAATTGGAGCACTGTAAGAACTGTCCTGTTATGAAAGCCAGGATCAGGTCAGGTGAATAGAATTACCCTGATTTTGGTGTACTTAAGAGGAAAGAAGCTTGTACCTTGACCAGGGAGGTAAAGAATGGGGAATGGAAGGCCAAAGCAAGACCCTGACAAGGGGTATCCAAAGGGATATTGAAGGCTGTAAAAGCAGTTTCATGTGGGAAATGCAACCACAGATCTATATGACTGGGGACATGTAAGGCTCCTAGAACTCTAAAATTAAACAAATTACAGGAGTAACAGGAGCCAAGCAAAAGTGAGGATGAGGTCAAAAAAGACCTGACAACCTCATCCAAGAAAACAAGAAGGAGAAGGGTTCTGGTAAAAAATCCCAGATCAGGAACTGACATTGGTGATATAAGCAAGGAAAAGAAGATATTATGAAGAAATGTAAGTCCATAGATGCCCATGAAACAAACTCAGAGAATATAGTCATTCCATAAATTTAGGTAGAGCTTCAAGAGAAAAAAATGACCATAAGAAGAACCTAAGGAAAAAAACCAAATAATTAGAATAAAATAAGAATTCTACAGGGAGAAAAATATATGGAGCAAAGAGGTTATAAATGTTGGAAGGTTAAAAAAAGGTAAATTTACTAGAAATCTTTTCTGTCCAATCATTGTATAATAAAATTCCATTACTCTGACTGAAAAAAGGTAATAACTATATATCTATATGTCTGTCTGTCTGTCTATCCACACACACATACATATATGCATATACAGACTCATCTTACCCAAGAAAGACTCACTTAAAATTAGACCAGAGCAAACAATTCCATGACTCCATGAGAAAATCAAAACATTAGAACAAACTCAAAAGGTTGAAAAGTAAATAGAAGAAAACACAAGGTATCTATTATTTAAAAAAATAAAACCCACCACTAACCTAGAAAATAGTTCAAGTAGGGAACTTTAAACTTAGGAATAAAAATACTTTCCTAAAAAAGACCTAAGTATCATACTTCAAGAAATTATAAATAACTACTCAGATTTACAAAAAACAGAACAATAGAAATAGAAAGTATTTGTGAGTTATCTCCTCAAACACTGAAATGCAAATTCCCAGGAACGGCATGGACAAAATCTGTAGCTTTCTGGTTGATGAAGCAACAAATATTAAGTGCCTATGAGCTACTAATTAAATATTAGTATAGGTATTGTGCTAAGTGCTTGGGAGACAAAAAAAAAATTAGTAAAAGATACTACTCTCAAAGAGCTCATTGTCTACTGGAGGAGAAAACATGCAAATGATTTGTATAATAAAGCTATATATAGGACAAATTGGAAATAATTAATAGGAGGAAGGCTCTATAGTTAAGGCAGATGGTGAACGACTTCATTATCAACTGTCAACTGTGCTACTCACTACATATTTCAAGGACATAGATTCAGGGTAGACGGAGGAAGGGACTCTTGTTGAGAGTGGTATTAAAGGGTTAAAGGATGTAGGTTGCATACTGATAAAGAAACAAGTTCAGTAGTAAGTCGCAACTTTGTATCTTTGACCCCAGGATCGCAACGAAGTTTCAGTTCCAATATTCAGTCAACTGAATCCAATAGAAAATAACTAGGTCAAAAATTCCAGAGCCAAAAGGAACGTGCAGTTTTGTTACTGTGAAGCAGTCGAGCTTTCAAGCAGGTTGATAGTGACTGAGTGTAGCGACACTCTCTTAGAATTCCAACCAAGGGCAAACCCACAGACATTTTGTTGTGACCCAATCCGAGTCAGAAATTTCCGGAGTTTAAAGTAGGAGGGCAGCGATATTTCTTTGCTGTGGATTAGACAAATTCGGGAACGCTGAGAGCTTGCAGGTCTTTAGCCTAAGCTGTCCCTGAGGTCCTAGAAAAATACAGCATAACATCATGAAGAAAGCAGCAGCAGGACACAAACTCAGCTCAAATACTCCTTCTGTAAGCCCACCGAGCCTGCCCTTAGCAGTAATACTTAATTGCCTATGGTGAATTTCAGCATAATGCACTTCCTTGTTTCTCTCTTTTGACTCTTCATATTGTTACCTTGTCTTAGGCCATATTCGCTATTCTTGCTTTTTACGTTCACTCAAGGTATAATAAAATCTTCTCCAACACACCTATGTTTAACATTTAAGTGTGAACATTTAAATGTGTTTCTTGTAAACAAAATATGACTGGATTTTGATTTTTAATCAACTTTTTTTTACTACTCACCTGTATAAGACATACTATTCACCAACCCAAGATTCTTTTATATAAATTAACCATTTATTACAGTACTAAAATTTTATGAATGAACATGAAATCCCAGAAATATTAAATAAATCTTTTATTGACTATTTTCACTGAAATCCACTTGAAGAAAGAATTTAAACTTAAACAAAGTGTAAATAATTTCATCCTAATAAATTTTATAGAGTAAAAGAAAAAAAAATCACAGAAACCAAAATGGCAGGTATTAGACAAAATTCTATAATTTGGGAATGCAGTCAAAATTGTTCATGGGGAAAAATGTGATAAATTTTTTCATTGACAAAAGAAAGGAGAGTTCAGCGAATCAAGTATGCAATTAAAAAAGTGAGCAACAGAAGAGCAACAAATTAGAGATCACCAACGGAAAAAAAGTTCTGGAAACCAAAGAAAATATTGAAAAAATGTTCACAAAAAGCAAAAACAAGAAAACAAAAACATGGTGGGAAAATAAAAAAAAATACCCCAAACACTGAACTAAATAATAAAATAAGTTTTTAAATGAAAAAATAAACTGTTAAATATATGAAACAGAGATGAAAAGCCAATAACTGTTTTCAAATTAAGAAAAAAATCATAATAAACAAAGAGATAATAAAGGAAATTATGTTATTTTGATAAGTTATGTTCCATTAAAAAAAGCATGCACCAATTAATAGATCAAAAATAGATAATTTAAATTACCTAATCCTAGAAAATAATTTAAATATTATAAATAAATCCCAAGGGAACAAAATAAACCATGTGCAGATGAACTTACAAATGGAGTCTATCAAACATTGAAGGAGTTAGTTCAAATATTATGCAAATTATCTTTAATGATATGAGAAAAGTATTTGAATGTTGCCAAGAAAAAGCAAGAAAAATAGATAACTTCCATTCAAAACACCTGGAAAGTGTATAAAATTTTTGGGATTTCACTTATTAACATACACACAGTATGTAAAAGAATAGAATTGCAGACATCACTGAAATTAATACTTAATTTGAGACACTAATTGCTGTTTTGCAATATTAGCTTAATAGTAACTTATAATTATGGTATCTGAATCATTCAATACTATGACAAATTACCAAAGTGTTACTTTAAAACAAAACTAAACACAAAAATAATAAAATTTATCTAGGGAAATAGAGGTTCAAGGATCTCAAAGAACAAAATGAAAAATAAAGTAGGGTAAGACAATTAGCATGGCGAGACCTTAAACTACAACAAACCATACTATGAAAGAGTAAAGATAAATATTATTTGGTACTGGTTAAATATAGAAAATGGGTAATCAGTGAAAGATATGAAGAACACAAGATTCAGAAGGAAATTAATGAAGTAGTATAGTAAAAAGTGGGTATACTGGTAAAGACTCACTATTTCACAAAACTGCTGGGAAAACAAGAAAGTACAGCAGAACTTAGATTTAGAACATTTCAAACCACATACCACGACAAGCTTCATATGGATATATGACCTCAGTATAAAAATCATGCCATTAACTGTATTAGAGATTAAGAGATTCTTACAAAATTTTGTAAAGGATAAGTGTGTTGATTAAACCAGGTACAAAAAGGAACACAGAAAATAATATTGATGATTTTCATCATATGCAATGAAAAGTGTCGGCACAAACAAAATAAATGTATGTTAAGTTAGAAGAAAAACATTTAACTGGAAAAAATCTTTTTTGTAAGTTTATGTGATAGAGGTCAAGTAACTATTTCAAAACTAAAAGTCATTCTCCAAGACATAAGTGGTCATAGCATATCACCAAGCTATTTTCAAAAGGATAAGAAGAAGCTATCAAAAACATTATGAAAATACTCCAAATAATTTGGGAAATACAAATTAAAACAATTCTGAAGTTCCATCGTATACCCATTCAATTGACAAAGAGGACAGAAATAGAAAATAACAAGTGTTGGAAGAGTTACATAAAAAGAGATACACTAATATATGATTTGTCAAACTATAAATTGCTCTGGTCATGCTGAGAAACAATTTGGAAGTATTACCCCAAATTCACTAAAGTATGTATAACCCTTGACCTAGCTAGGCTTTTAATTAGGGCTATACTCAAAGAGATCAAATAAAGATGGCAATGATATACACACATATAGACATAGAGGTATATATATATATATATATATATATATATATATATATATATATATATATATATATATGTATTGCTTAAAATCACCATAGGCAATAAATAATATTAACCATCTCTCTCTCTCTCTCCCTCTCTGTTATCGTTATCTATCCATTTATTCATCTGTCTGTCTACATATTTTTCACATTTGTAGACATGCACATATGTGTGTTTATACATGTAGACTTTATATGCATGTTACATGTATACAAAGCCCCAAGTTTAGAGTATATATATGTGCACACACATATATAGCATGCACATACATGCACATAAACAATAAACTGTATGCATATATACACGCACATATACATACATTTACACATATATACAATACACATGCATACATATGCATATATGCCTATGTGTGTGCATATATACATATATGTATATATGCATGTATGCATGCATGTATGTATAGATAGAGGAGCTTGATGTGCTATGGTCCATGGGGTCAGGAAGAGTAGGATACAACTGAATAACTGAGCCATAACGACATTATATGAAGAGGTAGATAGTGTTGTAGTTAGACTGTGGGACCTGGAGTCAGGAAGTTCCTGAGTTCAAATCTGGCCTCAGTTACTTACTAATTGTGTTACCTTGGACAAATCACTTAACCTTGTTTGCCTCAGTTTTCCCACCTGTAAAATGAATTTGAGAAGGAAATGGCAAACCACTTTAGTATCTTTCCCAGGAAAACCCCAAATGGGGTCAGAAATAATTGGACATGACTGGAAAATGGCTGAAAAAAATCACAGAATTGCTGTGTTTTCCTGTCTTTTCTATCTTTATTGTTTTCCTGTCTTTTCTATCTTTATTTTGTTTTCCTGTCTTTTCTATCTTTATTTTGCATCAATTCATGTAAGTCTTTTTATACTTCTCTGATTCATTAAGTTTTTCATTTTTCACTGCCTTAATTCCATTACATTCATGTTCAACAATTTGATTAATGATTTCCTAATCAATGGATATCTACTTTGTTTCTAGGAAATTACTATGACTTAAAAAGCTCTCCTATAAATAAGCATGTTTTGACCTACATCTCCAATTTTGATGTGATTTCTCCTTCAAATTTTTATGAGATTTAATTTCCTCTTTGTTTATTTCTCTTGTATCATTGTTATTTGTTTACATGTTCCCTCTTTGGATTGTAAGCTTCTTGACCCTACAATCTGTTACATTTTTCTTTTTTATTACCAGAATTTAGTACAATACCTTGTATGCAGAAGAAATTTTACAAATGTTTGCTGAAGTGAATTGAATTGAAATGTAAATTGTTATATGGAGCAGAAGTTATCATTTTCAGTTCTGCATGTGAGTTTGTTAGATAGAATCAGACACTTTTTTCTAAATCCAACAATTCTTCTTATCCATCATATTTATTCATGCATAGATTTTCAAGTTCTAATATAATTTGTTTTTGTCTACTTTGTGGCTAGCTTTAAAAAATGTCTTCCATTTTGTTATTTTTTTTTTGCCAGTTGAAAGAAAACATTCATGAGCCCCCTTCCCCTACTTATGTCCTGAGAGAGAATAATTTTGCATTTTAATGGTATCAGTATCTGTAAGGGAAGGAGATTTGGTAATATAATTGCTGTCTGAGAACAAAGCTTTTCCTTTTCTTGTAATGTCCTTTTCCTCAGAGTATAATTTCCTTAAAGCATAGCATCATTTCTTAATAGAAGACCTAAACATTTGGACCTCTGCTACTAGGTCTAGCTCATCTTTGTCCATCTATCTATTTTGTATGCCTTTGACTGCTGTAACCTCTTTTTTACTTTGATGCATCGACTAGTTGGCTAATTTAGCACAAAGCAGGAGAAAAAGGGCAAAAGCTCCCTTCCCGGACATCAGAAGAAATGAGACATGCTGGGGGCAGCTAAACAAACATGAATCTCTGACCTTCTTCTTTAACTAGTGCTCCAGCCCAGTGAGCTCATTAAGATGAAATCTGTTAGCATTCACTGCATGTTGGCAGATGACTAGTGCAGAGCACATGCTGTCATCTCAACAGGAGATCAAGAAAACTTAGTTCCTACATGACCCATCATTGCTAAATAGAAAATTCCCTTAGTTACTTGTGTTACGTAACACTGCTTGATGTACATTAAAGGAAACCTTTTGAACCCCATGCTCATTATTTTCATCTTTTTTCCCCCTTTCGGATTTTGCTTCTGCAATCAGGTTGCCTTAAAGTCTTAGCATATATGCTCATGTAATGGTCGGTTAATGAATATAGATTTTTTTGTGTGTTAATTCTTGCAGAGGTAAAGGCTAGATCTGGAAGTGGTGGGGTATGCTTTAGACTCTAGGAAAGTTTCAGGAAATGATGCTCATTGGACCTCATTGAAATCTAAAGGCACTAGAGTTCAGAGAAATGAATCATGTTTATACTCTGTCCAACCGAACTGGAATCTTTTGCTAGCTTTCATAATGATTATTTTTCTTTTGTTCCATCAAAAGTCAAAAGAAGAAAATAGTTTCTTAAAGTTTCCTTTATCTGGAAGTTAATATTGTTTATTTTATTTATTATATATAAATTATATATTTAAATTAATATAATTTATCTCTCAAAAGGAAATTTAAAGGACATTTTACAACCACAATAACATTTTCTTTCATTTAACCCTTTGTGGTGGTTGGATTCTTCCATATAGTTGAACGTTGGGTCTTTATACCTGTACCCACACACATTCAGATGCTCACTAACATCAGATTAGAAAATGAAGAATAACGAACACTCACTTGTGAATAAATAACGAAGTCACTTGTTACCCACCAAATTAGACATTATGCAAAACAGTATATGGACATGATATGTCTTAAAATGCATTGCATAATGTTAATATTACATTGGTTTGAAGGTGTGAACCTTCAAACCACAAACATCTTGAATTTTGACCAATAAACACTTAATAGAGAGAGTTATCTATTGATCCTTTAATTTTTAACATTTTTTAGCATTAGTTGTGATGTTCACACAAGGAGAGTTGAAACTCACAAATCTGTATTGAGTTCAGAGGTTATTCTGAATTGTGGAAAATCTCAAGCTTTATGAAATTTTTTAAAAAATGCGATTTTATTGCTATAATATTCATGTTGTTCAACAAATGTGCACACTGTTCAATAAAATTGTCCCGATAGCTTTTGCCAGGATGCTACCAATTGGAATTCCTCAGACTGACTTTTTAGTTTTAATAAAAGGGTATAAAATGAACGTGTGCAAAGAAAAAGTCACAATAGAGATTTCCCGTAACTACGCTAGATTCTATCAGCTAGTTGCTGCTAAAATGCCCCAGGAAGTTGCTCATTAATTCTAAAAACTACTGGGAAAACCCTAATAAGCCTCCTATGTAAAATAGGCTTTGTGTTTGGGGAATAGATAGATTTTAGTCTAGTTTAAGTGGAATATGAAGTGTGGAAGGGAACAAAAATTCCCATTTATGTGTGGCAGTACTCTAAAGACACAAAGAAAGCTGTCACTATCATCAGTTAGATGGCAATCTAAGTCTTCTATTTTTCAGGGTATCCGTTCCTAGTTTCATCAAAGAATTTGAATACTTCATGGTATCTACTCTGTTCATCTTCCAGATAATTTTCCTCCTAATGTTTTCCAGTTTGTCAGTGTCCTTTCTAAGACATTATACCTCAAAGTGAATACAAAGTTTCCGATGTGTTCTGGATAGGAATGAAGACAGAAGGACCTTATTCGTTGTAGATGCTATGCTTCCATTAATTAATGTAGCTTATGATAAGCTTCCCTTAACTTGTTTTGGCTACCATGTCCTGTTATTAACCCATATTAAGTTACTGTTCCCTCAAATTCTAATATTTTTTCAAATGAAATGTGTTGCCTGAACATACCTCACTCATCTTCCACATATACATTAATGTTTTGGAACCAAGTGAAAGATTTTTTATTAATCCTTATTAAATTTCAATCTCTTTGATTCTGCTTCTTGGTATTAAGATTTTTTCCTTATGTTGGCTATAATTTCCCAGTTTTGTGTAACTAGAAAATTTTGATAGATATCCTAACTACACTTTTTTCCCAATTGCTGATAAAAAATTTGAAATGCAAATTGCCCATATTTTCCCATCATACTCAAAAAAATATAATGAGAAAATTTGACAAATACCCGGCTCAAATCCATATGCATTCTTTGTATCACACTGCTATGAGCTACTTTCCTTCTAGTTACTCTGTAAGGAAATAAAATTAGGATGGTATCACCCTTTCTCTTTTGTTATGAATTATGAAGTATATTTTTTATGAATTATGAAACATATTCTTATTGATCTCACCTTCCCTTTCTAAATGTTTCTAAAATATTGCTGTTGTTAATGAATTCTGAAATCTTGCCAGGAATCAAAGACAAACTCATTTGCCTATTGCTTGCAAGCTCCATCCCCTTTTCCCTTTGAAAAACAGGATAATATTTGTCCTAGAAGAACTCCAGTCTTGTAGAGGCAGCTGGTGATGCAGTGAGTAGAGTTCTGGGCCTAAAGTCAGGAAGACAGAAACTCAAGACCACATTTTATTAGCTGTGTGACCCTGGTCAAGTAACTTAACATATCTTTGCCTTAGTTTCCCTAAGTATGAAAAGGGAATAATACTAAACATCTGCCTTGCAAGTTTGTTATGACAGTAAAAAAGGGTAATATTTGTAAAAAAATTGTTTAGCATAGTGTCTGGCATCATAGTGCATAGCACAGTAGGTGCCATATAAATGTTTATTCTCTTTTTCCTTCTGTAGCACAATTTCCATTCTCTATGACAATGATCATGTTCAATCATTTTTAAGTAACAATGGGTCTGAGCCTGATCAAAAACACATTGGGACTATGTACTCTTTAATCTCACTCATCTTGGGTTAAATGGATTATTCCATCAAACATTTATTAATCATCTACTATATGTAATGTACTTTGCCAGGAACCAGGAATACAAGCATGAAAAATACTGAATTCTTCACCTTTAAAAATTTATGATTGAATTGGATCAAATAACAATATTAGAAAATAGAAGATGAAAGACACAAATGAAAAAAGTCAAAGAAATATGTGTGGAAACATGAAAAATTGGGAAATAGCACTCTCCCCGGGGGAAATCAGAGTAAGCTTCATAGAAGAGGTGGATTTTTAAGGAAAAGAAGAATTTTGAGAGATTATATATTATGAATGGCTATGTTTTAGGCATGGATGATGCTCTGCAATAATGGTTTTGAAAGAGTAAGACAGTAGAAACAGAGTATGTGGAAAATCACAAATACCAGGTTAGGGAGTTTCCATTTTATCCCACAGTTAATAAGCAACCACTGAAGAGAGGAGCAATTATAAAGATTTTTAGGAATAACAGATCATTTAAAAGATTATTTTCTACGCTGTGAAGGGATAACTGGAAAAAGGACTCATTGGAAACAAAGAGACAAATTAGGAAACTTTCACAATACTCTATGTCAGTGACCTTCAAATATTTTTTAATCACACAACAATCAGCTTAAAAAAATTGAGCATGGGGGGTGAAGCCAAGATGGTGGAGTAGAAAGACTCATGTATGCTAGCTCTGAACCCATAGCCCATATATTTCCTTCAAGAAGAACTCCCCACAAATTCTGGAGCACTGCAAGGCACGCAGAAACACAGTGGAAAAGATTTCCGTTCCAGACAGCCCTGGAGAGTGGAGTCTACTCAGTTTTTCTGGGTAGGTGATTCTTGGTTTGAGTCCTAGTTTCTTTGACTTCTGGAATATCCTATTCCATGCCCTTCGATCCCTTAAGGTAGAAGCTGCTAAATCTTGTGTTATCCTGATTGTATTCCCAGAAAACTGGAACTGTTTCTTTCTAGCTGCTTGCAATATTTTCTCCTTGACCTGGGAATTCTGGAATTTGGCCACAATGTTCCTAGGAGTTTCTCTTTTTGGATCTCTTTCAGGCAGTGATCGATGGATTCTTTCAATACTTATTTTGCCCTCTGGTTGTAGAATATCAGGGCAGTTTTCCTTGAAAATTTCATGAAAGATGATGTCTAGGCTCTTTTTTTGATCATGACTTTCAGGTAGTCCCATAATTTTTAAATTATCTCTCCTGGATCTTTTTACCAGGTCAGTTGTTTTTCCAATGAGATATTTCACATTCTCTTCCATTTTTTCATTCTTTTGGTTTTGTTTTGTGATTTCTTTGTTTCTCAGAAAGTCATTAGCCTCTGTTCCATTCTAATTTTGAGAGAACTATTCTCTTCAGTGAGCTTTTGAACCTCTTTTTCCATTTGGCTAATTCTGCTTTTGAAAGTATTCTTCTCCTCATTGGCTTTTTGAACCTCTTTTGCCAATTGAGTGAGCCTATTTTTCAAGGTGCTATTTTCTTCAGCATTTTTTTGGGTCTCCTTTACCAAGGTATTGACCCGTTTTTCATGCTTTTCTTGCATCTCTCTCATTTCTCTTCCCAGTTTTTCCTCCACCTGTCTAACTTGATTTTCAAAATCCTTTTTGAGCTCTTCCATAGCCTGAGCCCACCAGACATCCCCCTCGGATGTCTGGGATATAGAGGCCCTGCCCTCCACATCTTTCCCTGATGGCAAGCATTGTTCCTCCCCACTGGAAATGAAAGGAGGAAACATCGTCTGTTCCCCAAGAAAGTAGCTTTCTATGGTCTTATTTTTCTTCTCTTTTCTGGGCATTTTCCCAACCAGTTGCTTGACTTCTGAGATTACTCTCCACCCCCGCCTAGATCCGCCCAGCTAGTGATTGGGGTCTGAGATTCAAATGCTGCTCCCCAGCCTCGAGGCTTTCAGTGGTGGACACAGCTGCTACTCAATGTGAGTTTAAGTTCAGGTGCTTGGGTGGGGGCAGGGCTGCCTCCCAGGCTTGCTTCCCTCAGGGGGTTTATGCAGAGATTTTCAGTGATGGAGCGGAACTCCTGTCTGCTCCAGGTGTCCCAGGCCGCCACTGCCTCTGCCGCTGCCTCCACTGCTACCTCCCGAGGGGGCCCAAGTCACAGAGACACCCCTTTCCCCTCTTGGCCAGCCTAGACATCTCTCTCACTGACCTGTAGCGCCTGTGGGTGGAGGGACCTTTGCAGCCGCTGGAGGTGCCATGCCTGAAGCCTGCTCGGATCTGCTTCTCTCAAAGCGGCACGCCAGGGCAGCGCAGGGGTGGGCTCCGCTGTCCAGAGCGTGATGGACCCCTGGGGACAGCTTTTCAGGGCTCTCTGGACCGGAAATCTCTTCCACTTTGTTTCTCTGTGGCTTGCAGTGCTCCAGAATTTGTTGGGAGTTCTTTTTACAGAAAATTGATGGGCTGTGTGTTCAGAGCTAGCATACGTGAGTCTTTCTACTCTGCCATCTTGGTTCCTCCCCTATTAGCTAATATTTCAAGACACAATGTACTGCTAAGAGACGGTTAATCAAAGATATATCATGTAAATCCATATTTCCAATAATCTCTATAATTTCAAATATTTGTTTGATAATTGGATTATTAATGCTTAGATTTCATAATATGGCTATAGATTTTATATTAGTATTAAAAGGTCTATTCTACCATTTCTTCATGCTCAAATTATTCAAAATATCTTTAATTAATGTTTTCTTCGAAAGAATGTTTTTAAGCTGTTTGCCTATTTTGTGAGGGTTAGTTTGATTAGAACTCAGGAGTACAATCCATGAATATACTTAGACATATATAAACTACAATATTTTACAATACATTGAAAGAAAACAAATGAATGAGAGTGCCATTATCAACTTCTAACTATAGTATTCCTCATGAAGCAGGGTACTTGGGTATAATATCAATCACACATAGCTTTATAACTGATTATTGAATGAAGACATTAATATCAATTAATTGATATTAATTGATATTGATTGAAGACATTAATATCAATAATCAATTAATATCAATCTATATTTTAATAATTTTGGCAAAGTTTAATTCCTTTCCTGTTGTATGGAGAAAAATAACCATATATAGATATCTGGATATTTTATTCCCATGCTTTGAGGTAAGTCTAGGTAAGATGAATGGACTATATTTTGTTATTTAGGATTTGGGCTCAATACACATATTTGGACTGGGTGTAATTTAAAAAAATAATTTATATAAAGGTGGTCACCAACACTATGGAAATAGATGGATGAAATTACTAGTTGAGGATACTGACAGAGAAAAGAAGAAAAAAGAGAACAGAGTTAGTGAACACTCATATTTATGAGGAAGTAGGTGGATGACTGAACACCAAAGAAAAGTAAGTTATGTTTAAAGAGCCAGGAGATAGAAAACAGACAGAGACAATGGAAATGAAATGTGTGAGCTTCCCTTTCTCCACCGGTTATCATCCTTCCATCTACTTCCAAGCAGTGGTCTGGTTTGTTTTAGTGTCTTGACTGGTCATCAGCAATTTTAGCTTGTTCTGAGGTTGAAGGATCCAGACTATTATTCTTAGAGGACCATCTGTCCTTCTTTTGCATTCATTCTTAGTGATCTGCCCTAATTTCCATATTCTGTTGTAAGGGCAAACAAAGTAGGATCTTTTGCTGTTTTTGTTTCAGTAGAGATGCCTGTGATTGAATAATGTGATTGAGGAGGATCTTTCCCACCCATTGTTGGAAGATTTGTAGGAAAGCCCACACCATTTGTTAATGAGGCACTGGCTCTCAAGGGATGTAATGCCACCTGATTCTAAAAAGTGTATAAAAACTTTGAGATTTGGATTTAATTTGGGGCTTAGTTTTTGGAAGAAGCTTTGTGTGTCAGATGAGACTCTGGGAAGTTACTAAGCAGTCTCCCAGCTTTGAAAACTACTTCCCTCTCTGGTAAAGATGTATGTATGTTAATGGTCAGACATTTGGAAGTATGTCTCCTGACTTTTTATTTCTCTGTATTTTCTCTAACATTCAAGGTACTGACGTTTTCCTCGAACTAACTGAATGTTACGTGTGCTTGATTAAAGTGATTTTTAACCCCTCAAAAATTACCTTTCCTTTAAAAAAAAGGCGATCAAAAAACCTGTGACGGCAAGCCCCTCTGTGTATGTTGGGATGCTTACCGTTACATCTGTAAGTGCTATTTTTTTTACAACTTAAGTAGTTTTTAAAAATCTCACCTCCCCCCTCCTCCGCACACCTACCTCATTTCTCCTCACTTGGGAAAGAAGGATTCTATGGTTATGTATTGAATACAAATTTCATTTATCCTCTTTGTCCTTGGAAAATGTAATATAGGATCAAGACTCCTGTTTGCCTTCAAAACATAATGTGTTTAGCAATGAAAGGATTTAGGGTTGGGGAAGAGGGTGTTGTAATTGAAGTAGACAGACTGTAATGCATTGAAGACTTAACATTGATTTGACTTTATATTTGCATTGATGATATATGCTCATGCTTGATTTTCATAACTAGGCTTGACACCTTTATTGGGATATTTGCAGAACAGAGAAAGGCTTAGATAAAATGTGACAGCTTCATGATGGACCAGATGTAAGTTTTCCTGGATGATACTGAAGGAGATATCTGATAGACCTGGTGTATTTTATGATAAATTCACCTATGAATCTATAATGATAATATATTGCCCTCTCCTGTGTTAAAGCTACCAATTATTTGGACATTTATATACTCCTTTAAGACTGTCTATCCTACCTTTGAGACACATCCAGGGCCTCACATCCAAATGAGAAAATATACTATGACTTCTGTTTATACATGGGACAGATCCCTGGTCTATTTTATACTTGGGATATATTCCTTATTCTATATACTTACCCTCAACATTCTGTGTGTCTCTTTCCTAACTGATATCTCCGATATTTGATATCTTGATAAGTGACCACTCTACATGCATTTGCAGCATGAAAAAAATCACAGCACACTAATAAGTTGTGATAGAACAAAAGCAAGAAATGTTTCTTAGAAGAGGGACTGCAGTCAATTGTTGAAATAAAAAGTAACTGAGCAATTGGTGCCAAAGAAGTTAAAGAACAATGTCTTCTGTACTTTCTCCTTTCATTTAACTTCCAGCATAGAGTTTACCTTAGTTTTCTCATCTTTAAAATGAACTTGAGAAGGAAATGGCAAGCCATTCCAGTATCTTTGCCAGGAAAACCCTGAATAAGCTTATTGAGTCAGATACAAGCACAATGACCAAAATACAACAAACAACAAAATATTTAGCACAGTGCCTAGCATACAGTAGGCTCTTTATACTTGGTGGTGGTGGTGTTGATCAGTGTAGTTAACATATATCTCAATTAGATATTATGATGTATGTAAAACACTTTGTAAACTAAATTATTAGATAAATGTGACAACATTATTGTCATCTTTACCATTTGAACCAGGCTGCATAAACCTGGAAACATTGTTAATAACTTAAAAACAAAAATAGAGAAAAACATGCATGTCAATAGAAGTTTTTTAAAAATGTGGACTTTATATTCCTGAAGAATGAGCTCAAATCACAGCCTCCCACACGTTTTGTTCCTAAGTCCCAGATGCTGTCAAACTGTGAATTATTTTTATGCTCAATGACATTCCATTTAAATGCTTAAAAGGCTCTTGCAGGGACAGTGAAATAGCATGTTTGGACATTTATATATAGAATACAATTTTATTTTGAACACCTAGAAAATGGGAGTTAATTACATGGAGAAACGTCAGATTGCACACGTTACCTTTATTTTTCTTCCAGGTAAAAAGCATCACTGAATTTCAATAAGCACTCCAGTCATCTAAAAGCCCTTGGACTTAGATTTCATTCTAGGTCCTTGTCAGATTATGTAGCCTGTGCTCTTGGTGGGCTCTGATAGATGTGCTATTGCCTTATTCTTCCTGGAACCTGGCCCCCAAGTTTTTTCCCTGTCATTGCCTCAACCCACCCCTATTTATAACACTTCTCCTTTTTCCATCTTTCCAGCTGATTCTCTTAATGTTCTTTCTTGTTAGAATGCAATGTCTTTAAGGGCAAGGAAAATCTTTCTTGCTTATATTTGTATTACTAGTGCTTAACAGTTCCTGGAACAGAGTAAGTCCTTAATAAATGTTCCATCTATCTATCTATGTATCATCTTTCTATCTTATTTTTATCCTTATAATAGAGTGTGTGACAAATATATCTTCACTGAAGAAAATTCAATTTGACTTTTTGAAATTTTTAATATTAAGATTTAAAAAAAGCCATGACCCATAGCGTAACTTGGAAAAAAGCACAAGAACACAGAGACAAAGACTAGCCATTATATAGTTTGCCTTGGGGAGCATCTTGTCTTGAAATTTGGTTTATTACCAACACATAAAAGGTGTTGGCTGAGACTTCCAGGGATCATAATGAAATAATAAGGAAAAAAAAAGAAAAACCTTTTTGGTGTTTTTTTTGTTTTGTTTTGTTTTGTTTTGTTTTTTAGATGGAGATGAGATGTGGTCAGGAGGATTCTTCTTAATAGTTTAAATAGAAGGAGAATACCTAATACCCATGTAAAGATTTTTCACACTAATTTAAAATTGTAGCATTGTATCTCTGGAACCAAGACTAGAGGGCTAACTTTTGAGACATAAGCATTCAATAGCAAACCTGGTTTTAAGTAATGATGATTGAATATATTTACTAAACCTTTAGATTCTAGGGTTCTTTTAACAGGTTATTTTTAAAATGTATTTTTAGTTGTCAACATTCACTTTTATAAGATTTGAGTTCTAAATTTCCCTCTTCCTTCCCCTTCCCTCTCCCCAAAACAGCATGCAATCTGATAATTGTATTAAATATATTTCCACATTAGTCACATTGTAAAGAAGAATCAGATTCAAAGGGAATAATGATTAGAAAGAAAAATAAAATAGTATGCTTCAATATGCATTCAGACTCTATAGTTCTTTCTCTGGATGTTGATACCATTTTCCACCATGAATCTTTTGGAATAGTCTTAGATCATTACATTGCTGAGAGGAGCTAAGTCTATCAAAGTTGGTCATTGCACAGAGTTTTCTCTTAATATGTACAATGTTCTCCTGGTTCTGCTCACTTCACTCAGCATCAGTTCATGTAAGTCTTTCCAGGTTTTTCTGAATTCTGCTCATCATTTCTTATGAAACAATAGTATTATATTACATTCATATACCACACCTTTTTCAGTCTTTCTCCAGTTAATGGATATCCCCATGAGTTTTTTTTTTTAATCTTTGAAAAATTATAAGGAGGTTGGGAAATTCTAAAAAACAAACAAACAAAAAAAACCCGTCTCTACACTGATCACCAACATTTTGTGTAGACCAAAGATGTTTTCAGAGATATAAGTCTGTGACCATGATTCTAGCTGTAAATAGCATTTTTTTTTGGTTAATAAAAAAAGGTAGAAAAAGGACCAAAACAAAACAAAAAATGAATCATTTCAGCAGAAGTCTAGGTGTATACACACACATACATATATACATATACATATATATGGATACACACACAAACATACACACACACGCATACACATGCACATACCTTTCCATAAATACTGAACTAACTGATGATGCTGAAAGGGTCTTTCTCAGAACTGTTCTACTCAGTACTTCAGTAGTAATACAAAATGAAAGAAAAATGATAAAAACTTCATGTAATGGCCACAGCTCATAATCACAGAACTAGAAGACCTAAAGAAAAAAATGCTGACCATTCCTTTCCACCAGGTTAAAAAATACTTAAAATATTCTAGGTAGAAAGTTATCTATTTTTCTTGAAACTCTCAGAAAAATGGGCTCCAAAATATTTCCTATTTCTATATTTCAGGGACTCTCTGGCTTATTGGCATGCATTCACCTTGCTGGATAAATTTGGAATCTTTCTACTTATAGCAGCGATAAACAGAGAAAAAAATATATATATATATGTGTGTGTGTATATGTACACACATACATGTATATGAATGTATGTAGGTATGTGTATATATATATATATATATATACATAATTGATGAAAGGAAAGGTGAGATCAAATCTAGAGACTTTGAGAGAAGAGAGTTAAAGATAAATATTCAAATTTGTTCCTCTGAGGATAATGGTGTAATTAAAAACTCTTACCACTTTCCATGTATCTTATTTGTTGATTTCAAGACACTTTTGCCATATTTTGAAGTACGTAATTGTGCTGATTTGTTGTGCAGTTTTCATGCTGTTCCCTCTTTAATCAAGCTGCTGTTTTTATTGTATGGACCTTGGTAATATGAAAACTTAAAATTTTGTGAAAAGTAACCTTTACTCTTCCTTTTTTTTCATATTTTCCCTATTCAAGCACATTATTTTTTATTTCTAGGAATCTGCTGATTAATTTTTCTCAATTCTGAAAAGTTGAAAAATAATGCATTGAAGAAATTAATAAAGGTGATACAAATATGACTAAGCATTTTTTCCAAGTTGACAATGAGTCAATGAATATTGTTAAACAAAATTATTATGATTGTGTACTTTTATGTTTTAATTGGAAATTAGTTCTCACATGAGTTTCTTACAAATAACATTACTAGATCTATGGGTCAGAGTATACACAAACACATACATATATATGTACATACACATATATGTATATACACATATGCACATATATACAATATATTTACATATACACACATTTGCATGTATACACATATGTATATATCATAATTTATTACATATTAATGCTTCTCTAAGAAAATAAATACATATTCAACATAAACTGTTCAGTCACATGTTGTATTTATACTATTTGCTGAAACCCAATTTCAAAAGCTTTAAAGGGAGCATGGAGCTTATTAAAACCTTTATTCACTATACTGATTCTCTAATATCTATATTCACTTGCATATAAACCACTCATATATTTATCCACAAGGACATATATACATATATATATATATATATATATATATATATATATATATATATATATATATATGTACAGCACAACATATTTGTATGTATATGCACACATATATGTTAATGAATTCTCCATTCCAATGATAAAATAGTTGCTAATACATAAATACTCCATTGTATTCATAGATAGATAAATATATAGATAGATAGATAGATAGATAGATGTTAGATAGAAGACAGATAGATTTTTTTAAAACTGGACCTGTGATTCCATTGGTATTGTAGAGGGAACTTGATAAAGAAATGTCTATCAATGATGATCAACATCACCTCTTTTAATCCCATAGAGTTGCTTGGGATACTGAGATAATTTACCCAGAGTCACATAACTAGTATTTGTCAGAGGTAGGACTTGAATCGTGTTTTCATGCTTCTGAGGCTTACTTTCTCTCCTTTAAGTCTCTCATAGTGATACCTATGTTGTATATACTATATGTTTAGCAGAAAACAATAGAGATATCAGATTTATTTTATTTTTAGATTTTCTTCAAGGTAAAAACAGGCAGGAAACAAGACATATATTTGACAAAATGAAATCTCAACACTATTCAGGTATCAATTTTATGTAATATCTTCTAGACAACAATTATTTTTCCTTTTCTGGCCCTCACATAGAATTTTGTTTGTGTATTTTATGACTGTCTACACTAGTGGGAAAATTATCTCTCATGTTCCCCCTACCTGGGTAGATTGTATCTAACCATGCGAGCAAATACAACATATTTATGCTTATATCTCTCCCAATGACTATTAAAATACCTATTTAATAATACTATTTGCCCCAAGCAGATAGCAGAAACTAAATAAATGTGTGTAAAATTCAATTAAATTGAAAAGTCCTTCATTGTATCTCTTAATTTGATGTGAAATGGCTATACTGTGCCCTTTCCGCCAGAGGGTGGAAGGAAGGGAGGTGGTGGTGGTGGCATACAGACATTAACAGTGTAATGACTAAGCAATCCATGATTATGGATTCTGTTACGTAAAATATTCTGCACCCATATGTTTATCCTTATATTACCTACCCATGATTAATTTGTGTATTCAAAGGTAGCTGGGCTCAGCTCATCTAAACTGATTCATTTGTAAAAATCTTCAAGTCTTTTTATCTACCTGCTATAAAATTGTAGTCTCTAACAGCCTCAGGAAACCTCAAATGATTCTATAGATGAGATACAGATGAATGTCTGAGTTTTTAATATAGAACTTACCTTCCCAGAACCAGATGAAAACTGGTACTCAAATGTGTTGGTTAAGTAGAAGCACATGTATCTTTGTATCATTTCACTGTGAACATTCCACTGGAGGTCTGGATGCTATTAATTAACCCTGTGGTTAGCTTACAGACGAGTGTGCCTCTATATCAATTTCTCGAAATTCTGGGCCAGACTGGCTGATCATTATTTTAAAGTAAGATGAAACTGATAATTGATGCATATTTTAGAATTTTCAGCTATCCACATTATCATTAACACATAAATCACTGATCTAATAGAATTCTATTCAATGAAACATTTGCAAATGCTATTTCTTAAGTGTTTTGTTGATAAGTAAAATTATCAATTAGATTTGTGTTCATGATTCTTGTTGTCTGAAAAAGACTAGCTGAGCTGCCTTAAGAAATATATGAAAAAAACAAATGGAGAGATAAGATCAAATGTTCCCTGTGATTAGCCTATACAATTTAACAAAAATATCGATGGCTTTGTCTGTAGTATTGGACACATGATTGAGCTGAATGGTATTTTACAGTTCAACAAAGTAATAATGGAAAACAAAAGAACATGGTGTGTTTTTTAACCATCTCTTATGTTAAAATGGACCTCCATTTCTCATTCTGCCCTAGTACTAATTGGATTTAGCCTCTGTTACAACAGCATCAATCTTGTGATATTTCCAATGAAGGAAAAATACCATTGTTCCTGAAGCATTAACAGTTCCTTCCAGTTGACTATGACATAGTCTTTGCCTTTTATGTTTCAACCCAGGCTGACTCTGCTCTGCTCCCTTCCTTCTGGATTCAAAGTACATTGAATAATTCTAATACTATGATAGTAATGATGATGGTGATGACAGTGATAATTGACTGATTTTCTTAAGATTTATTAATCACTTAGCAAACACGATTTCTTTTGTCTTCTCAAGAACTGTGTTAGGAATTTAATGAAGGCATTATGATGCTCACTTTATAGGTACAATAAATGAGATTTAAATAGGTTAAATGTTTAGGTCAAAGGGTTGCTCAAGATCATACAGATAGTGTTATTTGAACAAAAGTATGTCCTGATTTGTCTCATATCCAGCATTTTTCAGGCATTAGCAATTACAGCATAATTCTGTATGAGGATATGAACATTTCAAGAAATCCTTTAAATTACTGTGAATATTTTATTCTGTTTATTCATTCATTCAACAAGCACTCATTAGGTATCTCTTTTGTCCTAGGGACTATGCTCCATCTGGGGCTTAAAAAGGCAAAAAACCAATATCGTCCATCTAAGCGCAAAACAAAATGTATGTGATTTTATTTTGTATATACACATAGGTATTTTTATGATGAGTTACTTCATGTCATTGGTACTCTTGGAGTGGAATGAGGGAAGGAAATTACTTCTGCTTGGGGGATACTTTCCAACTCTTCCCTTCCGGCATTACTTTCTTTCCAATCAATTCCCTTGGCTTTGCTTTTCAGGAGGGAAAGTTTTCCTTTCAAACTCACTAAGGGAAAAGAATTTACCTGAGGTGACTCTCTGCAGAACCAGCTTCCAGCCTGCTCATACCCGTTTCCCTCCCTGATGGCTACTAAATTTGATAGTCAAGGACTCCTACAAGTCTAAATTTTCTTCTTTTGGGGAGCTATAAAAATGAGTCAATACAAACCATGTTGTTCAGTTCTGGGACTCTATTTTTTAAAAATAGATTCCAATGATAAATAAAAAATACCCCTTCTCCCCTACTATATGTTACCTCCTATTGCTCTTTCTCAACTCCCTTTAAAAAAAGAAACATACATATCATCAATATGGTGATTAAGCATATCATTATCTTAATGCCACCTTTAAAGACTAGGTCAACAACAATGCAAATGTGTTTAAGTTTCTTGAACAAATCCATGCTTTCCCAGGGAGGAAGAGGAGAAATGTAACCTCCATCTTGTATCTGCATCCATGGGTGACTTTAACACAACTAGGATTTATTCAGGGATCCAGCATGACTTGGAGCCAGGTTGGTAGCTTCAGTTTGGCCATTCTCCTGCTTCTTTTGCTGCTTCTGTATTTGTTTTCCTTTTATTACTGATCTCTGTTGGCTACTTCTGGGGACTCTCAGGGTCTACTCTTTTGCCTATTGCAGGTAGAGTAGAAGGTTTGTGCCTGTTCCTCCAACCTCTGTATCTATCTACCATTTTTGAATATCGCTCTTCTCACACTTCTGGTCTTCCCCTCACTTAGAGTAGATGAAAAGCTAGTTTTAGTCAAAGACTCAATGGTTCTTTCTGGGCTTAAGATGATAAATACTGAGGGATTTCTGTCTACCTGTAGTCACTGGTTTCCAGTCCCCTGTTAGATGTACAACATAAGTACAAGTTGCTTTGTGAAGTGTATAGGAAGGAGAATAAACTTCGAAGGCTCAAAATAAGCCTCTTTCATGTGGTATCATGAACTAAATCTCGAATGAAGGTAGGGAATTGAAGAGAGAGAAGTGAAAAGGTCTCTATTGCAAACATGAGGGACAAGAATATGTTAAGGTGTGAAGAAAGGAATGGTAATACTATGTATGGAAATTGACACAAAACAAAACAACTAGAATAGTTTGGTTGGAGTATGTAAAGGAGAATAATATGCAATAAGCCTGGAGCACTAGGCTGGAGTTGGATCGTGAAGGTCTATTTTTAAATATTTTTGATGTATTTTATTCTTATATTTGTACCAAAATATTATACCTTGAAACAAATAGTAAAATGAAAAATTTAAAAAACCCACAAAAATAATACATCAAACGAGTATGACCATATGTGTGATGTTCCACACTCATAGCCCTCCATCTTTGCAAAGTAGAGTGGGAGGTATATTTCCCCATCTGTTTTTCAGAGACAAGCTTTGCCATTTTAATTATACATCATCTATTTTTTCTTTTTGCCCTTTCAATTTATATTTTTATGGTCATTGTATATATTTTCTTTTTCTTTCTGAAACTTTTCTCAGAACTTGGTCTTCTTGGAACAAGAAAGGAGAATCTAATCCCTCTTTGATATAATAGCCCTGTAAAAACTTGAAGAAAGCTATAGTATCTTTTCCACCCCTTTTCTTCTACAGGTTAAATATTCTACTTTCTGGCTATTGATTCATTTGTGAAGTTGTCTCAAGACCCTTCATCACTCTGATAGTTCTTCTCTATAAGGAGTATAAATGCCTATCTTTTCCCCAAAATGTGACACGCAGAAGTAAACAAAATAATGTAGACATAGTCTGCCTAGGTGCTATTTCTTGACATATGACATAAGTATAAAATATTGTTTTAAGTGATTTTTTGATGGAGAAGAATTGTATACAACCACCTAAGACAGATGTCAAGATTTAAAATATTCAGTTATACACAGATTTATAAGTTTATATATGTAGATATAAAGTATACATACATGTGCATGTTAATACAATATATATGTTTAAAGATACATATATGCATAGGTATGTGTAATTGAATGTATATGTGTGTACATATGTGTGTATATATATATATATATATATATCTTATTCTGCTTAACTATTACTAATGAAGTCTTTTCTGAAACATGTAGTCATCTTTCTAACAGGGCTTACTTCATCTAAATGATTTGTCTTCATATCCTTCACAGTTAAATATGGTCTGACCATCACTGACAGATTCCTAACCTACAACACTCAAATTGTGACTTGGTTTGCCATTATCATATACTTAAGTGGATCCCTATTCTCACTGGTGGGATGAGGGTACTTCCTCCAAGCAGTGAAGATTTCAACTCATGTGGCCTTTGTATCCTGGTTAACTTTTGCCCGAGTCTTCTATATTACCCATTTCATTGGAGGCAAGCCTCTAAAGCTTTTATTACATACCTTACTGTGAATTAGTTCTTTGCTTTAATTTCATCTCTGATTGAAGGAATATAAGCCTCATAATACTATTAGGGTAGATCTGAACGAGATCAAGTGTATTTCTTTCCTTCTGCGAAGCTTAGAATTCCTTTATTATCTTTCATCAGCATAGTCTTTCTTCCAGGCCTCAGTCTAAGCAACAAGTCCCTAGGTGTACATTGCTGATCTCTGGAGAGGCAAATGAATGGGCAGGCTTCTCAAAAGGCTACTCTAACTTTATTACTCCCTCTCTCTATGTGTGTGTGTGTGTGTGTGTGTGTGTGTGTGAAGGGAGTTGGGGGAGTTGTGTGTGCCTCTATGTCACTCTGTTTCTCTTCTTTGTTGATGTTCTTAATACCTTTTCAGATCCTTTAAAAGACCATGCCAAGGTCAAGGTCAAGCTAGATAGTTCAGTAGATAGAGCACCAGGCCTAGAGTCAGGAATCTTTGAGTTCAAATCTAGCCTCAGTCACTAGCTGTGTGACTCTGGACAAGTCACTTAACCCAGTTTACCTCAATTTCCTCATCTGTAAAATGAGCTGGAGAAGGAATTGGCAAACCACTCCAGTATCTTTGCCAAGAAAACCCCAACTGGAGTTACACAGAATGAAATGTGATTGAAACAACTGAACAAGGTCAAATGTGCAAACTCTCATTAATATTGTTTTCCTTATTGCTGCCTCCCAAACAATGACCAGAGGAGGCAAGGAGGACCCAGGTCAAGGAGAATTCCAATGGTGTTTAAGGGATTAATACTTGTACAAGAGATAGCATGTGAAAGGTTTACATTTGTTTGCTTTTTATCAGTTAGGTGGCAATGTAGATAGATCCTTAGATAGGTATCTAAAAAGAACTGAGTTCAAATCCAGCCTCAGCACTTACTAGCTGTATGACCCTGAGCAGGTCATAAATTTTCTGTGGTTCAGTTTCCTCATTTGTAAAATGTGGATATAATAGCAACTAACTCTCCAGATTATTTTGAGAATCAAATAAATGTTACTACTGCTGTTGCTACTACCAGTATTTCCATTACCACTATTATTATTGCTACTACTACCACTGTTAGGTAGTAGTACATGCCTCCAAAACTAAGATATAAGTATATTTGATTGATTTTCTGCAATTCATACAAATGTTTAGCCGTGAAGAGACAGAGCATTAGAATTTATCTGCATAATCTATTCTCTCTTTTTCATCTTCACTTTTTGAGATTGTTTGCCACATCTCTTTACCGAATGACAAAGAGTTAAGGATTAACAGTAAGCATCAGCAACAGAAAGGCGAGATTCTATTGAGTTTTATTTGTGTCTTGGGGGAAGAAACTGAAACACAAAGATTGGCAGTTGAGAAGAAACAGAAGGATGGTACTAGGCTGAGGTCAAAGTCAAGAGTCCTAGAGGGTAGCATCAAACCAGAGCAATATCAGGAGTATTGCACACATAAAAACTGGGCTGAAATGTTTGTGTGGGCAGTCACAAGAGGGCTAACATGAATATAGAGAGCCAAGACCAATCTGCATCATGCCAAAGGAATAGTGTAAGAGTAAGAGTTCAGGTTGACTGATCACAAGGAAATGAGTGAAAATTTGGTACCAACCCCTATGTAATCTGTCTATCCTCTCTTTATCCTTATGGACTCATTCAGTCACACTCTGGGATGTGGACATGACTTTATTGAGAGTCCATTACTGACTTCTGTACTTATTCCAGGAAAGTGAAAATATATGCTAGTTTAATTAACTTGGCAGTCTAGGGAAATATTTAAGAGGTTAGCTAGGACATTGGTATGCCATCTATTTGAATTTCATCACTCAAACTAGTGTTTATTTCATGCTTAATGTGTCTAAGGCACTTTGTTGAATGCTAATGGAATGGGGTGGGGATAACATGTGAGTTAATGTCTAAGTAATGGTTCCCATACTCAACTGCTCACAGTCTACTTGGGGAGATAAGGGATTTTATACATATGAAACAAACAAAGAAACTTAAGATATCATAAAATAATTGATAGAGGAATACTGGATATAGCAAGAATAACAGGAGAAGCACTTAGGATGTATCTACTGGACTCATGAATATTAGGATGAAATTCCACTAGTTTAAGAGGTCACTTTTCTGATGTAAGTACCACTTTCCATTTCTCTTCTTTGGCCCCAGAACAGTGGGCAGAATGGATAGAAGCCCATGGGATTGCAGATTTCAGCCTCACTTAAGATTTTTTTTTTACAAAAATACTTCAACATGCCAAAAAATTCTAATTTGTTTAAGGTTGATTTTGAGGAAATAAATTTGCCTTCATTAGAAATGGTCAAGCCCAGTTTACACAACTAATTGTCAGGGATTTTGAAATCCATATGTGGTAGGGAAGAGTGCAAGGGGTAGATAAGATGACCCTTTAGGTCTTTTTCAACTTTTAAGATTTTATGACTCTAAGCAAGAATGAGTGACCTTTATATCTCTGTTCTTCAGGTAATAAATTATTTTTCTACTGGCCATATGAACCAATCACACTGAAAGAGAAACTTAAGTTAGCTCAGACCAAGTATGTCTTTAAAAGAGTTTTCAGGATATTGAACTCATTGAAGTGAAGAAATGACACCAATGATGACTTTTTCCCTTAATGTTGTTCATTTGAATGTTCTGATATAAAACAGAAAGTTTAATGTAACCACTGTTTCACCAAACTTTAGCATAATATAAATTTGGAAATTTTCAATTTGTGTTTTTTCCAATGGAGTCACACTCCCCAGTTAGACCAATGTATAACAAATATATACAAAGAAAGAATCATTTAGCATTATTTTCAAAATTAACATACTTTATCCTATAGCCTAGAAGGACAAAAAATTCTCCACATTCATAAATAGGGAACTGTACATAGTCACTTTCTATCTCTGTGTCAGACCCCCGATATAAAGACACTTTCGCTTTTCCGACAGACTGCTTTAACTCTCTGGAATGCTGTCAGATACCTACACCCAGAAGGAAAAGGACTGGTAATCACTCTGGGAGTGAAGTCTACTAGCAAAAATGGTATAGTAAAGTTTTGATTCAAAGGAAGAAACAATATACTGGGTCAAGGTACAGTTGATAGGGCTAGGTTGCAGTGGTGAACAGTTCATATTCATCAAAAGCTACTTATGTGATAGTATGTGTCAGGGAATCATGTAAAAAGGAACAAAATGATTTCTCTCATAATTTTTCTTCCCAATGCAATAATTTTTTCATCTATAACATATGAATAACCTCATTTCTTATGTTAACACAATTCATGTATCATTCAAGGACTCTGTAGAGCTAAAGGACATGACTTGGGGTTATGGGACAGTTTTGAGAAATGTCTCTACCAGTCACAGGGTATCTATGTTGTGAGCTGATTCCCATGAATTCTTCTTGGGATAACTTTCACTAGGTAATGGGGATGATTTTATTATATATTTGGATTGATTGAATTTTATATTCCTCAGGTAAATTTTATGGTTCTGAAGACTAAATAAGTATTCAGAACATTGCAGTTGAAGATAGAAATGACTAAAAAAAAGACTAGTGGAAAATAGCAAGAGCACAGTCATGAAGGTAACTCTAGTCTATAAAAAAGTCTGTCATTTTCCATAAAAGCCTGATTATACATAGGTTTTGGGAGTCCAGCCATGTATGATTACCTATGCCAAAGGCTTATTAATTCTTCCCACTGGGATCAAAGGTAATCAAGGTGTATGGTCTGAAATTAATTAGCTCCAAATCTAAGCTCTTATTCTGCACTATTAAATACTAGAGAAAGCTTTCTCCATATGCTTTCATTCCTTTCTTTGTCTCTATTGGTTTCATAGGTTTATGCAAACATAAATGTTACTGGCTTTATAATTTATTAATAACAATAAATGAAAACATATAAATTAATATTTCAGCCACATATTAAGTCTAAGATGGTCATAACCAGAGGCACTTCTAAGCAACTGCTAACTCTTCCATCACAATGAAACAACAGTCCAATAATTCACTTTTCTCAAGACAGTACTTAAAATCTCTCAGGTATTCTCCTTAGGGTCATTTCCATGAATTGTCTACTCTACAGAATAAGAGCTATTCTGTTATCTCAAATATATTTCTCCACACTCTCTCACAAGTGACTCTTAGCACTCACAATCTCTCAGAAAATCATTCTTTAGAACAGTTATCCACCCAAAAAAATCTTCAGGAAAGCAATATTCTTAGTCCTTTTTTTTCATAACTCACACAGACACTATTTTCTATGATGATAAACCAAGAAGATAGCACTCACTCCTGAGATTCTATTTTCTGTGTTTTAAAAAATAAGTTTTTTATTTATAACTTCTGTTTATTACATCATTATAATTATCTTAAGCACTCTAATTGTCTCAGAAAAACATCCCATATAACAAATCTTATTTTTTTCCAGAGGAAAAGAAAATCAGCCAAACTGATCAAAATATTGAAAAAGTCTAAAAACATGTGCAATGCATAAAACTTGTGGACCTTCTACCCTTATGAACAGACAGATTAGGCATGTCCTCTCAAATATCTTTAAGTTCTTGCTTGATCTTTATAATTTTATTATACTCACTTTTAATGTTTTCTGTGTATTTCTTTCCATTTATATTTTTGTAGTTACTGTGTACATTGCTTTCTTGGCTCTGCTTATTAAACTCTACAACATTTTATGCAAATCTTTCCATGCTTTTCTGTATTCATCATAAACACTACTTCTTATAGAACAGTAATATTGAACAACATATATGTACCACAATTTGTTTAGTCATGCCCAAATTGATGGATGTTTACTTCCCTCCCTCACCCTCCAATTCTTAGCTATCATAAAAAGTGTTGCTATAAATATTTTGGTTTACATGAGAAATTTCCTTTTATTGATGTGTTCCATGGGAGTATAAGCCCGATAATAGAGTCTTTGCTTCAGAGGATATGGACATTTTAGTCATTTTATTTGCATAATTCCAAAATGATTTCAAATATGGTTGTAGCATTTCACAGCTCCACCAACAATGTATTAGTGTGTCTGACATTCTACAACTCCCTATCATTGATTATTATTGTTTTTTGTTATTTTTGCCAATTTTCGGGGTTTGAGGTAAAATCTCAGGGTTGTCTTCATTTGTAATTCTTTTATTGTTAGTGATTTGGAACATTCTTTCATATGGTTGTGAATACTTTACAATTTTTATTTTGCGACCTGATTGTTTGTATCCACTCATCTATTGTATCCACTTATCTATTGGGGAATGGCTGTTAATTACGCACACACACACACACACTCACACACACACACACGTGCTTATCTGTCTTTGATATATATACATATATATATATCTGTATCATATAAATTTGGTACATATATTTTTATCCCATTTGTTTGAGTTCTGGAAGTAACCTTTTTTTCTTCTTCAAATGCTTTTCAGTTTCATGTAATCAAAGCCATCTTTTTCATCTTTTCTAATTGCCACTTTGTGGCAATTAGTCTTGTTTGACTAAGAATTAATCACTTACCTTAATCACTTACCTATAGCTGTGATAGGTATATGTTATCTGTTTCTCCTCTAATTAAACAATCATTAATATTAAGATACATATCCATTTAGAATGTGTTTATTCTCTAATTTTTGTTATCTTTATTATTAAAGTTGTATATCCAGTTAGAATGTACTGTGAAATGCTGTGTTGATGTGAGCTTAATTTCTGTCAGACTACTTTCAAATTTTCTAGCACTTTTTACAAATACGGTTTTTCTCCTCCTAGGCAATACATATTTTCCACTTATCAAACATGAAGTTTTTTCATTCTATTATTTCTGATTCTCCATTGTCTAGTTTGTTCCATTGATATCTCTTTATTTTCTAAGCAGTAGTTTGGTTTTCATGACTTTGCTGGTATAATATACTTTGTTTTTACAAATGAATTTTGTTATCATTTTATAAAGTTTCTAAAAATATTTATTTGGTAATCTTATTGGCATGACACTTTATAATTACATCTATACAAGGATAAAATAATAGCTAACACTTTTACAGTTCTTTATGGTTTATAATATGATCTTCATATGTTATCTCACTTAATTCTTACAATAATTCTGTGATGGAGGTGTTATCATTATCCCCATTTCACAGAGGGAAAAATCATCTACATCTACATCAAAGTTGTAGAAGAAGTAAAATAAGCTTCTTCAGAAAGTATGTATTTCCTCTTACTATGGATCTTCAAGAAAAAATCTGAACTAACTGCTCTCAGATCTTTTCCAACTTGGAGCTTCTTTGACTTAGCTCTTGTTGCTACTGTCTATTGAAATAAATAAGAAATATATGATTCTGACACCACAAAAATCAGAGTGAAAATAGGGGAGTGGGGATAAGTCCTTCAACTAAGTCTGGGTTATGGAGCCCAAACTCAATTCAAGCCAGTTCTCCTCACTTGAGTTAACCTAAAATTTTCAAATAGTAAAGGAAGTAACAGGAATGAAATGAATGTGAGCCTCATAAGTTAAATGTCTCTAAATAACACATTTCTTGGGGAAGATTGGAGGGTTGCATGAGGAGCTTCTTATTTGCTTGCCTTCAAACTCATAAGGAGAAATCTCAAGTTTTAGTAATGATAATTCAAAATGTTCTTAGTGATTCTAGGCAGAGAGAAGAGGCAAGTGACATGTACTCTATCAAAATTAATACCTGTTTGAATGAATAAGGAAAAGGGTTGATCCGTGTATGAACAATTTTCTGTTAAACAAAATATGTAAGAGACAAGCTAATTAGTAGCAGGAACAATAATTCCTCCATTGTAAGGATGTCCCTGGCCTCAGAGAACTCAATTGGACTTTGTCATTTGGCTGTGAGTTTCCATCCAGATTCTATATATTTCATCACTTTGTGTGGGATAATTGTTTCCAATGGGAAGAATTTCAGTCATGACAAAAGAGAAGATGGAGGAGTCCCAGTGAATGTACCTGTTCCAGATGATGTTAGTGAGGCAAGAAGGAGAAATAGCTATCCATATCCCCTGGGATATTGTTATTGATAATAACTTCATCTCTATGCAGTGATATAGCCCTGTGTTACTACTGTGAGTCTGGTATTTCTCTAAAGGCAAATTGCAGGAAGAGAGATGTGTAATGAATGTATAGGTCCTTGGAAAGGATGGACATAACAAAAGATAACAAGTGTTTGGTAATTTCATTCTTCCTTGAGGGAGAGGAATGTTTTTTTTCATACATTAACAATACTTTCTACTTTACAGCTACAGACATTACAATATATATACATCAGTAAACAAGCTTTAGCTGGAACCCTAGGATGCAGATATATGAGATCATGTGGTCAAATTTCAGTTATCGTCATGTGGTACTATTTTCTTCTTTGTGTTAGGCTCTATGGTGTTTACTTATGGCTTACATTTGTTTCTAGAGATTTTGGATTGAAGGAAATGGACAGAATGTCTATCAAATTCCCCTGTTATGTAGGCTAGTGCAGTTCTTTTCTTTAAATGCTATTGAAATTATCTTTGAAACTTGATTGTCTCAGAGACTAAAGGCTTGGGCCATTCATTTGGCTTCTGAATCATCTAAGTACAAAATATCCAGGGCATGAGGAGGTCTAGATCTTTCCTCAGGCTTCTTACCAGCATAATGACAGTATGATCAACACTAGCTTATGAAAGAGATGATAAAATATCGCAAGATTGTATCCTTACTGAATATGCTTTCCCTGCTCTGGAAGCTTTTTTTGCTATGGTTAAGTAATTCTCTTTTTGTAAATTGTTATATGTTCCATAAGTATCTTGATTCATTCCATTCTTGAAGCTATTATACCATACTAGTATGGTCTAGTACAGAAGCTCTAAGTAGACTTTCCTCCTGGATGTTGTCTTAAAGGTCCTCTCTATTGATATGCTTATTCCAATAATATACTTTCCATTCACTATGGTATATATCTCATATATATTTGAGCTACTTCTTTGCTTTAAAGCTTTCTTGATCAGGCCCATAAGACTACATAAAAATCACAATCCTTGGGTGCATGGTGTACATGTTGCAGGTGCTGTATTTCTAAATCATAAACTGTGGTTCCACTTTCAGTTTCAAATCCTAAATTTGGCAAAATTTGGTGCCATTTTCAATCTCAAAATTAGGATAATCCAGATTCTGCGTTCATGAACCAGTTACTTACCTATTCACTTACTGAAATCTGTTCCTTTTTTTAAAGCCCTTTATGTCCACTAGGATTCTTGCTGAAAATACTACCTCGTCTGAAAACATACAATGATGAAGACTTTCAGTTTCTTCTCTAGTCTATTATAAACCAAAGAACTATATTCTCACTTGCTTTGGGTAATATACTTTTCCATCATACTGCCAAAAGGAGGGAAGTATTGTTGGGCTTTATATTATTGAAAAACTGCTATTAAACTTGAGATAAATGTCTTGTATAGCAAACCTCTATGACCTGTGTCAGGGTTAAATCTGAGTGCCTCAGTGTTGCTCAGAAAGAGGTCACTGAATACCAGTCCTTCTGTCTTTCTTTGACCAGTACTAGGTGACCTCTCTCCTGAGGGCATTTGTGGATCTAGAGCAGTTACTTCCTTCCCAGATGTTCTAGTTTCATCCCCTACAAGAAGCTCATGTATCTAGATGTAACATGGTCTTTCTCTCTTCCTTTTTTGATTAACAGTTTTGTAATGCAGCATACTATGGTGAATGGGGCAGCTAGGTGGCACGGTGGATAGAATACTGTGTCTGAAATCAGGAAGACAGAGTTCAAATCGAGCCTCAGACACATACTAGCTGTGTGACCCTGGGCAAGTCTTTTAACCTCTTCTGCCTCAGTGTCCTTATCTGTAAAATGAGATGGAGAAGAAAATGGCAAAAATACTCCAGTATCTCTTCTAAGAAAAATCTCAAAAAGGAATCGTAAAGAGTTGGACCTGATTGAAATGACTAAACAGCATCAATGGTGAATAAAGGAGTAGATTTGGAATCAGGAAGACCTGGGTTCAAGCCTGACTCTGACACTCCTTTGCTGACCCTGGCCAAGTAACTTAACCACACTGTTTCTTAGTGATATCATCTTTAAAATCATAGTATTATCATCTATAAAATGAGAGAACTGGTTTTTATCACCTCTACGGCCTCTTCCAACATTGAATCTGTGATTCCAAAATCCTTGTATCCTCCATTCTTCCACCAGAGGCTTGATCTTTTCTCTCCTTTAATTTTTTTCTTTTCTTTTTGAATTTCTAATTCAATTTTTTTTCTGAAGTGTTCCATTCTCTCTAATCATTTGGACAGAAGAGGGATATTCAACCAACTTTCTTTCTGTTAGCAAGGAGATCAAATTCCACTTTTTGAACACATAGTTATTATTTAACATTGGCAGAAACACAAACATAACATAATGTCTGCAGAGTCCTGCAAAATCTACCTTACCTTCCATACTTGCTGGGAAGGAGATCCTCAGTTCTCAGGTTTTCTTGTCTGTCGTGATGAACTGTCATGAAAAATTCTCTACTCTTTGTGGCTATTTGCTATGGGCTTCTGATAAAGGCTTTATTTATAGAAATGTATTTTTTTTATTACAAAAAGATTGTAAGTATTGAAACCTGTGTGTTCAGTAGTCATTATAGGTAGATTTCTGCCAAAGTTATAATGAAATACGACTTTGCGTTGTACTATTATTAGACAACTTTTTTTTCCCATTGAAATCAAGCTTCCTGCCACACTTAAAATTAGCTTTTGTCTTCTTTTCTGAACTTATTCATTGGATTTAAAAAAAAAACTATTACTTTTATTTTGCTACTTCAGTTTCAGTATTTTCTTTCTTCTTTTTTGAAAATCTAGGTTTTCTTTTCCTCATAGTTACTTCCCAAGGAGTTCTCACAAAGTGCCAAGAAATCCTCTTTTCCTCTTCCTGATTAATAGACCTGAAGATTTGATAGGAAAATGGGAGAGACTGATATTATGATGCTATTTAAAACCCTAGGAACATTTGCTATCACTTGTATCATGCTGTCTAATGTCTAAAATCTGAAATTCTAGTTGTTAGAGCTTCATAGTCTCAACTAAGAATTTTATCCTTTTTTAAATTAGTAACACTTTCTTTTTAATGTTTTCAAAATTTTATTATTTATTTATTTTAGACATTCTTTTCTCTTTAAAATTTGAGGTCCAAATTGTCATGTTCTCTTTCACCACTCCCTACACACTGATAAAGCAAGCAAAACGCTATCAGTTATATATCTGTAATCATTCAAAATGTATTTCCAGATAAAACATATACAAACATTAAAAGCAAATAAAAGACAGTGAGAGACAATTTTCACTTTGCACTCAAGAGTTCATCAGCTTTCTCTCTGGAGGTAGATAGCATTTTTTTTCAACATGAGTCCTTTGTAAATGTCTTGCCTCATTATATAATTCAGAGTATCCAAGTCTTTCCTAGTTCATCATTGCAACATTGTTACTATGCCTTTGGGCATGCTTCCAAATTGTTCTCCAGCATGATTGGATTAGTTCACAATTCAAACAAGAGTTTTTCAGGTTACCTATTTTCCCTCATTTTAAACATTGGTTATTTTTGATAGGGGTGAGAGGTGGTATCTCAGAGTTGTTTTAATTTGTATTGCTCTAATCTATAAAGATTGAGTATTTTTTTTCCAAATGACTGCAGATAGCCTTGATTTTTGTCTTCTGAAAACTGCCTTTGATCATTTGTCATTTGGGGAATAGTTCTTATTGTTATAAATATGACTCAGTTTATTTTAGAAATGAGGCCTTTATTAGAGAAACTGGATGTAATTCTTTTGATATTATTTTATTGTCTATGGTATCTTTTAGCAAAAAGTAGTTTCCCTAATTATCTCTTTTGATTAGGTCTTTTGCTTTGTCTGAGATCATGACTGCTACCCCTACCTTTTTTACTTCACTGAAGAATAGTGAATTCTATTCCAGCCCCTTATTTTGACTCTATGTGTGTGTGTCTTTTTGTTTCAAGTGTGTCTCTTGTAAGTAACATTGTTGGATTTTGATTTCTAATTTGTTTTGCTACTTGTTTCCATTTTATTGGTGATTCCATTTACATTCACAGTAATAATTACTGTTTATTTCATTTCATCCTTTTTTTTAATTTATCCTTCTCTCTCTTTTTTTGTGCTGTCCTTGCTCGTCTGTTTTACTTCTGACCACTGCCTCTCTTAATTTGCTCTCTCTTTTATCATTCCCTCCCTAATATTTTCCTCTTTGTTTCCTATTTCTTTACTGGGTAATATAGATTTCTATACTCAACTGATTCTGTGTGCATGTGTGTGTGTGTGCCCATGTGCACATGATCACATGTGTCTATGAATGTGTATAATTCCCTCTTTGAATTGATTCCAATGAAATTGAGTTTCAAGCATTAGGTCTCCCCCTCATTTTCCCCTTTAATAAAAACTGTTCCCTGTGTTCCTCTTTTATGTGAGAAAATTTCCCCATTCTTCCTCTCTCTTCCTTCTTTCAGTGCATCTGTCTTTCTTGCCCCTTAATTCTTTTTTGAGATCATCCTAAAATAATCAACTCATACTCATGACCTCTGTCTATGTAGTTTCCTTCTAACTACCTTAATAATGACAAAGTACTTATGAGTTACATGTATAATATTACCATCTGTGAATGTAAACAATTTTAACCTTATTGAGTCCCTTATAATTTCTCTTTCATAATTACCTTTTTAGGTTTTCTTGAATATTCTGTTTGAATGTCAAATTTTTTGTTTATCTCTGATCTGTTCATGAGGAACACTTGAGAGTCCTCTATATTATTAACATATTTTTTTCCCCTAAAGGATTCTTCAAGTTTTCTCCATAGGATATTCTTGGTTGTAATACTAGCTTATTTTTCTTCTGGAATATCATATTCCAAGCCCTCTGTTCCTTTAATGTAAAAACTATTAAATCTTCTATGATTGTGTTTATAGCTCCATAGAATTTGAATGTTTCATTTCTGATAGTTTTCAATATCTTCTCCTTGATCTGGGAGGTCTGGAATTTAGCTATGACATTCATGAGAGTTTCTATTTTGGGATCTCTTTCAGGACATGTTTGGTGTGGATTCTTTCAATTTTTATTTTAGCTCATATAACTACTCTGGGTAGTTTTCCTTGATAATATTTTTAAATATGATGCCTGGGCTTTTTTTTTATTATGACTTTCAGTTGGTTCAATAATTCTTAAATTATTTCTTCTTGTTCTATTTTACAGATCAGTTGTTTTTCCAATGAGATATTTTATGTTTTCTTCTATTTTTCATTCTTTTGATGTTGTTTTAATGGAATCATTAGATTCTGCTTGCTTGATTTGAATTTCTATGTATTATTTTCTTCAGTGTATTTTCTTTTTTTTACCACTTTTTCCATTTGGCCAATTCTACTATTTAAGGGATTCTTTTCTGCAGTGAAGTTTTGCATCCCCTTTTTTACCAATTCAGTTAATTCTGTCTGTTAAGGTAATATTTTCTTCAGCATTTTTGTGGCTCTTTTACAAAGCTATTAATTATTTTTTCTTAATTTTTTTACATCACTCTCATTTCTTTTCCCAATTTTTCCTCTATTACTCTTTTTTTCTTTAAGTCTTCCAGGAATGCTTTATTGAGCTTGAGTCCAATTAGCACTGTTTCATTCTTTGCTTGTAGCTGTTTTCACATTGCTATCTTCTTCTGCGTTTATGTCTTGCTCTTACCTGCCACCATAGCAGCTTTTTATGTTGTGGTATCATTGCTGCTTGTTCATTTTCCAGCTCATTTTTTGATTTTTAATTTTATTTTAAAATTGGACTCTCATTCACCTGGGAGTGGGGAAGGGCACTGCTTCAAACTTTTTTTCTACTCTTGTATTCAGAACTAATTCTGGGGCTCTGCAAGTTTTTGGTGATGTGTTTACTGCTCTATGGATCTGTTCTTTACCCAGAAAGGGCCTCTGCTCCCCTGTAGGGACTAGTGCCTAGTGCCCCTCTTGGCCCTGGGACTGTGACCAAATTCCCTGTAACTAAAATTACTAGTTATCTTCTCTGCCTTGGAACTGTGACCAGGGCCTCTCCTCCCTTGTGACCTATTATGTGTGTTTTCCATATTGGAACTATGACTTAGCACTGCATATGGGCAATAGAGTTGCCAAATCAATGTCAATTGCACTGCCACAAGTTCCTCTGTAATCTCCTTCTGGCCAATTTTTTGCCACATTGCAGTTTCTGGGCAGAGAGCTCCAGAGACGGCTGCTTTTGTCACTACTCCCTCCAAAATTCACCACTACCATTCTTGCTGCACTCTGGGCAGGCCCCCATGTTAGTGTCACAAACCTTTTCTGTGACCTCCAGAGCTGTCATAAGCTGGAAAATATCTTCTTGTGACCCTTTGTTGACTCTGCTGCTTCAAAATTAGATTTAAAAAGTTATTTTCAGGTTGTTTGGAGGGGAATGTGGAGAGTTCAACTGGGCTGCTCCTTATGCCCCTCTACCTTGCCTCTGCCCTCTCTTTAATCCAGAGGGTGGGTAACACTTTTCATTTCAATTTAACAAGCCTTTAATATATGCCTACAAGGTGAAATACAGGAGAGTATACAAAGATTATACAAAGAAAAAAATAATCTGCAGGTAAATATAATATGTGCATATATAAGTCATTACAAGTTAATTTGAAGAGTGAGAAGAAGTTAACAACTGGGGCAATCAGAAAATACTTAATTTAGGAGGTAACACTTTAGAGGAGCATTGAGGGAAATCAGTGATTCTAAGTAGTAGGGATGAGGAATGAATTCTGGACACCTGTGCATAGACATGGAAATGTGAGGTGGGGCGCCAAATATGGGGAATTCTTAGTAGGAAAATTTGGGTATAATGTCAGTAGTGTAGAGTACTTGAAGGAGACTCTTAAGGAATAGTTCTAGGTAAGCTAGTCCTAGATTGTGAGGAAGTTTAAACACCAAACAAAGTAATTATTTTTTAATCTTTGAGAAAAAAGAACTTTAAAGATTCTTGAGCAAGATAATAATATATTTGTTTTAGGATTATTAAATTGACAAGTGTATGGAGGTTCTTTTGGGGATGGGTAGAAGCAGGGAGACCAAATAAGAAGTTATTGAAATGTACAGACCAAAGAATCTGAAGTTAGTACAGTGTCATTTAAAAGTAGGCAGATGTAATAGTGGTGGAAGCATAATACATAAATCTAATAAGCTATTTGGACACAGAAGGGTAAGTTAAAGAGAAGAGTGAGTGCTGATTGTGGGGTTGTAAAACTGGCTGACTGAAAGGACAAGGACACCTTCCACAGAAATAAGGAAGTTTGGAGGAAGAGTAGATTTAGGGGAGAAGTTAAAGATTTTTATTTGAATATATTGAGTTTGAAATGCTAATGGAATATAAGAATGAATATCCCTAGCAGATAGTTGAGGTTATGAGACAAGAGTTCAGAAGAGATTTTCATTTAGAAGATATAGACTTGCCAATTGTTTTCATAGTGTTGATAATTGAACCCATATGGGTTAATAATATAATTTGGAGAATGAGTGGTTATAGAAAGAGAAGACATACAACAGAGATGATTTAAGTAGGACTCTCAGGAAACTGATCAAAAAGAGAATAGAACAAGGATGGTAATGATCATGCAAGTGAGACTGAGAAGAAATAGGCAAATAGAAAGTGAACATGGAGAAAATGCTGTCATGGAAGTCAAGGCAAGAGACAATATCTAAAGGAGCAGATAACTGATAATAAGGGCCAAAGCAGGATAATGAATGAGCAAAGACTATCAGATTTACCAGTAAACAGGTGACCATACCATTGAAGAGAACAGCTTTAGTCAAGTGGGGGAGTCAGAAGTCAGTTGAAAATCATGAAGTGAGAGTAAGGTAAAGACATGGAAGCAGCAAGTAGAGATAATTTCCTGCTAAGAGTTTGTTTATGCAAGAGAGACTAGAACTGAAATGATGAACTAAAACGAAAAAGATGGTAAGGTCAAGGAATGATCTTTTTCTTAGGATATGGAAAATATAAACATTTTTCTAGGCTTCTAATAGGAAGAATAAATAGAAAATGAGAGACTGGATACTATAGAGAGGTTGTGATTGATGGTGTAGGCTCTCAGGAAATGCATGAGATGATCAGATCAGTGCCATAATTGGGTGAGTTTTCAAGGAGAAAGTTCCATATCCTGGCAAGGAGAAGATCACTTCATCCTTGTAGATGAGCAAAGAGAGAGAGAGAGAGAGAGAGAGAGAGAGAGAGAGAGAGAGGAGAGAGAGAGAGAGAGAGAGAGAGAGAGAAGGAGGGAGGGAAAAAGAGAGACTCAGAGAATAGGCAGAGAGTTTTCATAGACTGAGTACTGGATAAGAGGGAGCTCATTGAAGATGTCAAGTATTTTTCAGTGAGGAACCACATTCCTTTATTAGGAGGGAAGAAGAAAGCAATGGTAAAGGAAGCTTGAAGAAAGAGGAGGATATTTGGAATAGATGCTTTCAAGGATTGCCATCCAACAGTAAGTATCCAGTTGTTATTAGATAATATAATTTCCAGTGATTCCAATCAGAGAAAGTGGCCCAGATTTTTTTTATCAATATATACACAAGATGGATGTAAGAGTCAATTACTAAGTACAAACAAAACTATTGCAAGAGCTGATCTCATTTGGGCCTTTGCAAAGATACTGGAATATTTTGCCATTTCCGACTCCAGTTCATTTTAAAGATAAGGGAACTTAGGCAAACAGGGTTAAGTGACCTGCCCAGGGTCAAACATCTATGAAGTGTCTCAGACCAGATTTAAACTCAGGTCTTTCGGCTCCTGATTTAAACTCATGTCTACCACTTAACTATCCAAGTGATTAAGAAAAATAGAAGCAAAATTACTAGAAGAGAATGAAAAGGCAAGATAATTTAGGAAAGGGTCATAAGAAATTTAGCTTTTTCCAAAGAAAGAACTTTCAGATGATATTGTTAGGTTATTCTGAGAGATTTTTCAAGATCTCTGAGAATAGAAGGATTGGTACAGAACTAGGACTAAAATCTAGTTATCAGCCCAGATTCAGTTGTAGATATCTACATATACTAAAATCTCAAGGGTTTTGATGGCACGTCCTCATGGCTTACTTGAAAGTAGGCTCCCCAGCTTCCTCCATGTAGGAAGACACAGTGAGAGTCACTCTATGCATTTTGTGTATGTGCATGCACACACACACAAACACACATATGTATATATATACACACATACAAACATAAACATACATATGTATATATATATACCACATACATGCATACACACACATAACCCCCATCAGTAATGTAAAGTGGTTTATAAACTTTAAGACTCTTTATAGATTCTCTTATTCTTGGAATTTAATTTAAATGAACAGACTAGATCAACAACCTATTCCTGGTAATTTTGTATTATAAATAAAGGTCAATTCAACCAAAATTCAAATTCCATTTGGGGATTAGGGACAATGATCCTTACATAATAGATAATCGATATCCTCCATTATAAAAAAGAGATGTAGTTTTTGTATATGATAGACAAATATAGAATCCAGGTCTGTACTTAAAATGAAATAGAAAGAAATGAGGAAACATAAGCTAAAGAAAATGATGAAAAAGCTTAAAGATCCAATGAAGATAGGGCAATTGAGAGAGAGACACAAACTTTAATAATATCTTTCCTTTTTCTGGGCTTTGAAATTAAATTTGAGAGTTGATGGTACTTATGATGACCTCAGCTTGGTCTATGCTGGTCATTAACTATGGATATTTCGCACAAGAGAATTGGTATATTAAAGTACATTGAAATTGCTTTTATCAATTAACTCCCTTATACATCAGCTCTACATAGTTCATTAAAGTGCTATAGGAATGTATAAATAAAATGAGAAGATATTTGCTGAATGAGATTAGATTTGAAATAAACAAAGATAACAAATATAAATTAAAGAATTAAGATTTGTATTTTGTACATTTTATTTAAATTGTATTAGCTTTCAAAATACAATGACTATTGTGATTCTATTGGAAAAAACTATCTTTCCTAGTTCCCTTTTTGCCTACATTGTTAAAAAAAGACAAATTAAAATCTACTGAGACTTTTTCTACCTGATGACCTAGCAATCATCTGTCATAGTCTATGAAGCAGAACCAAATTCTTTTAATGGCATCTCCCCCTTCCCTCTTCTCCTAGAACTTGTCCCCAAACCTGACAAATAGTTTCCTTTATGAAAAAATTGGTGTCAAATCTCTTAGCTCACATAACCTGATATTTCTTGCTTCTTTGGTTCATTTATTACCTCTCAAGAGTCTAGATACTAACCCGAGGACATACTGGGAAATAACTTTGTCTCCCAAGGCTTGACTTACAAACTTATTTAATTCTCTTTTGTGTCCTTGGCTGTCATTTATTCATTTTGGCCAAGAGTGTATTCTGGACTGAAGTTTGACTGGCACACTTCCCACTTTGTGCCACACAGGCTTGGTTCACAAAGTAATTAAAAAAAAAAAAAACAACAGGCAATTTAGAGGGAAAAATAAACCAAGATTGGCTTTTTATATCAAACAGGAAAGAAATAAACAACACCAAACTTTTAACTGATTGAAAATTTTATTTTTTTGTTGGTAATTTTTATTTTGTTGTTTGAAAGTAGTCAGAGTGTAGCCTCCATTATATTTGGGTGCTATGGCCATATTGGGGACTGCAAGTTTGCTTTTTACAAATTCATTTTTTTGGAGACATTTTTATTTTTGAAATCAGTCTTCTCACTAGTGATCAGGTTTAGGAGTACGTTTTTCATTTCTCACTCTTTAAAAATTCGAAAGTTTCAAATAAATATTCCCTGAATTAAGTTATTAATCTTTTATGAGTATATACAGCATGTCCCAAAACTCTTTATGCCATTTTAAGCACTCTAGCAACTTTAAAAACCTTAAAACAGAATGAAGATTTTTGGGACATCTATTTCAAAGAAAATTTTCCTCAGTTTGAAAGTGAAATGGCAGTAAATTTCAGCCCAACTTCATAATTATGATGGACATTTATGCTCAGAGAAGTAGCAAGAAAAGAAATGGTTCAAAAGTCTCTTCTTGGGATAAAGAGAAAAGAAACAGAAGTTCCAAGTGGTTGTTAATTGCTATAGGCTTAAGACTGTCTTATGGACAACAGGTGTGAATGACAAAGGATTCAGGATATTGGAAAATTCAGTTAGTTGAGATTCATAAGATGAAGAAAATAGTTGTGCTAAAACCTCTATGGTTCAACCTCCCAGATGAGGAGCCTGTCTTCCTTTCACCTGTAACTGAAGAGAACAAATGAAAAATGTCCAAAATGAAAAATGACCAAAACCCTAAGCTCATTTCTCAGCAGAAGGGGAGGTGGCCCTTAGGCTCCTCTCCCTTTACAATATGGTGTTATTTGTTGTGAATGAAGGATTCTTTCATTCTAGACATGCCAAAAAGAGACTGACTGTGCTTTATTTAAGTACCTTAAAAAGACATTGACAGTTCTGGTTGATTATGCAGCCAATGGAAAAAGGTTGCTCCCAACCACATGGCAGATCAATGCAAAATGTCCACGCATATTACAGTTCTCCTGTTCCTTAGGAGCAGGTCTTAATGTCTCCTAGATGGGTACTCTAGACATGAACCAAACTCTGTTGCAACTGGTGATGCCTCATTCAGGTAAACAAAATGTCTAAGACTCTAATGCATCAACCAGCCACACCAAACAGGCAATTAGCCGTAAGGTTTATCCATAAGAGCTGCAAATGAGAAGAAAAAAATGGAGGAGCTGACTTTCAGAGATGAAAGGGAGTAAAGCTTACTTCACAATAACTCTCAAATTTAGTATTTATTTTTCTAATAGTGCCAAACAATAGCTATATACGTGTAAAATTCAATTTGGTTTCTTTACTAGTAGAAAAAGTGAAAGGCCTAAAGAAATATCCCAGGTTAGGAGGAAAAATGTAGTATTCATGGAAAGAATGGAAGAAAGCATTTAAAGAAAAAAATAAAGATTAAAACGGAAATGAAGAGGCAAAATGTGTTTATAACCACTGTTGGTTTTCTAGAACATAGATGGACATTACACAGAAAAATAAGGAAAGAATAAGGGTCATTGAAAATTTGGACTATAGAGTAAGTTTAAGTCTCTTCTTGTGGAGAGTTAGCTGGGTACGCTAATGAAGAAGAAACTTTTTTTTCTCCCTCTCTCTCAAGAATGATGATGTGTATACTAAGGAATTCATTTAGGATTGCTCAGAGAAAGAAGAAAAGGTGTGAAGGGACCAGTGACTCCCTGTTTCAGAATACTGAGACGATCATTTGTCAAAATGACATGAATGGTAGAAAGGTGTTCATAGATATAGGAATTACTAAAAATGCTCAGAAGATTTAGCAGAACTGAATCAACTACAGATTCTTTATTATTTAGGAGGAGTCAAATGATACTAGCAGATGAAATCAAGAAATCTTTGCTAGAGGTCATGAAATCCTGGGCCAGAAACGGAGGATCTTAGGCCCAGAGGAAGAGCTTTTATCACTGCTAATGACTTAATATTGGAGATTCAAAAGAGAAACAGATTTGAGAAATAAAAAACTGGTTAAAATCATATCTGAGAATAGGATTTATGTTTCTACATGATGCATTAAAATAAAGGGCTGATAGCATAAACCTAACAAGGGACAATAGAAAAGATCTATTTGTCCAGAGTCCTGTGAGTCCAGCCAAGAGAGCTTTAAAATGAAAATGGAAGTAAAAAAGAAAACTACTCAAATATCTCAGATAGGCCAGCTATGATAGAGAAGGTATAAACAGGGAGAAAAATTATTTTGAGGGAATAATAATTTATAGGAGCTAATTTATATGAAAAGAACAAATAAAACAAAAACAGCAGCAATAATAAAACAGAGTATCAAATATCTATACAGAAATGTACAAGATATGAGTAAAAAATAGAAAAAAACCAAAGTAGTGAGAGATCTTAACATAGAGAAGCAAATTTCATGTCATATGTGTCACCATGTTTTGTGGAACAACACTCATGACTAGAATGTCATCTGAAAATGTATAAACAAGAAACTCCAGATCAGTTCAAAAGAAAAGTGACATCCAAAAATGTAGATATTAGGAATGATGTGAGAATTAAAGCTGTCAGTACAAAATTAAAAATAAAAAAAATTAATGATTGGGGAAAAATGAACTAATATTGAGAATCTTTGTAGACAAATGAGGAGTTCACAGATATGTAATGAAAAAATACTAAAATAGGATAAAATAAATCAGAGGAGAAGCAAATTGCTACAACATTAAATCAACAGATAAATTCTGTAAAAGTCGAATTAAATGATCTTGAACAAAGGATGTACATGGATAGGTAGAGGGATGGATAGATAGGGAATAGATAGATGATAAATAATAGAGCATTTATTATCACCCTACTATATTCCAGGACCTGTGCTAAGCCCTAAGATGCTAGCAATCAAGATGGTCTCTAGCCACACAGAGCTAAGGTTCTAATGAGAAAGAATGGTGCATAAAAAGGAGACAAAAGGGAAGAGAGAAAGGTACAAAGTTACAAGGTGTGGAGACTGCTGGGAAAAGATATGGAGACTGGATTATGGCAAGACAAAATGAAAGGTCCCTTTTCAGAGAGCAAAGCTTACTTCACAATGACTCTCAAATTTAGTATTTATGTTCTAACAGTGACAAATAATAGCTATGTATGTGCAAAATTCAGTTTGGTTTCTTCACTAGTGGAAAAAGTGAAAGGCCTAAAGAAATATCCCAGGTCAGGAGGAAAAATGTAGCATTCATGGAAAGAATGAAAGAAAGCATTTAAAGAAAAAAAGGTTAAAATGGAAATGAAGAAGAAAAAAGATATTAATAGCCACTATTGGTGGTTGGTGGTTGGTGGTGTCCCAAGAGTAAAGTCCAAGGTTATGAAAGAAGCAAATGAGCATGATGGGCAGCATAAAATGGCAACGGCTAGAAAGTGGAACAGAAAAACCTATTATAATTCCTCTAGCAGTAGGTGACAAATAATTTACTGCAATGCTGTAAACACTATGGGTAAACTATTAGACTTTAATGAAAACAGACAGCAAAACATCAATAGAATCATCACCAACCCCCCCACTCACCCAGCAAACAAACTCTCAGGATGAAGAGTGTTAAATTTAATGAAAAACAACACATTTCAAGTGACTAGAAGAAAAGGAAATTTAAATAACAAAGCAGAAATTACAGAATGGAATTCCTTACGTATTCTATAAGACAAAGGATCTTAGGCTTCAACACAAAATGACATCCTAAACCTAATAAAAAAATAAAAAAAAGGATGATTGCTCAACAAAAGATAGTAATGTGAGATTTCCTGAAAAAAATGTAAATGAATTATTAGACTTGCAAACAAGGCAAGTGATAAAAGCAACAACATCAAAACAAAGGGATGGTAAGAAAGTACTATGATCAATGAGAGAATAACAGCTAATGAAATAAATTATTTTTGAGTAGAGAGAGGAGGGAGGAAGGAAGGCAGTGAGAGAGGGAAAGAAAAAGAGAGAGAGGGAGAGAGAGAGAGAGAGAGAGAGAGAGAGAGAGAGAGAGAGAGAGAGAGAGAGAGAGAGAGAGAGAGAGAGGAGAGAGACAAGAGAGACAGAGAAAGACAAAGAGAGACAGAGAAAGACAGAGTGAGACAGAGACAGGCAGACAAATAGACAGAGATAGAACCAGACAGAGATACGGACAAAGAGACAGGAGAGGAAATTCTAAGAAGAAAATCAGTAGAAAAGCTGGACTGGAACTAAATTCTCTGATCTGCTAAATCTGACAATAAGTGATTTTTTTGTGTGTGATACAGAGTAAGAGGTTGCCTAAATGGGGAGAGAGGAAATGGGGAATGGGGGACAGAGGGGAATGAGGGATATACTCTTACCAAAGACATAGTTAATAAATCAGAATAAGAATAGCCTGGAAGACATAAGAAATAATGAAAAGAACAACAAATATTTGCAGAAAAAGAAAAGGTGTAGTAAAAGTAAATGCATGTATAGAACAAGGGAAGATTTTGAGATGACTATTTAACTGAGGAGCTCAAGAGTACATTGGGAATTTTTGAAGTCCTTACATTACAGTGAAGTACTAAGTCTACCAGAAAAACTCCTCAGACACTGTGTTTGCTGATATGTACAAAGTTCTCTTGGTTCCTCTCCTTTCGCTCAGCATCAATTCATATGTCTTCCCAGGCTTCTCTGAAGTCTTCCTGTTCATCATTTCTTATAGCACAATAGTAGTCTACTACATTCCACTCGACTCTCACTAGCTGTGTGGCTTTGGGCAAGGCACTTAACCCCTATTGCCTCATCTGGGGTCATCTCCAGTCATCCTAATGAATATCTGGTGACTAGATTCAGATGACTCTGGAGGAGAAGTGAAGTTAGTGAACTGAAAAGCCTTCCCTTACTCAAAAACAAAGTCAAGTGCAAGTCAGGTCATTATTTCTCTGATGGCACAGTCTTCTTCAGCAACGAAGGACGAACACACGTATACCACAATTCATTCACTCATTCCTCAGTTGATGGGCATCCCCTTGATTTCCAGTTTTTGACCACCGTAAAGAGAGTTGCTTTAAATATTTTTGTACATGTGGGACCCTTTCCCCTTTTTATGATCTCTTGCGGGTATAGTCCTAGAAGCAGTATTGCCAGGTCAAGGGTATGCACATTTTTGTAGCCCTTTGGGCATAGCTCCAAATTGCTCTCCCAGATGGTTAGATCAGCTCACAGCTCTACCAACAATAGATTAGGCTTCCAATTCTCACACATCTTCTCCAATATTTATCATCTTCTTCTTTTGTCATGTTTGTCAATCTGATAGATGTGATAGGGTACCTCAGAGGTGTTTTGATTTGCATCTCTCTAATCAATAGTGATTTAGAGCTTTTTTTTCACTACAGACGACTTTAATTTCTTCCTCTGAAAACTGCCTGTTTCTATCCTTTGACCATTTATCAATTGAGGAATGACTTTTATTCTTGCACGTTTGACTCAGTTCTCTATATATTTTAGAAATGAGGCCTTTATAACAGACGAGCTGCAAAAATTCTTTCACAGTTTTCTGCTTCCCTTTTAATCTAAGTTGCATTGGATTTGTTTGTGCAAAAACTTTTCAATTTAATGTAATCAAAATTTTCCATTTTACACTTCTTGTTTAGTCAAAAAAAATTCTCCATAAATCTGACAAACACACCATTTCTTGCTGCTCTAATTTGTTTATACTATCACTCTTTATACATAGCTCATGTAACCATTTGGACTTTATTCTTGTGTATGATGTCAGGCATTGGTCTTTGCCCAGCTTCCACCATGCTGTTATCTAGTTTTCCCAGGAATTTTTCTTGGAGAGTGAATTCTTATCCCAGAAGCTAGAGTCCTTGGGTTTATCAAACCCAAGGAATAATAGATTGCTATATTCATTAACTGCTTTGTCTTGAGAACCTAACATATTCCACTGGTCTCACCCTGTGTTTCTTAGCCAATACTAAGTGGTTTTGATAATTACTGCTTTATAATACAATTTGAGGTCTGGTAGGGAGAGGCCACCTTCCCTAGCATTTCTTTTCATTGGTTCCCTTGATATTCTGGACATTTTGTTCTTCCAGATGAATTTTGATATTATTTTTTCTAGCTCCAGAAAATAATCATCTGATAGTTTGATTGCTATGACACTGTGTAAGTAAATTAATTTAAATAGAATGGTCATTTTTATTATATTGGCTTGACCTACCCATGAGCAGCTCGTATTTTTCCACTTACTGAGATCTGACTTTTTTTGTGTGAAAAGTGTCTTGTAATATTGTTCATATAGTCCCTGAGTTTCTTTGACAGGTAAACTCCCATATTTTTATAGTGTCTACCTTAGCTTTAAATGGAATTTCTCTTTCTATCTCTTGCTGATGGTTTTTTTAGAAATATATAGAAATGCAGATGATTTATCTGAGTTTATTTTGTAACCTGGAACTTTGCCAAAGTTGTTTATTATTTCAAGTAGTTTTTAATTGATTTTCTGGGATGCTTTAAGTATATCATCATATCATCTGCAAAGAGTGATAACTTAGATTCTTCTTTGCCTATTCTAATTCCTTCAATTTCTTTTCCTTTTCCTATTGCTACAGCTTACATTTCTAGTACCATACTGAATAACAGTGGTGATAATGGACATCTTGTTTCACCCCTGATTTTATTGGAAGTACATCTAGCTTATCCCCATTGTTTATAATGCTTGCTGAAGGTTTCAGGTAGGTACTGCTTATTAATTTGTGGAAAGTTCCATTTATTCCTATGTTCTCTAGTGTTTTCAACTGGAATTTTGTCAAAACATTTTTCTGCATCTATTGAGATAATCATGTGGTTTCTGTTAGTTTTCTAGTTGATATGATCAATATTGTTGATAGTTTTCCTAATACTGAACCAGCCCTGCATGCCTGGTATAAATCCTTCCTGATCATAATATATTATTCCCATGATAAGTTGCTGTATTCTTTTTGCTAAAATCTTATTTAAAATTTTAGCATCTATATTCATTAGAGAAATTGGTCTATGATTTTCTCTGTTTTGGCTCTTCCTGGCTTAGGTATCAGAACCATATTTGTATCAGGAAAAGAATTTGAAGGACTCCTTCTTCCCCAATTTTGCCAAACAGTCTATATAGTATTGGAATTAGCTGTTCTTTAAATGTTTGATGAAATTCACTTGTAAATCCATCTGGCCCTGGAGATTTTTTCCGAGGGAGTTCACTGATGGATTGCTCAATTTCTTCTTCTGACATAGGGTTATTTAACTATTCACCTTCGTCTTTTGTTAATCTAGCCAATTTACATTTTTTAAAAATAATCAGCCATCTCATTTAGATTGTTATGGGCATACAATTGGGCAAAGTAATTTCCAATTATTGTTTTAATTTCCTCCTCATTGGAGGTGAGTTCACCTTTTTCATTTTTGATATTGATGATTTAGTCTTTTTCTTTCTTTTTCAATCAAATTGACCAAAGGTTGATCAATTTTATTGTTTTTTTCATAAAACCAACTTGTAGTTTTGTTTATTAGTTCAATAATTTTCTTAATTTCAATTTTATTAATCTCTCATTTGGTTTTCAGTATTTCTAATTTGATATTTACTTAGAAATTTTCAATTTGTTGTTTTTTGAGCTTTTTCAGTTGCATGCCCAATTCATTGATCTCCTCTTTCTCTATTTTATTCATGTAGGCTTTCAAAGATATAAAACTTCCTTTAAGAACTGCTTTGGCAGTATCCCATAAGATGTGGTAGATTGTGTCATTATTGTCATTCTCTTGAATGAAGTTGTTGATTGTTTCTATCATTTATTGTTTTACCCACTCATTCTTTAGGATTAGATTATATAGTTTCCTATTAATTTTTGGTGTATCTTTCCATTTACATATAAATTTTATTGAATTATGATCTGGGATAGATGAATTCACTATCTCTGCCTTTCTGCACTCAACTGTGAGGTTTTCATGCCCTATTACATAGTCAATTTTATATATATATATATGTCATGTACCACTGAGAAAAAGGTATATTCCTTTCTATCCCCATTCAATTTTCTCCAGAGATCTATCATGTCTAACCTTAACCAGGGTTTTACTCACCTCCTTAACATCTTTCTTGTTTATTTTGAGGCTAGATTTATCAACTTCAGAGAGAGGGAACTTGGGGCCCCCAACTAGTATAGTTTTGCTGTCTATTTCTTCCTGGAACTCTCTCAACTTCTCTAAGAATTTGGATGCTATACTACTTGGAGCATAAATGTTTAGTAATGATATTGCTTCATTGTCTGTGGTGCATTTTAGCAGGATATGGTTTCCTTCCTTATCTCTTTTGATTAGATCTAATTCTGCTTTTGCTTTGGATGATATTAGTATTGCTACCTCTCCTTTTTTTTTTTATATCAAATGAAGTACAATATATTCTGCTCCCACCCTTTAACTTTATCCTGTGTGTATCCCCCTGCTTCAAATGTGTTTCTTGTAAACAACGTATTGTTTGATTTTGGTTTTTAATCCATTCTGTTATCCATATCCATTTTATGGGAGTGATCATTCCATTCACACTGACAGTTATGATTGCTATCTGTGTCTTTTCCTCTGTCTTCTTTCCTCTGCTTGTGCTTTTAGTTCTCCCTTTTCCCTTCTGCTCCACAATAGCTTGAATTTTTGATGATCACCTCCCTCAGTCTTCCCTTCCTTCTTTCAAACCTCCTTCTTTTTATTCCCCTTTACCCTTACTACTTCTTCACTCCCTTTTAGCCTCCCCTCCCTTTTCTTTCCCCCTTCCCCTCCTACTGCCTATGGAGCCAGTTAGATTTCCATTTTAACTGAGTTTGTTGTTTCCTCCTTGAAACAAATCTGTTGAAGAGTAAACATCAAACAATGCTCATCTCCCTCCCCTTTCCCTCTACTTTAATATAATTTTATGGCTCTTCCTGTGATGCAATTTACCATTTTCTGTCTCCTTTTCGTATCTTCTGTTACAATCCCTTTGCACCATTAAATTCTATTTTCATCATCACGTTATTTATTTTATACCCATACCCTCTATCTACGTATATTCCATTTATATGTTATGATAAATATGCAGTTCTCAAGATTAACAAATATCATCTTCCCTTATGGAGATGTAAACAGTACGCCTGCATTGAATAACAATTTTTTTCCCTTGTTTACCTTTTCATTCCTCTCTTGAGACTTGTGTTTGAAGATTGAATTTTCTATGGAGCACTGGCCTTTACATCAGGAAGTTCTGGAAATCCCTTATTTCATTGAATGTCCATCTCCTTGCCTGAAATATTATTTATTTATTTATTTATTTATTTATCTTTTTACATTCATTTTCACAAAATTTTGGGTTCCAATTTTTTCTCCCCTTTTCTCCCCTCCCCCAACCCCAATACACCGAGCAATCTAATTTTCCTTATCTCCAATCTGCCCTCTCTTCTGTCATCCCTCCCTTCTCTTGTCCCCATCTTCTCTTTTGTCCTGTAGGGCCAGATGACTTTCTATTCCTCATTAACTGTATATCTTATTTCCCAGTAGCAACAATAATATTAAACAGTTGTTCCTAAAACTGAGTTCCAAATTCTCCCCATCCCTCCCTCCCCACCCATTCTCTTTGGGAAGGCAGGCAATTCAATATAGGCCCTATCTGTGTAGTTTTACAAATGACTTCGATAACAGTCATGTTGTGTAAGACTAACTGTATTTCCCTCCATCCTATTCTGCCCCCCATAGTTTCTATTCTGTCTTTTAATCCTGTCCCTCGCCGAATGTTGACTTCAAATTGCTCCCTCCTCACATTGCCCTCCCTACCATCTTCCCCCCTCCTTGCTTATCTCCTTCTCCCCCACTTTCCTGTATTGTAAGATAGGTTTTCATACCAAAATGAGTGTGCATTTTATTCTTTCCTTTAGTTGAATATGATGAGGGTAAACGTCTTGTTTTTTTTCTCAGCTCTCCTCTTTTTCCCTCCACTAAAAAGTCTCCTGCTTGCCTCTTGAATGAGATATAATTTATCCCATTCCATTTCACCCTCTTTCCTCCCGCTACATTTCTCTCTCATCATTTACCTTAATTTCTTTTAAAATATGGTCCCATCCTATTCAATTCACTCTGTGCTCTCTGTCTCTGTATGTGCATGCATGTGTGTACATGTGTATGTGTATGTGTGTGTATAATCCCACCAACTACTCAGACACTGAAAAATTTTAAGAGTTACAAATATTGTCTTTCCATGTAGGAATGTAAACAGTTCACCTTTGGTAAGTCCCTTATGACTTCTCTTTGCTGTTTACTTTTTCATGCTGCTTCTTATTCTTGTGTTTGAAAGTCAGATTTTCTTTTCAGCTCTGGTCTTTTCATCAAGAATGCTTGAAAGTTCTCTGTTTCATTGAAAGACCATATTTTCCCCTGAAGTATTATACTCAGTTTAGCTGGGTAGGTGATTCTTGGTTTGAGTCCTAGTTCCTTTGACTTCTGGAATATCCTATTCCACGCCCTTCGATCCCTTAATGTAGAAGCTGCTAGATCTTGAGTTATCCTGATTGTATTTCCACAATATTGGAATTGTTTCTTTCTAGCTGCTTGCAAGATTTTCTCCTTGAACTGGGAGTTCTGGAATTTGGCCACAATGTTCCTAGGAGTTTCTCTTTTTGGATCTCTTTCAGGTGGTGATCGATGGATTCTTTCAATACTTATTTTGCCCTCTGGTTCTAGAATATCAGGGCAGTTTTCCTTGATAATTTCATGGAAGATGATGTCTAGGCTCTTTTTTTGATCATGACTTTCAGGTAGTCCCATAATTTTTAAATTGTCTCTCCTGGATCTATTTTCCGGGTCAGTTGTCTTTCCAATGAGATATTTCATATTCTCTTCCATTTTTTCATTCTTTTGGTTTTGTTTTGTGATTTCTTGGTTTCTCAGAAAGTCATTAGCCTCCATCTGTTCCATTCTAATTTTGAGAGAACTATTATCTTCAGTGAGCTTTTGAACCTCTTTTTCCATTTGGCTAATTTTGCTTTTTAAAGCATTCTTCTCCTCATTGGCTTTTTGAACCTCTTTTGCCAATTGAGTCAGCCTATTTTTCAAGGTGTTATTTTCTTCAGCATTTTTTTTGGATCTCCTTTACCAAGGTATAGACCTGTTTTTCATACTTTTCTTGCATCTCTCTCATTTCTCTTCCCAGTTTTTCCTCCACCTGTCTAACTTGCTTTTCAAAATCCTTTTTGAGCTCTTCCAAGGCCTGAGCCCACCCGACATACCCCTGGCATGTCTGGGGTACCGAGGCCCCGCCCTCCACATGTTTCCTTGATGGCAAGAATATTTCCTTGTCATCAGAGCCGAATGGCGGGAACATTTGCACCTGCTCGAAAAAACTCTCTATAGTCTTATTTTTCTTCCCTTTTCTGGGCATTTTCCCAGCCAGTTATTTGACTTCTGAGATTCCTGTCCACCCCTGCCTAGATCCGCCCAGCTAGTGCTTGGGGTCTGAGATTCAAATGGGCTTTCTGAGGCAGGCGTGGCTGCTAATCAATGTGAGCTTAAGTTCTGGTGCTGGGGTGGGGGCAGGGCCACCTCTCAGTCTCAGTTCCCTCAGGGGCTTTATGCAGAGACCTTCAGTAATGGAGCGGGTGGGGCAGGGCTGCCTCCCAGGCTCAGCTCCTTCAGGTGGTTTATGCAGAGACTTTCAGTAACGAAGGTCCTACCTGCCCGGGGAGTCTCAGGCCGCCGCAGCTGCCTCCGCTACCTCCCCTGCCTCTGCCTCTGCCTCTGCTGCTTCCTCCCAAGGGGGCCCGAGCCACGGAGACACCCTGCTCCCCTCTCAGCCAGCCCAGATGTCCCTCTCACTGACCTGTAGCGTCTGTGGGCAGAGGGACTTTCCCGGCTGCCGGAGATTCCGTCCCTGAAGCCTGCTCGGGTCTGCTCCTCTCAGGCACACGGCCAGGGCAGCTCAGGGGTGGACTCTGCTTTCCGGGATGCAACAGACCCTGGGGACTGCTCTCCAGGCCTCTCTGGAATGGAAATCTCTTCCACTGTGTTTCTGCACACCCTGCAGTGATCCAGAACTTGTGGGGAGCTCTTCTTACATTAAATCCATGGGCTGTGGGTTCGGAGCTAGCATACATGAGTCTTTCTACTCCGCCATCTTGATTCCGCCCCTCTTGTCTGAAATATTTTGCTCAACTTTGCTGGGTAATTGATCCTTGGCTTTAGTCCCAGCTCCTTTGCCTTACCGAATATCATATTCCAGTTCCTTCGATCTTTCAGTGTAGAAGCTGCAAGGTCCTGTGTGATCCTGACTGTAGCTCCTCAATATTCAAATGGTTTCTTACCTTCCAGTCTTTCCTGTGCTGCGAATCTGCAACAGTCTGTCTCCTATTGGATTCTGCCCCTCCAAAATCTGATCAGATCCTCTTTTTAAAGGTGTCTGGAAGGATTTTGTCTAGGAGCTTAGGTGAGGAGTTGCTCTCACTTCACCATCATGGCTTCACCCTGGACAATACATTCTTAAGTTTAATCTCTACTCTTAACATTTTTACATCACTTTCTTCAGTTCAAAACAAAAAAGCCAGTCTTGACTTATAGTCTTTATTTTTTCTAAGATCTAAATGCAATCAGTGTTTGAGATTCAGTATGATCAGGATCCATGATTTCCCTGACTCCACGTTATACAGAGTCCTTAAAATGCTATGTGAATGTCAATTTCTACTGCAACTTTTAGAACTAGTATATGAAAACATGCAGTGAAGGAAGAAAGGGAGATTTTTATATTTCTTTACTCATTAATTTTTGTTATTTGTTTCTCTACATAATTTTTCCAATGTAATCACTGCCTATATTGATGCAAATAATCAGTTCTTGTGTAATTAGCTCTTAGGCTGAATTTCTTTGACTGATGTGGTCTTTGTGATGATCAGCTTGGTTACATATAGATTCTTGTTCTAATACAGTGGCCTCAACAACTTAGAATCTCGGATACATGGTTATTTCTAAATTAATTTTCCTCTGTAACACAGCTGGACTAGTGGAAAATCTTCTTTGTTTTAAGTCAGTATCTCTATTTCCTGAAACAATCTCCTTCAGCCCAGAAATTAACTGGAGTGTCATGAGTATTGAAATGGAGCAGCTTCACTCAAATGATTAGCAGTCTACCAACAGGAACTGGAATACAGTATTTCAACAGTTAGACTGTACATGTAAGAATATATGATAATAAAGAGATATAGGATTTTTGCCTTCTGCTATCATAGAAACAGTTGACCTTGCATTTCCTTTTCTGAAGGATTTGGAATGGACCTTTCCCAGAAAAAAAGAGAGGTTTCAATAGAATGTCTAGGCTTGCATATCTCACTTTTCTATCCAAAGAAGGCCATCTTTCCAATTAAAATCTATAGTTATTGTCATATGATTGCTAACTGACAACTGATATGACAGCTCTTTCTGATGCATTATCCTAAGCCAGCCTCAAGATGCTGTAGAGAAGAGGAAATGGCCTCTTAAAGGTACTTTTAGGTTTTCTGAGAAAATGATATTTCATTGAGTTATTTATTGAAATCTACCATGGGATCTAACTAACATGGTGTATTGCTCTTTTCTTATAAATAATTCAATAGGGATTTCACAGAGTGATAGGGGAAAGTGATTCATTCCTCATGACTTTTATGCAAACCTCTGTAAATTGTGCGTGTTACAATTGACAAGAGCAGTAGAGACCTAGATCCACAGTAGTATGGAGATATGACAACTTCTGTAGCACCAGATCATATTTATAATGGCAAATATTTCATTCTCAGAGAAGAAATGCCAAAGATAGCCCTCATCGCTCTTTGCATGACACTATTTCTAATGGGAAGATATGCTTTAAAAATGAAGTGGATGTTTTAAAAATGAAATAAAGTATCTAAGAATTTCCAAATTTATTTTTTAATGCAAACCAAACAAATGTAAAACCATCCTTCCCTTGTTATTGTAGACCATTCCATCATACATTGAGTATTATTGCTCAAACCAATGGTTTAATGGGTTTAGGAAATTCTGGATGAGGAAATTCCTTCCACCAATACAGATGGACAAAATGTTTCCTGACTTATAGAGAGATGCTTGAGGGAGAACCTGAGAGAGTAAGCTACCCAGGCTCACACACGTAGTATGCTTCACATTTGGGACCTCAGGTCTTCCTTATCGTGAGGTCAGCTCTTTATCTCCACTTCAATACTCTTCATAATGTGGAAGAATTCAATTATTATCTTTGAAAAAAACCTCTCACTCTACCAGTGAAACCAATCACCAGTGTTTTGCTCCCCACTTCCAACTACCCCCTTAGCTATCTGCTAACCTTTTAATGTGTTCATTTAAATAGAGATAAACTATATGTATTCCCCACCTTAGTCCTTACTTATCACCATACCTTTTACTAAGGAACAAAAAATTGATTGCAAATAGTTTAGATAAAGTATCTGATATATAAAGCAAGATTTTAGCATTTAGAAATTCTATTTGAGACTTTGGCACTGATTCACTTCAAGTACAACTGTTTAATCGTAAAACTAATGTATGAAGATATGATTATTAGTTTTTTCTACATCATACAAGAGAAATCTGGGGTAAGGTAAAACCTTTACATTTATTGAAAAGACATTTTTGGAAATTAACAAAGTTGGAGAAGCAGTGCAATATAGAGGATGAAGAATAAGCTTGAAAGTCAAAAAGTCCTGGGTTCAAATCATACTTCTATCATTTACCAGATATATGACAGGTAAGTCACTCAACCTGTCAGTGCTGCAGGAAAATCTCTAAAAAATAAACATTGTAGAGAATTGAAGACATGCATTAGTAGAGGGAGTTACTCACCAAAAGCTCCTTAAAATAATCTCTGGTCCAAAATATGTACTTAACTAAAAAATTGATGATTCGTTGGTACATAACCAAAGGAATAAGATGAAATAATGAAGATAATTACCAAGTAGAATGGGTCATGAGCAGTTAATGTTAAAATATGGGAATAGATTTTGGCAGATACATTTTTACCAGGAATGGTACTATATAGCCAATTATTGGGCATTATTCACATATTGAGGTGTTGGAATCTAAAATACACTAATGTTTATCAATGAAACTTCAATGGATATCTGCTTAGAAAATAACTTGACATTAAACTGAACCGCTATACATCTTTGAAGCTTTTGTTGTTCTTTTCAGGTTATGACAGTATCAGTGAGTTGTTTCCAGCATAGGTTACTTGTCCTTGCATCGGTGCCATGCCATATCCCTCCTGACCTCTGCTTCTTGGAATTCCTGGCTTCCTTTAAGTCTAAGTCAAATTCTACTTTCTGAAGGAGGATTTCTTGCTCCCTCCCAGATTTTAGAGGCTTCCCATCTAAGATTACCTTCTATAGACTTAATATGTGTCTATTTGGATAAACATTTTCTCTTTCACTAGAATGTGGGCAGATATTTGAGGTCAGAAATCACTTTGCTTCCCTTCTCTACTCCCAACTTTCTCCCTATTTACTACAGTGCCTGACACATTGTAAAATCATAATTGATGCTTATTGATTATTTTTTAATTGATAAGTGAATTGGATATTAAAGTCAAGGAATGATGGGGAAGAACTGAAGAATAATTGCTACTTATGTCAGAGTAAAGGGATCTAAACAGATCAGCTGCATCTCGCCAACAGTCTCCTTTCCTGACTTCTGACTCAACCCCAATGCAAATAATGCACAACCTATATTTTAAAAGTGATTTCTATGTGGATCAGGACCATAGAAAACACCTCTTCTGTAGGATTATTTATTGTAGAGAATATGTTGTAATTGGAACAAGAAAACTGTAAGATCATGATAAATTGCTTCCCTCCCAAATAAGGAATATTTGACTAAAGGCATTGCTTATTATTAAAAAAAATATATGTACTGAGTTTATCTGTATTCGTTAAAAGAAAAAGAATTTTACTGAATGTAATCACAGTGAAAACAGGGACAATGAAAAGAGTGAACAATTCTGACCTGACTTGAACTTAAATACTGCTTCTGCAATTTACTCCCCTTTTGACTATCAGTAAGTCATTCATTTTTCTGGACTTCTTTTTCTTCATCTGTAATATGAGGGAATTGAATTTAGTTCTACTTCATCTTTAAATCTACTTCATCTGACTATTATCCTTCTCTGACACCTCATGGCAATGCTATCATGACCTCGAGTCCTCAAGATTTTGGCAATGGAAGAAACCAAAAGTGTAGAACATCTTGAATTATACAAGGAATAAGTACCAGTCTTATTGTGTTATCCTAGGACCAGCCTAGTAACTTTGGGGAGGCTTCTCACTGGGAGGTTGGTGGTTAGATCATGAATTTAATGTTAATGATAGCAACTCATGAAGACATACCACTAGGGTGTAGAAAGGTTGAATTCAGCATTAACAATGAGAATACCCATGTGGATAAAAGCACAGATATTTTGAACAACTGATATTTGTAATTGATACTGAGATGAAAACATAAGCTTATTCCTAAACCTTGAGGCACTGGGGAGAGGAAAAAAAAACAAAAAAAAATTAAAATATTTTTTAAAATAACAGGTACATGAAGAAAGTACAGTTTCCAGTGGAAAAAAAAGGAGTGGATGTGCATTTATATAGGGTCTGACATTCAAGAGCTCATCCAGTAAACTTGTAGTAGGACAGTTTCTTCTAGATCTGCTCATGAAGTATGACCTGCTATATGAAGCTTTTAATTTTTTATGAATTTTCTTGTATATACACATGAATTTACTATGCTGTATACTTATGTATTATGGTGCATATATATATATCTAATATATATAGTGTGAATGTAGTAAATGTTAGTATATAATGTGTTGTTGGCATCAAATGAAATGATAAACACTATGTATACACACATACATAGAATATTCATGATACACAATATATGAAAAAGACAATATAGCATACTGGGGCAGCTATTTGGCACAGAGTAAACACCAGGACTGAAGTCAGGAAGACTCATCTTCCTTAGTTCAAATCTGGCCACAGACAATTACAACCTCTGTGACACTGGGCAAGTCATTCAGCCCAGTTTTCCTCAGTTGCTAGTCTGTAAAACTGAACTGGAGAAGGAAATGGCAAGCCACTCCTGTATCTTTGCCAAGAAAATCTCAAATGAGGATACAAAGAGTAAGACATGACTTAAAAATGACTGAACAACAAAAATAAATCACATATTAATATGTATGCCATAGTGCATATTATATATAATATATATCATATGAATATAATACAATATATAATGTTGTATATATCATATATAAAGATAACATATGCACATAAATATGTGTATAAGTACTTCTAATACATATATATGTACACATACATTTTGGGTATGTATATTATATATAATATATACAAACACATATATTATATGTATTCCACACATCAACCCCATGACATAGGTACTAGAGATATTATTCTTAATTTACAGAGGAGAAGACTGAGGATCACAGATATGAAGTGATTTGCTCTTGACCGCAGATCTTGTAGCCTCACTTGAGGTAACGCTTGAAAGCAAAATTCTCCTGAACCTACACCTTACACACCACTTCATTACTTTTTATTAAAATGCATCCCAGGGTCATAGATTTAGAGTAGAAGAAGAACTTAAGTGTCATTTAGTCTAACTGTCTCATTTTGTAGAGGCTTAAAGACATGATTTCTTCTGGGGCAGCTAGGTGTTCTAGTACATAGAGTGCTAGCCTTGGAGCCATGAAGACTTGAGTTCAAATTCAGCCTGAGACACTTAATAGCTGTGTGACCTGGGACAACTCATTTAACTCTCACTGTGTGTGTGTGTGTGTGTGTGTGTGTGTGTGTGTGTGTGTGAGTGACAGAGAGACAGAGAGAGAGACAGAGACAGAGAGACAGAGAATTCCTTAAGTTCTTAAGTACCAGATCTAGAATTTGAACCTAAATCTTTTGAGTCTGAATTTAGCCCTTTGCATACTACCATATGCTAACTAGGTGATGTCTCTCATGGATTCCCATTGTTACCTGACAAGGGTCAACTAACGCAGTAGTTGTATTCAGGAATATCTGAACTCAAATCTTGCCTCCAATTCTTATTAGCTGTGTGATCCTGGGCAAGTCACCCAGCCTCTTTCAGACTCATTTCCTCTTCTATAAAAGGCGATAATGTGATGCATCTCATAGGGTTGCTACATAGATCAAATAAAGTAATATGTAATGCTTACAAACCTTAAAGCTTATATATATATATATATGCATGTATGTGAATATATATGTGTATATGCATATGCATATATATGTATATGTACTGGTCATTATTTATTAGTTAGCTCAGGTAACCCAAACTCTTTTGGTTGTAAAAGAAGATGCTAGTCCCAGTAGGAAAAACAAAGCAAAACAAAAGAGAATCTCATCTGTTGCACTTGACCTCCAAGAGTTATTACTTGGGGTCACAAAGATGATCAATAACATTATTCTACCTTTGATTTGGCATATAAATTTAAAATGTGCTTTAGATACTGTTTCATATGGTAAATCTTTGTTTACCTATATAATTAAATGAGAAAAGTTAATGAAATGTGAAGATTATTATATTATCCATTATTACAAATCCAATATTAAACAGTTTCATGGTTTAAAAGACAAATTCACTAAATGGCTCCCACTGAATTCAAAAATTCCTGTCAACCTAAGTATAGCTTCCAAATCACCTGAAGACAAAATGTACTTGCATCCAGGACTGCTTGGTGAGTCAGATATTTTAGCCTGTGTAGCCAAAACAACCCTCACCTTATAAGAATGTAGTAATATATCTTATTTAATTAACAATGAGAAACAGTGTTTAGTTCTCTGATACATATACAGAGAAAATCTCCATTTGGAAGTGGTTTAATGGAGTTTATTTAGGAAGAAAATTGTCCAGACTTATGATAGCATTGATATAGGGAGCTCCCAGCAATTTTTATCAAATGATTTGTCCCTTCTCTGCAACTTATGGCCTTAGAGATTTGGGGAGTGAGATAGGAAGGTCTCTTACAGATTAAGCTACTTGCACAGTAAATATGTAAGTATTCTCATAACTAACATATGATACCAGAATTCAAGTCTTTTTGACTTTAAAGCTGTCTCTCATCTCTTCAAATGTATGTATGCATTTGTGCATGCATATATTTGTATGTATATTTATACACTTATGTGTATGTTTTATGTGTGTGAGTATATGTATATATGTATTTGCTATATATACATATATGTGGATATATTTTTAGGCAGACATTGCAAATGGATAACAAATTGCCTCAAAAATTAAACAGGAAGTGGAGAGTGGACTAGGTTGCCTTTTCCAAATTATGGAGCTATTTTAATGACCCCAGATTTCTCTCTGAAACAATGGCCCATAATTTTAATATCAATATTCTACCAATAATGTTGGATGGATATGATGGTCTCATCAAAATAAAAAATGAATAGTACTCAGAAATCAATGGAGAGATACATGGCAGGGATGAATATGCCTCAATATATAATAAGTAACTACAAAGAAAAACAGGAAGTTATGTCAATCAGTTCACAAGTGTTTTTAAGTGCTTCCTAAGTGCTAGGGATAAAAAGAAAGGTTTCTTGACCTCAGGGAACTTAGGATAAATAGAACATATGATCAAAGCAACAACAAAAATATTGAGCCAGTCACCTGGCGAGAGAGATGCATTGCTATCCTCATAAGAGAAAGCAAAGAATGACTCCAGAAACTGAAATCCTTTTAATCAACTAGTCAAAGAATGTGGATAGGTGTTGTGTGCAGGATGATGAGCAGTTGTGGATAGATTCTGATGCAGTTATTGGAGGTAACATCTAAGTTAATGAGATTGTAGTTCCATATAAATATTAGTTGGATCTTTCAGCTGTGAGGTATTATAGTTAGCTAGTTGGCATGGTGAAGTCAGAATCTGGGTCAAGACTTGGAGTCCAGAAGACCTGATATCTTGTTGTTTTTCAGATATTAACAGATAGCTATTAATCCTGGGCAAATAACTAAACCTCTCTGAGTCGAAGTTCCTCTCTCTGTAAACTGAATAGTTTAGGTTTGATGGCATCTAAGCCTACTCCTGGCTCTAAATCTGTGATCCCAGTTTAAGTCCAAATAAATTTTATCATTTTAAATTTATCATTTTTACTCTGAGGATTTTTTTGAAACTTCGTAAACTCTTAATTTTTTACATTCCACAAAGTTTTCTTCAAATGAATTATGGTGATATGGTGGTAAATCTGAATTCTTAAAGACCTGTATGAACTAATGTGAAGTGAAATAAACAAAACCAAGGGAGTCGTATATACAACAAATGAAAACACAGAAATAAAAACAACACTTAGAAAATGGCAACTAAACATTTTAATTTCACTTGTCATTTTTTGGTCCAAGAGAACAAATAGCAAAACATATAAAGGCATGAGATACAGAATCTGCATTTCTAGGTTCTCATCTCATCTTTGCCACTTTCTCATTTACTGAGAAATGGATATTGGTTTTTCTCTGTATCTTGGAAACTCAGTTTCCTAACTTGTAAAATGAGGTGGGTGAACTTGAGGCCCTTAAAGGTCATCTCTATTTTTAATCTATGATCCTATAACTTTTCTACTCTCAGTATACAGATAGAGGATGATAGAAGTGAAATATGGAATACACAATCTGATGCAGTTATGCTGGTGTGTTTTGCTTTCCTGTGAGGCAATTAGGTATTGCTATGGATAGTGTTGGACTTAAATTAGGAAGATCTGATTTCAAATCCAGCCTCAGACACTTAACAGATGTGTGACCCTCAGCAAGTCATTTAAACTCTGTCTGTCTCAGTTTATTCATCTGTAAAATAAAAATACCACCTACCTCCCAGAATTTTGTGAAGCTCAAATGTGATAATAGGGGCAAATAGATGGCAAAATGGATAGAGCATCAGCCTGGAGTTAGAAAGACGTAAGTTCAGTTTTAGATTTAGACATTTACTAACTGTGTGACCCTGAGCAAGTCACTTTCATCCTGTTTGCCTCAGTTTCCTATCTATAAAATGGGTTGGAGAAGTAAATAGCAAACCAATAGGATATCTTTGCCAAGAAAACATGGATGAAATGACAAAATAACAATGTGATAATATTTTTAAAGTGCTTTTCAAATTTTAAAGCATTATATAATGGCTAACTATTATGATTATCATTTTATTATAAGGGAGAGTGCAGTAGGATGGCTAGTATATCATAAAATTATCATTATCTAAAAACAAAGGTGTTCACATAACTTTTTTAAAAGAGGAAATTTGGAATGTTTGCATTATCAAAGAGGAAACAAGGATAATTTACAGAAGGACAAAAGCCTTGTAAAAAAAAACTCTGAAAAGCTTAACGATGCTCATCAAACCAATGAATAAACATGTCTCCAAAGGATATACAATGAAGCATGTTACCTGCCTCCTGTGAGAGAGGTGAAGGATACAAGGTGCAGAAACATACATTTTTGGATGTGGCACTTTGTGGATTCAATTTGCTCAATCACGCTTATTTGTTACAAGGATTTTTTCTTTTTCTTTTTCTCTTGGTTAACTGAGAGTGGAAGATTTAATGAAGTGAGGTTATGAATAGTGATGCCTCCTAAAAGAAGGCTGTTGTGTCATTTTTTTAAAGCACAGAAGGGAACAGAAGGATGTTCAAAAGGAAGCACAGAAAATCAGGACATTTAGAAAGCAACAGAATTAATTATACACTTCAAAAAAGTAAGCAGGGTGAAATGAAGATTCATAGTTTCATGGAAAATCTGCTTTTAATGTTCTTCTCTGTGTGTAAGGAATATCTTTTTTTGAGATTTAAGTTCAGAATTTAAAAGTAAAATAAGGGAAAAAAGACAAGGAATACAGCATGATTTTGAAAATATAATAAAAATAATTATAGCCACCATTTATATAGTACTTTAAGTTTGCAAAGCTCTTTAGAAATATCTCATTTGATCCTCATAGCCACTCCCTGGGAGTTCAATGCTATTATTATCCCCATGTTATAGGTGAAGGGACAGTGAAAGTGAAAGAGAGAGAGACAGAGACAGAGACAGAGAGAAAGAGAAAGAGAGATTAAGTAACTTGTTTTGGGTTACTGTAACAGCAGGGATCCCAGCATACACAAGAGGGCCTGCTATACAAGTTCTTAAACCTGTTTTTATAAAAGGAAATCAACTTTTGAGGAGTCAGGAATCACTTTAATCAAACACATGTATCATTCACTTAGTTCAGGGAAAAAAGTCAGCACCCCGAACTTCAGAGAAAATATAAAGAAATAAAGACCAACAGACAGGGCTTCTAATTGTTTGACCATAAGCAATACATACATCACAGATCAACAGACAGATGAAGTTGTCTGACCAAATGTACATAGTTACCAGAGAGAGAAGCACCAAAGCCAAGTGGCTCCTTAATTGTTACCCAGAGTCTCATCTGGACAAACAAACATTTCCAACGAGTAAGCCCCAGAGCTCACCTCAGAGTATTTATATTCCTTTATATTTCTTTCAGAACTGCAAGGCAGGACCCTTTGATCCAGTACCTCAGTAGAAATTAACAAAAGGTATTGAGACCAATGAATGGGTGGGGAAGATCTTTAACTCTACCCCTCTCCCCCATTAACCTTCAATGAACATTACAGTTATACAGCTAGTAAATTTCTGAAGGCAGGCTTCAACTCAGTTCTTCCTGACAACAAATTCAACATTCTATTCATTGTACCACTAAATTAATGCTAAACAAGCTATTATGGAAATACTCTGCCACTGCATCACCTAGTTGCCTCATTAAATAAGTAACATTCCTATGGCTTGCAGAATCTATAATGGACTAACATATAAGAAAGTCTTCAAGAAAATGTCTAGTGTTTGGTAGTATCTTTGCTATCTAAGCACTAATTAATTGTAGAAAACAAATAACTCTTCACCAGAGGTTGTGTGCTAAATATTTTTTTCATAAAAACTCAGGAATACAACTTACTGAGGAAAGGGTGGAGAGAGGGGTAAGAGTTTTTCATCTATATCCCTGGAAGGAGCTCCCAAACTGATTAAATGAAACATTCATGGAGTGCTGACATAATCTGCTGCCAAGCCAATGAATGAGTGATTGAATTAAATATCTCCTTTTAAGTTTTAGATGGGTTGGGATATTTTAAAAAATATGTGAAGTGCTACATCATAGTAGTAAGCCCTTTGAAAAGAGTGATCGTCTGATCTTTGCTAATGAATAGCAAAAATCTCTCCTTAGGCCTTATGTTCCTGATGACCTACTGCCTGAAGGAAATACAGCCAAGATAAGGCAGTAGCTTGACTTTAAGTGGTGTCTTCTATACAATTTTAACTGTTGTACATAATATTACAACATAACCAGAGGTTAAGTCAGTATTTAAACAAGCAGTGTGAAGAGAAAAGGCTTGCCATTTATTCATGATCTGTGATAGAAAAGTTCTCCAGATAATCTTTGGGTAGCAGGTGGCTGAAAAAAAAATCAACAGCAAACATTGATTTCTTCAGTCACTTGATTTCAGCAATTGGACTTCACTCACATGGAAACTCAGGTAAGAGAGGACTATTAAGTCATTTTAATCTGGTCTCAGTCTGCATCGATGACTACAGGCTATACACCCTTATGGATCTGATTTTGACTCCTCCTGGATTGTTTGCTCACTCAGATGTGACCTCCTCAAAAGGTTATTTATCTTTGTTTCCAGAAGACCTAGCTCAGTGCTATGAACCTTGCAAATAATCAAAATACATTAACTGATGCTGATGACAAAATTGTTATTTTCTGTGTGTTTCCTAGCTTCATTGGATACATCATTCAGTATCTTAAAACTTAAACCTTCTACTTCTTCCCTCCACAGTGTAGCAGACCTTATCTAATGATGATGAATGTAGGCTATAATGTGGCATCATTTATTATGGCTATCCGGTCTCCTCTTTCCTTGGAGTGATTTCATTGTGTATTAAGCTTCATTATTTTTCTCTGAGTTTTTCTGTACCCTTTAATGACAGTTGTGATCACAGCTTGAGTTAGAGATAGATAGAGATAGATTAGAGATAGAGATTAAGGATAGAGAGGAGAGAAGTAGATACATCTAACTAGAAAGTGGACACTGTCCAGCATCTTCTTCCATCAGCTTTTTTTAGACAATTCAGGTTTGAAAAGGAAGCAACAAGAGTGCTGAGTTTTTAGTCAGAGCATTTTCTGGGAAGGTTATAGGATCATAGATTTAGAACTAGAATGGACTGTCGGTTACAGATGAAGAAACAGACCCAAAGAAGTGATTTGCCCAAGGTTACATATGTGGTAAGTATTAGAAGTGGAACTGGAACTCAGGACTCTGGAGCCAATACTCTTTCCACTGCCCGAGACAATTTGTCAAATGTGTTGTCAAAATCCATATATGCTATAGCCAGTGCTTTTTTTGCTTTAGTAGTTTGTGGTTGTATCTTGACTGTTCAGCGAAGTGTCTAAACAATGGTAGGTGCTTAATAAATGCTCATTGATTAGATAATTAGACCCCTATTGAAAAAATCAGATGAATTTACACATTATTAAGTTAAAATCTGGCCTAGAATATTTAATAGTTGAGTCACCCTGGGCAAGTCACTAAAGATTATTTTCCCTCTGTTTCCTAAACTGTAAAATGTGGATAATAATAATACCTCCCTCTCAGGGTTGTTGCGAGGAACACGAGATAATATTTATAAAAAGAACCTAGCATAGTGTCTGACATATGACAAATACTAGTGAAATAATTATTCCTTTCTCCTCTTCATTTATTACTGATCTCATCTTGGTTTTTGGCAACTACTCCATAAATATATATAAGAACTATCCCTTTAATAACCATTTTTGGAATTTTATCACAAAAGAGTGAAGATCTCATTATAATGTGAAAGATTCATCTTCCTCTCCCATTATGAAATTTTGGAAAATTGCTTGTTTCTGCTTCTTCAATAACCCAATCCTCCATGATTCCTCAAAAATGACCAGGAGAAAATGCAACAGTCTCTGTGACAAGTACTTTTCAAGTAACTTGAAATGTTATTTCTCTGGGCTAGATGACTAACTGATGTAAGTCAGGAAAGAAAAAAAAACATTTACTAAGTGTCTACTATGTGCCAGACACTATGCTAAGTCCTTCACAAATATCTTCTTTGATCCTCAAAGTATTTTTAGAGAGTAGGAGCTTTTATTTTCCCCTTTTCACTGAGAAAACCAAAGGTAAGTAACTTTCTCAGGGTCATAGAGCTAAGCTAGTAAGTATCTGAGGCAAGATTTTAACCTGGGTCTTTTTGACTCTGGATCTAGTATTCCATGCACTATATCACCCAAGTGCCTCCAAACAAATAAGCAACTCCTTAACATTAAAATATTTATTATTCAGCACTTAGAAGTTCAGAAAATGTTATCAGGGCATGCTGGCAAGGGCACTGGATTTGGGGTCAGAATATATGAGTTTGAATCCTTCCTTTGGTACTTGCTTTCTGCGTGAGATATTAGCTAATTCACTTTAGCTTCCCAGATTTCAGGTTCCTTATCTGTAAAATGATGGATTGTTCTGAATGACTTCTAAGGTTCTTTCCTGCTCTGAACCCATGATCCTGTCCTCCTATATTTTATATCAACATTTTATATAACTTGTATCCCATGGTAGTATCCAATAGTATCCAGTCTGTTCTGTGACAAATGGATACATATGGGCACAGAGAGAAAGAGTGCAGTGTATTACACAGAGAAGGGACCTTGGTTTCAGCTTTGTTGTTCAGTCGAGTTGGACTCTCTGTGACCCTGTTGACAATATCACACCAGTGGTGTCCTGAGGTTTTCTTGGCAAAAATACTGGAGTCATTTGTCATTTCCTCCTCCAGTGGATTAGGGCAAACAGAGGTTAAGAGACAGTCCAAAGCTACACAGTTAGTAAGAAGCAGAGGCCAGATTTGAGCTCAGATCAGACCCAAACTTCTATTCACAAAGTCACCTAGCTGCCAGATTCAGGTAGACTTGGATGAAAGATCTGCCTCTTAGACATACAGGCCCAGGGATCCTAGGTAAGTCACTTAACTGTTTGGTGCACTAAGAAAGTAAGTGCTGACCTGTACTCATGGAGGGAGTTTCTTTACTTGGTAGGATGTTTTGTCAAATAATAATAACATCATAATTTCTTTTCCTATGCTTATATGACATGAGACTTGGTATTGGGCAGGTGAGGATAAAGGGAATGTGTAATAGGACTGGTCATGTAGAGAATTAGCCAAAATATGTTTGCTAGGTAGATTGGATAAGTGCTATTCCATAACATGAAAAAGAAGGTCAATGGAATCTTGGTATTTATTGGGATGACTGTGGGAATACTGAGAGGAATTACAGTGCAGTGCTGTCAGACTCAGATATAAATGGATCTCTGTAACTGTGTATTGATTTAGAAAATCACAAGTTAACATTTTCTGTGTTGTATTGTACTTTTATTTATCCTTCTCATTTCCCAACTACATTTTAATCTTGTTCAGGGCGTGTAGTGCTGACTGCCTGCAGATTGTGGACTGTGTTTGATGTCTTAGTTGTAGGGTGAGATTGAGGTTGAAAGGGCTCCAGATACACAAAAGAACATTATAATCTAGTGAGATAAGATTAGTTCTTACTTACCTCTCAGCCCAAACCTTCAGACTCCTCTGAAAATTTGTGGGCAAGGTCTTCATGATCACATTCAAACCACCTTGGGCAGGGTGATGAGAGATTTAACTTCATGTTGGGATTGTTATTCTAAGGTGTTTGAAAGATGGCCCTGTACTACAAACCAGGTTTCTTTGTCTCCATCTTTAGCAGGTCTCATATTAGGATTGTGAACTGAAACTAAGAGAAATCACAGGCTCCTCATTCAGGTTACTAGATATTTTTACTCTCTATTTCCAACAAAGAATAAAAGTAGTGAGTTTTCATATCCTCCAAGATTACTTTTCATAGTTTTGAGGCAAGTAATTAATTATTATGATGATGAAGATAACAACTTTTACAGAGCATCCCAAGGTTTCTAAAACCCTTTACATATGTAATCTTGCTCCTATGCAAAAAAGAAAAAAAAAAAGGATAAGGGTGGGGTAACCCTGTATGTCAAATGGAGGGATTCATGACACCTAATTGACAGACAGAATGCAAAGCATGACTTGTAGTCATTTAAGTGACATAGTTGGTGGCAGAGATTTTAGAGGTGAGATATGTGGAGGGAGAATCAGAAGACATATGGGGGAAGCTGACTTCTTGATATATACTTGATTTGCATATTTCTTTCTAGAAACTGATTATATAGACCTCTTTCGGTGAGATCAGTTCCCCTTTCTTGATTTGAACTGAGATTTCATGTTGCTCCCTGCTAAAGAATGCCTTTCTTTTGTGTGTTTTCTGGTGTTTGTGTGTATACATTCATACATACTTGCATACATTCATTTATGTGTGTGTATACACATATACACATACATAAAATAACTGATTTCTGTTTGCCATTTTGCTTGAATGAATTAAAAGTAAAGATAATGACACACAGCATAATTGGATGTATCATATATTAATTATATTTCACTTTCTGACAAGTTTTTTTCTGTAATCAGAAGAATACTTTTCTGTTAAGAGACAACTGTGGTGTAGAGGTTAGCATATGGAACCTGAAGTTAAGAAAACCTATGCTTAACTTCTATCTATGATCCCAGACAAGTCATTTAACCTCTCAATGCTCCAGTAAAGCCAATCATGGTAGCACACCTAAGGACTGCTACTGTACATAATTTTAAATGTCTAATTGGAAGGTATAATGAATACTATTTATTAGCTAAAGCAATAACAGCTCATAGCAACTTATTACTAAGGTCATACAGAATATAACATTGAATTCAATATATAACATAGCATTCCCCAAAATACTTGTTTATAAACTAAAGCATAACAATATAACAAGGCATACAGCATATATCATTGCATTCAGTATATCCCAAAATAATTTTTCATGCAATCCGGGGATCCCAGGCCTGCATCTTCCCTAGCACAACACATCTCTTAAGGTGTAGCAGAAAACAAAAACACGTTTTCCACCCTAAGACACAGTAAATCACTATATCCTCAATGAATATTTGGACACTCCAAGTAAAATCTTTTCCACCTAAACTTGAGGCTATTGCCAGATTCCATGTTTCTTTTTTAGGGGGCCAATGACTCCTGGCTCTTTCCCAGATTTATATGTAGATAGCTCTCCACTGCTGCTCCACCTCTCAGCTCATGGGAATTGCCCCTACCTGAAAGCAGACTCCAGGGGCTCCTGCTCCAAGTTTCTGCCATGGGGAAAACAAAGCTTAACAGGGTAATAACAATATTTACACACATTATCAGCACCTCCATCTCAATTCAGTTTAATAGCACTTAAAAAAGACTTAAGCTAAGTTTCCTTTCCACAGGTAGATTTCTCCCTTTATCAGATGTCTCCTCCTGCTGCTGCCACCATCTCAGTTCATAGCCTGGAGATTCTCTGATAATAGCTCTTGAAAGAGGTCTAAGCTAAGCCTCCTTCCCATGGGTATATCTCTTCTTTCTTTTCATTTTCTCTTCCCTTCATTTTATTTTTTTAATTAATTAAATTATTTATTTTAAGTTTTCAACATTTATTTCCATCAAATTTTGATGGAAATCCAAATTTTCTCCCCATCTCTTCTCCCCCCCAAAATGGCATACATTCTGATTACACCTTCCACCAATGTTCCCTCCCTTCTAAAACCCTTCCTTTCCTTTATGCACATCTTCTTTCTTGTCCCACAGGGCAAGATAAATTTCTATACCCCATTACCTGTATTTCTTATTTCCCAGTTGTATGCAAAAACAATTCTCAAAACTTCTTCCTAAAACTTTGAGTTCCAACTTCTCTTCCTTCCTCCCTCCCCACCCATCCCCACTGAGAAGGCAAGCAATTCAGTATAGGCTGTATATGTGTAGTTTTGCAAATGAGTTCCATAATAGTTATGTTGTGTAAGACTAGCTATATTTCCCTCCATCCTATCCTGTCCTTCATTTCTTCTATCCTCTAATTGCTCCCTCCTCCCATTTGCCCTCCCTCCATCATCCCCTCCCCCCTATTTATCCCCTTCTCCTCTACTTTCCTGTAGTGTAATACAGGTTTTCATACCAAATTGAGTGTGCATGTTAGTCCTTCCTTGAGCCAAATGTGATGGGAGTAAGCTTCACTTTTTCCCTCTCACTTCCCCCCTTTTCCCCTCCATGGAAAAGCTTTTTCTTGCCTCTTCTATGAGAAATAATTTGCCCCATTCCATTTCTCCCTTTCACCTCCCAATATATTTCTCTTTCACACTTTAATTTCATTTTTTTTAGATATTATCCCATCCTATTCAACTTACCCTGTGCTCTCTGTCTCTTTCTGTGTGTGTGTGTGTGTATGTATAATTCCTCCAGCTACCCAGATATTGAGAAAAGTTTAAAGAGTTACAAATATTATCTTTCCATATAGGAATGTAAACAGTTCAACTTTAGTAAGTCCCTTGCGATTTCTCTTTCCTATTTGCCTTTCCAGGCTTCTCGTGATTCTTGTGTTTGAAAGTTAATTTTCTTTTCAGCTCTGGTCTTTTCATCAAGAATGCTTGAAAGTCTTCTGTTTCATTGAATAACCATGTTTTCCCCTGAAGTATTAACTCAGTTTTGCTGGGGTAGGTGATTCTTGGTTTTAATCCTAGTTCCTTTGACTTCTGGAATATCTTACTCCAAGCCCTTTGATTCTTTAATGTAGAAGCTGCTAGATCTTGTATTATCCTGATTGTATTTGCACAGTACTTGAATTGTTTCTTTCTGGTTGCTTGCAATATTTTTTCCTTGACCTGGTAACTCTGGAATTTGACTATAATATTCCTAGCAGTGTCTCTTTTTGGATCTCTTTCAGGAGGTGATTGGTGGATTCTTTCAATATTTATTTTGCCCTCTGCTTCTAGAATATCAGGACAATTTTCCTCGATAATTTCATGAAAGATGATGTCTAGGCTCTTTTTTGGATCATGACTTTCAGGAAGTCCCATAATTTTTAAATTGTCTCTCCTGGACCTATTTTCCAGGTCATTTGTTTTTCCAATGAGATATTTCACAGTATCTTCCATTTTTTCATTCTTTTGGTTTTATTTTGTAATTTCTTGGTTTCTCATAAAGTCATTAGCTTCCATCTATTCCATCCTAATTTTTAAAGAACTATTTCCTTCAGTGACTTTTTGAACTTCTTTTTCCATTTGTCTAATTCTACTTTTTAAAGCATTCTTCTCCTCATTGTCTTTTTGGATCTCTTTTGCCAATTGAGTTAGCTTATTTTTAAAGTTAGCCTATTTTTATTTTCTTCAGCATTTTTTTGGTCCTCTTTAGGAAGATGTTGACTCACTTTTCATGATTTTCTCACATCACTCTCATTTCTCTTCCCAATTTTTTATCCACCTTTCTTACTTGATTTTCAAAATACTTTTTGAGCTCTTCCATGATCTGGGCCCATTGCATATTTATTTTGGAGGTTTGGGATGCAGAAATCCTGACTTTTATGTCTTCCTCTGATAGTAAACATTGTTCTTCCTCATTGAAAGGATGGGAGCAAATACCTGTTCACCAAGAAAGTCACCTTTTATGGTTTTATTTTTTCCCCTTTTTTGGACATTTTCCAAACTTGACGTTTAGGTCCTTTGTCAACAGTAGGGTATACTCTGGGGACCTGTAAGATCTCAGTTCCTCCAAGGTGGCACAATCAGGGGAGAGGAGTTTACTCCCTGGCCAGGCTAGGGGCTGAGATTCAGATCAGCTGCTCAGTTCACCCAGGGGTTTTAAGCTAAGGCTTCAACAACGGAAGTGAGCTGCTGCTTTCCTCAGCGCACTGACTGCAGCTGCAGCTGCTGCTGACACTGCCACCTGGGGCTAGGGGAGGATCCTGCTCCCTTCTCATGGAGGTGAAAAAGCCCTCACACTGACCTTTGAAATGCCTTTGTTGTCTTTGGGTTGAGGGATCTCTGAACCTCTGCTGCTGCTGCTGGGGATTCTGCCCCTGAGGCCTTCTCCAGTCTGCTCCTCCCAGAGCCACATGGCCAAGAATGGGCTGTGCTCTTCTCCTTTCCCATCAACCTTCCAGGACACCCTGGGCTGGAAATCTCCTCCACTCTGTTGTTTGTGGTTTCTGATGCTCTAGAATTTGTTTAGAGTCTTTCTTTATAGGTATTTTATGGGCTGTGGAGGAATAGTTAAAGTATGTGCGTCTTTCTACTCTGCCATCTTGGCTGTGTCGCCTCTTCATTTTCTTCTTCTCAACACTGACTCACCCTCTCATCACTGACTCTCTTAATGCCCAATTTCTCAATATATACAGTTCTACTCAGCAGCTGATTGACTAGAGCCCACATGCATGTATCTGGTTGGCCAGAGTTCAATCCTACTTTGCTTGTCCTTACAGCAAATCTCTAAGACTCTGAGAACAGTAATATCATAAGCAGAGAAACTGCTAATCTGTATTGATAGAGTTTCCTCACCTCCAAAGAAATAATAGATATAGTTCCTATGATAACTTCTATTTTTTAAATTAATATCCCTTTGTTATTACTATCAGTGTCAGTAAGAGCTTAACCTATCTTTATTTTACTTTCTTTATTTGTAAACGAAGAATAATAATCTTTATTTTCCTTAGTTCATCAAGATTTTTGGAAACAAAATGAGAATACACACAGACATAAATATGTATAGGTATAGATATGTATATACACACAACACTTTGTAAACCGTGAAGGCTATATCCATGCTAGCTACATAAGCAATAAACCTGGGTCAGCTTTTGGGTCTTTCTGTCATACTTGTACTGGCTCAAGCTCTTACTCAAATTTTTGAGGAAATAAGTCCATTGGAAACCCAATGGGTAGATACTAATTTCTAGGTTTGCAAATAAAATTACAATTAACCTGCACAATATTTGAATAAAAAAACAAAAACAATGAATGGTTATTATTAAAAAATGATAAAACATGATATAGTTTTTCCACTTCTGAAAGAGTGGAAACTCTTTAAACTCATTTTGTCTAATTTCATTATTTTATAGATAAGGAAAAAAAAAAACTTAATAATGTCAAGTTATTTACCGAAAGATACACAGCTATTCAAATGGCAAGGTCAGAACTGTAAAACCAATCACCTCATTTTCAGGACATTCTTCTATATGACTTCTTTCATGTTATCCTTTTTTCCCCATATTCTAAAAGCCCAGCAGTAAAGATTCCTTAGTGATAGTAATAATCTGGTGGAAATTTTAGATAATGTAGGGTCTTACCATAATTTTCTCAGATCTTAGCTCACATATTTGCTAAGTTATATGAACTCATGTGGTGGGTTCATATAATAATAAAATCTACTCCCCTAGTACTTTTTACTACTAGGAATGCTATTTGGTTGGAATCAAAGTGATATTGCTTATATATCCCTCTCCTGCCAAGAGTTTTGCTTATGGTTCTCAAGAATGATTCTAGGTTTCCCACTATACAGTCAGTCTACCTTTGCTACTTTCAAATATATCTCTTGGTGCTATGAAGACATTTGCCTTTTTGCTGAGGTTTGTAAGAGCTCCTCATTGGATTTGTTTGGTCTCCATAACAATACATGGGAAGTCCCTTTAGAGTCCAACCAGTTGGTAGTGCTGTTCTACTAAAAAATTTTCAGTAGCTCCCTGTAGGAGAGAGAATAAAACTCCAAAGTCTGATTTTCCACAATCTGGCTCCAACCTATCTTTCTGGTTTTATTTTACAATGGCTATTACTCATCCTTACCCCTTACAAGCTGTATTACAGCTGAACTTGGCTATTATTCCCTAGTTTCATCCTGTCCTATTCTGCCTTCATGAATGTTCTGAAATGCTTCTTTTCTTTTAAGTCCATATAATGTTCCATGAAGCTAATATCAAGCATATTTAAATTATTTCCTTTGCCTTTATCACATTTTAACTTATAAATTACTTTGGGGGGTTGGTCATGCTCCACTATGTGAATATAAACTTGAAAACAGGGAATATATTTTTTTTACTTTTGTATCCTCATTATCTTAGTACCATGCCTTGATCATTAAAAAAAATAAAATCAGTATTTGTGATTTCATTTGTGTCAGGAAGACTGAGTTAAAATCTGACCTCCGACACTTACTAACTATATGACCTTGGGCAAGGCACTTAATCTCTGACTGCCTCAGTTTCCTCATCTATAAAATGGGCACAAAAATAGCACCTAACTGTTGTGAAAACCAAAGGAAACACTATTTGTAAAGTACTAAGTCAAGTGCCTGGTACATAGTAGAGACTATATAAATGTTAGCTATTTTTATTAATGTAGTAAATTCCTAGTAACAAGTACGTCTTTCACCAGTGATGACTCATAAATTCTTTTTTTTAAAAAAAATCTATTTATTTATTTTAAGTTTTCAACATTCATTTCCACAAAACATGGAGTTCCAGATTTTCTCCCCATCTCTCCCCTCCCCCTACTTCAAAGTGACTTGCATTCTGATTGCCCCTTCCCCCAATCTGTCCTCTTTTCTAACACTCCTCTCTTCCATTATCCCCATCTTCTCTCTTGTCTTGTAGGGCAAGATAAATTTCTATACCCCATTACCTGTATTTCTTATTTCCCAGTTGTATGCAAAAACAATTCTCAATATTTGTTCCTAAAACTTTGAGTTCCAACTTCTCTTCCTTCCTCCCTCCCCACCCATCCCCACTGAGAAGGCAAGCAATTCAATATAGGCTATATATGTTTAGCTTTGCAAATGATTTCCATAATAGTCACGTTGTGTAAGACATTATATTTCCCTCCATCCTATCCTGACCCCGCATTTTTTCTATTCTGTCTTTTCTATTCTGTCTCTGATCTTGTTCCTCCCTAAGATTGTTTACTTCTAATTTCTCCCTCTTCCCATTTGCCCTCCTTCCCCACCAACCTGCTTATCCCCTCTCCCCTACTTTCCTGTAGTGTAAAATAGATTTTCTTATCAAACTGAGTGTGCATGTTTTTCCTACCACCCATAATTTCTTTATCATTTATAGTTTGAGAATTATCTGGGACACCTCCAAGTTCATTATATTCCAGATACAGTATGTGTCAGAAGTTGGATTTTATTCCGTCTTCCTGACTCCAAGGAAGGTATTCCATGTTTCCTCTTAAGTACAGTAAGCAGTTTTATATAGAAGTTTAATAAATATATATTGACTGGCAAGACTAGGAAATATTAACAGATGCAAAGTGAAGTGAGCAGAACCAGGAGAACACTTTATACAATAACCAAAATACTGTAAAGACAAATGTTTTTGAAAGACATAGAAACTTTGACCAAAACAATGCTACCAAACAAAGTTGCAGATAACTCATAGTGAAATTTGCTATCAATCTCTAGAATAGAGAGGTGATGACATCAGAATGAAGACTGAAGCTTTTTTTCCTTCCTTTCTTGCTTACTTTTTTTTTTTTATTTTCTTGCTCTCTTAGTCTTCCTTTTTGACATGGTTAATATGGGAATTTGCTTTTCTTGAATATGCATATTTGTAATGGGTTTGGTTTTTCTTGCTTTCTCAATGGACAGGGGAAATAGGAGGTAAAAAAAGAGAGATGACAACTGTAAATAATCTAATAGTTAATATTTATATAGCACTTACTATGTGCTAGACACTATGTTTTTAAAAATCATTTTGTTTTTATTTTACTAAAATCACTTCTGTATAACTTAGATTTTCCCCTTCCCTCTTCTTACTTCTCCCCTCCCTTCCACCTCCCTCCTCAAGAGGGTGTGCAATCTTATATGGGTTCTACACACAGTCTTGTTAAATACATTTTCACCTTAGTCATGTTGCATAGAAGAATTAAAATCAATGGCAGAAACCATAAAACAAAACATAACACAAGAGAAAATGGTCTGCTTCATTCTGCAATCCAATTCCAGTTTTTTTTTCTGGATGTGGAAGACATTTTACTTCAAGAATCCATTGCTTTTAGGTGCTTGTATTGCTGTGAAGGGCTAAGTCTACCAGAAATACCATGGTTATTGTTGTGTACAAAGTTCTCCTGGTTCTGCTCCTTTCATTCAGCATCAGTTCATATAAGTCCCTCCAGGATTCTCTGAAGTCTTCCTTTTTCATCATTTCTTATAGCACAATAATATTCCATTACATTCATATACCATAACTTTTTCAGCCATTCCCCAGCTGATGGGTATCCCCTTGATTTCCAGTTCTTGACCACCACAAAGAGAGGTGCTATAAATATTTTGTACATATGGGACCCTTTCCCATTTTTATGATCTCTTTGTGATACAGACCTAGAAGTGATATTACTGAGTCAAGGAGTGTGCACATTTTTGTAACCCTTTGGGCCTAGTTACAAATGGCTCTTCAGAAGAGTTGGATCAGCTCACCTATCCACCAACAATGAATTAGTTTTCCAACTCTCCCACATCTTCTCCAACATTTATCATCTTCCTGTTTGTTATGTTAGCCAATCTAATAGATGTGATGTAGTATCTCAGAGCTGTTTTGATTTGCATCTCTCTAATCAATACAGATTTAGAGCATTGCTTTCATATGACTATAGATAGCTTTAATTTCTTCCTCTTAAAACTACCTGTTCATATCCTTTCACTATTTATAAATTGGGGAATAACTTGTATTCTTGTACATTTGACGCAGTTTTCTATATATTTTAGAAATGAGGCCTTTATCACAGACACTAGTTGCAAAAATTCTTTCCCAGTTTTCTGCTTCTCTCCTAATCTTGCCTGCATTTGTTTGTTTGTGCAAAAACTTTTCAATTTAATGTAATCAAAATTAACCATTTTGCACTTAATAAGGCTCTTGTGTGGTCATAAATTTCTCAATTCTTCATAAATCTGTCAAACACACTATTCCTTACTGCCCTAATTTGTTTATAGTATCAGTCTTTATACCAAGATTATATATTCATTTGTACTTTCTTCTGTTCATTGTTAGGCATTGGCCTGTGTCCAGTTTCTGCCACACTGTTATCAATTTTCCCAGCAACTTTTGTCAAACTGTGAGTTCTTATCTCAGAAGCTGAGGTCCTTAGGTTTATCAAACAGTAAATTGCTTTATTCATTGACTACTGTGTCTTGAGTACCTAACCTATTCCATTGGTCTACCTTTCTGTTTCTTAGTTGGTACCAAGTGGTTTGATGATTATTGCTTTATAATACAATATGAGATCTGGTAGGTCTAGGCTACGTCCCCTAGCACTACTTTTCATTAATTCCCTTAATATTCTGACCTTTTGTCCTTCCAGATGAATTATGATTTTATTTTGTCTAGCCATAGAAAATAATTATCTGGTAGTTTGATTGGCATGGCACTGAATAAATAAATTAATTTAGATAGACGTCATTTTTATTATATTAACTCAACCTTCCCATGAGCAACTGAAGTTTTGCTACTTACTTAGATTTGACTTTATTTGTGCAAAAAGTGTTTTGTAATTGTATTCATGTAGTCCCTGGATTTGTTTCAGGCAGTAGACTCCCAGATATTTTACAGTGTCTACTGTAGATTAAAATCCCATTTAAAATAAATCTCTTTCTATCTCCTGCTGTTGGGCTTTGTTAGTAATATATAGAAATGCAGATGATTTATGTGGGTTTATTTTGTAACCTGCAACTTTGCCAAAGTTGTTTAATATTTCAGGTAGTTTTTTACTTGATTCTCTGAGATTCTCTAAGTATATCATCATATCACATCTGCCAAAAATTATAACTTAGTTTCTTCTTTGCCTATTCTAATTCCTTCAGTTTCTTTTTTTCTCTTATTGCCACAACTAAAATTTCTAATATCATATTGATTAGCAGTGGTGATAATGGACATCCTTGTTTCACCTCTGATCTTGCATCCAGCTATTCCCCATGACATATATACCTTGCTCATGGTTTTTGGTAGGTACTGTTCATTATTTTATGGAAGGTTCCATTTATTACTATGCTCTCCAGTGTTTACTATAGAAATGGGTGTTGTATTTTGGTTAAAAGTCTTTTATCCAGGTATTGAGATAGTCACGTGGTTTCTGTTAGTTTTGTTGTTGATATGATCAATAGTGCTGATAGTTTTCCTAACATTGAACAAGCCCTGAATTCCTGGTATAAATCCTACTTGATCATAATGTATTATTCTTATGATAAATTGTGGTAATTATTTTGCTAATATCTTTAAAAAAATTTTTGCATCTTTATTAATTAGAGAAATTGGTTTATAATCTTCTTTCTCTGTTTTGGCTCTTCTGCGTTTGGGTATCATAACCATATTTATATCATAAAAAATTTGATAGGATTCCTTCTTGACCAATTTTCCTAAATAGTCTATATGATATTGGAATTAACTATAGTTTAAATGTTTGATGGAATTCACTTGTAAATCCATCTGGCCCTGGATATTTTCTCCTAGTGAGTTCATTGATGGTTTGTTCTATTTCTTTTTCTGACATGAAATTATCTAAGTGTTCACCTTCCTCTTCTAGTAATATGGGTAATTTTTTATTTTTTAAGTATTCATCCATGAAATTTAGATTGTCAAATTTGTGGGCATACAAGTGGGAGAATTCATTTCTAATTATTGTTTTAATTTCCTCCTCATTATAGGTAAGTTCACCCTTTTCATTTTTGATACTGGCAATTTTGTTTTCTTCTTTCTTTTTTAATCTAATTAACCAAAGGTTTATCAATTTTATTCTTTTTTCATAAAATGAAATCTTAGCCTTATTTATTAGTTCAAGTTTTCTTAATTTCAATTTTATTAATCTCTCCTTTGGTTTCTATTATTTCTAATTTAGTATTTACTTGGAGATTTTCAGTTTATTCTTTTTCTAGGTTTTCCAACTGCATGCCCAATGAAATGATCTTCTCTTTCTCTATTTTATTCATGAAGGCAGTCAATGATATAAAACTTCCCTTAAGAACTGCTTTTGCATTATCCCACACGTTTTGGTATTCATGAAGGCAGTCAATGATATAAAACTTCCCTTAAGAACTGCTTTTGCATTATCCCACACGTTTTGGTAGGTTATCTCATTATTTTGTTCTCTTGAATAAAGATGTTGATTGTTTTTATGATTTGTTGTTTAACCTACTCATTCCTCAGCATGATATTTTTTAGTTTACAATTAATTTTTGGTATATCTTTCCATGGCCTTTTATTACATACAATCTTTATTGCATTATGATTTGAGAAAGATGAATTGACTATCTCTGCCTTTCTCTACTGGATTCAGAGGTTTCTATGCCCTAGTACATGGTCAATTTTTGTATATGTGCCATGTACCACTGAGAAAAAAGGTATATTCTTTTCTATCCCCATTCAGTTTTCTCTAGAGATCTATCATATCTACCTTATCCAGAGTTTTACTCACTTCCTTAACTTCTTTCTTGTTTATTTTGAGTTTAGATTTATCAAGTTCAGAAAGGGGGTGGTTGAGGCTCCCCACTCATATTACTGTCTATTGCTTCCTGTAACTCCCTTAACATTTTCTCTAATAATTTTGTTGCTATATCACTTGTACCATGTGTGTTTAATAATGATATTGCTTGTTGTCTATGGTGCCTTTTAGCAGGATATAGTTTCCTTCCTTATCACTTTTGATTAGATCTATTTTGGCCTTTATTTTGTCTGAGTTTAGGATTGCTCACCCTGCTTTTTATATGTCAGCTGAAACACAAAACATTCTGTCCAACATTTTACTTTTACCCTCTGTGTTTCCCACTGTTTAAAATGTGTTTCTTTCGACCAGCTTATAGTTGGATTATGGTTTTTAATCCATTCTGCTGTTCATCTCCATTTTATTGGAGAGTTCATCCCATTCACATTTGCAGTTATGATTACTATCAGTCTTTCTCTCCATCCTCTTTCCCCTAGTTATGCTTTTAACTCTCCCATGTGCTTTACCTTCCACAACAGCGTTTTCATTTTTGACCACTGCCTCCTTCAGGTTTCTCTCCCTTCTTTCAACTCCACTCTCTTTAACTCTCCCTTTCACTTACTCTTCTTCCCTCCCTTTTAGCTTCCTCTCCCTTTTCTTTCACTTTTCCCCTCTACTGCCTATAGAGCTAGTTAGATTACTATACTTAATTGAGTTTGTTGTTCCCTCCTTCAACCAAATCAGATGACAGTAAATCTCAAATGACATTCATCTCCCTCCTCTCTTTCCCTCTACTGTAATGTGCTTTTTTACCTCTTCCTATAATGTAACACCTTTTTCTGCCTCCTCCTTTTCATGTCTCCTGTTACAATCCCCTCACACCCTTAGATCACATTTCTATCATCACATCATTTAATTTATGCTCATTCCCTCTATCTGGATATCCCTTTTAAATATCATAATAAGCATACAATTCTAAAGATTAACAAGTATCATCTTACCTTATAGGGATGTAAACAGTTTGCCCATATTGAATAACATGCTTTTTTCCCCGTTTGTTTAAATATCTCTCTTGAGACTTGTGTTTGAAGATCTAATTTTTTTATTGAGCTCTGGCCTTTTCATCAGGAAAGTCTGGAAATTTCTTATTTCATTGAATGTCCATCTCCTTGCCTGAAATATTATGCTCAATTTTGCTATGCAATTGATCCTTGGTTGTAACCCCAGCTCCTTTACCTTATGGGATATCATATTCTAATCCCTCCAGTCTTTTAATGTAGAAGGTGAAAGGTCCTGAGTGAGGCTAACTGTAGCTCTTTGATATTTGAATTTTTTCTTTCTGGTTGCCTGCAGAATTTTCTCATTCACTTAATAGTTCTGGAATTGGGCAATTATATTCCTTGGTGTTTTCAGTTTGGGATCCCTTTCAGGAGGTGGATTCTTTCGATGAATATTTTGCCCTCAGGATCTAGGACCTCTGGGCAATTTTCCTTGATGATTTCTCAGTAGATATTGTGCAGGCTCTTTTTTTCATCATGGCTTTCTGGTAGACCAATAATTCTTAGCTTTTTCTCTCCTGAACCCATTTTTGAGGTCAGTTGTTTTTCCAGTGAGATATTTTACATTTTCTTCTATTTTTTTCATTCTTTAGATTCTGTTTGACTGATTCTTGATGTCTCATAGATTCATTACCTTCTACTTGACAAATTTTAATTTTTAATAGATTGTTTTACTTAGTTAACTTCTGCATTGCCTTTACCATTTGCTCAATTGTTTTTTTAAGGAGTTATTTTCTCCATTTAAGTTTTATACCTCCTTTTCCATTTCTCTAGTTTTTCTATTTAAGAAGTTGTTCTCTTCAGTGAATTTTTTTTCATATTTTTAAAATCATTGGTCAGTTTTTCTTCTACTTCTCTAACTTCTTTTAAAATTCTTCATGAGCTTTCCAAGATTGCTCTTTTGGCTTGAGACCAGTTCATATTCCCTTCTGAATGTTCAAATGGGAGTACAGTCTCAATGCTGACCTCTTTAGTATTCATGTTTTCATCTTTGTCCATATATAAAGATTCTATGGTCTTTTCTTTTCTGGTTTGCTTCTTGCTCATGATAATCACCCTTTTCCTGGCTTTTAAAGTGTGTCTCTGCTTTTGGGGCACAGAGGGCTCTGTGCCATGGTTCTTATCCTTAGAACCTGAGGCTTTGTATATTGTGGTCTCTCGTTCTTTCAGGTAGAAGCTAAAATGCAGCTTTCCTGGTGCTGAGCTGACTGGTGTGCCAAAGCAGAGTGAAGTCTTTCTGTGTTTCCCAGGAATTATCCTGGAGCTATCTGTGTTATGTGTAGGGAAGAGATGGTCTGGTCACAGGAGGTCTCCTCTACTGAGCTAGAGCATAAGGAAGCTCAGCGGTTGGTGAATCTCATGTATGCTAGTGTCTTCCTGATTCCTCTGGCTGTGCTGAAGCACTCCTGGGGTCCTGGTGTTGGTAATTATGGGCTCCATACCCCTGGGGTTCAGGATCTCCTTCGGTTCACTGAATTGGGGCTATCTGGGACAGCTACAGTTCCACACTGGTCCAATTCAGCCACAGTAAGAGAGAACCCGCTTTGTGATTTTCCTAGCCTTGCGGATTATGAGACTGTTTACTCCTTTAGCTTATCCCACTATTCCACAATTTTTCTTGGGAAATATTCTCTGGGTTTTTCAAAGTCAATAAGGGTACAGGGATAGCATTTACATATACTCCACCATCTTGGCTCCTGGAAGTTCAAGTAGGTGACTTATAGACATTTAATCTGCATGCCGATAGTCTCAGGAGCAGCTACTGTATTTAACTGAGGTTCTGTGGTTCTTTCTCACTGACTTTCACTGGACTCCTGTTCTCAGCCGATATGTTTGAGAATTCACACTGCTCTGCTTCAGACCTTCCAGGGCTTACTGCTTGGCTTTGCTGTGGTGGAGTCTGTGCTGATACTGCTTGTGTGCTCTGCACTCCTCCAGCCCATGCAACAGATCCTTCCTGTTGCCCTTCCAGTCTGTCCTGGGTTGAAAAATTTGCCACACTCTGTCTCCTATTGTATTCTGGCAATCTAAAATTTGTTCAGACTCTCTTTTTAGAGGTACCTAAAGGAGTTTGTCTTAGAGCTTAGGTGAGTATTGATCTCGCTCCTCAATCTTGGCTCCCTAGACATTGTGTGAAACATTTGACAATTATTTCATTTTGTCCTCACAACAATCAAAGGATAGGTGATGTTATTATCCCCATTTTACAGATGAGGAAACTGAAATCAAAAGAAATTGAAACAGTGTGTTGAGTTGAAATTGTTGAATTGGGTTCTTTAAAAAAAACAAAAACTTGGCTGCATTTCAATCATCTCATCATGTATTAACCTATTCAGAGAACAGAGGGGGTAGATGCTTTGTGTCTTCACACAGAAAAACACAACTCTATCCTTTGAGGCTTCTTCTGAGTCTGATCAAGGTCACTGTCATTTAATCCTTCTGCAATTAGGGCAATGAATGCTTCACCTGAGTCTTGCAATCTTTCATAGGGAAAGGTCAGTTGTCCTTTCCCCAAGGCACTCTGTGGTTGTCAGAGATTGCCAGGTAATCCCAACAGTTCTTCCGTTATGCCTATTAGTTACTGGAAGCAAAGATAAAAATTAGCTGATACTGTCCCTAACCTTTGGAATAAAAATGAATTAGAAACACATTCTTTAGAAATAATTCTCTGAGATCTACTTCATTGCTTTCACTTTTTTACATGATATGTTGTATTTACATGCATATACCATCCTGCAATTTACCTGTGTGCATAATGCCTTCCCAGAATGTAAATGACTGTTTTCGTTTTTGGCCCTTGTAGCTTAATCATCCATCACAGTGAACTACACATTGATTCTTAATAAATGTTTTGAAATTAATTAAATTTGATCTTCCTAAAATGTATTACATTTAGGCTGAAATTTCAGGCCAACATTTTTTGTCAGTTTTCCTTTATAGTTACTTATTCATTGGGCTCAGGTGGCAAACACCAGTGACCAAGAAAAACAACTCCAAACATAGCATCATGATTGCTTCCCCATCTAATTTTTCTGATGTCACTATCCCAAGGGACAAGTGACAATAGTCAAGAGTATCCTAGTGCCAGCTGAGGCTTCTTGATTTTAGGAGAAGGGAATGATTGAGAATGGGATTTGCCAAGTCAGTCATGTGGAGCCAGAAGTCAGCTCCCAGAGATAAGGTTGCTTGAGAAGTGGGCCAGAGGTGGGAGGCAGGGTCTGAATGAGATACATGAATTGGTTCCAAAGGACTGCAGCATGTTAGAAATAAGATATTGCCTGGTTTGGGCAAATTTAACAATTGCATTTAATTTTCTACCTTGATTCCTTCTACAATGAAATGGATATTTATTTAGGAGGAATGGGAATATATTCAGTTCTTGAGCTTCACTTGGTTTCTAGAACAATGGCTACCCCATGAGCGATTGGCAGGTGGGAGGCATGGGCTGTATCAGAGACATTAATTAGTGCCAAAGCACTGCAGAGCTTGAGAGACAAGATATGGTCTGGTTTGGGCAGAATTTTCAAAGATTTGAAATATTTAAACTTCACACAAAGTCCAAGATAATTTCTAATACTTAAGGTTTATATTTTTATGCTCAGGTGCTAAGGGCACCTTCTATGCTACCCCAAATTAACTTCAGCTGGATGATTCCCTGCCATGACCAGTAGCATTATGCTTGGAGGAAATAGCTGTCTCTGAATGGTGGCAGACAGGTTCTGGCAACCAGTGCAGTCTTCTCCTTGGTGTGTCATTGTCACATTCGCTTTGGATCAAACATGCAAAGTATTTCATCTCACTTAACCCCCATCTACTTCAACTAGGAAGTAACAAAGCAGCTCAAAGGAGATTTCTATGGTGGTAAAGACTCTGACCTGTGTTCTAGTGACATCTGTGTTGCATGCTTAATATGATAATGATAAAAGTGGAATTTAAACTCATTTTTTCACTTTTTAGGTCTTGCATGGTATTTGTTTGCTTTAACTTTCTACCTCAATTTCTTCTACATTAAAAAACTGTATTTATTTTGTGAAAAAGGGACTTACATCTGGAATTGTGGTTAGGTTCTAGATCATTGACCACACTCCCCATGGGTCAAAGGTCTTCTACTGAATTGACCTGTATATGTATATTTAAAAAGTTATGCAAAAATGTAATATTATAATGATAAAATGTTGCAATTTCCTCAGAGTGGTCCACTACCTTTCTCCCTTGGGTGGGGGAAGGGAGAATATATTTCATTATCTATTTTCTATGGTCATATTTGATATTCAGTTACTGAGAGTTTAACTTCCTTTTCATATTTATAAAAAGATTTTTACTTCTAAGAAAGAAAATTAACAATGTTCTTACTTGTACTCTCTTTTTCTTATTTTTCTATTTCAATGTAAATCTTGTGGGGAAAGATAAGTCTCCTATAGGTGCTTATGATTTTTTTAAATGCAAAGGATTGTATTAATAGTCACCTTCTTCTGAGAGCAAAAGGAGAGGCAAGCTGTGTTGGCAGCTCTGTGTTGTAGTATTTAGAGAGCATTGCGACTGGAGTCAGTAATACTAGAGTTCAAATTCTGTCCTAGACCTTTCCTAGCTGTTCAAGTCAGTTTACCTCTGCCTGACTTAGATTCCTTATCTATAAAATAAGGATAATAATAACTCTTATCTTTCAGGATTATTGTAAGAATACAATGAAATAATAATTGAGATTACTGAGATACTTTGCAAACTTTAGAGCTGTATATAAATGCCATCTGTTATTATCATTATCATTATTATCAATATTAGGATAGAGATGAGTGCTTTGGGATGTAGAGCAGCAGATGAACTAATAGACTAGCATTCACATTTGTGACTATGGAAGTCAGTCACATATGTGGAAAGGAAGATAAAGAAGTAGTGTCGCATGATGTATAGAGCACTGAATTTAGAATTAGATGATGGCTCAAACCTGACTCTTCCACTTTATTATCACTGTGACTTTGGGCAAGTCAACTAATATTTTAGTGTCTCAGTTTTCCTCAGCCATACAATGAGAGTTATAGATTCAAGACTTCTGAGGCTCAACTCAGCTCTAAATCTTTCAGTCTATGAACAATGATTTTTGACCCTCTCCAGTTGTCATGAAATATGAAATGACTCCAATTCCTATGTTTTTCTAATAAGGGAGAATGTGACTTCTCCATTTCTCCTCTCATTTCCCACCCTTCTCCTTGACTCTTCCCAGGAGTACTTACCCTCTCTGAACTAACCATATACTGGGGCTATGTTTAATTATATATGAAATACATATATATTAGTAAGAGAAAGAACTGTGAGAAAAGGCTGTAAGAAAAAGAGGCTTCTAGCTATGGACTTGTAACTAGAAAGCTCTGGGACCTTGGATGAATAACTCAATCTCTTTCAGCCTCAGTTCTTAATTTTTAAATGAGAGTGGTTGGATTGGCTTGTCTCTAACATTGTTTCCAGCTAAAATACTTGGTAATTCTGATGAAATACATAAAGGCAGTTGTACTATAATATATAAAATGAAATTTAAAGCAAACTGCTTATGAGAGAGAGAAAGAGAGAAAGAGAGAGAAAGATCTTTTCTACTATTAACCTGTATTTAATAGATATACAATTCAGCATAACTTTGATGAGTAATTTTTTTCGCAGGATATGGAAGAAATAATTTTGGGGAAAAAATTTAAACTTTTAAAACTTTGATTGAAAAGTTCGTCCCTTTCCTTTCTTAGCTGGTCTTTAGTTCAAAGGAATCACCCTCAATAACATTCCCAAAATTCAAAATACCTCTGACCCACAAATTTACTGTTGTCAAGCTGGAAAATCTGGGTAATCTCTGAGGCAAAAATGAATATAATGGAATATCTGTCAAGTCAAATGGCTTCAATGTGAATTCCTCAACCCAAATCTGACTCCCTCTTTTCTCAGAGATAACAGTGTCTCTTCATTATACCTCACCATACCTGATTCTAAGAGTATTGTTGGTGCGAAAGGAAAAAGAGTCTCTTAGGCACCCCCAGGGCAAGGGCTCAACAGAAAGTTTAAGATTTCTACTCTTGCATTTGATGTTATTTTCATAAATAATTGTTCACGAAAAAGGAGGAACATCAACAGGCACCCAGGAGAGAGGATAATCAACACTGTCAGAGTCTGGAGAGAGGACAGTAGGGATGAGAGTTGAGAGAAATACATCAGACTTGGCAATTACAGGATCACTGATGACTTTGGAGAGGGCAGGTTCAATAGAATGATGAGGTTGGAAGGGACATTGCAAAGGATTTAGTAGACATTAAGAGGCACGGTGGCTGATTTTAGATGGCACTTTAGTTTATCTGAAAAGGAGAATAGAAATGTAAGATGATAGCTAGTGGGGTCAAAATGAGTGCTTTTTTATTTCAAGGATAATGAAGGCAGGTATGTTTTAAGGCAGTAGGTAATGAAACAGCTGATAGGAGCTGAAGATCAGTAAGAGATTTGGAGGAAGGAAACTAATGGAGGCAATCAACTAGAGAAGACAGGAGGGGATGGGATCAGATATACAAGTGAAGGGATTAGTCTTGCTGAGTAGAAGGGAGACCTGTCTGTTGGAGAATAAAATAGGAGACAACTGGAGATGGTGTAAAGGGAATGGAAGATTAGGAAAAGGGGAGAAAATGGAAACAATTATAAATGGCTTTAATTTTATTGGTAAAATAAAAGGCATGATATTCTCTAGGTGAGAAGGTAGGGGTAGACATATGTCATCTATCATCTAATTTGAACCTCATAACAACCCTGAAGTTAGCCCTCTTGCTTTTAACAAAAATTTTTTTAAAAATTGCCAACTGATAGAAAAAGTAAAATTAATCAAAACAATTTGCCAAAGACTCCTGACACATCTATCTCATCTAAGAGCATACACTATAGAACACAAACATCTTTTGCCCCACCTGTCTAGTAAAGGAGATAGGTTTTCTAATCCTGATCCTAAGGCCTCATTTGATGATTATAATTACTTAGCATTCAGTTTCATTTTTTCCTTCTATTTATATTTTTTAATTTTATTTTCCTGGATCTGTTTATTTTATTCTGTATTAGTTCATAGAAGTTTTTGTTGAATACTTCATGTTTGTCATTTCTTGCAATAAAATAATTTTCTATTACCTCAATGTACTACAATTTTTCTTAACTGTTCCCTATTGTTAGCAATGCACTTTGTTTCAATTTCTTAGGTACTGAAAAAGTGTTTTAATAAAACCTTTTGGTATATAAAGGACCTATGTTTTTGTATTTGACATTCTTTTAGTATATATCCAACAATGAGATCTCTGGTAGAATGAATGAGGTTTTGGCTGCTGTTCTTACCATGATACCTCTCATGAATCCATGACTATTTATCTCTGTTTCTGCACTTTGCTTTTCTTCCTTTTTCCCTGCCCCCTATTACCCTGGATGCTGGTACATTTTGGCAACCCAGGCATCCCAATCCATAGTGAGGGACATTTTAGAATGTGGTCTATTATGCCCATTACCCTTATGATAAAATCCATTTTAAGGATCCTCTATGTCACCATAAATATGCATATTCCTTTCCCTTATCCTTCATTGGAATTTTTTTTAATGTCATCCTTTAATTTTCCTTGCTAGTGTTAGATCTATCTTTCAATTTCTTATCCCAATTCCTCACCTCCACTGCTTTTGCCGTAAGATCATAAAATCACCTACTTCTGTGGAAGTATTAAGGAAATTAGTTTTTCAGGCTGAGTTCAGGCACATAGCTTGTTCCCTATTTTGTCCTACTTCCCTTTTTTATCACTTGAATGATATCCTACTTCTATTACTCCTGTGAAATATACTAAAGACATACATACGAAAGCATGGAATTTAGTCCCCAGATTATTAATTTACCTTTTTTTAAATCCATACTTCTGATGTTTAAAGATTGTAGTAAATTATCAAGACTTCTTTTTCCTTCATTGTCTCACTTTACTCTTTTTTTATTCATCAAGCAAATTTCATTTTTTTAAGCACTGTCCTATAAACACAAGATAATTATTTTCATTTCTTACTTAGACTTCTTTTGACAATTGATTTTTCTTTATTAGAGTATTTGAAAATCAGTGGTAAATTGATTTACATTTTTGTTTGTTTGTTTTTAGGAATCCCTCAAATGAATGTCTTTTTTTTAAGTTTAGCTTTTTATTTTAATTCATGATTTGGTTCAGCTTTGCAGAATTTATTATGTTGAAATTTAATTTCTTTTGTGGAATAAAGTGTCATTTTTTGTGTGTAAATATGTGTGTGTGACTTTGTGTGCACATGTGTGTGATGTTTGGAATACTATGTTCCATTTTTATAAAACAATTACTCCAGAGAAGTGCAGCAATCCTGAATTAAGTAAATTAACATTTTTTTCCCCTAATTGATGCTTTTCCACTGATTGCTTACATACTTTGTTGTTTGGCATTGAAAATGTGAAATTTAATACCTGCATCACTTAGAGTTTTAAGTCGGATTTTTCTCTGACAGTGATCAGTAAATTTCCTTAAGTGATGCTTTCTTGCATGATTTCATAAGTTTTGGACAACTTTCTTATATTATTTCCAGCATTATGGAACTCAGGTTTTAGGATTTTTCATGTTTTCTGTATACATACATACATATATACACATGTATATGTATATACATAAAATCTTTTTCACCTGTCCTCAAGGTCAGTCACCTTGGCTATACAATTCATACACTCTTTGAAAGTTATTTTCTTTTATTTATAAATTTTCTTTGCCTTTTGTGTTTTTGAGCTTCAAATATGTCATTCTCTATGGCCATCTATAACTTTTAAGGCATTCTTCATTATATGTCTTGATTTTTCTATCTTTTTTTTCATAATTCCTTTAATTCTGCTTGGGAGGACTGATTTCCAACATAATTTCTATGTCAAGTAGTGTTTCTTTGAAAAGTTGTATTTTACTTTTGAACACTTCAGGAATTTTGTGCTATTGTTCCATAATTTCTAGACATACTACAATTTGAAAATTGCTCTTGTTTGTTTATATTTCCAGTATCCTAAATTCCCTGGCTTTCTTCATGTTTCAACTAAAGTCTTCACTTTTAGAAGATATCTTTCACAATTTTCCCTTAATGTTAGTACCTCTTTTCAGTTTACTATCTCCATTTTATTCTGAACATATTTTGTTTTGTACACATTTGTTAGCATAATTTCTTCCCTATTAGACCATAAACTAATTAAGAGCAAGGACTGGCTTTGTCTTTATCTGTATCCCCAGCTCTTAGAACAATGTCTCACAAACAGAAGGAGCTTACTAAATTCTGGTTCATTGATTTCCCTTAACTTTATAATACTTGTTTGAAGTATTAAAATTTTTTAGTTATTTTTCTTCTGTCCTTATGATTCCCCCTACTAGATTATCTTTTTGGAAACTCAGTTCATATTGAGCCTTTCTTTCCTGGACTTTTATCTTTCAAACTTTTCCTTGTATTAGTAGAGTCTTATTTCTGACTTCTTAATGCTTGGGCATCTTCTGCTTCTATCCTTATGCAGAACTGTGAAGTTAGATTTCTTTAAGCTCCTCACTTTGGGGATGTGGGAACCTTTGCTAGTTCCCTGAACAGATAAAAATCCCATGAGACTGACCCTAGCTTGGTTTTTAGTCTTCTTTTTCTTGGATATGGTAACCTTTAATTCTTCCCCTCTAGCTAGCATCAGCTCCCAGATGTATTTTCTCACCTCCCAAGTGCATCAGTTTTATTGTCTTTCCTTTGAGTGTCTATGAAAAACATACTTACAAATAAAGACAAAAACCCAATGTCTTTAGCTTTTTACAGAGTTCATTATGAATGCAGCTTTGAAATCAGAGTAAATCACTCCTGTGAGAGGGAGTAGACAAGGAACCACGTAACTGGTGAACACTGAGACATATGCCCATGAACTTACATCAGCTGCACTCAGCTGGTGGCATGGAGTACCAGTGGGGACAAGTGAAGAGTTTTAATATTCCAGCCCTCTTCAGTGTTATTTCAAGATACTTTTATCTTGTATCATATTTCTGTCTTCTCTTCTTTTGAATTAGTTCATTCTATATTTTTAGTATATTTTCTTTTATTTATTTTTGGGAAAACATCTACCCTGCCATCTTATTAGTAGCATACTTGCTTATATTTTCTATGTATATATTTTTATTTGCATATATACATACATATATATGTATAGATATATAATCTCCATTTCCCAAATATAATGCTGACAGTAAGAATTAATTCTTGTTTTCTTCATTTTTGTTATTGTACCAAAAATTCCCACTACTTTCTACTTTTCAGCATACTTTATGCTTTTTATGTTTTTGGTCCTTCATCTCTTTTTCTCCATAGGAACCTGGGACTTTGCCCCTGAATCCCATGATTTGGACTTTATGGTATGGTTTTATTTTGCTGGTACTGAGTCCTCTATTACCACTTTCTGTCCATCTTCTCATCACTCACTATAAGCCTACTCTTGTACCTTCTCCCCCATTTGCTTTCTAGCATGCATTTATCCCCTACTAAAATGTGAACTCCTTGAAGTAAGGGTCTCCATAGTTTGTTTTTATTTGCATTCCCTTCATATTGGTATTGTTATTATTATGTGCCTGGAGTATAGGAATACTTTAATAAATGCTTGTTGACTTTTGGACTCTTTATTTTTTTATATAATACCATATATGATACCATTCTGTATGGTATCTAGTTATTTTTGTATATTGGCATTTTAGCCCCTTCTCTACCATTTTCATATTAATACTTTATTGATAAGGTTGGCAAGTCTAGTTCAGAAAACATATTCTTCCCAGTCTTTATTAGGTGTATTTCATTACTAGGTAGGAGACAGAAATGTCCATTGTGTTCTCAATATTATTTAAGTAGACATTGTATCATAACTTTTTCTTCTTTGACTTCATTCAACAACTGTGATGAAATAGCACATGTATGCCCCTGAGGTCTTTAGTGTCTTGTCTAGGATCTCATAATTCTATGTTTCTCTGGAAATATTTATTTCCATATGCATCTCTAGCTATGGGAGTGAGTTGTTAGGTTTGACAAGTTTCAGGAGATTCTCTGTGATGTTACAGATATATGGCCTCTGGAGAAAAAAGGACTCCTGATTGTAAAAGTCATACTATTTGTACAGTGTTGACAGGAAGACTCTAATCACCATTTCTCCTCTTATCTTGTTGTGACACAAACTGATGTCATCTTTTCTAGAAGAATCTGTGAATATTCATTATAAATTTGTAAAGCTAAAGAAGTCATTTCTTCCCAAGGGAATACAGACCCACCTTTTCTGGGGAAAAGCTTCCTTTACATAATTCTAACACTTTAGTGGTCTTGGTTCTGTCCTGTCCTTCCTTGCAACTTTTAGACTCCTGATATAGATTTAGATTCCTCTCTATTCTAAAATTTATATTCTTTGTTCTCCTCTTGAAAGGGAAGCATTGAATAGTGCTTAGAAAGCTGGTCTTAGAATCAGAAGACATTGGGTTCAAATCTTTTTGGTCATGTGCCCTTGGGTGTATCGCTTAAGCCCTCAATGTATAATCCAACTCCCTAAGATTTTGTCACAGAAAAGTTGTTGATTTGGATTTTCATAGGGAGTTTCATCACTTGAGAGTTCCCTATATTAATGAGATTACAGGTCCAATTGCTATACTCAAAATTTTGAGTCCCTTCTCCTCTTTAAAGGAATACTTCATTCTTCTATATATTTGGAAACTGAGAGGCATTCTTCTACCACCTCTCAGATAGGTAAAAACAAGCTGACACTTTGTACACAAGTTTTTATTATTTAACTCTGGAAGAAACATGGTACAATATCTGAAAATCACTGAGACATTTCCTCTACCCTCTATGCTAAATGACCTTGAGTTCTTCAGTTCTTTGCTAATCACACTAGTAATTCTTGCAGCTAATTACTATTTGGCAGATCTCTTTGCTCTGAATGGCTTTATTTTGCAGACTTCTAGGCAAGAGGTTCAATAATAGGATTATTTGCATTTAAAAATTTAGGTAAAAATAAGGTAATAAAGGATTGAACTAGAATGGTGACAGAGAGAATATTAGAAAATAAACAAATGTAAAAGATATCTTATAGGAAGAATATACAAGACTTGGTTATTGATTGAATGACAGCATGAGGGAAATTAAGAGACAAGTGAAAGATAATTTTTTCACTTGTGGCAATAGTGAATGGGGACCTAATTTTATTATTAATATAAATTGAGAAATTACTGGGAGGAACTTGTTTTGTGGGAATGATATTGATTTTGGACATTCTTGGTTTGACATGCTATTAAGATTTTTATTTAAACAATAGATTAGGCAATAATATATCAAATATATAGAGAATCTGAGACAAATTTATAAGAATATAAGACATCTCCCAAATGATAAATCATCTAATGATATCAACAGGCAGTTTTCCAAATGAAGAAATTAAAGTTATCTATAGACACAAGAAAGAATGCTCTTAATCCCTATTGATTAGAGAAATGAACATTAAAACGACATCTGAGGTACCACCTCATACCTATCAGATCAACTAATAAGACAAAAAAGAAAATTATAGACTCAGATTCGATCCAGCTCAGAGTCTGTATAGCTGAGAGTCTATCTGGCCCGCTTGTGAATACAGGCATTACAAATGCTCCTTAAGAGCCAACCCAAGATGGCGAATCTTTATTAAACTTTGTCTTTTTTTGGCTTTAAGAATTTTTGAGTCAAATTCATTCGAGCAGGACCCGGACTGTCTGTATTTTGGGGTCCCCGGCACCCCTAAATCTCGTCATTTATGGTTCCCTTACTGGGAAGAGCTGCTAATCTCAAGTTCTTCTGCTAAGACTGGAAGGTGTGTAAGCCTCCCCTTCTCCCTATCCCCTTCTTGCTCTCCAAGCACCTTGGAAGTGGATTTTTAGACCCGCCTTCAGGCCCCAGTATTGGACAATTTCTCTGGATTTCCTAGGTGCTAGGGAATCAGGGAAAACTCAGGTACTTTTTAGTGTGTGCCTAAGTCTCTCAATTTCCTTGGCGCTAGGGAGTTAGACTCAGGTTGTTGGTCCAGTGGCTATGTTTGAGGCAGTGGACCTGGGTATACCCTTCAAAGCAAGTGTGCACTATTCTCTGAATTTCCTGAGTGCTAGGAGTCAGGGAAAACTCAGTTACTTTTTCTTGTCCTCTTCTTTTTTTTTTCTTTTTTTCTGAAGGCTTATTCCCATATCCTCCTTTACAGAAAGAGGGACTTCCAGCTCTATACCAGATAATGGGTCAGTCCTCTTCAATTCCAAAGAATTTGCTTTTGGGTTATCTCTTTAAAAATTGGAAAAAAATAGCTTCTCTAAACAACTCAAAAAGAAAAAAGTTGGTGTTCTTTTGCAACATACTTTGGCCTCAGTATCACCTGAAGGACAATGAGGTGTGGCCCATTTTTGGGACCTTATAATGTAATACTCTTTTACAGTTACAATTATATTGTCTCCAAAAAGAAAAATGGATAGAAATACTTTACATAAGTGCCTTCATCAAACTCTCTCAGGACCCCATTCTCAAAAAAGATTGTAAGATGCTTGTAGCCAGAGCCACCCCAAAAAAGGAAAATGGGGGTGAACTGTATGTTAGGGTCTTGGCCTCACCTCCTCCCCTATCTCCGTTCCCAACTGCTCAGTTCCAAGTCATGGGCCCCTCTGCAGCCCCTCTCACTGGGACAACATTCACTCAGGCCTCAGACCCCACCCCTACAGTAGTCTCTGGGGTATCTCCTTCTCTAACCCCTTTGCCTCATCAGGTGCCAGGTGATCTTTCTCCTTTCTCTCAGCCAGATGCCCTGGCTTTGCAGCCCAAACCAGATGAGTCAGCATTCCCCAGTCCCTCCCTCATGAAAACTGGGACTTTTTATCTCTCTAACCAAGCCCCTTCCCCCACAGCACCTTCAAGGTTTTTTTTCCCTTGAGAGAAGTGCATGCTTTGTATCTCATTCAGGTTAAAGAGAAACTGGGGAGATACTCAAAAGAGCCCACTAGGTTTACTGAGGGTTTAGGGACATATCCTTACAATTTGAACTTTCTTGGAAGGATCTGCATATTCTTTTCTCTGCCTGTTGTATCACTGAGGAGAAGGGAAGAATTTGGGAACATGTCCCAAAATTTGGGGATCATATGGCTAGCAATGATCCCATAAGATACCCCCCAGGAACAGCTGCTATTCCCACTAGTGACCCAGCATGGGAGTATCAAAAAAGTAAGGATAGAGGAAAGAGAGATCTTATGGTAATTTGCCTGTTTGAAGGACTAAAAACTGCATTTCCAAAACAAGTAAATTTTCAAAAAATTAGAGAAATTATTCAAGGAGAAGAGGAAAACCCTGCCCCTTTTCAAGACTGGGCAGTAGAAGCTATTAAAAAGCATACAAATTTGGATCCTGATTCCATAGAAAGGGCAGCAATTCTTAGCATGTATTTTATTAATCAGCCTGCTCCAGATATTAGAAGGAAATTGCAGAAATTGACAATGGGATCCCAAACACCTCAGGCCCAATCACTGGAGATCACTTTGGGAGTCTTTAACAACGACACCTTGTTGCAGCAGAGGAGAGAACGAAGAAGAAGGGCCAGGGCCAGGAAGCATGATCAATTCTTGACTGTTTCCATGGCCAGAAAAAGACCCAGGCAGCACCCCTCCAGGGCACACCCTTGGAGGAAGAATGGCTACTTGGGTACTGGGGAAACCTGCTTTCAATGCCACAAGGAGGGTCACTGGTCCAAGAAGTGCCCCTCCAGGGTGTCCCCCCAGAGGGAGCCCCAGGAACCGATGCTTGTGGAACTGTGCCTGTGTGACCAGAAGGGACATTGGAGGAAAGATTATCCCTCAAGTTGGAATAGTGGTGGAGCTGCCCCCTAGTACCTTGTCCTTCAGTCTTCTCAAGACTTGTAACTGTAGGAAAACCTGGGTGCTGGCAGTGTTCCCACTTTCTCCACCTCTCTCGCCAAGCCCTGGTCAAAAACAAAGCCTGAAGGTAAAATTACCCACTTTAACATGGCTAAGTTCTCTGCTTTAATCAATTGCTCTGGCCCTACCTGCCCCTTGATCCTTTGGGTCATAGGCATTGAAGGGAAACTGAGGAATGTCTCCAGACATATCCCCTCCCCAGCCTACTTGAGGATCTGTTGTTTAAACACTCCTTCCTTATATCCTCCTCTAGCCGTGCTCTCTTGCTGGAAAGGGACCTGATGATGAAATTGGGGAGCTAATTTTCTCTAGTTAATCCTCCCATCTCCTTTTTTCCTTTGTTCACTAAATCTCCCCATGTTTGCTTGACAGTGTGGGAAACAATTGAGTCAATTGTTTGGGATCCAGGAATTCCAGGGTGAACTACTTCTGCCACCCTAGCTGTTGTTAGCCTCCCAGACCCTAGAGTACTCCCCCATCTCAGCCAGTATCTGATTAAACCTGTGACGTGGGAAGCACTACAACCTTTAATTAAAAAATTCCTTAAGTATAGAATCCTTGTCCCTTGTTCATCTCCATGCAACACTGCAATCCTTCCCACAAAAAGTCTGATAGAAAATACTCACAATTTATTTTTGCTTTTGAATGTACTTTTCCTGGGGAATCAAGTCTGTATCAGCTAACATGGACAGTCTTGCCCCAAAGCTTTTGAGACGACACTCATTTGTTTGGCCAGGCTTTGGGAAGGGATTTAAGGCACTGGAAACTAGCAGGTAGTAGCTTAATTCAGTGTGTGCATGATATTCTTATCTGTAGCCCCACCCCAAGTGGGTTCTTTGGCTGCTGCCACAGAAGCCCTTACTTTCTTAGGTATTCAAGGCTCTAGGGTCTCTGGACAAATTCCAGATAGCATACCAGTCCATAAAATATCTGGGCCATGAACTGACGTCCCCCTCTCTCTCCTTAACCTCTGAAAGAAGAAGGACAATCTTGTCTATCCCTCTTCCGGACACTAAGAACTTCTACACTTAGGAATTAGGGGGAAAATTTTGTCCTTGTATCATATAAATAACTTAAGAAATGTCTACTAATAGGTTACCTTTCATTCTATAATATACTTCTCATTTAAACTTAAAAGAAAAAGTGATCTGGAAAGACATATGAACTGATGCTGAGTGAGGGGAGAAGAACCAGGAAAACCTTGTACACAGTTACAACTACATTGTTCGATGACTAACTTTGATAAACTTGGCTCTTCTCAGTAATGCAAGATTCTAAGACAATTGCAAAAGACTCATGATGGAAAATACTATTCACATCCAGAGAAAGAAATACAGTCTGAATATGAATCAAAGCATAGTATTTGTTCTCTCTCTTTTTTGTTTTGTTTCTTCGTTCTCCTGATTCATTCCATTGGTTATAATTCTTCTTTACAATATGGCTAATGTGGAAATAGGTTTAATATGTATGTAGAGCCTATATCAGATTGCACACTGTCTTGTGAAGCAGTGGGGTGCGAGAGGAGAAAATTTAAAACTCAAAAGCTTGTGGAACTGAATGTTGTAAAGTGAAAGATAAATAAATTTGAAAAAAAAGAAAATTATAAATGGTGGAAAAAATGAGGGAAAATTGGAACACTAATGCATTGTTGTTTGAGTTATAAACTAATCCAACCATCCTTTTTTTCCCTCCAAATTTGTTAACTTGTTGGTTTGTAGTTTTCAATATTCGCTTCCACAAGTTTTAAATTTTCTCCTGCTCTCTTCTACCTCCCTCCCCAAGATGGCATGCAATCTTATATGGGCTCTGCATGCATTCCCACTAAACACATTTTCATATTAGTCATGTTGCACAGAAGAATTATAGTGAATGTGAGAAACCATGAGAAAAACAAAACAAAACATAACAGAAGAGAAAATAGACTCTTTGATTATGCCTTCCAATTCCACAATTCGTTCTCTGGATGTGGACGGCATTTTGCATCATGAGTCCTTTGAAAAAGTTTTAGGTCCTTGCATTGTTGAGAAGGGTCCATCAAAGTCAGTCTTCCTATACTGGGCCTATTACTATGTATAATGTTCTCCTAATCCTACTTGCTTCACTTAGTATCAGTTCATATAAGTCTTTCTAGATTTTTCTGGTCTGTCTGTTAATCATTTCTTATAGCACAATAGCATTTTATTATATTCGCATACCACAACTTGTTCAGTCATTCCTCAGTTTATGGGCATCCCCTAGATTTCCAGCTTTTGGCCACCACAAAAAGAGCTGCTACAAATACCCTTGTACATGTGGTATTTTCCTATTTTTAAGGTTTCTTTGGAATACAGCCCCAGAAATGGTATTGCTGAATCAAAGAGAATGCCCATTTCTAAAGCCCTTTGGGCATAGTTTCCAAACTGCTCTTTTGATACAACCATTCTGGAGAGCAATTTGGAACTATGCAAAAAAGGTACTAGTCACTACTAGGTCTATACTTCAAAGACATCATAAAAATGGGTTAAGGACTCATGTACAAAAGTATTCACAGCAGCTCTTTCTGTGGTGTCAGAGGGTTAGAAACAAATGGGATAGCCATCAACTGGGGAATGGCTGAAGAAGTTGTGGTATATGAATGTAATTGAATGCTATTTCTTTATAAGAAATAATGAACAGGTAGATTTCAGAAAAAACCTGGAAAGACTTAGATGGACTGATGGTGAGTGAAGTGAGCAGAACCTCTGAGGATATTGTACATGGTACCAGTAACACTGTGCAATGTCCAACTATAATAGACTTAGCTCTTCTCAGCAACACAAGGATCCAAGACAATTCCAAAAGACTCATGAAAAATACAGTCCATTTCCAGAGAAAGAACTATGGAATCTGAACGTAGTTCCAAGCATACTATTTTCACTTTTTTTGTTCATATTTTTTTCTTTTGTTCTAATTCTCCTATCAAAATATGAGTAATATGGAAATATGCGTAGCATGATTGTACATGTAAAAGAAAGAATATAGGAAGCAACAAAAATAGGTTGCTAGAGTTCAGCTCTTAAAAACTTCTTTTGGGAGTGAGAGCAACTGCTCACCTAAGCTCCTAGACAATTCCTTCAGCTACCTCTAAAAAGAGAATCATAACAAAATTTGGAGGTGCAGAATCTAATAGGAGATAGACTGTGGCAGATTCATAGACCAGGACAGACTGGAAGGTCAACGGGAAGAATATGTTCCATGGTGGTGAGCCCACAGCACATAGTACAGTGTCCTGCTCCGGCACAATCTGAGACAGAGGCAGCATGACTGAACAGCAGAGTGGCAGCCCAGGGTGGGAGACCAGTGGGAGCCAAGTGAGTGATAGCCACTGAGTCCCAGGTTTCAACTGCAGTCAGTCCTGAGACTTTCAACCCACAGATTAAATGTCTGTAAGTCACATACTTGAACTTCTGGGAGCCAAAGTGGCAGAGTGATCAGTAAATACTCTCTCCTCCTCCCTTTGTTGACTTTGAATGAACCATAAAACATTTCCCTAGCAAAATCCTGGATCAGTAGGATCAGCAGAAGGGGCAAACAGTCTCATAGCACCTGAGGCGAGGAAAATCACTAATGAATATTCCTCTTACTGTGCCAGAGGCAAACCAGAAGGAGAGGAGTCCCAGGGTGTTTGAAACTCACACTAGGACTCAGGTGTGCCTCAGTGCTCCAGGGGAGATGGGAAGACAATAGAGCTGCCAGGATCACCAACTACTGAGTTGCCTTCACTCTAGCTCAGCTGAGGAGATCTCCCGCTACCAGACCACCTCTTCCCCACACTTAACAAACTAGCCCCAGGGCAAATCCGGGGAAACACAAATCAAAAAGAAAAATAGGCACCTGCCCTATGTTATCTCACACCAGCAACTCAACATCAGATTCTCCAGGTTCTAACTGAAAGAACGAGAGGCCACAACACACAAAGAATCACCATCATGAACAAGAAGCAAAGGAGGAAGGAAAAGACCATAGAATCTTTCTATGGGAACAAGGAACAAAACAACAGTACCAAAGAGGTCAGTATTGAGACTGTACTCCCATCTGAAACTTCAGAAGGGACTATGAACTGCTCAGAAGAACAAACAGCTCTCCTAGAAAAACTGAAGAAAGAAATAGAAGAATAATTGGTCAATGATTTTAAAAGTATGAAAAAAGAATTTTATGACCAGAACAGCTTGTTAAAAAGGAAAATTGAATAAATGGTAAAGGAAGTATAAAAACTAACTGGAGAAAATAATTCCTTAAAAAGAATAATTGGACAGATGGAAAAGGAGATGCAAAAGTTAAGTGAAAAACCAATTTGATGAAAATTAGAATTGGGGCCTTTGTTTAGCTCCTTGCTAAATCTTAGACCTGCTGCTTTTGTGTCAGTAAAACTCCCAATGGCTACAGAGGAGGTCTAAGTGAATTCACTCACATTTTGAACCAGCTCTCCCATCTCTCCCTCTTCAATGTAATGGTGCTGAAATCCGGGAGTCCAATTATTAATTGAACTCCAATGATCTTCTCCTAACCACTGGATAAGAGTCTGCTAAGTCTCAAAGGTCAAAGAGACAACCAACTACAGCTCCTCTCCAGCCAAAACTAGAAGGTTCTGGATCCAGCAGTTAGAGGCCGTGGACCTGGGCACACCTTTGAAAGCCCTATCTGGAAGGATTTGTGTCTTCTAGACTATACTGCCCATTTGCAGATATTCATGCAATAAGGATACATGTTCTACACTCTCATCATCCCCTGGACACTGCTTCAGCCCCATTTTATTCTTCTCCCCAACCCTACTCAGACAGGGACAGTACTTTTGTCCCTCTCCTAAAAGCATTTGGGTTGGATGGTGAAGCAGAAAGAGAAGCAAGCAGGAGGGAGGGTGAGATAAGATGCAGGGCCAACTTTTAGGATTGCCTAAACCTGCCCTTGATGTCACCAAGTGGCTTGCCTCTCTCCACCCTGGACTCAGTTGGCACTGCATACTGATCACATTTGGCAACCTATTCTGGTCCCTGAAGTGGACTCTTCACCCTTGTTCAGCAGCAAACAGCTATTGAAGACAATGACCTTCATCTCTTTTCCCCTAAAAAAATTCTCTTACCTAGTGGTTGAGTAGGGAAATGATGTGGATAGAAACAGTGCCCTGAGAGTTAAAATAATATGAATTGATTTTGTGAAGCCCTTGGTGCCCTATATTCTCCCCTTACCACAATTTCCTCTTATCCTGGATCATAAGATTCTCTGTTGCTACCCCTCATCCTGGGGGGAACAAAAAGTTCCCTGTTACCACTCTTCATCCTGGGGAATGGGATTTCCTTATCATGCATCATTCATAGTCCTCATCTTGTGCTTTTATCTAGCAAGACTTCTTATCGTGTAAGACTTGCCCTACATCTCCAACCCCCACAAGTAAATCATCCTATATAAATCTGGTCTTTTACCTATACCATTGCCTTTGTTTATCTCCTTGCTAAATCTCAGGCCTGCTGCTTTTGCATCAATAAAGCTTCCAATGGCTACAAAAAAAGAAAATCAGAAATGGACAAGTAGAAGTTAATGACTCTATGAGACATCAAGATTCAGTCAGACAAAATCTAAAGAATGGATAGAAGAAAATGTAAAATATCTAATTGGAAAAAGAACTGACCTGGAACATAGATCCAGGAGAGAAAATTTAAGAATTAATGGCCAACCAGAAAGCCATGATGAGAAAAGAGTCTGTACAACATCTTCCAAAAAATCATCAAAGAAAACTGCCCACAAGTGCTAGACCCATAGGGCAAAATAATCATCGAAAGAATCCATTGTTCACCTCCAGAAAGGGACCCCAAACTAAAAACACCAAGAAATATTGTTGCCAAATTCCAGAACTATCAAGTGAAGGAGAAAATACTGCAGGCAGTCAGAAAGAAACCATTCAAATATCGAGGACTACAGTAAGGACCTCACAGGACCTTGCAGCTTCAACATTAAAAGATTGAAGGAAATGGAATATGATATTCCACAACACAAAGGAGCTGGAACTACAACCAAGGATCAATTTCCCAGCAAAGTGCAGCATAACATTTCAGGCAAGAAGGTGGACATTCAATGAAACAAGCGAATTCAAGACTTTTCTGACAAAAAAGCTAGAACTCAATAGAAAATTTGATTTTCAAATGTAGGTCTCAAGACAGTCATAAAAAGGTAAACAGGGGAAAAGAAAAACTTGTTACTCAATTTGGGCAAACTGTTTACCTCTCTATGAGGGAAGATGATACTTGTTGATCTTGAGAACTGTACATCTATTATGAAGTATAAAAGGGATATACATACATAGAGGGAACTGGGAAAAAGTAAGTGATGTGATGATAAAAATGTGATTCAAGCATGTGAAGAGATTTAACAGGAAATGTGAAAAAGAGGAAACAGAAAATGATAAATTACATCACAGGAGGAAGTCCAAAATTATATTATAGTAGAGGGAAAGAGGGGAGGGAGATGAGCATTGTTTGAGAGGTACTCTCATCTGATTTGGTTCAAGAAGGGAACAATAAACTTAATTAAATATATAAATTCTAACTAGCTATATAGGCAGTAGGAGGGGAAGGGGGAAGAAAGGGGAGGGGAAGCTAAAAGAGAGGGAAGAAGTATTAAGGGTAAAGGGGAATAAAAGGGAGGGGGTGAAAGAAGGAAGGGAAGACTGCAGGAGGTGGTGGTCAAAAGTGAAAACTCTATTGAGGAGGGGAAGGGAGAAGGGAGAACTAAAAGCACAAATAGGGGAAAGAGGATAGAAGGAAAGACAGAGATTGTAATCATAACTGTGAATGTGAATGGAGTGAACTCTCTCAGAAAATGGAGATGGATAGCAGAATAGATTAAAAGCCAAAATCCAACAATATGTTGTTTACAAGAAACATATGTGAAAAGAGGGGATATGCACAATGTGAAGGTAAAAGGTTGGAGCAGAATATATTGTGCTTCAGCCGATGTAAGAAAAGCAGGGGTAGCAATCCTAATCTCAGACAAAGCAAAAGCAGAAATAGATCTAATCAAAAGAGAAAAGGAAGGAAACTATATCCTACTAAAAGGGACCAAAGACAATGAAGCAATATCATTACTAAACATGCATGCTCCAAGTGGTATAGCATCCTAATTCTTAGAGGAGGGGTTGAGGGAGCTGCAAGAAGAAATAGACAGCAAAACTACACTAGTGGGGGATCTCAACCTCCCCCTCTCTGAACTTGATAAATCTAACCTCAAAATAAACAAAAAAGAGGTTAAGGAGGTAAATAAAACTCTGGATAAGGTAGATACAATAGATCTCTGGAGAAAATAGAATGGGAATAGAAAGGAATATACCATTTTCTCAGTGGTACATGGCACATATACAAAAATTGACCATGAACTAAGACATAAAAACCTCACAACCCAGTGTGGAAAGGTAGAGATAAAAAATGCATCCTTCTGAAATCATAATGCAATAAAAAATTATATGTAATAAAAGGCCATGGAAAGATAAACCAAAAATTAATTGGAAACTAAATTATCTCATCCTAAAGAAGGAGTGTGTTAAACAACAAATCATAGAAACAATCAATAACTTCATTCAAGAGAATGACAATAATGAGACAACCTAGCAAATCTTATGGGATACTGCAAAAGCAGTTCTAAGGGGAAGTTTTATATCTTTTGAATGCCTACATGAATAAAATAGATACAGAGGAGATCAATGACTTTGGCATGCAGCTGAAAAAGCTAGAAAAAGAACAAATTGAAAATCTCCAATTATAAACCAAATTAGAAATACTGAAAACCAATGAAGAGATTAATAAAATTGAAATTAAGAAAACTATTGAACTAGTAAATGAAACTAATAGTTGGTTTTATTAAAAAAAACTAATAAAATTGATAAACCTTTCATCAATTTGATTAAAAAAAGAAAGGAGAAACCCAAATTACCAATATCAAAAATGAAAGGGGTGAACTTCCCTCCAATTAGAAGGAAATTAAAGCAATAATTAGAAATTATTTTGCCCAACTTTATGCCCATAGATTAGACAATCTAAATGAGAAGGATGATTATTTTAAAAAATATAAATTCCCCAGATTAACAGAAGAGGAAGAGGAGTACTTAAATAATCCTATCTCAGAAAAGGAAATTGAACAAGCCATCAATGAACTCCCCATGAAAATATCTCCAGGGTCAGATGAATTATATCAAACATTTAAAGAACAGTTAATTTCAATGTTATATAGATTATTTGGGAAAGTTGGGGAAGGAGTACTCCCAAATTCTTTTTATGATGCAAATATGGTTTTGATATCTAAACCAGGAAGAGACAAAACAGAGAAAGAAAATTATAGACCGGTTTCTCTAATGAGTATAGATGCAAAAATTTTAAATAAGATTTTAGCAAAAGGAATACAGTAACTTACCATGAGAATAATACATTTGATCAGGTAGGATTCATACCAGGAATTCAGGGCTAGTTCAATATTAGCAAAACTATTAGCATTATTGATCATATCAACAATAAAACTAATAGAAACCACATGATTATCTCAATAGATTATCTCAAAAAGCAGAAAAAGCTTTTGACAAAATACAATACCCAATCCTATTAAAAACACTGGAGAGCATAGGAATAAAGGGAACTTTCCATGAAATAATAAGCAATATCTACCTAGAACCTTCAGCAAACCTTATGTGCAATGGAGATAAGCTAGGTGCATTTCCAGTAAAATCAGGGATGAAACAAGGATGTCCATTATCATCACTGTTATTCAATATGGTACTAGAAATGTTAGCTGCAGCAATTAGGGAAGCTAAAGAAGCTGAAGGGATTAGAATACACAAAGAAGAAACTAAGTTGTCACTTTTTGAAGATCATATGCTGATATACTTAGAGAATCCCAGAGATTCAAGTAAAAAACTACTTGAAATAATAAACAACTTTGGCAAAGTTGCAGGTTACAAAATAAACCTGCACAAATCTTCTGCATTCCTATATATTAGTAACAAAGCCCAACAGCAAGAGATAGAAAGAGAGATCCCATTTAAAGCTAGGGTAGACACTATAAAATATATGTGTTTCCCTGCCAAAATAAATCCAGGGACTGTATGAACAATATTACAAGACACTTTTTGCACAAAGAAAATGAAATCTAAGTAAGTGTAAAAACATCAGTTGCTCATGGGTAGGCTAAGCCAATAAAATAGAATGACAACGCTACCTAAATTAATTTACATACTTAGTGACATACCAATCAAACTGTCAGATAATTATTTTCTAGAGCTGAAAAAAATATCAAAATTCATCTGAAATAACAAGACGTCCAGAATATCAAGGGAACTAATGAAAAGAAATGCTAGAGAAGGTGGCCTAGTGCTAGCAGATCTCAGATTATATTACAAAGCAGCAATTATCAAAATCACCTGGTACTGGCTAAGAAACAGAAAGGTGGACAAGTGAAAATGGCTAGGTACTCAAGATACAGTAGGCAATGAATATAGAAATCTACTATTTGATAAACCCAAGGACCCCAGTTTCTGGGATAAGAACTCACTGTTTGACAAAAATTTCTTGGAAAACTGGATAACAATGTGGCGGAAACTAGGTATAGACCAATGCCTGACACCATACACAAGAATAAAGTCCAAATGGGTACATGATCTACATATTAAGATTGATACTATGGACAAATTGTTGGAACAAGGAATGGTGTATTTATCAGATTTATGGAGAAGGCAAGAATTATTGACTAATGGACAGATAGAAAGTATTATGAAGTACAAGATGAATAATTTTGAATACATTAAACTGAAAAGTTTTTGCACAACCAAACTCAATGCAGCCAAGATTCAGAGGGATACAGAAAACTGGGAAAGAACTTTTGCAGCTAGTGTCTGTGATAAAGGCCTCATTTCTAGAATATTTAGAGAACTGAGTCAAATGTACAAAAATACAGGTCATTCTCAAATTGATAAATGATCCAAGATATGAATAGGCAGTTTTCAGAGAAAGAAAGTAAAGATATCTATAGTCATATCAAAAAATGCTCTAAATCATTATTGATTAGAGAGATTCAAATCAAAGCATCTCTGAGGTACCATTATCACACCTATCAGATTGGCTAACATGACTAAACAGGAAGATGATAAATGTTGGAGAGGATGTGGGAGAATTCGAACACTAATTCATTGTTGGTGGAGCAGTAAGCTGATCCAACCATTCTGAAGGGCAGTTTGGAACTATTCCCAAAGATCTACAAAAATTTGCATACCCTTTCATCCAGCAATATTGCTTCTAGGACTGTATCCCCAAGAGATCATAAAAATGGGAAAGGGTCCCACATGTACAAAAATATTTATAGCAGCCCTCTTTGTGGTGACCAAAAACTGGAAATCAAGGGGATGCCCATCAGTTGGGGAATGGATGAATAAATTATGGTATATGAATGTAATGGAATACTATTGTGCTATAAGCAATGATGAAAAGGAAGACTTCAGAGAGGGCTGGAAAGACTTACATGATCTGATGCTGAGTGAAAGGATTGGAACCAGCAGAACTTTGTTCACAACAATGACCACAGTGTGTGAGAGTTTTTTCCTTGTCGACTTGGAACTTCATTGCAGTGCAAGGACTTAAAAAAATTCCCAATGGTCTTTTAAGGCAAAATGCCTTCCTCATCCAGAGAAAGAACTATGGAATCCAATTGCAGAATGTAGCAGACCATTTTCTTTTGTATTACATTTTGGTTTTTCATATGATTTCTCCCATTCATTTTAATTCTTCTATACAGCACGACTAAGGTGAAAATGTATTTAATAGTAATGTGTATGTAGAACCTATATAAAATTGCATGCCATCTTGGGGCTGGGAGGGAGGGAGAAGGTAGTTTGGAGGGATGAGAAAAAAAATCTAAGTTATATATAGCAGTGTTTGTAAAACATTGAAAATAAATAAAATTAATATAAAAAATCAACCAAACATGGCAAACCTTTAATAAACTTTGTTCTTCTTTGGTTGTGAAAAAACAAACAAACCAAAAAATTAAAAAAAAAACAACTTTCCTTTCTGCCTTTCTTCCTTACTTGTTTCATTTCTTCCTTTCCAGTTTAGTTCTATAAGAGTCCTAGAACTGAAGATTTAAGTCAAGTCTTTCCAAAGCCATCAATTGATTTAGTATATTTCCTTTTCAGAGTGTCTCAGGTAAAGCACTGTGAGGGAAGTTATAAAACAATCTATATTTTGCAATCCCATTTGAACCAGACAATGGCCCAGCCCATTTCTTTCTCTTCTACCTTAAATAAATCCCACAAGGCACAATCCTTCCAGTGTAACAAAAGCCAACAATATCTTACTTGCTGTTTCTGAATGAGACAATTAATGTGCTCCTGTGCCTATATTCAGGTTGCTTTCCATGCCTGGAATGCTTTTCCTCTTCTACTTTTGAAATCTGTGTTTTCCAGGAAGACTCAGTTCAAATGCAACTTTTTATGAGAGAACTTTCCCCATTCAAAGATATTACAGTTGCCCCAACTCCTGAAATTATTTACTTTTACTTTTCCATTCATTTATTCATTTGCGTGTTTGTTTGTGTATGTATTTTCCCAATAGAATGTAAGCTCCCTCAGGGTGAGAACATTTTGTTTTTGTGTTCTTAGTACCTAGAATAATTTCTAGTAGTACCTTTCATGGCATCTAGCTAGTATAGTGTCTAGCTTCTTAGTAGGTGTTTAATACTTTTTTTTTAAATTTGAATTGAGGAAAGAGAGTCAAAACTACAGAGAAGCTAAAGAAGATGAAGACTTGAGAAAGTGCTCTGAGATCAGGAGCTCAATCAATAATGAGTTGGATAGAGCAATTTCAGTCACATATTAGGAACAGGATCCAGATTGCAAAGTGTTAAAAGTGGGTGGTCATGACTTGTAGCAAGTAAAATATGCTGTTCTTTTAAATAGCTTTGAAATAAAAGAAGTAACAATATGGTTGGTAGTAGTGCAGTTAATGGCAATAGAGAAGGTTTTGGGAGATTCAGAGAGACTTAGAAACAGAGACAGATAGAAAAACAGAGAGAGAGACAGAGACAGAAAGACAGACAGATACACACGTTCACACATACATAAAGAAAAAAGAATGATAATAAAAGAACATAACTGAAGATAGAGTGATTGGGAGAAAGAATTCAGTTAGACTATTTAGACTTCACTTTCTCTGAGACTGGAGTGAAAGAAGAGAGGATAAATCAAGATTCAAGGTACTTGACAAGTAGAAAGATGGTGTGACAATGGAAAGTCTTGAGATGGATATGAAAGTTGAGTTTTCATAAAGAATGAATACTCTTTAGGAAATTGCTAAATTTCAGTCAAGATAAGAAAGTATAAAGATCCCATTGAGAGAGGAAGGTTGTAGGGGAAAGTACTAACAAATTTTAAAAAAAATTCAACAGGCTGCAGTTCAGTGTGTTAGATCAAATACGTTGAAATACTTCATAATTTGACTCTGATTTACTCTCTTCTCCATTTCTTTCAATGTAACTCCTTATCAACTCATTAATGAAAATCTAGGTAATATTAGCAAATTGAATAAGGTAACAAGGCTGATAATGTTAAGGAAATAGTGTCTCAGTGAAAGACAAGATACAACTTGAGAGAAACATAATACAAAAATGACACCAAATTCCCTCTCCATTTTTCCCTCTGCTGACCTTTTTGACTTGTTAACCTTTCAAGAACTCGTTATTTCCTACTACCCATTCCTTTCTCATTCATTAGATACAGAACAGTAGCCTGAAACCCTGTGTATAGGAGAAAAATCCTCAGTATTCATTGAAAGTAGATGTTACCTCTCGTAAACTTCTAGAATTTGCTAAAATCATATTAAACCCAGAAGATAACCTTCCATCCAACCCCTTCATTTTACTGAGGAAGAAATGCAGGCCCAGAGAAATGAATGCTTTCCTCAAGGTCACATAGATATCTAATAACATTGTTGGCATCTTACTGGCTATGCCACTCTACTGCTAAAACACACAAAAAGCCTTCAGTTTTCTCCTAATGCCACTAGGATAAATTGCCTCAGTCTGGCTTTGAAGATCCTTAACAATCTGATTCCAACCTACCTGTCTGTCTTTATTTCATATTACTCCTCTTTATTCCCTCTACACCCAAACCAAACTCAAATATTTGTGGTTTCCTCAATCTGACATTACATCTCTTTACTGTGTATGTTTGCACAAGCTTTTCACTAGGCTGTAATTCACTCACTCCTTATTTCTGTCTGTTGAAGCATTGTCTTCAGATCTCAATTCAGAAGCTATCAACTTTTCAAAAACTTCCCTGACCCCTACTCCCTCAGTTGTCATTGTTGCCCCCTCAAATTATCTCTTATTTGATCTTTCTTTATTATCTTTTTAGATATTTTAACCCCCACCCATTCCAACCCCCAAATGTAAGTTACTCAAAAGCTGGGAATGCCTTTTTATATCTCTTAAAATGTTCATTAAATTGAATTGATCTTTGTTGAGAGGATGTGGATGTATCTATATACTTGTATAGATTGTGTTGACAATATTTTGATCAATGACTGACTTTTCTCATTATTGTTGATTGACAGACTGAAAGAGATAAATTTAATTGGTCCTGGGGCCATTCTTTTGCCATGTGGAATAGAACAACTTATCTTGGCAATATTTTTTTTTCTGGTATAGGGTACTCTAGCCAATGGATGGAATTCCTATCCAATACATTTTTTAGGTTTCTTTTTCTTGAGTTGGTCCCTTCACCTACTCTAGCTAGCCTCCAAGAAAAGAGTCTGTCATATTTTTTTCTTTGAAAAATCCATTGATATAGAAATATAAATAAAATAAATGTATGTAAACCTGTTTTTCTACATTTTCTTTTCATTAACTCTTATGGGGTAGAATGAAGACTTCTAATGCTCAGAAGAGCTGGTCGTGACAATTTTTTTCTACATGTTTTTAATTGGATCGACCTCCCCCACTCCCAACATGGCTAAATTATTCTCTAGTTTCAGGAAAAAAAGTTATTCCTCTGAAACTATTGAATTAATGATATGAACACAATAAATCTTAAATTGTGCTATCAAGCTCTCAAATGGGAAAACTGACCTTCCAGTCAAGGAATATCCTGGATGGACATTTTTAAAAGTAGGAGATACTACTTCAGAGCTTCTAAGGACCTCTGATTCAATATAAGGCTTCAGTCTATTAGAAAAAAAATGAAAAAGTAGAATAGTGAAAGAGGGTGAATTGAAAATATCATCTATATATGGAAAAGTCATCTGCCTCATCCTGTTTCTGCTCCAAGCCAGTCAGAAAGTAGCCTACTGAGTAATGATTTGGTAAGCCTCTGTCATTTGTGAGTCCTAAACATCTATCAGGTGATGTGATTAAATCTATATGTATCATTCAGGATAATTAATCAGTCAGCCACAACAGCCCTAGCAGTAGTGCTGATTAATCTGTCTTTTAGGAACATACATCTCATGCTTCCAACTTACCTGAGAAGTACATTAATCAGAACTGCAGAATGCCCTGAAGTGTGCTATTGCAATTATAAAATGGGTATTCTGCAAAAATGACTGATAAAAGCTTTTTATCTGCCAGGAAACAAGTGAAGACCTCTGTGTGCCTTCCAATAAGTCACAAGTACTGTTAAGTTGCTTATGTCTGCCTGTTTGATGCCATCTCACCTTGATGAAAAGTGAAGAGTCCAGTCAATTACAGTGTTCTTCGTTCCATTATATAAAGCCAAGTGACTTAGTTGACATTTTTTTTTGTCTAATAACTGAAAAGTGGTTTTGACACTGAACAAACACAAGTCTGTTCTAAGTCATTATATCTAGGTCAGCTGGTATGAATTACCCCAGGGTTAACAGCTGGGTGCAATGTTGAGCAGGACAAGAAAGGAATTTACCAGCAGAGAGAAGAAAAGTTGTTAGTAGAGCATGAAGCTAACAGTATAAACTGGAAAGTAAGAGTGAGAGAGGTGAATCACTAGGGCCATTGAAAAGACCAGAAAATAGGAGCTGAGAATGCAGACCAAGTCATCATATGGAGGTTGATACAGATACAGGATTTGGGACAAAATCTACACATTGATTCAAATCAAGAGGTCAAGTGCCAGGAACTGGAAAGAAACAAAAAACAAAACTCTTGCAGAATAGTAGTTTTGCATCCTCTATGCCTACCCCAAGTGACAAAATGCTTCTTTTACCATGACTTCTTTTTCTTTGGGGGCTGGTGGTGGCAATTGAGGTTAAATGACTTGCCCAAGGTTACACAAATAGTAAGTGTGAAATGTCTGAGGTCAGGTTTGACCTTTCCCAAGTCTCAGTTTATATGAGGGCTGTTCAGTGACTGCAGGGTGTGTAAGAGTTGAAATGAAAGATGGTGCAATTTACCATCACAAAGATATGTCTGGGAAGGAAAGACCCTCAGAATTTTTGACCAGAACAGAAAATAATTGCTACTTACACTTATGCTAAGCTGTCAAAACTAAACAATGAGCCAAAGAGGTTAGGACTCTTATTAGCCTTTCAATAGCTTATTTCAGATTTTCTGGTGTTCTATTCATATTCTACTCTACTTATGTTCTACTTAAACTTCAAACCTTTCCTGTTATGGACTTTAATATATGATTAGTTTTTTCCCCCCAATTTTGCACTCAATATTATATAAATTTTGTGTTTCCTCCTCTGTACATATAAATTGCCTAATAAAGATTTGTTGAATCTATGAAAAAAATTTAAGAACACCTCATCTTACTTGGATAGTTATCTGATTATCTTTAATGATAATTTCAAATTAGGTATGTCTAACTGATCAGGGAGTGAAGAATAGTTATTTGAGAAGAAACTGAGGAATACTTAGTAAACAACTTCAATTCAAGCAAAAAAAAACAAACAAAAAAAATCAAGTTTAGGATCTCTCCCATCAAGTGAGTTTTTTATTACATTTAAATTTTTTAATATTTCATAGAAGTACCTTTCAGAATGCATATTAGACTACAAGAATTCATGGTTGATAATCTTTAGGCTATTTTCTTTGGATAACACTTGGGAATGTGTGTGTTCTCTGCCAATTGCTGAGCTCAAAAATGAACGGCATCATTATCTATAGAACAGGAGAGGAAATCTGATTCTTTTTCCAGTTCTTTTATCAAAATTGATGCACCTTCTTTTTCTTCACTAACAATTGGATGAAATTGAGAAAGTGGTTGAAAGCCTCAGGTGATGATAGAAATAGGACATATTATTTGAGTATCTTCCATTTCCTGTAATATAATTCAACCAATTAAATTCCTTATATCTTTCAAGAAGTTAGACCACTTTCTGTGGATATCTTTTGGATTCAATGAAATTCAGACGTTTTTCTAAGGATCACTTCCACAGCTCAGCAAAACCACTTCCACAAAATGTCCGTCATCAATATTTTCTCTTGTAATTCATTGTAGTATATCTGTGCTTCTACATATATAACTCCTGAAAACAACTATTTTGATACACTAGATTTTTAAAAATCTCATTAATTATTTTCTCTCTTTCAATTCAGTAAATTTCTTTTTCTCTAATCAGCATATTCAAAGAAACCAACAATTATTCACTCACACACAAATATACAAGTACTTGGGAAAGAATCAAATATTTATATCTCATTGGGTCATAGTATCCTTTTTTGAATAAGAATGAATAATTCTTCTCATTCACATCTTTTTAAAAATGTTTAAAAAATATTTGAAGCAATTATCCTTCATAAATGAATCAGAATCTGGAATGATTAGCTCACTTCTAAGTTAATGACACATGACTGCTCTGGAAGTTCTATGTTAGAAAGACTTCAAATACCATTCTAGCAATAAACTATGTCTACTTTTTAAGGACCAGTCCAGTCAGGTATGGGAAGATTCATTACCATTCAGCGAGTGATGAATTCTTTCATTATGATTTTACAGAAAGAAAGCCTCTATTTATAATATTAGGCACAAGTGAGAAAAAAGTGACATTTCACACATGCTTAGAAGTCAAGACAGGGAAAGATAACTTGGTGCATAGCAACAAGAGGCTGTAATGGGCAAGCAGACTTCTGAATATGCATTATTCCCAGAAGTATTTAGAGCATACAAAAAATTAGTCATTCTGGGTCACAGATGGTCAGCAACTGATATCTGGGACTTTTTTTTAATGGGAGAGAATGCAGAGCTCCTAATTTGCCAATCTATTATTGATCTTGGTAATTAGAGTCAGAACAAATTCTCTTTTAAAATTTTTGTTCAGTTTTACCCAAGATTTATCTTATTTTGGTTGGATGGTTTATTTATTTTAGATGACCTATCCCAAAGTCAATTTTGGTTTTACTTTTGCTTAGTCTTGTCCAGGATCTGGGACACAGGAGGGCAAAACTTAGGGGTTATACAATACTATCAATTTATACTAAAATGAAGTCTTACTCTAAAATGACTATACTTTGGGGAGTCAGCCTAGCATAGTGGATAGGATGCTACAGATGGAGTCAGGAAATAGAGGGTTCAAAGCTTGCCTCTGACACTAGCTGTGTGAAGTTAATAAGTCACTTATCTCTTTTGTGCCTGAGATTCTTCATTTGGGAAATGAGAGGGCTAGCACTGATGACATCTACAATTTCTTCCAGTTCTAAATCTATAATCCTGTGTCAAGAAAGAAAAGAACCAAGGCCTCCTCTGTGTCTGCCACCATAAAGGCAAGTCATTAACCAAATGCAACTGTGGAATCATCTCCAGATCCATGAAGCTTGCTGCTATTTTGGCCACAAAGGGGAAAGTGTGGTAAAAAGGAGACAGAAAATACGAAGGATGGCACACTTTTAGGGCCAGCATTAAAATATTCCCTCAACTGTTTATCATATCACTTTAGCTGCCCCCAATTCAATGGGAACTCTATAATCCTATGACCCTTGTAAAATCATGGGAAAGAGAGTGCACATATTTTCTTGGTAGCACATTCTTAAATGTAGCTTTTGAGGAAAATAATAGGATTAGCAGTTTATTTTACACAACTTAGCAGAAACTGGTTGTCTGTATTTTCTGGTAGCACAACCTGGAAAATTCTGTCCTGATTCAGGGCTAAAAACTAAACATTTTGAAATGAAGGGCTGGAATGAACATAGAAGCAATTTTGCCTCTTGGTTGCTCTTTCCAGTGGAGCTTTGAGTCATCATCATTCATGGGAGCTGGGGGAGCTGGTGTGTGGCAAGAGGAAAGGTTGCTATCGCCAGGAGGTTTTAGAGAAACAGGAGCAGAGCTGCAGGCTTCCAGGCAAAATATTAAACAGTAAGTTTTGGCTGCCACAATGAAACCTAGTACAGGCTTCTTAAAATCCATTCTGAAGCTGGCCAAAACCTGCTAAGCTTTAAGCCAAACAAGGGCAACTTGTAGTTGCTTCAACACTGGACAAATCTATGGGCTTCAATGGTGCTGAGCTATGTATTCTATTTGCAATTAGGATCCTACAAGCCACTTAGCAATGCTATGTGAGCAGCAAGATGAAAATAAACAATCGTAAAAATTCAGTGTGGCTTCAAAGAGAGTATTTTCAAACATTTCACTCATTAACCTTAACACAATCTTGAGAAGCCAATTAAAACAAGAAAAGGTCTCCAGGAGTTCTGAGTAAATTAAGAATAGTCTTGAAAGGACAAGAGAGAGGCAGCTAGATGGCAGAGTGGATGGAGGACAAGGAGTCAGCCTGACGCTTACTAGCTTTGCGACCAATGGAAAGTCATGTAATTACTACCTGCCTCAGTTTCCCCATATGTAAAATGGGGATGATAATAACACCAAACTCCCAAGGTTGCTGTGAGGATTAAGTAATGAAATATTTGTAAAGAGCTCTGCAAACCTTAAAGTACGTTATGATATTATTATCATTATCACCATGTGAGATGCCATCATATTGGCAGGGCTTCTTTCTGGTATCTCATCAGATAAATGAAGGTGTGATTGATCTAGAGTAAAAAAAAAATCTACTTACTCTCTCTTTCAAGGTAGAACAGAGACTAGGAATGACAGACAAATGAAGAGAAAGTTGTCTTTGGCAAGCAGATGTCTCACTGAGAGTGGAAACACAAAGACAATTGGACTTGGAATTAAAATATTTCTAATCTAGTGCTGGCTCACATTTTTGCTAGCTACATCACTCCCAGGAAGCCATGTAACCCCCCTCAGTCTCAGTTTTTGCATCTATTAAATGGGAATGATAGAAAAATTTTAATGCCTACCTCAGTAGTATCAAACTCAAAAAGAAACAGGGGCCACCAAACCATATAAGGATCCCTATAGGTCACATATTGACTTAGAAAATCACATATTAATATCATTTGTGTTATATAGTATTTTTATTTATAGTATTTATTTTTTATAGTATGTTATATAGTATTTTGTTAAATACTTCCTAATAACATTTTAATCTGGTTCTGGTGGTACTGTGGACTGTTGTGTGCCATCTCTTTGATGCCTCTGGTCTATATCACATCATTGCTTTGAGGAGAGCACTTTATACATTTTAAGTTGCAATATACATATGAACAATGTTTATATTTATAATGATCTTGTATATTATATATGATTTAATATATAAATGTATTTATAGTATCATATTATTAATATTCTATATTCTATATACAGTATAATGATCTTATAATGATTTTTATGTTACTATCATAATTATTATTTATATTATCATATCCAAACTAAGAGTGTGGGATTTAGACTGGCTCTTGGCAAAGGCACTTCTGTATATTGCAGTTACCATCACCTTAGTAAAAGCTGGCTTGCCTTTGTCAGGCTTCACAGTGTTAGATGATGGAAAGGGAGCTAGACCTTAGTTAAGAGGAAATAGATTTGAATTCCAATTTTGCAACTTACTATTTATGTGGGTGACCTTGATTAAGTCACTTAGCTTCTTTGAAATTCCATTTTTTCCTCTGTTAAAGCTGTTACTACCCTCTAAAGTTTATTATGGCTCTAAATCCTGTGACTTGATGTGGGATTGGTGTTAAGTATACCAGAGTACATATGAACCCGAGAGGCCCTCAAGTTTGCCCATTTCACAACTTGACTCGATTCAAATAGCAAACATTTATTAAATACTTACTATGTTCAAGATACTACAAAGAAAAAAAACAAAACTGTTCTTGTTCTTAAGAAACTTACATTCATTCTACTGAGGAAAATTAAACTACTAGATGTCACCTGTTGATAGGAGGTTCATTCAATCAAAAAGATAATGGTAGGATCTGGGCACAGAATAATATCATTAATTACTTATGTTCACTCTTGCTCTTGACCCAAACCTTGCCTCATGAATCAGAATTCTACTTCTACTTTAACTATGAGTAGCCTCAGAGGCCATCTTATTGGACAACTTCATTTTATATATAAGGAAGAAAAATGAGATCTGGAGAGGTAAATGACTTGCCCAAGGTGAAACAGGTAGCAAGTGGCAGAAGGTAGAAATTAAAACCAATTTCTCTTGCACCAGAGCAGAAGGTAGAAAGTAAAATCAATTTCTCTTGCACCAGAGCCACTTTTCTTTACACTGTACCATAGTTTAAAGAAAAGAATCATTTGAAATTTTTCTTGAGTATTCTAAAGTATTCATTTAATAGCAACTAAATTATTCACCTCTTAGCTTTTACAAAATTTAAATATTGCAGGAGCTACTTAGGCTGTGTCTCAGATTAGCGTGTGAATGCATTCATGCATGTGTATATGTATGTATATTAAAGACACATACATATACGTATCCATATATACATACACATATATGTATACCATAAGATAAAAGCACTCTAATTTAGTGGGAAAATTTGTTATATCATATAAATGTGCAATCTAATTAAGTACACTTATACCTTACAGAAGTGAAATGTACAAGACTTTATTTTTATATTATTTGATGCTTATAATACATACACATTTGTAACAATGTAGTAGTGTATACCAATGGAACTTGACTTACTTTAAAAAGTTTGTCATTTTAAAAAATAATGGCCGTCATCTTAGTGCCCAGTACTTAGCACTTTATAATCGTATCAGCACCAGATAAAGTAGGAAGACTTGATTCTTGGTCCCAGCACAACTATTGCATTATAACTTTAATGTTTATATATCACTTTTATATTTACAACAGACTGAGAGGATAAGGGAGGGAGCTTTAGACGAAGGAGGAAAGAATAGGTCAAATGAGTGTCCAAAAGGGTTTTTAGATTTAGGGGAATGGGAGGATAAGGGGCAGATTGATAGAGTAGAGGTAGGTTAAGTAATAGGAGGGTAAGGTAGTAGTTGGAAATAAAATAGGGGAGTTAAAAGAGATAGGAAAAAAAGATATGAAAACATAAAAAGAAAGATTAGGAGTAGAATCTCTTAGGGAAAGTACATGTGTATATATATATATATATATATGTATATGCGTATGTACGTATCAATACTTTTATATAAATATACTCATGCTCAATTGCAGCCTTGGGATTTGGGGTATGGGGGAAAGGGAGAGGGAAGAACAAAGTAAAAAGTGTACAGCAGAGAAAAAAAGAAAACCTACAAAGAAGTAAAGAATAGCTTTCAACAGAACACACAGTATTTAATGTATAGGCTTTCTTGAAATGAAAACTTATTGCTATGTTTTTCTATGTTCTATGCACATGACATTTTAAAATTTTTCTTATGTTATATTTCAGATTAATATTTAAGTCTATAATGTTTCTTTTCTTTTTTATTATGCATTTGTTTTAATATTTGTCTAATTTTTTTTAAAAAAGAAAAAAATACTTTCTACAGGCTTTATTCAAAACAATTTGGGAGGACCATTCACATGTTAGTCTCAGTATCTAGATCTATGAAATACAAAAGTTGATACTTTACAAAGTAGTTGTGAGTTTCTCTTTAGATAATTTAGAAAAAAAAAAAAACAACCCTAAAGCCATCATTTCTCCATCTCATGAGTCACAACTGACTTTGCTTACTCAGCATAGTTCTGAACCAGAAACAAAACATTTTAAGGTGTTCAGATTCCTACCAGAAGTAAAGCAAGAGTAAAAAAAACTGATATTATAAATGAAATTAGAATGTTAGACAGAAACAGAAAATAAATGAGAATTTTGGCGGAAAAACCTGGAAGGAGAGTTGGTAGCTCAACATAGCATAATATCTTATCCTAGTAACACATTCTAGCCAAATTAGAAAGGATAAAACAGAAGTTATTGACCCTATGAGACAAAATAATACTAAAACTAGATCAGAAGTTTTAAAAAATAGAAAACTTAAGCTATCACTTAGCAAAAACAACTGACTTGGAACACAAATTGTGGAAAGAATTTAAATTCTTAAGACTTTTAAAATGAATTTGAGAATCATTAAGACTGAGTACACTGAAAGCACGACCACAAAAGAGCATGAATTAACTATCTTGAGAAATTATCAAAGAAAACTGTTTGTGCCTATCAGAGCTAGAGGGCAAAGTGAAATAGCAAGAATCTACCTATTGTTTCTTGAAATATCAAAATGAGAACATCCAGGAATATGCCATCACTAGAATGTAGAACTTTATTATAATTAGAAAGGAAACTACTTCAAGCTGTTCCCAACCAAATTCAAGTAATTAAAAAGCCACTCAATTGAGACTTAGGATCAATTGAGACTTAGAAGCTAAAACTATTAAATTAAAAAAAACAAAAGTAAAAATAAAGAGTGTAGTACAATATTCCAAAGGGCAAATGATATAGGTTACAACCAAGAATAACTTCCCCAGTAATAGTATTATTGTGTGGAAGGAAGATTGCCCTTTACTAAGTCAGATCCTTTACTAAAAGGATCAGAGATCAGTAGAAACTTTGAAACACAAAGATAGGAATCAAGAGAAACATACACAATACATACACACAGACACAGACAGACACATATGTGTGTTTGTGTGTATATATGTGTAGATATATACATGTATATGTATTCAGAATGGATTATATAGGGACAAATGTTTTATATTCCAATAAGGAGAAAGGACCCAAGTTCACCGTTAGAACTCTAAAGTCATCAGGGGTCATAGAAGGAATTGAAGAAAGAGGGCCTAGAAATGATTTTTTATGTCCTGATATCTTAAAAGAAGGAAAAGGAGAAGGGAAGGGATATAGTATAGAAGTAAAAGGGAGTCAGAGTGGGAGAAATTATCTCAAATAATTAGGATACATAAGTAGAAGCCTGTACTGATGAGCAAAGGCTGAAGAGAATGAACATCACTTTCATTTGAATTACATTACACACAGAGTTTGGTATAGAAATAATTTTAAAAGCCTAAAGATTCTATAATTTGTATTATTTCTAGTAAATAAACTTTATAAGAACAATTTTAGCTGTTCAAAGCCTTGCTAAGTTACTTTAGAATCTTAGTTTATCCTATGTAATTGTTATTTTTATATAAATAATTATTGGACAAGTACAGTTTAATTGCTTGACTCATGAACGTAATTTTTAAATTTGGACATTAAAGTATGAGTTTTCATTTTTTTGAAGAAATATTTTCAAAGGAATTAAAATTAAAGTTCTTTTTAAAGAAATCCTAAATAATTTAATGCATATTATATGCTGGTTAATGATTATTAGACTTAGTAAAAAACACATTAAAACTCATTCCTAGCAAAATGCGAATACAGGGTATGGGTTGGGAAACCTAATTTATTTTTTCTTTTTCTATAATATTTTTCAAACGAGACATTTATTGTTTCCTTTATCCTTTTTTGTTTTTTAAGCTGTCCCTAATATGCCTTTGTAACTAAAAAGGACTTAATTGGTTTTTCTCCAGTGAATTATTTCCTTAAATACGTGAGTGCATAATATTATGTGTACCAGAACTATTGAACCTATTCAGCTGAGCAGTACAATTCCGTAGAGTTTATTAAATTATATATTTAGTTTTTCAGTTTATCCATTTACATTTGATTCTACCCCATCCTATAATATATTTCGTTTTCATCTGTTTGGATGGCTTGCAGATTTAGCTTTAGAACAATAATGAGCTTTGGCATATGACCCTAAATAATATGTATCTTAGCTCCATTGAGTTTCAAAAGTTATTTGGTAAGCATGATTACTTCAGTTTTGTCTAAACAACTAAGTCATATGGATAAATGGAGTTCATAGTCATGTACACTCTCAAACATCTTTTTTTTAACAGCTTAAGCTAGTTTTCATTGTTGCCAGGTCAGGCAAAATTCCAACTGCTGAACTGCTGAGCTGTAGAATCTTCATCTTTCCCATTGGATTTATTTTGGTTAATTGAATATGGCTCAGAAAAGAAGAAATTTACTATTGAAGCAAAAGCAAAACCATGGTCCCCATCCCACCAAAAACTGGATGGATGAAACATATTCAGTATAGCAAAACAATCTGGGTCCTTTTATGATGAGATTGGCAGTTATTTTAACCATTAGAAATACGGTGCTGTTACCATAGACCTATAAGCTTATAGAGTTTGTTGCAATAGCAGTTGGCCAAGGATATAACACTCTGTGAATCTGAAAATGGATTAGAAAGGCCAAAATAAGAGGTGACATATTTTAGGCTATGCTAGATGCAGAAAAGCAAGAATAATTAGATCTGCTAAACCAAAAGACATGTAGACTGAATATAAGAAAAGATCCAAAGTAACAGTCTCTTAAAGGAAGCAATATGCTGGTGATGTGGGTCATTGCAGTTATGAATGAAGTAGGAGTTGAAATATATGATGTCTTAACAAGTGCACAAGCAGTTTGATCTTATCAAATTGGATATTTCCAATGCTTTCTTCTAAGTTACCTAGTGTGATGAAAATATAATTATAGTGTTTGTCCAACTGAGGGAGTCAGTGAAGGAGAAAGTTTGACTTAGTGGGTATGTGAGCATTTTATCTAGGACTACCTGAATTTAGCTCTCCAATCTAGTTAGTTTCTATGCAGCCATTAAAAAGGGTTAATAGCAGTGAGGCATAATGGATAGTGAGCAGGCAGTCAAAGGTAAAGTCGGAAGGACTTTGGTTCAAATCCTTTCTCTGACATAAACATTAGACAAGGAATCTCATCTCTCAGTGTCCCAGGAATCTCTTGTAAAATTTCAGTTTTCAGATGAAGAAATTAAAACTATCTATAGTCAAATAAAAATGCTCTAAATAACTATTGATTAGATAAATGCAAAGTAAAATAACTTTGAGATACCATCTTATATCTATTATATTGGCTAATATGACAGAAAAGGGAAATGATAAATGCTAGAGAAAATGTGGGAGAATTGGAAAACTTATGCCTTGTTGGTGGAGTTGTAAACTGAATCAACCATTATGGAGAGCAATTTGGATATATGCCCAAAGGGTTATAAAACATACCTTTTGATCTAGCAATATCACTACTGGGTCTTTATCCCAAAGAGATCATTAATGAGGGAAAAGGACCCACACATACAAAAATATTTATAGCAACTCTTCTTGTGATGGCAAGGAATTGGAAATTGAGGAGATACCCATCAATTGAGGAATGGTATATGAATAGAATAGAACTGTATTGTGCTATAAGAAATGATGAACAGGCTGATTTCAGAAAAAACCTGGAAAGACTTACATAAACTGATGCAAAGTGAAGTGAGCAGAATCAGGAGAACACTGTACACAGCAACAACAATATTGTGTGGTGATCATGATAGACAGCTCTTAAGAATGCCATGATCCAAGACAATACCGAAAGACTGAGGATGGAAAATGCTAGCCACATCCAGAAAAAGAGCTATGGAGTCTGAATGAAGATTGAAGCACACCATTTTTACTTTCTTTTTTCCCTTTCATGGTTTTTTCCTTTTGTTTTGATTCTTCTTTCATAACATGATTAATGTGGAAATATGTTTAACATTGTACATGTATAACCTATATCAGATTACTATCTGTCTTGGGGAGGGGGGATGGAAGGGAGAGAGAAAAATTTGGATCTCAAAATTATACAGAGATGAATATTTAAAATTATCACTACATGTAACTGGGAAAATTAAAATACTAATATTTAAAATAAGAGTATAAATTTTATGCCTGAAGGTAAAGAAAAGTGACAACTCAGAAAAAGATACTATATTTCACAAAGAAAAGTTCTTTGGCATCCTCGAGAAACTAAGTATCAATAAAATATTGAGGTTGGAAAGCAGATTACAAAAGGTTGAAAATAAAGTGGTAAGACAATGGGAGCAAATGACTATAGACTCTACAGAGTTAGCTAGAAAGGAGAGAATTGATAAAAGAATGAGTTTACATTTTAGAGCAGTTGCCAACCTAATTTGGGGAATTTACATGTTAGAAATTTCCTTCATGAATTAAAGTACAGGTCCAATTATATATGTCTGAAGTCAGATACCCCCCCCCGCCACACACACACAAACTATCTCTTAGATGTATTTATCACTTCAATGATTCAACTATGAAGTTCGGTCTATTTTTGTATTTTGTTGGCATTTTTATTTATTGTTTTCACATCTTTTAAAAAATTTATACCAAATTCTTTCTCTCTTTTATTGATGAATATGATTGAACATATAAATTTGGAAATTGGACATATAAAACTGGAAATATATATTTTCCCTGGACCAAAATTTCCTCTTATAGCTTTGTCTGTATCTTTAAGATTGTTTATACTTTCATAATTTGCTTTTATTTTAGAAAAATTATTTTATTTTATTTTCAATTTATGGAATGGATCAAGCATTTTCATAACAGAACATTTTTAAAAAGATGATGGAACATAAACAACAAATCTCCTGTGCACTACTCACTATTCCTTTCAAATAATCAACAAAATTATCTTGTAAATTACTTTTTCTTCCCTCTCCACCTCGCCTGAGAGATAGCTACCATTAGACACAAATGTGTGTGTGTGTGTGTGTGTGTGTATGTAAAATTTTTCTACACTTCTATCTATTAGTGCTTTCTCTGGATGCAGTTAGTATCTTTCTTCATATGTGCTTCGTAGTTAATTTGGATGTTTGTTATTCAAGAAAACTTATTCACTCCAAGTCATTCTCTAAAACGATATTACTGTTCCTGTATACAATGTTCTCTTCATTCTGCTTATTTTGTTCATTATTTTATGCAAGTCTTTCCATATTTTTTTTCTAAAATCATTGAGCTTATCATTTCTTATAGCACAATAGTATTTCAGGACAATCATATACCACAATTCCTTCAGCCATTCCCCAATTGATGGGCATCCCTGAAATTTCCAGTTGTTTACCACCACAAAGAGAGCTGCTATAAACATTTTAATATATATATACATATATATATATAAATTATTTTCCTTTCCCCCTAATTATATTTGGTGTTATATTGAGTAGTGTTACAGCTGAGTCAAAGGATAAAAGTATTTTAATAACTCTTTGGGCACAATTCCAGATTGCCCTCCAGAATGTTTGGAGTAGTTAACAGTTCCACCTACGTGTTGTCCTGCGATTCCAGAATAACACTTTTAAAAAATGATCCGACTCCTTCCGTTGGTCTCCATAAGTTTCAACTCCTTAAAAAAATAACTCCAAATTAGAGGCAGAATGGTTTAGTTAATAGAATGGTGGATCTGGAGTCAGGAAGACCTGGCTTCATATTCTGTCTGTCTCAACATTCACACCTGCTATATTAACATGAACACATCAGTTTCAGACTCTAAAACTCCAGCATCCAAAGATTGCAAACCATACTGGTGAAGAGATTTTGCATATGGATGAAATCATAAGGTAATCCAAGTATTGAGCTATTGATTTAAAGGAACTCCAAGTACCTAAGTAAAATTTGTATAAGCTTGTCTAAAGTTTTATTTTGTCTTCTCATTGTTGCTTGAGTCACACAGCCTGGAGTTATGCTTTCTTCTTTCTTTTATAATTTCATTATAAATTTGTTTAATCTGACATATTCCATGTCTTCCACACCAACACATCTTCAAATTCTTGCCTTCTGACGAATTTTCTTCCTCTATTATGTCTATGGATATAGCACCAATGCAATATTCACTGTGCCTAGCCATAAATATCATGGCACAATTCTGAATCACAAAATACAACAGGCTCTCCACATGAAAGACAGAACCAAAACATTTATTCAGACACCAGAAATCCAACTCCATCATAGTAACAAAAATCTATACACAGTAACAATGCAGAGAACAACACCATCCCCAAGCCTTCCACCTGCTAGGCTTCCCACAAACCAGGTCCATTAAACAAATCACAAGCAGACCCTCTTAATCAGAATCACAAACAAGCTCTCTCACTCACGTTAGTCTGCAGCCTACTTGCCTGCGTCCCTCCTAGCTTTGACTGCTCTCTGACTCACTTCCTCTCTGCTCTGTTCTAGCTCTGCCTCTTTCTCTTCCACCCTTCCTGTCCTACCCAATCAGCAATCTCCTCCCACCACAGGCTCCTTGTTACTCAAACTTATGTGATTTAGGACTCCATGTGACGCAGGCAGGTCACATGGACCTATTTAATGAACGAGAATGATCTTCCCATTTTACATTACCATTACAATGGATGAGGTAAAAATCTTTCTACTTAAACATATTGTGTGTTTTTTAATAAAAAAAATTGTCTTGTAGAATCCCTTCCTTTCAGAGAGCTTTTCAAGTTATGTGGGAAATATTTATATTAAAGGCTATTTTGGTCAAAGTAAAACCACAGCTGTCCATGAAAAATAACTATGCTATCCCTAAAGCACATCATTCTAGAATTCTTCTGGGTAAAAGAGTGAAATGGAGTTGAGTACTTATAATTGCAAATTTTGAAGAAAATAATACTTTCTTAAACTGGGTTTATCTTACTGCTAATTGAAAAATTAACATCCAAAAAGTAGCTTTTTCTACTGATCTGCTATAGCATCAATGGAATATTCACAGCACCTAAAGTAGCTATGAATATGGCAGTGTAATTCTGAATCATGAAATATAGCAGACTCTCCACGTGGAAGACAGAATCAATATGTTTATTTAAATACCAGAAAGTCAAATCCAGCATAGGAGCAAAGAATTACAATGCAGGGAGCACTACTATCCCCAAGTCTTTCCCTTGCTTGCTCTTTCTTCTTCAGTTCTAACTACAGTGTCAGGAGATGGATAGAGCACCAATGCAGGAGTCAGAGGACCTGAGTTCAAATCTCACCTCAGACACTTGACATTCACTAGCTGTGCGACCTTGGGCAAGTCACTTAACCCCAACTGCCTCATCCTGGGTCAGCTCCAATTGTCCTGATGAATATCTGGTCACTGGACTCAGATGGCTCTGGTGGAGAAGTGAGGCTGGTGCTGCACAACTCTCCCTCACTCAAAACAAAGTCAAGTGCAACTCATGTCGTTATTTCTCTGATGGCATGGTCTTCTTTGGCAATGAAGGATGAACACACTGTGTCCAACTTCTTCTCACATTTATTCCACCCTTCTTGCTCCACCCATTTGACAAACTTCTCCCAGCAAAGACGCAGGTGACTCCGGCTTTCATGTGACTCAAACAGGTCACGTGGGCTTATTAATGGATGGGAAAGATCTTCCCATTATGCAAAAATACATTAAAAATATATCTGGTTGTTCTGTCATTTGACTTATTTCCTATCTTTTTTTTTCTAGTGATTCATTTTCTACACTTCTTTTTCTTCATCTCAGAAAAAATTCTGTTTTCCTTTCTTTCAATGCTGGTTCTCTAGTTGAATATGTATGATTGTGGGTCCTTTTCCTGTAGTTTTGAATTCCTTATTCTAATACATCATCTGTAGAAAGGATTTTCCTTATCCTTGACTAGTAGTGAGATTACATTAATATGTTTGGGATATTGGCAAATGTATGCTACTGAATGCTTAACAACTGTCTCTCTGAAAAAAAATGCATGTGATTTTAAAGCTTAATCTTCATTATGAACATTTTCTCATAATTTTCTTTGGTCTAGATGTCAAGAAATAAATCAGGTCCTGATTTATAGTGTTTTCCAATTTCAGAGGTGTAAATGCTTCCATTGAAAATTTAGCAATTGGCTAAGGAGCCAGTGTGAGCTGGCTCCAACACATCCCTAGTTCTGAGGAGCTTGATGTTTAGCTATACCTTACAATCAATCTATTTCCTTGCTGTAAAGAAATTTTTCATATTTAGCAGGTAAGATTTTATTTGGGTATTAAATAATTGCCTTAATTCAAGTCTTCCATGGTAAATCCTGTTTTTTGTGAATGGAAAATGAAGATATTTAGACCAGGATATTTACTTAGGGCTCTAAAGGACATTGTTTTGGTTTTCCTCATTTCACCCCGCATCAATTCATGCAAGTCTTCTGAGATTTCCTTGAATTTGAAATTTTCATCCATTTTGTGGCATAATAATGTTTTATTACATTAATATATCACAGTTTGGCCATTCTCTTAGAATCGCTCATTTTCAGTAGGAATCATTTAAAGAAGTAATATAATGAGAATGATCACTTCTTAATCTGAATGTAAATATTCTTCTCCATATCCAGTTTTTAGTGAAACTCATGTCATAAAATTGGAACCTTGGATTTTTATAGATAGGAATCAACCTTGGAAGCACTTTTAATTTTCCTTGTTCAAGAAACATCAGAATATGGCTCATTATTTGTCCACTTTCAGTTTCCCCTGGTAACATCAAAATTGGTCACATATCTATGAGAAAATCCCTCTTATGTCTCATGTAGGACTTAGGTTAACAGGACATTGAATAGATTTATTCTTACAGAAACTCAAACACTTCACACAGGTCCATAACTAGTCAGGGAACTCTCCTTCCCTCTCTGATAAACTGCCTCTTTTGGGGGGACCTATATAGTCATTCAGATTTATGGGTCTCTCAGTTGGAGAGCCCTTTGCAAAAGGGAATCGTTTAGAAAGGCTATAAAATAAAACAGCCTTTTTTGCTTGTTGAATTTTCACTTCTCAATGACCTATGCTTATGATCAATATATAGGGCATTCTTTGAATACACCTTCATGATTTATAGTACTCATAGTACCAATGAATGAAAATGTCTATACTTTCTCCTCCAATTTAAAAAAATATGGTGTGATCAAGGAATTCTTCCACATTACTTTCATTTATTTCCAGGCCTTCTTGTTCCTCAGTGTTCCTTCTTGGATACATACATATATACACACACATATACACATGTATATGTATGTATATATGCATGTATCTATAGATATACCCACACACAGCTCCTATATTTTGTTGATATTTCTTTAAATGAAATTGTATTTCAGGGTTTACTGCCTTATGGTAACATTGGCACAATGTTTGTGTTAGGAAGGGGAAGGAAACAAGCATTTATTAATTTCCTACTGTTTTCCAAACATAATGTTCAAAGTTTTACAGTTATTATATCATTTGATTTCTACCACAACCCTATGAAGTAGTTGATCTGATTAAACCATTTTACAGTCTAGGAAACTGAGTCAGAAAGAAGCTAAATGACTTGCCCAGTGTCACACACTAGTAAATGTCTGGGACTGGATTTAAAATCAGGTTTTCCTTACTTCAAGTCCAGTGCTGGAGCCACCATGCCACCTACTCGCCTTAATTTGAAAAGATGCGTCTTTGTTGACATGTGAAGCTTTGGATCAGTGCAAGTGCTTTTCAATTTTCTAAAATCAATCTAATTTGTATTCATCATCCTTTTAAGTTCTTGGATCTGTGAATTCCTTGTCCCCGATACACATAGTATTTGGTAATCTCTATATATGGTATCTATTGAGAAGCACTTTAAAATCCAGTCAATAGATATCTTTATTTATTTTCCCTCCTTGTGTTGATAGACTTGATACAACTCCTTTGGGAAAGTTGTTGTTGTCATTAAGTTGTGTCTGATTCTTCATGACCCAGTGGGCTATAACATATCAATACAATTCATGGAGTTTTCTTTGCAAAGGTACTAGAGTAATTTGTCATTTCCTTCTTTGGTGGGTTAAGACAGAGCATAAGTGTCAATTACCCAACGTCAATAATAAGTGTTTGAATCTGAATTTGAACTCAGGACTCAGATTTTCCAGACTCGAGGCCCAGTACTCCATCCACTGAGCCCCATAGCTACTTCCTTTGGTGAATACTAAGGATCAGCTGAATAAGAGAAAAGGAGTGGTACTGGGTGATTCACTCCTCAAAGGTACTAGATTTGATATTTGTTTTTCTAATACAAAAGAGATGTTGTCTTCCTTGGGCATATATGAACAACCTAATAGAGACCTTCCTAACACACATAAAAAAGGTGACTACTACCCACTTCTGTAAGTTTATGAAGGCACAAATGATGATGCCTGAAAGAAGTTAAAGAATGTTGTTAAATATTAAAAAATTTGGGTAAGAAATTGAAGATGACTGAGAATCCTTCAGGGAAAAAAAAGAAATGGAAGATGGGAGAGGTTTAAGTTGTATTTTTCTCACTGTTGCCATTGGAGGCAAGGAAACAGAAGAGAAAGTCATATGGGAAACAAACAACTGGCTTAAGAAGACAATGTCTGAAATGGGATTTGTAGTTCTGGATCACCACTTAAAATATAGGATAATGGACTTCTCTTCACTGATGTAGTAGGCAGATGGATGGAAAGACTACATTTTCCAGGTGTTTTGCAAATTAATGAAAAAAAGTATTTTTATAAAGGGAGAAGAAAAACACTCATTCCCTCTAAACTAGATACCTGATAATAGCTACAATAAAGAAAACAGAATGGCAATACACAGGAAAAAAATGCAAGAAAGGAGTCAGGGGTAAAATGCCATAATTCAGATGAACAGAATTTAGGCAATAAGCAAGAAGAAGTGGAGGCTGTAACACAACCCTGTGTTCTATGTGTCACTGAGATTTGGTCAGATGAAATACATGATTGAAACATATCTCTAGATGAAATTGAACAGTTAAAAAGAAGTGGGTTGGTAATATTGCATATCTGAGAAAGAATACTTATATAATGAAATTCAAGAACTAGAGCAGAGAAGCATGAGGGAGGCTATATGTATATGTATGTATGTGTATATATATGTGTGTACATATATTTATATATTATATATATATATCGAGAGAGAGAGAGAGAGAGGAGAAGTGATATTTTTATAGAATATAGTGATATTATATATTATATATTATTATAATATATAGTGATAGAAGTGATATTTTATAGAATACCTGGACAGAGAAATGGAATAGAAGAGGTGATTGGGATATAAATCACAAGCCTGAGACAGAGACATTATGGAGATTTCAGTTATCCAGATATGTGCTGAAGTTTTCTCTCTGGCAAAAGCAAAGTTAACAGTTTCTTGGCTTGCCTTAATGATGATTTGATCCCTCAGAGGAGGAACCAACATAGAGAACTTTTATCTTGAATCCACTTCTCACTAACAATGCTAGAATGCCAGAATTGCTAGAATGAAAATGATGGAAATCCACTGAAAAATACACATAATATACAGATACACGTGTATATGTGTATATACATATTTGTATGTATAAGCCTTTATATGTATACATAATCACACTATGCACATATATATATACACATGCATACATATACACATATATACATACATGTGTGTGTGTGAAATAAATGTAAGAGCAGCACACCAGAGGGAAGAAGAGAAGGAAACAATCATCTATTAAGTGTCCATGTGTCAGGTACTATGCTGAGCACTTTACAAATGTTAGGTCGTTTGGTCCTCACAAGAACACTGTAAGGTGGGTGATGTTATTAACCTAAATTTACATTTAAAGAAATTTAAGTGCAGAACTCACAAGTGTCTAAAACAGAAGCCAAACTAAGGTTTTCACGATTACAGGGCCACAGCTCTATCCACTGGACTGCATAATTATGAAGGATGAGAGTACCAGCAGGAAAGGGACTGAAAAAATTTCTTCTGGAGTTCAAAAACCAAAATAAGCTGAGACTGACAAGGGTAGGTAAAGACAACAAAACCATCTTTTTTTTTTCCTCTATTAGGTTCAGTGAAGGACTTCTGATTGAGGTATATGGTGTGAAAGACAGGACAGAGCAGAGCCAGAGCTGTTTATTTTGTTTCTCTTTTCTTTGACAAGGAGCATGATTTTCACAATAGAAGTGATAGAAAAACAAGACCAGCAGGAAACAGATATCCAAATGAATTAAGAGAAAAGCAAAATAATACCAAGCTATTGTATTCTAGTTCAGTTGAAATACAATCTTAGATTTTGGAAGGACAGATAGGATTACTCAGCTACTGTCAATGACATCTGAGAGATCATGGATGTTAGCAATATCACAGGATGCGGGAATAAAGACAGTACAATGATACAACCTTTTCAAAAGGGAGAGAGAATGCAATTTTCAAGCTAGAGGGAAGGCTTCTAGCTTATCCCCATTACAGATAATGCTTGTTGATGGTTTTAAATAGTACTTACAGATACTTTTAGAGCTTTTTCATTCCTTTGCTTTGTAATGTTTTTTAACAGGAATTAATGTTGTATTTTGTCAAAAGCTTTTTATGCCCTATTGATATAATCAGATGATTTTTGTTGGCTTTGTTATTGATACGATCAGTTGTGGTGATAGTTTTCCAAATTTTGAAACAGCCCTGCATTTGTGATGCTAATCCCACCTGGCCTTAGATCTTTTTGATATATAGCTGTAATCTCCTTGCTAGTACTTTAGTTAAAAATTTTACATCAATATTCATTAGGGAAATTGGTCTGTAATTTTCCTTCTCTGCTTTCACTTTTTCTGGTTTAGGAGTCAGCATCATAATTGTGTCATAAAAATAATTTGGTAACACTCCTTATTTTCCTATTTTCCCAAATAGTTTATAACTTTACATCCTTGAAAATTCTTGAGAACCTCTTTACATCCTTAATTTCTTTAATTCCTCAAAGTGCTTTTATTTTTGTGCATTATATACATCGATATTTACAGGATCATAAATTATAAGTGAAAACTTAAAAATTATTGATTAACTCATTTAAAATAGCATTGACCAAACCTTTATACATTAATATAAGCAACATTTTAGTGAAAAATAAACATGTAATCCAAAACAAAATTAAATATTGGGATAGGTAGTACTGATATTTTTAAAAGTCCCAATAATAGAAGACAGCTGGATTCTTATATCTACAGCTGCATTCATTCCATTTTGATATATTATTTTGATTTAATTATATGAAGAAAATTTGGCCTCATCTGGTTGGAAAAGGTAGGAATAGCATCTTAATATTATTATGAAATTTGTTTGACCTCAAGAGCCCCTAAAAGGCTGTAGGGACCCCTAGCAGTCCTTGGACCACAATTTGAGAACCACTAGGCTAAACTATGCTTAAGGACTGCATGAGGATCTCTAAGAAGGGGGAAAAAGGATTTCTAGTCACCAGGAACTGTGAGTTAATCCCTTTGCTTTGTGTGCTCTCTGAGTCTGAGCTCATTTCCCTTCGGGTTCTATATTGCCCTCATGGAAAAATGTGTCACACATTTTTTTTTTTTGGGGGGGGCAGGGGCATACTGTACCAAGTGTTGTTGCTAAACCACTTCAGGAAATATCACGTTCTAAAAGCTTCTTGTCTGACTTACTAATTTAAATTGATAACCTACTGTTTACCAATTGATAATTAAGTGCTGAGGGAGGGGCATAGCAGTAAGGGTTTCTAAACATTGCAAAGACACCCCAAATTCCCTCATATCTACCCTAATGCCTCTGAGGGGAGATGTAATAGCGAAGTTCTGAGAACTCAACCTGTTAGAGAGAGTGGCAGTTGAGGGGGTAGCTTCAGAGAAGCTACATACTCTTCCATAAAGCAGCTCTTGGGCTCCAAGTGTCTCTTCTCCAGGCTAAAAATAGGCCAGTTCATTGAAACGATTCTCATAAGAGAGATAAAAATTTCGATAGAAGCCATTATTCTACTTATTATGTCTAGGACAAGGGAGAGTAAAACATTTTTCCTATGGAATAGTCAATTTTGTAGTCAGTTGACTTTGAAAATCCTTTTAAACTCAAAATCCACCTACACAGAATGCCGAAAAATCACTTAGGTTAAAAGCTCATGGCAAAGAAGACAAGAATGTCATGGATTTCCATGTTGTCAAGGCAGCTTATACATGAGGGAAAACACAGGTGGCAGGCTGGGGAGACTTGAAGGAGACTGCTAATCACTTTGAGAAATAGGGAGAGAACAGGCTGACATTTCTGGGACCTCTCTGAAAACAGGGCACTTTGGCGTCTTCCCAGTAGGACTTAATCAACCTACACTCAAAGCCAGAGTCTCAATCCCCTCAGCTTTAATGATGTCATTTCTGTTTGGAAACACAGCCCAAATTGGCTTGGTTAAGGAGACGGGGAGAACGTTAAGTTCACTGACTTCGGTCATCCCTGACTAACTGGACTTGCTATAAGTAGTTACAGGTGATGGCTATAGTATCTAATAAATAAGTCCAGTCAGGTTCTCTGGTTGGAACAAAATGTAAGTAGTCTTAGGAGAATAAATGTAACCTAGTATGAATAGGATTCCCTACCCTCAATACCTATCAGTTTTGACAGATGGGTTCTTTTCTTATTTTACTGATTAAAAATTTCATAGGATCATGTATATTTAATGGAATGACTCTCAAACTTTTTGGAGAACTTCTTTGAAAAAAACCTAGAACAATCATCTAGTTAATTCTTTTCTTTTTGAGAACTTCTTTACACTATTAAAATATTGAGGGTATGAAAAAGCTTTTGTTTATGTGAATTACTTCCATCAATATATTAGAATTTAAAATGTCCTGGTATAAAAAGTTTTGACTTCAAGCACCTCCTGAAAGTGTCTTCAAGAGCCCTAGAGTTCTCTACACCACACTTTGAGAAACATGCATCTGGTCTAAACTGCAACCTCTTTGTTTTGTTAATGAGGAATCTAAGTGGCAGAAATTTTAAGTCACTTGTCCAAATCACAAAGTAAATAGAAGAATCAGAATTCAAAGCCAGGCATTCTGACTCTGGAATCAATGTTGCTCCAACTGTACCTTATTGCCCCCTATATCACCAGGATTATTAGGATGTCAGTTGAATGGGTATAGAAACTAGAGTTATGATTTCATCATTATATATAACTGCCTGATGAGAAAACTCCCTCTACCAATTGTAGGTTGGCATCTCCTCTGGAACCCACAGGCTTAGAGAACTGTTTAGGGCATGGACAAGTTAAATGATTTGTGCAGTCACATAGCCAGTATGTGTCAGCAAGAGCAATTTTTACCTGGTTTTCCTGGCTCGAAGGCCAATTTTGTTCACTATACCAATTGCCACTTGAGACATTCTCTAAGCCTTGCTAATTAATAAGCAAACTTGTTGTTAAGGGTCATTTACTCAAGTAAAACTTTAAGATACTGTTAGAATCAAAAGCTATTGTATAAAGTTAAAAGTGTGTAGTGATAGGCATAACATGATTTTCTGGAGTATGAAATTTTATATGAAGTTGATCATTTTGGGCATCATTAAAGTGAGGTTAACTCCTGAAGCACCTAAAGCAACCACTTATAATACTACGTTATATGGTCTCATCTATGTGGCTAATTCTCTCCATGGAAACACATAGCACCAATCCCTTCAGTCTTCCTCATCCTGCAAACTTTTTCAGACATGGCTTCTTGTAAATCTTCCATAAATAATCTATCCAATTCACTGGATACTTCAAATACTTAGTGAATACCAGTTTCGTTCTTGCATTAGTTTTCTATTCTATCTCATTCTAAAGTTTCCTAACTTTTATGAAAATAGTCTCATCTTAGAAGCATATATATATGTATATGTATATATACATGTATATGTGTGTATAGAAACATCTATATCTTTTTATAAACAATACAATATGCACATATACAAATTATATTTATATATACATACACGTATATGCATCCTTACAGATGTGTATGTCTATATGCACTCGTGAACATGACATAATGCACATATGCAAATGTATACTGTGTGTACATATGCATACATACATATAGATAGCTATGTAGATGTAGATATAGATATAATTCCTTTGGAAACATCAATGTTTGTTCTGGCAGTATAATATCACTGAAATTTTTGGATTGAAATAATTAACTAGATGATTGTTCTAGGCTTTTTCAAACTATATAATACTAGGCAAGTCACATAACCTCTTTAGACCCCAGTTTTCTCATCTTCCAAATGAGAAGATTGGACTAGATGATCTTTAAGGTCATATCCAAACTGAAAGCGATGATACTATTATCTTATAACCATCCAATATCATCTTTCAATCATACACATGCTTGATAATGAGCAAGTTATTGCAGTTAGTAGGTTATAGTCTATTTACACCTGGTACAAATCTTTCCATTGCCATTGAGGTCAAATTCTACTTTTAGTCTTTTGATACTGTGTTGTTCTATGATTCAAAGTCTTAGAACACTGCCACAAGAACATTGGTGTTGAAAAGACGATGAGGTCCTTTGAGGGAGGGGATATTTAGCAACTTGGGGCAATGAAAAGATGCACTTTCAAACTGAGTCCAACTTGATTTCCACCTCCTGTTTAATACTTGTTTTAATTGGGTAGAACAACGAATATTCTTCATCTATGTTTTCCTCCCCATATGTGGCACACTATGCAGATCCAGGAAAAAAAAATAGACATAACTGTTTTAATTAACTCTATCTGTAACTTGAAGTCCCCTGAAATAAACTCTAAGACAAAATTATATCATGGCTTGAACATGCATAATATTAGATAATATTCACTCTTTCTGTTCTATCTTAGATGACAACAGTAACAACATAAAAATTGAATTCACACAGCATTTTTAAGGTTAGCAAAGCACTTTACATGTTAATTCATTTGATTCTCACAACAGCCCTGTGAGGCAAGTGCTACTATTATACCAATTTTACAGATGAGGAATGAAAAGGATGAGAGAGATAAGCCAAGAAACCTATGAATGTGAGCATTAGTTTCTGAGCAGTACTTTTATTATAAAATGTCAGTTTCTATCATACTTCTTATTAAAAAAAAAACCTTCAGGGAAAGTGTAAATAGAATCAACATATTCAGGTTCCCTTGATACCATATCATTAACACATTCTCTAAACCTAGATATTTTGTTTTGGGCAAAACAATCTATGTATCCTATTATTATGGGAAAATATTTACCTCATACATACACATATATAGTTTCAGAAAAAGCTTCTATCTATCTTTTTCAAAATTATAAGATATTTTGTGAATGACTTACTGATCAATGTAAGTAGATCATTAAATACTGACTAAGAAGAGCCCAGAGTTGTTCTAAAGGCTCTACTTGTAATCCTCTTACATGGTAGCCATTTATTTAGGAGGGAGCAGAAGAGGAGGAAGAGAAAAAGGAGGAGGAGGAAGAGGAGAAGATGATGATAAAGTAGAAGATGATAAAGAGGAAGAAGAAGAAGGGAGAAGAAAAAAGAAAAATGTCTAGTATGCAGTGTTATTCACTTAGCTTTAAGCATTTGACATTCTGGGAAACCCAGTTCAATATTGCCATTACAGTTTTCATTGGACTAGAGAGAGATATTAACGTTTTTACGGGGTCCATGTGTTTACAACTTGGAAATTTGTCATCTTGAGGACTTCTTCATATAAGAAGGTCATCTTAAAGATATGTAATCTAGAATATGATTTTTGATAGTCATTTTTAATTTTCTTGAGATTCCTTCTTCTAAAGGATTCAATAAATAACCATTCTATAATCACCTAATATGTGTTGAGTGCTATTTGGTTTATGAGAGAAACAAATCTTAGATAAGATAAAATTTTTGCCCCCAAAGAGCTGGCTTTCTAATAACAGGTTATAATATACACAAATAGTAAAAGCTTTAGGGTTTATGAAGGACTCCATATAATCTTCACAACAACTCTTCCTGTGCTACTGTTCCCATTTTATTGGTGAACAAAATGGTTCTCAGAGAAATGGTGACTTGCTTTCAGTCACAGTTAACAAATGTCAGAGGTTAGATTTGAGTTTAGGTCCTAAGACCATAGAATTTTAGTTGTAAGGGAACATAGAGGCCATATAGTTCAACCTGTTAATTTTTCAAAGAAATAGAAGACAAATGAAGTTAAGTGAATTGTTAGAGTAATACAAATAGCAAGTGATAGAGGCAGGATTTGAACCTACATCTTTGTGACTCCAAGTTGAGCCCTGTATCCATTAAAATGTATTACTGCTCAGAACATCATATCATAAATGTACCAAAGAGGTGCAACACAAACCCTCTAGGTGGGATTCAAAGGGAGAAGTTATTAATGGAACATGGTACATCAATAGGAGCCTTTGATCTATATTCAGAAGACATAGGTTCAGAGAGAAGCATTCCTTGCTGATGATCAAAAAGGGTAAATATGGTAGAAAAGGCAAAAAAATGAAGATTCTTAGTTCTGGAGAAGCAGACAATGAGGAGAAATTTTTGTTTATAAAATATATAGGATAGATGAGGGACTTTTCAACTAAATCTCAAACTTAGAAAAAATATCAAGTATCAAGACAGAGTCAAAAAAGCACTGATTTTGGGGCCAACTGACATTATTTGGGACCCTGGCTCTGTTACTTCATAGCTATGTGACCTGGGGAAAGTCCCTATGGGCCTTAAATTTCTGGAGTTAGGGAACATGATCTCTAAGTTTTCTTCTCTCCCTAAATCAGTATCTGATGATGTCTAACCCAAACTATGTCTGCACAAGTACCTCCTCTCCTCTTCAGTATTTTTGAGATGTGGTCATCAAACCTGCACTTCAAAGACCTCCATCAGGGGGTCATGCTTCATTCCCTAAAGGAAACACTTTGGCACAGCTCTAATTGTTAGGAAGTTTTATTTGCTTTCTTGTTTATTTTGAATTGAAGCCATACTATTCCCCTGAAAGTTGCACCTACTAAGTACTGGTTCTGTCCTTGGGGGTCAAGCAGAGCAAGTCTAATCTCTCTTTCAGATATAATCCCTTCAAATACTTGGAAGACAAATATGAAATATATCCTCTCTAAGTTCTTCCTTCTCCAGGTTAAACATTACCAAGAACCTTCAATTGTTTCTTAGGTATAGTTTCCAGTTTTTTCGCTATCCTGCTTGTCCTTCCTCAAATACTACTGATATGACACCTAATATTGAATTCTATATTCCAGATTTAGAATTCTATAACCATCAAGAAAGGAAAAAATAATTATAATATTTTAAAGTATGAAAACATATGGAATGCATTATTCCAATAAGAATTATGGGATGAAAATATGCATAGTTTTGTCATTTTTAAGGTTTAGATAGCTTCATGGCTAAGCTAATAATAAAGTATCATTTAGTGAAAAATGGATTTGGGAGGAATATACCTAATATTTTGAAATTTTTATCAGATCCTCCCACAAAATTTTACCTTTGTTCCTCTGCTAAAGGCAGAGTGTCAAAATGAACAAAAAACAGATCTCGCCTAATGTGGCAATCTATATCATGGTGCAATATTTGACAAGTTACATAAGCTCAGGTACATGGGATTGTACAGAGCAAAAACCTTAGAAACTGGAACACAGCAACTACTTCAATACGTTTACAACACTTTTTCCCCAGGAGATTTCACAGAGATGAATTAACTCACCCTTCTCAACATGGAAGTATTGAACAGAGTATTGTCATTTTAAAAACGCCTCCTTATGCTCTGCAGTTTCTCTTTGTCACCCAGTGAGAGAAACTCAGGATGCTGCCTCCAGATTTAACAGAGAGAAATGAATAATACTCATTTGGAATTCTTATCTGCATCCTGTTAAAAGTCACACTCTTTACATTCTCTTCTCCCAGGGATTGTGTATGGGATAGTTCCCAGTGCCTCAGAGCATATAACAATTGGAAGAAAAATAATTATAATCTAAGGTCATGACTCAGTCCAATGAACAGGGAAGGATAAGACCTGAAATGAAGAAATGCCTGCTGATATTCTTTCAGCCAGATGTAGAGGAAAGTTGGGAACACCTAGCCTGAAAAAAGCTATGAGATGTAAAGTAACTCTCTATGGCGAACTAAGATTAGACCAGTAGTTCCCCTTAGGTTGGGATGCTACCTATTTTACTGAAACTGGGTAGTGGAGAGAGAATGGGAGGAAAACAAGGAAGAAATTGTGTATTTTTCTTCCTACTTCAAAGGGAGAGAATGCCGTCCAGGAAATCCTACAAGGACAGGGCAAGAAGAGACTATATGAACCTCAGGTAGAGCAAAAGCCATATCTAAAAGAAGGTATTTAATAAAGGATTAGAAGAACTAAGAAGTAAGGTCTAGTTCCTCAAAATTTAAATGTAGAACCAAAATTCACTGTTAAAAATTGTCTAAACTTGAAAACTTTATTTTATTCTCTTTTACATTTTCTGCTACTTTTTCGATCTTTGATAAAAGGCCTAATAAAACCATGGTAGGCACTTCTTAAAAGATAAGCAGCCAAAGAACATGAATAGATTCACAAAGAATAACTGAAAAGAAGAAATGACCACATAAAAATGTGATAAGAATAATTACTAATAAGATAAATAAAAACTAAAGGAAATATAAAGTTTAATTTCATAACAAGCAAATTCAAAATTCTGTGTGGATCATTTCCTGGTGATGAATGTACAGAGACTTCTATGGTTTCCAAACTCAGGGAATGCCTGCTCTCTGGTTAAACAAGTAGAATTAAATGAAATCATACCCTGAATTTGTATGACACTTTTCTCTCATAAACAGTGATAGCCCATATTTCTACAGTTCAACAAAGGTTACAAAGATCTTTTCTAATAAGAGTTTTGCAAGATGGGCAAGAGGTATAATTACCACAATATTTCATATAAAGAAGTTGAGGTTTAGAGAAATTAAGTGACTTGCTCATGGAAAAATGATTAGTTCATATAAGAAGAAAGAACCAAGCGTACAAACAAATCCAGTTTTCCAGACTCTAAGTCTGTTCCTATTTCCAATGTACCTTACCATCTCTTAAAGAAAGTTAGATTAATAAATAGATAGCAGTAACTTTTCATGAGGATAATAAACTATGACCAGGTAGGATTTATACCAGGAATGCAGGGCTGGTTCAATATTAGTAAAACTCCTAGTATAGTTGAGTATATCATTAACAGAAATCATATGATTATCTCAATAGATGCAGAAAACTTTGGTTGACATATAACACCCATTCCTATTAAAAACACTGGTGAGGATAGGAATAAATGGAGTTTTTCTTAAAATAATATGCAGTATCTGTCTAAAACCATTAACAAGCTTTATATGTAATAGGGATAAGCTACAACCATTTCCAGTGAGATCAGGGATGAAACAAGGATGTCCATTATCACCTTTACAATATTGTTACTAGAAATGTTAGAAGAAAGAATATGAGAAGAAAATTCATTGAAAGAATTAGAATAGGCCATGAAAAGATAAAATTATCATTCTTTACAGATGAATTGATGCTATACTTAGAGAAGCTTAGAAAATCAACTAAGAAAAACTATTTGAAATAATTCACAACTTTAATAAAATTACAGGATATAAAATAAACTCTTTAAACCAATGGCATTTCTATATACTAACAACAAAGTCCAGCACCAAGAGATAGAAAGAGAAATTCCATCTAAAGTAACTGTAGACAATATAAAATATTTGGGAGTGTACTTGCCCAGACAAACCTAGAAACTCCATAAGCACAATTACAGAACACTTCTCATTGAAATAAATTCAGATTTACATAACTGAAAAATACCAGTTGCCCATGGCTAGGATGATCTAATATAATAAAAATAATAATTCTACCTAAATTAACTTACTTATCCAGTGACAATGAAAATGACAAAAAAATATTTTATAGAACTAGAAAAAATAACAAAATTCATCTGGAAGAACAAAAGGTTCAGAATATCAAGGGAATTAATGAAAAGAAATGCAAGGGAAGGAGGCCTAGCTGTACCAAATCTAAAACTGTATTATAAATCAGCAATCATTAAAACTACTTGGTACTGGCTAAAAAGGTAAGAGTGGGAAAGAAGTAGAATGAATTACAGAATAGATGCAAAAGATACAGTAGTCAGTGACTGTAGTAATCTACTGTTTAAGAAACCCAACAACTCTATCTTCTGGGATAAGAATTCATTATTTGATAAAAACTGCTGGGAAAACTGGAAAATAGTATGGCAGAAACAAAGTGTAGACCAGCATCTTATACTATATAACAAGAAAAGGTCAAAATAGGTATGTGATTTAGACATAAAAGGTGAAACTCTAAGTAAATTAGGAGAGTATGGAATGGTTTAACTGTAAGATCCATCGAAAATAGAAGAATTTATGGCCAAACAAGAAATAGGGAATGTAATGAAATGCAAAATGGATTATTTGGTTACATTAAATTAAAAGGATTTTGCATGAACAAAGTCAAATGCAACAAAGATTAGAAGGGAAGTAGAAAACTGGGAAAAAGTTTTTATAGCAAGTCTTTCTGATAAAGGCCTCATTTCTACAATATATAGAGAACTGAATTAAACCTATAAAATATGAGTTGTTGCCCAAATGATAATTGGTGAAAGGATATGAACAGGTAGTTTTCTGATAAAGAAATTAAAGTTATAGACATATAAAAATACTCTAAATCATTACTGATGAGAGAAATTAAAATTAAAACTTCTTTGAGGTACCATATCACACTTATCAGATTGGCTAACAAGACAAAGGAGGACAATGACAAATGATGGAGCTGTGGGAAAATTGGAACACCTGATGCATCGTTGGTGGAAATATGAACCATTCTGGAAAATAATTTGGAACTGTACCCAAGGAGCTATAAAACTGTGCATACTCTTTGATTCAGCAATACAAATGCTAGGTGTGAATCCCAAAGAGATCATAAAAATGGGAAAAGGAAACCCATGTACAAAAAATATTTATAGCACCTCTTTTTGTGGTGGCAAAGAACTGGAAATTGAAGGGATGTCCACCAACTGGGAAATGGATGAAAAAACTGTGGTATGTAGATGTAATGGAATACTATTGTGCAATAAGAAATGATAAGCAGGTGGATTTCAGAAAATCCTGGAAGGAATTGCATGAACTGATATTGAATGAAGTGAGCTGAACCATGAGAACACTGTACACAGTAACACTAACCTTGTGTGATGACTGACTTTGTGAGACTTAGCTCTTCTGAATAATGCAGTGATCTCTTACACAATTCCAAAAGACTCATGGTGGAAAATGCTATCTACATCCAGAGAAAGAACTATGGAATCTGAATGCATATCTAATCATACTATTTTCTCTCTTTTTCGGTTGTTTTTTTCCTTTTCTCATGGATTTTCCCTTTTCTTCTGATTCTCCTTTCATGACATGATTAATGTGAAAATATGCTTTATATAATCTTATATGTATAGTCTATATCAAATTTCATGCTGTGTTAGGAAGGAGGGAGCAGAGAAAGGGTGGAAAAATTAGAACTCAAAAACTTATAAAAGCAAATGTTGAAAACTAAAAATAAATAAAAATAGGAATAAAAATAGGAATAAAAAAGGAAGAATGGTATAGGAGATATCAAAATACAACATATATGTAGATCTTACCTACTGGGCCACTATTTAAGACTACAAGTTATAGAGCAGTTTCTTATAGGAATGTTTTCATTGTTGACTCCTGACAGTGGTGAAATAACAGGTTTGAATTTTAAAAAAAAGTAAAAGGAAGATCTTTTCATTCCCTAATGAATAATGAAGTAAAAACACATATCAAAGATCAAGACCTACTAGTATTAATCTGAAACTTGAAATAAAATCCTTAAAGCCCCTGTCCATTGAGGTTTACTTGTAATTACTTAACAAAATTGAGAGAGGAAAGCCAGTCCATTGCTGCTGTAGGGAAATATGAAACTCCAAACTAATTAGCCTGAAGAAGACCATGAGCATTTTTTCCTTCTTAATAAACTAGAGGCTGTACGTTGCTCTCGCTTTTCCCACACTGCTTTGGGTGAGTATGGGGAAAATCATACCCTTGAGAATCTTTGTCCTGATATGTTGAAGAGGAAGAAACTTAAATTGAGCTATTGGGGAAGAATGAAGTCATCAGACACAGCAATGACTACTTTTAATAACACCACTTGTACTAGCCAGCAGGTAACCTTGGTGCTAAGTTAAACCTGAGAGAGACAGGAAGGGATCAAGAAACAGAAAAAGGAAGGGAATGAGAGCCCTGAACTGGCAATTGGCCAGTGTTCCACTGAGAAGGAGCTAAATTATGCATCTTATTTAGAACATTTATTAAAAGATCTTCTAACATTTCTAGGCAAACGTCCCAAAACAAATGCGACTATCAGTTAAGCACCCTGCAGTCCTAAGCAGATTTAATGCATTACAATTTTCTCATAATAGCTTCTCTGTGTTTGCTGAGTTTCATCCTGATACCTTTTTTTTTTATGAATTATGACTGTGTGAAAATTTTAAAGGGACCAAGTCTACACATTTTACTTGGGGAAACTTGTCCCATTCAGAAACAAACAAGGCTAGAAAGAAGCAGGATAATGAAAGCAAAGTATATAACCCATCTAAAAAGTGTGCCTATGCTATATAATTTTTAGGCTAAAAAATTAGCATCTCTCAAGAAGCTACCTAATGTAAAGTATCTGAAAGGTTGGTGATAATTTTCTTTACTATAATTCATGCAAAGCATTTTCCTTAAAATAATACTGTGAAGTAAGCAAGTATTCTTACTCCTATTTTACATGAGGACATTGGGATTTTAGGGAGTTGCCCGTGGCCGCACAGCTTTCCATCTCTCATTTTCCTTCAGCTTCCTTTCTCATTGTGTCAAGCATTTTGATCCTAACATGTAACATGATTCTAGAACTCCAGTCCTTCACTTTAGAAAAAAGCAAAGTTCCATCAATTACTTTGAAGAATAAGAATTAAATTATACTTGGCAATGTATTCACTTGAGATTTTTATCATTGTTTCTCTTGCATTTGGTTCACATTTGACATGCATAACAGGAAGAAAAAAATTAACTCAACTTTAGTGTAGTCACCTTTGAAAAAATAGTGGTGAGAGAGAGAAAAAAATAAAAGATTATTTATTAAAAGGAATTGCATACCCCAGTGATCCTCTGGTCATTTCTAATGGATGTTTCTAAAGGGAAGGCTCTCAGAATTGATATACCACCTTCTAACTGGGGAAATCAAGGAACGCAACAGAGATGGCACGGTGATTATATCTACCATGACTGAATTTCCTCTGTCTCTGGTGTTATTAAATTATATCTTAGTCTCTCTCTCTCTCTCTCTCTCTCTCTCTCTCTCTCTCTCTCTCTCTCTCTCTCTCTCTCTCTCTCTCTCTCTCTCTCTCTCTCTCTCTCTCTCTTCTCTCTCTTTCTGGAACATAAACCTTGAGGGATAGGAAGGAGTTTAAATGTTTTTATGCAGTTATGTAGCTATAGACTGAATCTAAATTCCTTTTCTATCACAAACATATTGTTCCTTCCCGTGAGTTTTACATCTTAATAAAACCTTGCCCTCATGTTCATAGTGAGAAGAGGTGCCTAGTAGAGCCATAATATGTGACATATTTTGTGAGGGCTGTGGAGAATAGACTCATACTTTTGCCAATTTGGTGTCATCACCACCCCTTCTAGATTTAATCCTCCACTGAAGGTTTACTATGGTTAAATCGATTTCACTGCTAATCCAAACCTGCGCATAGATAATATGGTTGCTTCCAGTCTACTTATAGCAACAAAAATAGATTATCCTTTCCTTCCATCTTTTGGTATGTTTCTCAACCAATGTAGATCTAACAACTCTTCTTTAGTACATGGTCTTTTTGCCTTACGACAGAAGAAGCAATCCAACACACCCTCATTGTTTGCTGGTCAGCCTTCTGAGCCCTTTGTAGGGTAGCTAGAAGAGGTCTCAGATGATAGATGCATAGTTTTTGGTATATTTGAAGCCTATCCAGTCTGGCAGGACCTACCAAACTTTTTGTTCTGCTAGCATGGCCTTTGAGAACCACACTGTACCTTCATACCACAATAAGGAATGAGGATAGGACTTTAGTTAAGTTTTTCCGTAAATACCCTTGTGAAGTTCTACCTTTGTAGGTTCGACAAAATGGCAAATTACTTATAAAGTAACTTCACCTGCTCCCCTCCCCCTTAATCTGGGTTCCTCTAGTTCCCATTCTTATATCCTTATTCATATTGGCTACATGGTAACCTGGGTAAATGTCTTGATTTTTTTTTTTCAGCCTTTTCCCCTTAACCAAAATTAGTCTTTTGCCCTTGACATGTGATTTGTCCTAGCACTTCCTCAAAATTCTTTGAAATTTCATAAAAATTTTTGAAAAAGAAAGGAAAAAATCAGAAGTATCATTTATTTCATGCTGAAAATAGATCAATCTTTACTTTTCAATAAATAATAATAACTAGCATTTTGAATGCATTTTAAGATTTGGAAAGGGCTGTACACATGTTATTTCATTTAGTCATAATTAGTACTGTTGGGGCAGCTAGATGGTGCAGTGAATACAGCACCAGTGCAGGAAATACAGCACCAGTACAGGAGTAAGGAGGACCTGAGTTCAAATCTCACCTCAGACACTTGGCATTTACTAGCTGTGTGATCTTGGGCAAGTCACTTAACCCCAATTGCCTCATCCTGGGTCATCTCCAGTCATTCTGATGCATATCTGGTCACTGGATTCAGATAGTTCTGGAAGAGAAGTGAGGCTGGTGACCTGCACAGCCTTCCCTCACTCAAAACAAAGTCAAGTGCAAGTCATGTCATTATTTTTCTGATGGCATCGTCTTCTTTGGCAACGAAGGATAAACACAATTAGTACTGTCTGTTCTTGAATTTAACACAAATTTCATATCAAATAATCACAGAATCTTAGAATTGGAAGCAACCTCAGAGTTTGCCTAACCCAAAACATATCTGAACAGGCATATTTACAACTGCTGTGAGAAGTGGTGATCTGGTTACTTCTGTGGTATGAAAGTCATTTAGCAAAATGTCTTCTCCTTCCTGGATATCAAGGTAGAAATAAAACTTCTGATTGTCCCTGATACACTCTATATTCATGGATATCACATATCTGTGCTTTCTCTCAGTGAGACACTTTGCAATCTTCCATCTTCTGCTAAGTTTCTTGGCTCTTAGATACTTGTATGAAACTTTAATTCATTAACATTGACCAACCCTGGATGTTGATTCCACTCCTGAGTAAGTTCTGAAGAGGCTCATGGTATTAAAATATGAAAATTATTTCAGTTATTAAAAAATCTAGTTGAAATGTTTTGTTATTATTTTTTGGTTTTTACCTAGTTTTTACTTCATTTGTAACTAGGTCAGATGTAGATTAATACTTATTTTCTTCTAGCCTTTATGTCTCCAAGTGTATTTTTTAGTACTTTGTTACATCAATTGTTACATCAGCTTCTTTTCTCATATATATATACATATATTTTTATATATACATATGTACATACACATATATGTAAACACAGTGATGAGTAGAATATATATATATATATGACTAAACATAAGGTGTATGTATGTACATGATAAAGTCTATATATAATGTGAAAAAATATACATGAGTAAAACATAAGAAAAGAGCATATATGCAGACGCACAAATGTATATGTATAGTATTTTATTTCTAGGTATAAATGCATGCTTTCTTCTAACTCTTCTGTCCTCCAGTGTTTTGCTACTCTTTCTTGATTTCTTTATGTTGAAATATACACACATATAAAATGCATGTGTATATATGTAGACATACATACATACATATATACACACATATTTACATACACATATATATATATTAATGTGTGTATGTGCATTTTCCTTTCTCATATTTTCCTCTCCCCAGAAGGACCATGGGAGGAAATAATGATGAAATCTCTTTTGAGCATTAAAGACTTAAAGATGTGTGCTTCACAGCATGAAATGACCCCCCCCCACACTTCTTCACTTTCCAGTGGGACCATAGCTGTTATTCATTGGCCTCTTGCCCATTCCAATGTTGGTATTTCTGAGTTCCCTTGAGAGTCTGAGTTTGTAGAAATCATCAAACTCTAGTGGCAAGTAAGCAACTAAAACCTCTACCTAATGACTTTACATTTAAGAATGAGAGACGAATCTATACTTTGAAAGTTTGTTCTACCCTCAGGAATAATAATATTAAGCTGGAGTCAGCAGTAGACAGCTATCGGATAAATCATCAATCTCTGCAGAGAGACTTGGATGAGATGATTCTGGTAGCCTGGAGATCAACTGACCTTTTACAGCATGTATGAGTCTTAACATCAGTCTGGATATCAGAAGTATGAGTCTTTATATACTGGGTTCCTGTTTTACCATCTCTACACAATGTTGAAAGCTCCAATGTACTTTTTTTACTTTAAAATGCACATTTGGGCTTTGACCAAATGACATTCGCCAGAAATGTCAGTGGTGGGCAAATGAGAGAATGAACTGATAACAGTTTGTATTTCAGCTCCCATGCTCAAGTTTCATTTGCCTTGAAGCACACAGGGGCATAATTTTCTCTTTTTTTCTTCTTTTTTGGTCTCCTGATCAGTTGAACAAATGCCAAATGGATAGCTTTTCTTTTAACTCCACCAAAATGGAGAACAGAAACATTTGTAATCCTCTTTAACACACTGTCACATTAAATAAAACATAGGAAACTCATTCATCAGGAGATCAGACCCCAAGAATTCACCTACCTCTGTTTTGACTATCAAACTTGTCTGCACTGCTCAGTTCCCAAGCTTCCACTTCTTTCTCAGAGAGTTATAATCTAACCAACATTAGGACTATTACTATGAAGGGAGAACATCTACTGACCTATAGCTTAACTTAGAATCCTTCCGGTTAAACCCTCCTATGATCCTCATTGCCAGAGTACGTGAATTGCCATATCTAATGGACTCCTCCGTTTTTATCTTTCTTAACATTTCTGCGCCATATGAAACTTTTAATTACTCTGCCCTCCTGAATCTTCTCCTCTTTGCGTTTTTGTGACAGTTTTCTTTCATTGTTCTCTTTCTCCTTCTGTGACCTCACCTTCTCAGTATCCTTGTGTAATTGCATTTCATCCACCCTATGCCTACCGACGGTGATTGAATTCTAAGACTGTGGCCTAAGAGTTCCAGTTCTGTTCTCTTTCTTGGTGCCCTCATTGGCTTACATGCATTTATTTGTCATTTCCATGCCAATAACTCCCAAATAGACATATCTAGCCCTAGTCTACCTTTTGAGCAGTAGTTCTGGGTTACTAATTATTTGGCATATTAAAGTGAATGTCACATAGACTTATCAAATGAAACAGGTCCAAAATAAAATTTATTATCTTTCCTTTCTATTCCTATTTTACCTCAAAATGATTTTGTATCTGTTCTTTCTCCAAACTGAAGCTTCTTTTATGATGAATAAAAATACATAATTAAAATTAGCTAATATAATGAGCGAATGAATCTATTTATTAATAAATAAATGGCTATATCCAAAGAATAAATGTGTGTAGTGGATAGCGCATTGAACTAAGAGTTAAGAAGGCCTAGGTTCAAATCATACTGTAGAGGTACACTTAGTACTTCTAGAATTGAAGATTCTCTAGCCTCCCTGTGTCTCAGTTTTCTAATCCATAAAATGAGTAGGTGGGACTGGATGCCCCACCTAAAGCTACCCCATCTTTAAATCTATGAACCTATGACCATATATGTTGATTAATTAATTGACATAAGCTTAGAAAAAATCTCTATTAATATTCTAAAGGACTTTTTCTTCTATTCTGTTTAAAACTCTTCTTTGTCATTGAACTGAATATAATATAGATGGTATGCTCATAAAATTTTGATTGAAATGAATGGGAACCACAGTTAATGTATTGGATAAAGGAAGCAAGATCTAGAAATATTTCTATTTAGTGAACTCTAAGAAGATATAATTTATTAGTGATAAATGCAAAACCTTTTCCATAGGCTAAAAAGACTGCAAAATGACCATATAAAGATACTATGAAAAGACAGCAGTTCATGTTTAAAAAAAATAACAAACTTAAGATTTTCTTTGATTGCAACCTCCATATAAATCGACAGTGTGATATGACTGTCAAAAAAAAAAAACAAATACAATTTATTTTTGTTTTGACAAAGGTATAAAGGGTATAAAAATGTTAAAATATGAAACTATATTTGCTCTATTTTTAGTTATAACATTCATTGGGTATTGAGTTCATGTCTAGGCATTGCAATTTTAGAGGAACATGAGAGTATATCCATAGGAATTTCATCACCATGGTAAGGGAACTTGAAATCACATCACATGAAAAATAAAAGCATTGACTATTTTGGATAATAGACTTATGAGAAAAAGTGTTGATTAAAATCTTGACCAATTCAACAAATATTTATGGTGATTACTTTCTACCATCATGTGGAATAGGGATTAATCTTATTTTGTGCCTATCTGGAGACTAGATTTAGAACTAGTGTGCCAAAGTTACAGAAAGGAAGCATTTGGATCAATGTACGACTTGCTTAATAATTAGAGCTGTTTGGCTATAGAAAGGGCTGCCTCCTCACTGGAGAAATTCAGTGTATTACCTCTTGTCTGGTATCTCATGGAAGGGGTTCATGGGACTAGACTATAGAATAACCAGATGGTGTTTAATGTACCTTCAAATTATAAGATCCCAAGAGTCAAGGAATATCAATTCCCTGAAAAATACCATTTTTTCTTTCCAAATGCAGTTTTAAAGTATATGATGGGTGAGATCTAGTCCTTATGTATAGTGGAAAAGTTTAAAACTGCTAACAATAGGAGTCAAGTTCAACATTATAGTCCACTCTATAAAAGAGCTCTATTATTATCCCTAATTTGCCAATGTACTAATGAACAATGCATTGACGTGCATAGGGTTACTCTAGAATCTTCAGTTTTTATCTTATATGTAGCATTAATGAACATGAGTTTATCAAGTCCCTTCAGTGTGGGGAGTGCAGTGTTGGTGCCCTGAAAACAAAATACATACACATCCTTTATTTTGGCAGAGCTGTATCCTTTTGAGTAATGAAAGTAGGAAAGTGGAAGATAATTGGCTTTGCAAATGGAGAAAACATCTGGTTAAGACTAGAATAAATGGATCATATAATAAAGAAATAATTATAAGAATATAAAATAATATACAAGGAAATGCTGAATTGGCACAGCAGACTTAAGAGACCTGTACCCTGGAGGAGAGTGAATATCCTTTGACTTAACCATCATTTTTACAAGATTTCCTATAACTTCTTGGTAATTTATTAAAGCAATCCCATTGTTCCCACTTTTTAAAAGTGAGCCAAGTCATATACCTCACACATTCCAGCTCTCACAGCAATAGGTTGTTATGTGCTGTTATGTAGCTTAAACCTTGAGCTGGAGAACTTATACACATTACCCTCTTGATGGTACTTAGGGGAGATGTTCATGAATGGTGAATGGCATGTGATTCTTATTAAATATTCTTATGAGACTTTGAATAAGGATGTGGATGATCTTTAATTAATTATTTCTTTTCATGTTTGCAATACAACCTGTGAAGATAAAGTCATTCTCTCTTGGTTTCTCCTTAACTAGAGGCTGAAATGAAGAAAAGCCCATGATCTGGGACCAGGGAGATAGACCAATTATGTCTCTTAATACCACCAATCATTCTGCTTCTATTAAGAATTATCTGGGATTTTATAAGTCATAATCTTTCATGTTAGGCCTTCTTAAATAAGCCAATCATGTAATATTCCAAGGGTAGTCCTTAAAGGCTACTTTAAATTATTTTGTTGTTTTCTGTTGTATTCCCAGAGTAGCATTTCCATTTCCTTAGAAATGTGTCCATCTCTCCCCATCTGTCTTCTTTCTGTAAATCATAATCAAAGGATCCTTGAAACATGTTTTCATCATCTTGATCCTTACTGACATTACCTCCTGGTGTTCTTTTTTTTGGAACTGAAGAGCCCTCTACTTATGATCCCATTTCTCTAATAGGACTTAGCTTTTTGAGTAAAAAAGCTATTCATCAGATATGAAAAGTTGGAGCTTGAACTACATTTGTATCATAATCATAAAAAACTTGCATGTGGCCAGTGCCACTTTTGTTATCTAAAGCTGATATTCAGTAATTACTAAGCTGATTTCTGGACTTCATGAATGTTTTGTGTGACCTGGTATATTTTCTGGGATGTCTTACTGACTCACAGTCCTCTAACACAAAAAGATTGAGTAGGAAGGTCTTGGCGCTTAAATTTATTTAATTCCTTAAGCTATTAGTTATCTGTATATGTCTGTGCCATATCTCTCCAACTAGAGTATAAGTACATTGAAGACTGTGGTTCTGTTTTATAATTTTATATATCTCACATAGTATCTAGCATAATTCAGTGACATTATGGGAAATAGCCTATCTTTGTCACTTACCAGCTTTATAGCCTTGGAAAATTCTGTATGAGTTTCTGTTTCATCTTCTGTAAAATGGGAATAATATCTGCCTGGATTACCTCATTGGGCCTCAGTTTACTAACCTGGAAGATTAGGAGGTTGAATAGCTATGATATATGAGGCCATCTATGGCCTCTGCAATCTCATCTAGCTCTACACCATTACCTTAAGAAAACTATTACTATGACAAAAAAAGAATTGATGAATAGAATAGAAGGAGAGCACAAGTGGAGTTGTGTGTTGCTTATTTGAAAAGCTCCTGCCAATCCCAGGCTTTGGTGAACAGCTAGGAGAAGGAGTTGAAACTAGTCTTATGACTGCATTAGATATGCTACTAAAAGGCAGGAAGAGAGTAAATAGGGTTGGTTTTGAGGAAATTGGTTAATCCAAAGACATTTTAACTCTGCCTTCCTCAAATACTCTTGCAGAAATTCCAGTGTCATTAAGTACAACTCAATTAAGCTATTTTTAGGACCCCATGAGCCTTGTCATAAGTTTCCCTGGTAAAACATAAGGGAACTAAAAACACTTTGTACAGGACTTGGCTGACAACACTTTATCAATCACTTCCTATACCTGGAGTTTATCCTTGTGCTTAAGACTTCTTCTAAGCCTCAGTACAACAGTCACACAAAATATAGGGAAAAATAAATATGTATCCACAGGGAAAGTTATCCAAGTAATTATACTTTTCAGAGGTAAGATCTTACCTAGATGCCTGACTTTCTTGTTCTACCTCCTGACAATAAAACCATGATGATACTGTAAAAGCAAGCATCCCAACATACACAGAGGGCCTGATATCACACGTTCTTACATCTGCATTTCTAAAAGGAAAGGCAACTTTCAAGGGATCAACAAGCACTTTAATCAAGCAAAGGTATCATTCATTTAGTTCAAGGGAAAAAGTCAGCACCCTGAACTTCAGAGAAATCAACATCAACAGACCTGGCTTCCAACTATCTGACATAAGCAATACATACATCATAAATCAACAGACAGATACAACTGTCTAACCTTTACATACATATATAGTTACTAGAGAGAGAAGCACCAGCACCTGGGTTTTCAAAACCAGGGGGTTCCTTGGTGGTTGCCCAGAGTTCAATCTGGCCAAACAAACACTTCCAACCACTAAATCTCAGAGTAAATCCTCACATCAGAGTCTTTATACAGTTTTTAGAGTCAAAGGGCCTCACAACCTTTAAGGACCAGTGCCTCATTAAGCAAATATGTGGGCTTTGTTACAAATCTTCTCAGGCCCATTAATGGGTGAAGATCTTTAATCATGTTATTCAGTCAGAGGCACTTGATTATATGAGAACAAAAAATTCATTAGCAATACAGATGGATAAGGGCTAGTTAAGAAATATTGACTCAAAACTTTGAGATAGCTCTGACTTTCAAAGTGGACTACAGATAACCTCAAAAGGGAAGAGATGCCTTTGCCCTCCTTGGGGTTACCAGTAATAGTTGCCACCTTAATGTTTTACTTATACATTGACCTGAAATTCTGACTGTAAGAACAGTCTATATTATTTCTACTCTTGATTTTACACTCTTCATAGGTTTGATATGGTTCAGAAATGGAAAGTTCTTTGAAATTTTAATTTAATAAGACATAAGGGTCAGCATGAGGATCAAGAGCATGCACTTTGATCCTTTCTAGTCACCTGCTGAAAAGGTCACTGCGTAGGCCATGAGATAACTGAGTATCAAAAAGCCTGAGCAACTTACCCAAGTACACTGAGATAGTGAGTAACAGACCCAGGGTTTTGTATCAGATGCTTTGCTTCTAAGTCAAGTGCAATTTCCACCTTTTTATATTTCTCTCTATTATATTAACATTGTGTGTCTTTGTTTTCTGACCTGTAATTGGGCCCACATACATGTAGGGGTTGATGATAATGACATATATGTTTTAGAGTCAGTGAACATTGTGTCCTTGAAAACACATTGAATTTTTCTACATCCCCATGACCATAATTGTGTCACAGATCATAGGTTGTCAGTTTATCTTAATTGAGCCACTGTATAGCTCAATTGTATGGATGAAAACTTAGAACTGAAATTGCATAGGTAGAGACTTAAAGCTGAAAAAATAATTAAGCCCAGTTTCCTCATTTTACAGATGAGGTAAGTGAAATAGAATTTAAGTAACTTTCTCAGGATCACATTGTTAATGTATCTTGAAGATGGGCTTTGAAGTCAGGTCTTCCTGACTCCAAGTTAAGCACTCTACTCATATCATGATACCTCCAAATAATCAGGTGAGATAATGATTTTTAAACAATTTAGGGTAGCAGTGAGGTGGCATAGTGGATAGAAGGCTATGCCTAGAGGCAGGAAGATACCTTCCTGAGTTCAAATCTGCCTTCAGACACTTACTAAGTATGTGAAGTCACTGGGGAAATGACTTACAACCTGTGTGTTGTAACTTAATTGAGTTTGCCTAAATTCTTCATCTATTAAATGAACTGGAGAAGGAAATAGTAAACCACTCTAGTATCTTTGCAAAGAAAATCTCAAATGGGGTCACCAAGAATTGGACACTGCTGAAAAGACTGAACAAGTCCTTTAACCATATGAACTATGTGAATTATATGTGATGAGTACTCAGTAAATTATTGGGCATAAAGATTAGTCAGCAAAACTGAGTATGTATCTCTGGTCATAATCTCAATTCAAGTAGAAATAATTTGGGGGACTGACTTTTCACTATTTTGCATTATTCACAGTTTTTCTTCCAATTATCTGTAGGAGGGTTTATGAGTTGATTATATTTCTACACATGGTTGTTTTGTAGGCCTAAAAGAAGAAACTAATGGCCATATCATGGATTTTTAGTGCTTAAAGGAACTTTAGGTCACAGATACAGAACAGAAATTCAGAAGAACTCAGAAGTTATCTAGAACAACCCCCTTATTTTAGAGATGAGAAAGCAGGTCCAGCAGCACACAGGTTGTAAGTGTGAAAGTCAGGATTTGAACCGAGACCTTCCAAAACCAGAGGCACTGCTTTTTCTACAGTACTAAAGTCAGTTAGTCTGATCCCTTGATCTTAAAGATAAGGAAACTAAGCTCCAAAAGAGGAAGAAAAGTCACACAACCAATTAGTGGCATAGCTGGGACAAGAACTTAGATCTCTTAACTTCTGTTTTGTATGTAAACTTATGTACATACGTACATGCCATCTCCTTCTATAAAATGGGACTATGTAATTATTTCTTTATATATACGTATATATATACATATATATATGTATATATGTATATGCAGTTCTCAATATAGTGCCTTTTAGATTTATCCATTGTTTGCCTCTCTGCCTTTGCTTTGGCCATTCACCATGCCTAGTACACTCTGTCCTCAATTCTGCCTCTCAGAAACACTTGTTCTTCTTTGAGCTTTACTACTAAAGCAAAGCTTTCTTAATAGAGCCATTCCTGAAGTTCTTAGCTACTAATGTCCTCTCTCACAAAGTTACATTGTGTTTACTCATTTTTTTCTTTACATGATCATATATGAAAATATGATTTTCCCTGAGAGAATGTAAACTTCTTGAGGGCAAGAAGTATTTAATTTTTGTCCTTTTATTTCTATTACAGAGTGAAATAACATTTAAATATTGGACCTACTGATTCTAGACCAGCATTCTTTTCTGTGGTAAATTCGCTTAAAATGGGGAGTAGGGACTGGGTTGCAGCAGTGAAGAAACTATGAACATAGGTGAAATTCCATTGGGAAAAGGATTAGGTCATTCCTAGAGAGTCTGCCTTTCATCTCTTTAAAGGTTTGGAGTGGGAGGGAGCATTCCTGGAGATAGGAAGACCACTGTGATAGGACCATAGAGCTGATGACCTGGGGACACTTGCCCCGCAAAGCTACTGTGGCCATGTAGAGGACTACAAGGCATGGCACAGCATAGGACAGAAGTAGTCATGTGGACAAACTATATATTCCCGATGAGGAAACTCACCACCATGAATATTAGCATCTGGGGCAACGCATGATTTGCCTTGCACTTGTTATAGATTTCTATGATATCTTGGATTTTTAAGTAACCAGGATGAAGTATGCACAGTTAACTAGGTAACAAATACTTGCTAGATGTCCGCAGAATTTAGGAGCTGATTCTATTGACACCGCCAGTTACAGAACTTAATTTCCTTTGAACAATAGACTGTCTGCTCATTATAATGAAATTTCTAAAAGGCTTAAATTGAAAAAAGAAAAAAAAATACTATTAGTTTATAATTCATTTTATCATTCTCTCCTTTTACAATCACAGATAAGGGCAATTCCCTGTTGATTTAAAGAATGACCTCAATTCTGGTTTGATGGCCTGACAAAATTGGGGAGGAGGGAGGAAGGAAAACAAAATACACAGACATTTCTGTGAACTGAAAGGTATAAAATAAGTTATTCTAGACCATGTAGCCTTTCACTGAAGGATAAGAACCAACTGTAAACAAAGGCAGTTTCCTCCAGTGTAACCTTGACCCATGAATGCCAAGAAACGGATTGTTCATTTAAATGAAATTCATTTTGCTGTCATATTAGTTACGCTTGAAAGTTTTATATTGAGCTGAGATGCCCAGGGACATGCTGTCCCTGGAATGGTGAACAAGCTAATCCAGACAAATATTGTAGCTATGGTACAAACCAAGATAGGAAATTTAGTTGAAATGAAGTGTGTTTGTGCCCATGGACAGAGATTTATAGACTTACAGTTGGGAGAAACCTAAGAACCCATATAGACCAAACTATATCAGAATTTGCAATATCCTTTAGTGGAATACATATGTAATTGTAATCTAGCCTCTGTTTGCACACCTTGAGGAACAAGTAACTCACTCTCTATCCAGGCAACTCATTCCATTTTTGAATGTTATTCGGTTGTTTCAGTCATATCTAACTTCTTGTGACTCCATTTGAGGTTTCTTGGCAAAAGTCCTGAAGTGGTTTGCATATTCTTCTCCAACGCATTTTACAGATGAGAAATGGAGGCAAATTGATTCAAGTGACTTTCCCAGGGTCACACAGCTAGAAGTATCTGAGGTTGTTTGAACTCAGGAAGATGTTTTGCTGACTCTAGGACTGACATTCTGTCTGCTGTGTCACCTAGCTGCTCCTGTATTGAAAGATCTTCATTTTGAACTAAAATGTGCCTTGCTGTATGCTGTTCTCATTGGACTCAGTTTTGTCTAACTGGATCCCCAAGGAAAAAAATCTAATTTCTCTCCTATGAGGTAGCATCTCAAAACTTTGAAGACAGCAATGTCTTCCAAATGTAAGGACTGTCTAAATTTCATTGATTCTTATGAAGTTATAGTAACATTAACTCATTGCATCAAAACTATTTTCATAAAATTTGTATTAAAACCTAAGCATTTAGATATTATGGCAGTATGACACAGCAGAAAGAACAGTGAGTTCAGAATTAGAGGACCTGGGTTCCATTCTCACTTCTGTCACTTTCTGTGACCCTAAGCAAGTCACTTAACTGCTGTTTGCCTCACTTTCCTCATCTGTAAAATGTTATAATAATAGTACCCATTTCAAAGGTTTATTGTGAAAGAAACATGAGATAATACTCATATTTTGCAAAACTTAAATAATATATAAATCTTAGGTATTATTATCTGTCACTTGGACTATTGTAATCACCACCTAACTGATCTCCTTGCTTTGCTTTCTCTTCCTCTACAGTACCTTAAAGTGCTGTCTAAATGCTAGCTAGCTAATAGTAGTAGTGTTAATAATACTTGTGATGCCTAAATTACACATTTGTTTTAAGGATTAAATAAGATGATATATGTATAGCACTTTGTGGAACCTTAAACTATTGCATAAATGTCAGTTATATCTAACTTATGACTTTCCTCCCTTTCTTCCTCCTATGAATTAATAGATGCTTCCAAAGGAAGATAATAAGATCTAAAGATGGAAAAGTGTTGGAGATGATCTTTTCTTAGAAATTAATTCCTCTTACTTTGTTCTACTGGTTTCCCCTCATGATCAGTTTTTACGGAGCATTTTTTTTTACACTCTCCCTTCATTTTTATTTTAAAGTCCTTTTTAATCATTGTTTAACCTTTATTTTGAGTTTAGACATCTGGGGTAAAACAGAAGATAATAAATCACCCATAAATGTGTGTTATAACCTACTTCTGAAGGGAATCTGATACAGTGGAAAGATCATTGCCTCTGGAGCCGGATGACCTGCATTCAAATCCTGCCTTTACTGCTTACTGTTTGACACTTGAAAAAGTCGCTTGACTTTCTTGGGTCTCAGTTTTCTAAACTTAGAAATAAGGAAGCTGAGCTATATGACCTCTAATATCCCTTTCTCACAAGATCCTATGATCTAGAACATAGATCTAGATCCTATGATTTAGAGGATGATGAGAGGTACCAGAGGCTCAATAATTTCACTGGTATTAAACAGAAGATAGCAAAGGTCTCACTGACTCAGTCAATAGCAGTGATGATAGAATATAATTTTCAGGTTTGTGGAATTCAGTTGGATTTGAGGAGCAACTCCAAAGATCAGGAAATGCTGATGGGAGTCAAAGTCCAAAGCACAAGCAAGGGGGAATCTGAGACTTGGCTAAGCAAATGCAATATAGATTTGAGGAGGGCAATACACCACATAAAGGAGAGCAAGTCTAATTCAGACACCAGATGTTGGAGTCAAGGCAGGCATGTAAGAAAGCTAGTTGGAGACTTTGGGGAACAATGGAGGTGGAAATCTTCTGGGTGTCTATAATAATATCTTCTTTGGTTCTTCAGTGATTATTAATTTGTGGGTTCCAGATATCCCATCAAGACTTTACTATTGACTGGTTTCCACCCAAACAGTTTCTTCTGAGTCCTTGAGGGTTGTTCTCCCTCGCTAGCCAAGAGCCCATCATTCTAGAACATTAAGCCATCATCTAGAAAACCAAATCCTACTGTTTTCATCTAGAGTCAGATGATAATTTCCTATTTTTTATTTTGTCTTCTAATGTCTATCTCTCAAAGATAAGGGGGAATTCAAATATCACATCAAGTCTTTTAGTTTTCTTTTTAACACTTCATAGGCCCTAGGGACTCTTTCCAAATTTCCAACTATGTTGATTCCCAGGTGAATCATGTGAAATGGGTAGTCATTGATGCTTTTAAAAATATTTATTTTATTTTTTAATTTATGGTACAAATCAAGCGGTTCCATAACATAAAAAGATGATTGCACATGAAACTGTAAATCTATTATGTACAACTTGCAATTCTTTTTAAATAGATAGTAAGGTAATTTAAATTTCTTTTTCCCTTTTATTCTTCCCTACCCACCCTAGAGATGGCTACTATTAGTCATGAATATGTATATACATATTTCTAAACATATATATGTAGAATATGTCTGTATATATGTACATATTTATATACACATACATACATAATACATATCAGGTCTTCACATTGTAGAAAACAGAGTGGTATAGTGGAAAGAGTACTGTTTTTGGAGTGAGAGGACCTGGGTTCCTTATTCACTATATATTATGAGGAAATGGACTTCAATATTTAGATGTAGGAAGCAAAAAGGCCCATTAGAAAGAGTACTAGGCCTAACATCAGGAAATCTGAGTTCAAATCCTCCCTCCGATGCTTAGGAACCTTGGTCAAGTTGCTTAAACTTTATCAGCTTCCTCAGCTGAAAAATGACAGTACCAACATACCTGTTTCACAAGGTTGTTGTGAGGATCAAATGCAAAGCATTTTGCAAACCTTAGAGTGTTATGGAAATGCTAGCTATTATCTCTTCCTTAAAGTAATTCTAGCTTTATCACTAATTCCAAACACTCTTATGTATTTGTAAATAGAAAGCCTGTCTCCAGACCACACTCTATGTAAGATGCAGGCACTCTGAGAATTCCTCTGCCTCCTTCAGAAATCTGCTCAATCAGCACCTCCTACATTAAGCTTTTCCTGGTCTCTCTAACTCATACTGCTCACCCCGAAAATTGCCTTCTATTTTTCTTAACTATATATATTTACGTACACATCTCCCTGACAGAATAGAAATTTGTAGAGTGCAGGGGGACTCTTGCATTTTTTTGTCTTTGCATTCTCAGCACCTAATACAGTATAGGCATTTATTTAAATATTTTTTATTTAATTGATGTGAACTAATGGCTACAGTTTTCTCATTTTAAAAATGAAAATGTTTGATTAGTAGACTTCTAAGGTCACATCACAACATAAAATATTTAACTCTATATCCTGAAAAAAGCACCCCAGAAAATAGCACACTTGCCATTTTGCCATATTACAGTTTTATTGTCATTGTTATTAAAGTTTTATTAAGCTCTCAGAAATGTGGAGTCTATGTTTGTGGCAAGTGAAAAGTGAATTTTTTTTTTGGAAGTTTACTCCATGTCATGGATACAGAAGTATTTGACTCATCTTGTAAATCCTCATCATTGTAAGTGCATTGTAAGTGATTTCAACTTCATCAAATTATTTCAATTTATGAAACATCACCCTTAACCAGGAAGCATATATTAAATACTTTTAAGAATACAAAATAGCTTACCACTGTGCCAGGTAGAGCTTATTTACTGTCAGAAAAGGTTGGGATGGGAAGGTGCTCCCAGGGTACATATGCTGGATAAAAATATCTCCTTAACTATACAAAGCAAATGAAAGAAATCAAAAGGCATGGCATGCTGGGGCCATTTATTGTAGAGGCAAAAAGTCCTACACATCTCAAGAGCTCTTGAGAATATCTCTGTATTGTAGCACAGTGCAATAGTTGCTTATTATGATGATAACTCTGAGTTAATATTCACTATGATTTTTTTTTAAAAGTCAGGAAGGGATGTAAATTATATTTTTGAAAGCTTCCAATCAAAAAATACCATTTTAAATTAATTATCAATTAAATTATTATACCTTTATTGGGTTCATTTGCTTGTACGTTTTTACCTAGATGTAAGATTTCACTAGTGAAAGATATTCCCAGTATAAAAACTCCCTCCACAAATTAATCCAAGAAAGCTGCTTGGAGTGCTATCAATATCATTAGCCAAGGTCAAGCAGGTAATATGTGTCTGAGAGAGGATTAGAATACAAGTTGTTCTGATATTTGAGACATTACACCATGTGTCTACTTAACCTTTATTTGTATGTAAAAATTCACTTACATGGAGTACATCTTTCCACACTGAGACCAGATGAATACTATGGTGCTGTATTATCCAACAAAACATGTCTGCCCTCATTCAGTTGGCTATAGAAAAATACGTTGGCTTTCCCTAATAGTCACTTGTACCTACAACTGTAATAGCCCTTAGAATACAAGGCTTCATTCTTATCAGTTAATGTCAACAAGAATTTTAATGAGAACTGACCAAGTATTTTAGTGTCTCATGCTTTATTCTCATCCATCATCATGAACAAACATTTATTGAATACCTACTGTGTGCAGGACACTGTGTAATTGATGAGTTTGTCATGTTAAGGGCCAGTGGTGCTGCTGCCAAAAATGTCACCCATAACAGAAGAGATTGTTAGGAACAGGCTCAGATCTCCACATTCTCAAGTTGAATTATATCATTTGACATTTCCTGAATATAAACTGGTCTTTCAGGTCTTCTTTTATACCATGTCCTTTCTTTGGAATGTTCTTATCTCTTGTTAGAGTGGTTTTGGAATTAAAATACTTCATAAGGGCTAAGACAATCAAAACCAAGGTGCTATTCTACAAGAGGCAGATTTATGACCAAGGTCACAAAGGTGGTTTAAAGAAAGCAGCAATGACTGTTCTTCCATTTCTTCTTCAACCCTTGCTTGACTGGAAATGTAGCAAGGTTTTGGGGGCTCATTACTTGTTTTGTATGGTCTGGAAAAAGGAAAGAGCAAAGAGCCTTTAAAAAGATGACAAAGGCATTATTGCTGGCGTTAGGAGCTAAAGAAAAATGGAGTTTTATGGTGAGGAGGGCTGAAGTGCACCTTTCCTTCATCAATCAGTCAAAACACATGTTATTTTTTTAATCAGTCATCATTAATTCATTTATTATTTATTTAGCACTTACTATATATTCAGGGCTGTGCTAAGGGCTGGCAATATAAAGAAAAGCCAAAACACAATCCTTGTCCTTGTGGTTCACATTCTAATGATGAGACAACCTATGAAACATATACAAAGAAGGCAGCAAGTAATCTAAGAGTAGGGCAGAGAAAGGTCTTCTTCTTAAGTTGGGATTTGAGTTGAAGATTGAAACAAGGAAACTAGGAGGTGGCGATATGATGAAAGTGCATAATAGTTATGGTGGATGGCCAGTGCAAAGGCACCAACTGGTATAATAGACTACTGTGTTTGAAATAAAGCAAGTAGGTCAGTGAATGTGACTGGACCTTAAAGTGCATAGAATCAGTGAATCAGTCAATAGGAATCTGCAGCTGATCCATAGTTATTCTGGATAGCTATTGAGGGAAAGTCTAGCAGGAAAGTTCTACAAGAACAAAAAGGCAGAAGAAAAGAATGACTGTGACAGCAGGATTGATGAGTGAATCTATAGGATCTAGTAAGAGGGGCAGAGCAACAGAATGCTCAGTTGGACTTGGGACTGCTTTGACCAAGATTTGTAGTTTGCTCCTGGGGAATGTCCCACATAGATAATCATCTTTCTTCACCTTGAAACGCACCTTGGCTAGTCTGGTTTTAAGGCAATCTAAAACTGAAATTATGAATGATGATTACGACACTCCTTAGCTTACTTATGTAATTCCCATCTATACTTAGAGCTTCAGATGTCACCCTTTCCACAGTCTTTTTTTGATTGTCCCAATAGGAATTACTTCCTCCAATAGCATTTTATTTAATGTGTTATTTTTATTATTATACTTTCATATTCTGCCTGCATTGTCAATTGATGTAATTCAACTTGAGAATATGAAATCTAAACCTGTTCCTGACAACCTATTCTGTTTAGGGTGACAGTTTTGTCAGCAGCAAAACTGGTCCTTGACATGACAAGTTATTTTCTCTCATTTAAGCAAAATTCATGTTGAGATAGATTGACTGACTTATTAAAGAAAGGCTAAGAATTTTGCCTGGGCCAGCTAGGTGGGGCAGTAGATAGAGTGCTGGATCTGGAGTCAGGAAGACTTATCTTCATTAGTTCAAATGTGGTCTCAGATACTTATTAGGTGTGTGACCGAGTCAGTCATTTCACCATGTTTGTCTCAGTTCTTCATTTGTAAAATGAGTTGGAGAGACCACTCAGCTATCTTTTCCAAGAAATCTTCACATGGAGTCATGGAGAGTGAGACACTACTGAAGATGACAACAAAATCAAAGAGTTTTGGCAATGGTTAATTTGCATGAAACTTCTTACACTTACAATTATTTTAACATGAATTTGTTACAGTCCATTTCTAGAAGGAGAGACCAAAAAGTTAGCCAGTGATGGATGAATGAGTTGGTAAAATGATTAAATATCTCATGGACAATATAAAGAAGATGTGCCACTGACTGACTTACACAGCGTTATAGAATTTCAGAGTTGAAACAGACCTTTGTGGCTGTACAATCTAATCAACAAATATAAAATAACCATATTGAATATTTATCTCACTTTTAGATAGACCTAATTGTTTGAAAGTTCTTTTCTGGTCAAGCCTAATTTTACCTCTTTGTAATTTTCTTTTGTTGGTCTTACTTCCATATGCTTAATGTTGTCTGTAGGGGGCTACTTGAACCTGCCTCACACTGTAGGAGAAAATAAATTATTTGAGGAAGATATCCCTAAGTGGTTCAAGATTGGAACTGGAATTGGACAACCATAGATATTACAGTGCTCATGGTGTAGCTGAAGACTGGATTGACTGAAAGATCTCCCTGAAAAAGAGTCTGCTTGAAACAGGTGAAAAGCACTCTTTCTGATGTGATCAGAGAATGTTGAATATCATGGAAGAGTGAGGTGGTACAGTCAAGCAGTCAGCAAACAACAGGCATTTATTATGTGCCAAATCTCTTTTGGGGAGACACAAAAAGGTCTCTTCCCTCAAGATACTCATATTTGAATAGAGGTGACAACATGAGAAGTACTATGTACATTAAGTCATAATAACTATGTTGAGCATATACTTCTGGGATCCCTGGGAGCTCAAGAGAAGGGTTGAATGTTGCTGCCTTGTGTACTAGGATGGGGGTAAAGTTATCTAAGATGGCTGAGTTACTTTCATGACCATAGAAATAGACCCAAGGTGAAGTCAGCATCCAGATTGAGGATAATTATTGCAGGTAAGGATAAATGAAATAAAATAGGCAAAGGTTTCTAGTCTTATTGACCCATAATTAGTCCTGCTTATGCCAACATTACTATGTCAGAATAGGACAGGAAATGCAAGAAACCACAATATATACAACAATGCCCCTAAGGCATTGGCCTTAGGGAAACATGTTGAAGTAAACAAATGGTTAGCTCCCTCAGCCACCCCCTATAGCTTGTCTCTTTATTCATTAGCGATCTCCTAATCTGAAGTTTGTTTCCTTGACTGTTTTCTTGCTCCTATCCAACAACTTTGGATTTTCGTGTCCCAAAGTAACCGTGCTATAGCTCCAGCTTCTCTTTTTATGCTATGGTATTTGGAGTCCACATTCAGATCACAGGAATTGCAGTCAGTATTCCTATTCTTGAATCTTGCCTTTGATACCCACCCTGAGCAATGTTTCCTCTTCCCTTGGAGAAGGGAGTTGGACTAAATTGTCCCTAATGTTCCTTCCAGCCCAAATGAATCACTCCATCAGCTTGTTTTCAGGGAGGGAATTTCTGCCTTCAGTTTTAGAGATTGTTCTAAGCATAGGCTCTGTCAGTTTGCTTTTGGGTAAGGTACCACACTTAGCAGAGTGAGATGAGTTAGATTAATAATTATACATATATATGTATCTAACACACATATGCATATATAACATGATCAATCAATATATGGCTGCATTGATAACTGATACGTTAATCATATCTGTATCTATGTATCTTGGTATATGATTTTTTCTACTGCCCGTCAGGGAAAGACGTCTTGCTCATTCCTCTACACATACAAGTTTGGTCTCCAGAGGAAAGAAGAAGTCTAGAAATGTAAAACTTATATTTAAATGTTACCTTCAGAAATCTGGGCTTCTTTGGTAGTATGATTCTTGGATAAGAAAGAAAGATGACCATAAAAAGCATGAGGTATTAGAAAGGAGATATGATTTCTGTACCTGGCCCCACTACTGACAGTCTGTCACAACCAAGTCATTTAATTCAATTCAATTCAACAAACATGTGTTTAACCTTTGTGTAGTTCATTTTTCTTTCTCATCAGCAAAAAAAAAAAAAACAAAACAAAAAAAAAAAAACCAACTCCTGCCTACCTTCTATCAATCTCTTCTCAGTATCACCACGATGTTAGGGAATCAATACGACTAACTTATAAGAGCACTGGTGTTCCTGGAGTGCTATGCAACCTGTCATTATTAAAAGGAATGTGTGGTATCTCTTAGAGTTTGTCAAAATTGTCTCTTTAGAAAATGATCTTAGGTTTACAACCATGTGGTAGGAATATTTCTTATTTTATAAATTCGGAATCACTCTAAGAGTACTAGACCATCTTGCAGCTTGGAGAAATATGTATGTAGCCACATGATATTTTCTAAAAATTGCAAGATCCATGGGCCAGTGAAGGGTTATGGGCAGTGGTAACACCTATTTACAACTTCAGTGAACCTGTTTATGATGCTACTGATGCCCCTTAATTTGTGCATTCCTATCGAGATGTTGGGGAACAATGACAAGAAAGGTCAAGGAAAACAACATGAAAAAGGATAAAGATTCTCAGCTGGTCAATAATAGATTTTCTTAAACTCTAATTTCTGACAACTATAGCAATGCACTGTGAGAAAAAAAGAAGGCACTGCACTCACCTTTTGTTTTAGGTAAATGTAAGCACCTTAGCAGTAACTGTTGAGGTTTCCATAGGCAGGTCACTTTCCTCTCTGATTTTAATTTCTTTATCTGTAAAGTGAAGATGTTGGATTAGAATTAAGCCTTAAAAGAAGAGTAGGGATTATTATAAAATATAGATGAATGTCTATAATATTCTAGGTAACTAGGAAATGAGTATTTGAGCAAGGACATGACTCATCTAATCTGTCTTTCCTCTATCTTAACCTCCCTTGTTTCTTTCTGGTGCTGCCTTCTTCAGCATCTCCCATTAATGGATATATGATTCCCTCTGAATTTTGCCCTTTGATTTTACTGTCTGGCTTAGACAAACTGATAAAATCTGAACCACCTCTCCATCACTGTCACCTCATTTCTAATACTGGTATCCTCTGCTTAAATAGTTGAACCTTATTTTTCATTCTATATTCCTTAACTTCTTTGATATATTCCTTACCTCTGTTCCTAATGGCCAATTTGGCCAATATGAAACCTTTGCAGCAAGTTAACATTGCTATATTCAGGTACATTCTGACATTCAGACATTTTGAAAGGAAATAACTCCCATCAATGTGATTCAGGATGGGAAAAATAAAAATGACTGGATGATTCTGGGAAAAAAACAAACTATCTTTGCATTGCAGAAAATTCATTTCATGAAATTAGTGAAACTGTTTTACCACTTTGATAAAGATTGTTTCCAAGGCTTCCAATTCTGTTTGCTTTGAGAATCTGTCTTCCTTAAAAACATAATAATTTTAAAGTCTCCTGATACTTGAAAGGAATTTTGTTGCTTTTTACAGTAACTTTTTCTTCCTTGATGCTGAGCCAGAGATACAGACACTTGAATGCACCGCCTCTGCCTAGTACAGCTAATTTTTCAATTTACATAAATAAATAACCTGCCAAAACTAATTACTTCTCTTCAAAATCTAAATACATTACTTCTCCTCTTTTTCCAGTCTGTCTTGGTTTAATTATTTTTGCATCAGTTGTCATTTTAGAAGCCGGTTTAGACTAAAAAGGGATAATCGGATGTGTCTTACTGTTTTAATTTGACTAATTAAGATTGCTGCTTTTGTCTAGGTGTCTGGAGGCACACATTTACAGCCTACTCATATTCCTCGGGGGGAGGAGGAGCAATCAAGAAAAAAATTAAAAACACATTATATATAATATTTAAATATGTGTATGGAGAAAGATGGATTGTGGGAGAGACTTAAAAAAATACCACTAAGCCAGCAACTCAGGTCAAAAGCTAATTTACGAATAAGATCTATCATTCTGAAGATGGGATGGTCTAAAACTCTGCAGATGGCATTTCAGCACACTCTGTACAATCTCTTATGGGCATACCATTTGAATGGTGAAAAATTATGAGCACACGTACTGTATTGCTCCTGAAAAGCAGATGGTTAGCTGAATATCCATAGAGTTCCTTGAACATAATTCATCGGTTTTGAGAAGGAATGCCCTGGGACACCTGCAGTTATGTGTATGGAAGATACAGGTGTGGAAGAAGTTAGAGCACTATTTGAATTCTATAGTCTAGTTACTGATACTCCCTTGGATTTCTCTTGTGCCTTTTCTGATATTCTGGTTTTCTTAGGTATCTTTTTGAGTGCTGTTTATTATTAGGAAGACTGATTGACTAAATTTCTTCACCTTTCTACCTTCATCTAAAAAAAAATTAGACTAATAATACCTATAGTACCTAAGTATGGCTGTTTTTAGGTTCAAATGAGATGATGCATATTAAGAACTTTGCAACATTTAAAGCACTGTGAATTCTGTCTCAAAAGTGTTGGCGAAGTTTAAGCTATTTAAACTTTAACATACTATGGCCAGACCTGTAGTCAGAAAGATCTGAGTTCAAATGCAACCTTAGACATTTAGTAGGTATGTGGCAATGAATAAATTACTTAATCTTTGTTTGCTTCAGTTTCCTCATCTCTAGAATGGGAATAATAATAGGCATCCTCCTCCCACAGCTGTGAGTACCAAATGAAGTAAAAAGTGTAAAGCAATTAGTACAGTCTGGTGCATTATATCAATGTTATTGTTATTATTTTTATTATTGATAGCTTAAAACTTCACTGAAACTAATACCCTACATGTATTAGCTTTTATTGTTTGTTATTACTATATAAAAATAACTTTCATTTTATTACTGGAATTCAGATGGAATGACACAGGGCCAAATCTCTATCCTGGTATCATTCCTTTTTTATTTAATTCATTTCTCTCCAGGATATGCTCCTGACTTCTTTGACCATGCCCCTGATTCTTCAACCTAAGATTTTATTCCAGCCTTAGAATTCATCTGATGGAAGTAATCTTGCCATTGTGGCCTCAGCCTTTGATTGGGTGGCTCCTCCCAGAAGGTATTTAATGAAAATGCCCAGGTCTTCCATGTCTCATTCTTCTTGTTATTGAACTCAGGACTTCCTGTACTATGGCTATTGTGACACATACTTTTGTCTCTCCTTTCACCTCCTTTTCAACTTCATTTTATGTGTTGTCTTCCCTCACTTGAATGTAAACTCCTGAATGACGTGGGCTCTTTCTACTTGTACTTCTCCTTCCAGTACTTACGATAGTGATTGACACATAGTAAATAATGTATTTGCAGGATGACTGCCTGATTAGCTAGCTCTGTGGAATATCTATGTAGCTAGATAAAACTATTTTTTGTAGTTGAATACTATAAAATATTAGCATTTATATTATAAATATTATTTTTCTATTTTAAGTATAATAAATATAAATATTAGCTCATTCCCTATAGCCTCACTGAAATTATCTCCAGTTTCTCTCTGGTAGCAGAGAGGATGATAGGAATAACATGAATCATATATTGTTCCTATATAATTTTGTTTTCTTCTGTAGCTCTCCATAATTAGAAAACTATATGTTCTACATACTTAGAAATTATGGGCATTTCAACTTGATATATCAATTGAAAACATTGTCCTTTAATTTTCATGAATAGATATTATATCTGGGTAAATGTAGGCAATGGTTTAGTCTCTGATATAATCTGGTTGCAGAGCAGTTTCTTGGTTGAGTTCTCAGAAATTTGTTAAGGTCACTATTCATGATATAAGGATTTGTGATCTGTCATTCCATAAAAGCTAATTATCTTCTGAAATGTAATTGTAGTTACCATGTAAAGTCTGATGAAGTAATCAGAAATCCTAAAGTTTTGTGGCCTGTAGTAACATGTTGCATAGTCATTATAATTTCCTTGCAAATTTCATGTTTATCACTAAGTCTAGGGTCCTTAAGAAAAACCCTCTGTATTTTCCAGTGGTAATGAGTTAGACCTGAATTGTCATCATAAAACATTCCTTTTCCTTAAATAAATCCATAGGACTCAAATATTTACTTGATTCTCCTTTGTAAACCTATTGTTGCTTACATTTGTGTGACTGTTGCTCATGAAGGACCTTTTGATTCCACTACTGAGTCTTAGCTACTTTATAGGTTTCATATGGAAACGATCAGATTTTGGTAACATTTGTCAAATCCTAAGGGTGTGTGTCTCTGATCAGTCTTTGTTAATGTTAAGTGAAGTGATGTTTACTTGTTTCAGGGATATTTCAGTATGTTTATGACTTGTTTATAATATTTATTAATTTTCTTCCCCTTATTAGATAAAGTAATATAAGTTTTACATAGCTGTCTTAGGGTAATGGTACTCAAATCTAATTGACACAGTACTTTTTAAAAAGATATATTACAAAATCATTGTGGTATGTTTTAGCATTGCCAATGTGTATATTAAGAATAGTGTTGCTTAGTTCTTAATTTCTTTAGACATATTATATCTATTCAGTTTGAGATTTCAGGATACCACTAAACATCTTAAAGAATTCAGTTACATATATTTTGATAGATATACACACTCTATATACTCCTGGAGAAGGCCATAGAATTGGTATGTATTTTGCTTTGGAGTTCAATTTATTTCTACGTTCAGGCTTAAAGCCTTCATTCTTTATCATTTGTTGGAGCAAATTGAAAACTTTACATATATTAAGTTCAAATAAAAGTTTGACATAATTGGCAAAAGATTTCAAGATATGTAGTGTCTGTGTAATGTGTTTTTGAGTGGAGTAATATGGTTTGATTTCCCCTATGTAAGTAACCAAGAGCTTTGCATCTTATTTGAAACTTCTGGTGAGGGGAGGTATGTTTTAACTTACCAGTCTTTTTCTCTTAAAGTCATAATTATCTTCAGGCATAGAATGTGTGCGGCAAATAACAGTCAACATTTATGTAGGGAAGGAAAGAGAAAATAAAATATTAATAGACTGGTAAACAATTTTGGGTTTTCTTCTTTTCATTTCCCAGGACATCAGGGATCAAAATTGCCAAACTTCCTTCAGGTAGCCTGGAAAGAACTACGAGATGCAGTTGATTCTGAGGGCATTGGCCAATATTCTATCAAGTATTGACTAATTTTTGTCACAACTGAGGCATGTACATATCCCACATCCTAAAGGAGAGGTGGAAATAAGAGTGCAAGGAGGAGAGAGGACTCTGTAGGTATGGGTTGTTTGTGAATGGATGTTCTCTCTCTAATACTTAAGAGTTGGGAAGATAAAATTAGAGGAGCAAAGGATAGTGTGTCTGTCAGCTTTATGAAGAATGGGGAAATTTTTGACCAAACAAGACATAGAGAATGTTATGAAGTACAAAATGGATAATTTTGATTACATTAAATTGAAAAGTTTTTGCACAAACTCAATGTGACCAAGATTAAGAAGGAAGCAGAAAAATGGGAAAGAACTTTTACAACTGGTGTCTGTGATAAAGATTTCATTTCTTAAATATATAGAGAATTGAGTCAAATTTGCAAGAATAGAAGTCATTCCCCAGTTGATAAATGGTCAAAGGATATGAACAGACAGTTTTCAGGGGAAGAAATTAAAGCTGTCTATATGAAAAAATGCTCTAATCACTTTTGATTAGAGAGATGAAAATCAAAACAACTCTCAGGTACTACATCACACCTATCAGATTGGCTAATATGACAAAACAGGAAGATGATAAATGTTGGAGAAGATGTGGGAGAGCTGGAATACTAATTCATTGTTGGTGGAGTGTGAACTGATCCAACCCTTCTGGAGAGCATTTTGGAAATATACTCAAAGGGATAAAAATGTGCATACTCTTTGACCCAGTAATATTTTTCTTGGGCTATATCTCAAAGAGATCATAAAGATGGGAAAAGGCTCCACATGTACAGATATTTATTGCATCTTTTTTTTTTTTTTTTGTGGTAGCCAAGAAATGGAAATTGAGAGAATGTGTGTCAATTGGGGAATGGCTAAACAAGTTGTATTATATGAATGCAATGGAATACTATTGTGCTATAACAAATGATGAACAGTTGGACTTCAGAAAAACCTGGAAAGATTTATATGAACTGATGGGGAGTGAAATGAGCAGAACCAGGAGAATATTATACACAGTACTAGTCATAGTGTTTCGGATAGACTAAGCCCTTCACAGCAATGTAAGGACATAAAACATTCCCAAAGGACTCTTAAGTCAAAATACTATCCATATCCAGAGGAAAAAAAAAAAACAAACTATGAAATCAGAATGCAGAATGAAGCAGGCTATTTTCTTTTGTGTATGTTTTGTTTTTTTCTCATGGTTTCTCCCATTTGTTTTAATTCTTCTATGCAACATGACTAATGTGAAAAATGTGTTTAATAAGAATCCATGTGTAGAACCCATTTAAGATTGCATTCTACCTTGGGGAGGGAAGGAAAAAGGATGCCAGGGGGATTTAGAATTGTAGAAGTGAGTGTTGAAAATTGAAAAGGAAAAAAATTAATTAAATTTAAAAAAAAAAATGGGAAGGTACCTGAGAGGAAGTTTTTAAATGATATTGAGGAGCATTTGGCTCCAGGTAGACATGAATGCTTAGCCTTTCCTCTTCCATTTTCATTATGCTCAATAAACTATGGGGCTCCAATATGCGATATCTGGGTTCTGTGACTATGTGTCTGTATTGGGGAGAGGAGCTGCTGATGATAGAGGAGAAGTCATATAAATGAGTGTTTTATCTGGAGCTGCTGATTTTATATTTTATCTCAAGATATATTTGGATATGATTCCCCAGCTAAATTTCAGCCCTGAATTTAACCTGCTTGGTTTTGCTTCATTTGAATGCACATGCTACATCAATCAAATAGACTAGATGATTTTTTTTCAGGATAAGCAACTTCTGATGGCCAGAACGGAATCTTTTGGGAGACTTTCCCACCAGTTTGACAGAGAGGAGCTGAGGCTTTTGTACAACTCAGACATTATGCCCTCTCACTGCTTAATTAATATAGTGAAATATTATCCTTTTTTATGTTTAAGAAAGAAAATACAAGCCAGTTTGTACTACTGCTACTGCTATATGGCTCAAATCACACTTGATATCTGTATGCCCCTTGTAATTTTTCTGTATGTAATGGTGGTTGACATTTATATAGTTCTTTAATGTTTCACTTGAGCTTCACTATAATTCTATGAGATAAATAGGATGTAGATTATTATCTCCAATTTAAAAAATTATAAAATAGGCAAAAGAAGGTAGTTTAAATGACTTGCCCATGGTTACACAACTAGAAGTACCAGGAGCCATATTCCAACCCAAATCTTTCTGATTCTGAGTCGTATACTTTATCCACTATTCCATGATGCTTTTCAAACTCCCGTCTCTTTCTTTCTCTCTTGTGCATTTTTGAATGACTAATACAGATATATAGATTCTTTCATTTGTGTCTCTTGAGAAAACTTGTGTCTGTACCCAAGTTCACAAATTTCACCAAGCACTTGTTTTTTCTAAGTCTACACTGACAAGTCAATGGGCAAAATTACATCAAATTATAAAACAATTATTTCTTTCAATGACTTAAATTCTTTATTTTTCCCCATTAAATTCCCAATTCAGAATTTATATCTTATACCTGAAGTTAAAATTTATCAGTAAAATTTATTCATCAATAAATACAATTTATTTTTTTTTAAAAATTGAGTCATTTTGTCCAATAGATAATGTTGAAATTTGCTGTTGTTGTGTCTGTCCTTCGTTCTCTTGATTTGAATGAGGGAGGGCTATGCAAGGTCAACAATCTCACTTTCTTCTCTTGAACTATCTGGGTCCGGTGGTTTGATATTCATCAGGATGACTGGTGATGGTCCAGGATGCAATATGAGTCGCTGGTCTTTTCAGGCTAAGGTCTTATTTCTCACTTTGAGTGAGATACACTCATTCAATGAATAGGCTTCTTTAAGTTACTCAAGGGATGGTCCCTTTAATAAAAAAAAAAAATAATCAAACTGGGAGGGGAAGACCCTCAGGGTTCCTGGGTAAAAGAGAAGCAATTACTATTCAATTATTGCATTCACTCTGTTCTAGGTGGGTGGGGACTTGTCCAGCCTATGAGCTCCAAAGTGAATTGGATTTAAGGCTTGATCTTTGAACTGTTGCCAGTAAACCCAAAGAAAAAAAAAAAGGCCATGACCATGGAGTATACTTTCCCTGGGGTTGAACACTGGAAAAGGAGAGAGAAGGAGAGGGGAGGAGAAAAGCTGTTGCACACTCACAGGTTGTGTTTGTCCTTCCTTTTCAAGAAAAGGACCATGACATCAAGGTGATGATAAGATTTGTAGTTGTCTTTGATTTGAATGAGGGAGGGCTGTGTTGAAATTTGAAGTGATAACTAAAGAAAACAGCTGATGGAGTCTAAGCAAGTCAGACCAACAATGAGACCTAGGATGGAAATATAGTACCAGTAGCACAGTCTCAGTTTATGCCCAGCAGGATAATTAAAATGCTGCTTTCAGGTATAGTTGAGTATGACTTTGCTCTTTTGAAATTGTATTTGAGTTCCAATAGCTGGCATTTGTTTTTTAAATACACTATGGGGAGGACATTATTTAGGCAATTCAGTACATTTATTTTTCTCTTTTTTGTGGGTGATAGAGAGCAAAGAACAGGAAAAAGACAAATGCAAACTTATTTTCATTTGGTTTGTTTCATCCATGTCTATCACATTTTCATCTTTATTTGAAGTGGACTTGGGTCTGTTGAAACACTTATTCATTTGCATTTTTTTAGTAAAAGAGATTCCTTGAATGATTTTCAAACACATAGATTCAATTTATGAAGTTTAAGATCCAAGACCTTCCCTAGGTCCCTGATTGTTGCTGTTGTTCAACGGTTCAGTCATGCCCAACTCTTTGTAGCCTGATGGACCATAGTACACCTGGCTCTTCTATCCTCCACTATCTTACCAAGTGTGTCCAAGTTCATGTTAATTGTTTCCATCATCTCCTTAATTTATTGAACAGAATTAGTTACCTGGAGTCTGAGAAAATCTGAATGTAGACACTGGAGGCAATCCAGGTTCCCAATGAAGAGGTGTGGTTACCAACCCTGAAACAATAGAAAAGGAGGGAGACATTCTGCTAGGCAAAATTCTGCTTCTGTGTTCTCTATCTAAAAGAAATAAAAAAGTCACAGGAGGAATGATGATATTAAAGTAGTGGTATTATCATACAGTGCTTGGTGTGGTTCTAGGAGTCTAAAGGAGGCACTCTAGCATTCAAAATTATGTACAGAGGCAAATTAAGGAGGGAAACAGTCAATATATGATATAGTCTGGGAATAAATAGGTGTTAAATGCCAGGCAAGAAGAGAGGGGGGGAATATACAGAACTCCAAAAGAAGAGTAAAATAAAAGTTGGAAACTACTATTGGAAAGCTGTGGCCTAGAGTATAACTCATAAGTCCATGACAGGAGTGGTTAACATGTGGCCTCAAGGCCACATGTGGCCCTCTAGATCTTCAAGTATGGCCCTTTGAATCCAAAGTTCGCAGAAAAATCCTCTTAATTAAAGGATTTATTCTGTAAAACTTAGACTCAGTTAGATCTAGAAGGCCACAGATTCGCCACCTCTGGATGAGCTTTAGAAATATCTAATTCAAGAACAGACTTTGTTTTTTTTCATGAATTAATTTTTTTTATTCACAAAAGTTATGTTGCTATAACAAGGCCTATTATTTTAAAATAGAAAAGGAAACTAATAATGCAGGAGTTAGAGAAGCTGTTCCACGGTGATTATCTTTTAGTTGCGTGGGGTGTTATAAAGATTTATAAATGGATTTATAAATGTAACAAGTGGACTGGGCTATCAGTCAGTTCTTAAAATAAGCACAAGATATTCTCTACTTAGTTTCAAGCTTAGCTTCAAGAATATATATATATATGTGTGTGTGTGTATATATATATATATATATATATATATATATATATATATATATATATAGCCATGTTATGGAAATTATGGGAAACAGTTTTTGACCCTGATGACTTAGGGTCTAGTACTATGTGATAACAAAAAGTCTTTTAATTGGTTGTGGCACTGAATGAACCAAAAATTCAGACATTGCTGAGCCAGAACTGAGCATACATATAAAAGTACACAACCCATTCATCTCTCAGCTTCTTTTCTTTGGTGGCTTTAAGAGGCTACTTTAATCAGGATGGTAGGCAAAGGAGAGTTGGCTCTATCAGTCCGCTCTCGTGTCATCCATCTATGAGCACATAGTGGCCCTATTTCTTTGGGTCTATTTTTTCCTATTATTAGATGAACAAGTATTTAGAGGATGGACTCATTTAGGAGTCCCAAAATATGATATCAAGCAACCAGAGTTGTTAAGAGTCCTCTAGAGCAGTGATCTCAAGCTTGTGTTTGTCCTTTGTCCTAAAAGAGGACCACAGCATCAGGATGACTTGCAGTTGATTTGGATTTGGGCAAGGAAGATCTATGCAAGGTTACCAGTCTCACTTTCTCCTCCAGGGCCATCTGACCTGATATTTATCAGGATGATTGGAGATAACCCAGCATGCATAGGAGACCCTGGCCATTTTAGGTTAAAACAGAAGCAGAATCACTAATACTTAATGATCCTTGGGGCCACATACTTAGAAAACCACATATTAATATTATCTACATTCTTGTGTAGTTTTATCTTGTTAAATATTTCCTTATTACATTTTAATTTTGTTCTGATCTCATCTTATATTTAATACCTCTGATTTAGAAGATGTACCAACATTTAAGTGAGTGGCAACCCTAAGATGGACACATTGAGCAGCAACCTTGTGGCCATTACAAGATGTGGAAATCTCATAGGTGGCAGTTGAATGCTGTAACCCTGTAGCAGCCAAACTCAGAAAAAGGCAGTATAGCAGTCAGACTATAATTCATATCTTCCCTTTTCGGGAATCTGAGTAGAAGTTGGGAATTGGGAGGAGTAGCAGGGAACATGAGGACTCCCTTAAAGAGAGAACTTCTAGGTATTCCAGGGCCAAAAGTGCCACATGTATTCTCTTCATCTATGCCTTCCTACCACTGAATTCACTTTTCTCAGGGACCTAGTATAAGTTAGGGGAGAGTGTGCCTCTGGTTTGTAATGAATATTTTGCACCAGCTGTTCTTGCTATCCCTTCTCAGGAAATCTTTTTTTCTAAAAGATAATGGGATTCATATGATTTATTAATTTTTGATGAGCAACACAAATCAGATGATGCTTTTGAGTGATGCTATTTGAACTCCCAATCCATCAGGGTTACCTAATAGTATTCTAAGAGAGCAGTAGTCTACTGAATCTCTAGGGACCCTGAACCACAGGTGCAGGGAATGTTAAATAATAGACCTTGCTTTGCTGATTCAGAAACAATGTGGGATTTGTTGGTAACATTATGGAGATTTCCACTGATTTAAGAAAGCTACCTTGGCTCTCTCAACTGGGTTCTTCACTTGTATATTGATATTTTTTATGTCAAGAATCTCAACAATCCTTCCATCTCTAAGCATTATGGATATATCACTATGCTGAAATTCAATAAGAACAGATATAAAATTCTTATCACATATACTTCAAGGGATCATTGATCTGGGTTCTTCCTTCAACAATATGAATTGTTGAACCCACTCAAATTTTGTTCATATCTTTTGGACAGATAGTGAAGATCTACGTTTTCCTATAGAGTCACTCAAACAGAGTCTTCTAAGGATAGTGGTTTAACTTGAATTTGTTCCCCAGATGTAGCATTGCATAAACTCTCATGTGTACCATAGGAAAGTATGCCAGAGGAAAAATAATAAACATTTTGTGTTTCACTGGAGAGGGCTGATGGGGATTTGGATTTGTGCTAGAAATTCTTCCAGCACTAAAGATAACACCGACAGAAGCACCCATTTAGTACCTCTAGTGACACTAAAATTCTCTAGCCCTCATATCAAGTGAAGTTTTCCCTAAATGGGCTACAGTTGCCTCACTGGCTTCTTTAATAAGTCTGTGTAATGGTGGTTTAAGATTATACACTGTCTCTTTCCTATACAAGAGGGATCTCACCAATTCACTTGATACTGAAGATAATTCTCTCTCTCTCTCTCTCTCTCTCTCTCTCTCTCTCTCTCTCTCTCTCTCTCTCTCTCTCTCTCTTTCTGTGTGTGTGTGTGTGTGTGTCTGTCTCTCTGTCTCTGTGTCTCTCCTCCTGCTATAAAATATATGCTTAATTGGTGGAATTCAGATTTTCAGGAGTCACATTGATTATTGGCAAAGAATATTCCAAGAGTTCTTACTCTTCATTGATCTATAGTGCTACAAGCTCCTATTTGAACAATATGAAGCATTCAGAAGTAGGTGAAAATGATAGTGAAGATCACTGATATTATGTCATATTGGATCAGTTAAAAAGAATTGGGGATAGTTATTTTAGAGATGAGAAAATTAAGCGAGCATGATAGCTGTCTTGAAATATTTGAAAGATGATCATGTGGAAGAGGGACAAAATTTATTCTTCTTGGGGCCAGAGAAAAGAACTAAGAACATGAGATGGAAATGTCAGAAATGTGCATTTTCAACTCAAAGCAGAAATTTCCTTACAGTTAGAACTATTCAAAATTGGAATGGTTTACCTGGGATGGTAGTGGGTTGATCTTCAGTAGAAGTCTGGAAGCAGTTATGGGATGGTCAATTATCAAGTAAGGTATAGAAAAGATTCCTACAGACAAAGGGTAGACTAGGTAGCCTCCAAAGTCCCTTCCAATTCTCATATTCTTCATTTATAACCATTATAATATTATTTCAAAGCTAAACTGATTGCTTTCTCATGGGTAGAATTTCTACTGAAAAGTTTGGTGATTTAATGTAAAAAGGAAAGATATGAGAACACCCGAGTCTGAGTACCAAACACATACAAGACTTAATTTTAACATGGTATGCTAATTGACATGCTTTCTCTGTTTGTAAATGCACATATCCTTTTGATGTAAAGATTAATATATAAATACATCATGATAAAATAAATATGCTTTAATTTTTGTAGGTATATATTATAGCTATAAATATATTTCTTAGCAGTTCTACTAAAAAACACAAGTAAATCAGGTTATGAGAGGAAGTCTGAGTAATTGTGATGAGCTGTCAGGTCATGTTAAGTTCACTTTATGAAACAATATACATTTGCTGGTTAATTTGAAACTGACAGAACCAAGTAACTTTTGAAAGCTAAAAAGATGTGATGAGTTTTACTTATGACACTTTACCTTTAGATTACTACTGCTGAGATGAACAGTAGCAAGAAATCTTTCAGTCTCAAGGGCCACATACTATCATTTTTAAAAATGCATCTTCAGTAAATGAAGGATGACTTATTTTTACCTCAAGTTTTAAAGCACATCCTTATACACAAGAGCAGCTTGAACTTATATGCAAGATGGTCCTCTAAGGCCCATGAAAATGCAGCACAGGGACTTTGAAATAAGCAGAAGAATCTCGTTAACTTCACCTTTCTTCACTTTTTTCCACACTGGAACTTTCGTAGGAACTCTGCATGTATAGAATGTGGTTGTCTATACGGTGTGACTTGGTGCATGCTGACTTTCTTGACCCCTCAAATCTCCCTTTTCGCTCTGACTTGGTGCCTTAAATTCCCACCAAGTAAAAGTTACTCTTTGCATTAAAGAATTATGCCTTCCAAGAAAGTTCTGTTAAAATGCTGTTATGTTACACAGGGGAATAGTACATTAATCCATCACCACCTGTTAACACTTCACTAAGGATTTGTTCATAAATTCTCTAATACAGAGCAGACCCTCATAAATGAAATAGGTAAGATTTTTTGGGGAAGGTGGTCTGGAAAAGTATGTTATAATGGAAGTGCTGGTCAAGCAGATGAAATTTCTGGCAGTGAGAATCTACTGATATGTTGGAGAAAGATCATAGAGATCATGAAAGATGATTGTAAAATTTTCAGTTCAAACATCTACACCTTGGATATGAACAAAAATTACAAATCAGTGCTTCATTTATTGTTTTGTTGATTATCTAGACTTAAGAAAGTAATGAAGATAAATTTAATGATGATTAAGCTTAAAAATTTGTCATGTGCAATTTTTGGAAGCCCTTTATTAAGTATATACCAACACATCTATGACTTTAAATGGTGGGTGAGAAACTTGACGGATGTTGAAGAATATTTTTCTACTTCAAAATTTTGTTAAGAACTAAACCTGATTCTAACCCAGTCATACAGTTTTCTTAGCTTTCAAAAAAATGTCAAAGTATATTTGTAGAAAGGGTAAAAAGTTATGTGGTGGATCAGAACCCAGAACTATAAGTAGAAATATGGAATGATAACTGAAGTGGTACTGTTTTATCTTATGTATGTATCAGGAGTCTCTGGTGCAACATAGTGATATTATTTCCCTTGAGTTCATCAAGCACTTAGGTGGCACAGTTCTGGATCCAGTGTCAGGAAGACGAGTTCAGATATAACCTCAGACATTCCTAGTTGTGTGAACCTGGAAGAGTCAATTAACCTCAGATTTCTCATCTGTAAAATGGGGATAATAATAGTACCTATCTTTCAACTCAGTTATGACAATAAGATGGGAAAACATTTGTCAGATGATTTGCAAACCTTAATCCTCTGTATAAATTAGCTATTATTTTTATTGTCTTCTACCTTTTAAATTATCTGTGGAATGTGAGGGTAAATTCAGAGTACTTCCTATAACAATTAAGTTTAATCCTGTTAAAGTTTTGTTCCTGACTTGACTGTTTTTGACAAAATAAAGTGATCATTTTGTTGATAAGATGGACCTTGATAATGATGCACAAATTCATTTCTGGTTGTGTTCATCCTTCCTTTTCAAAGAGGACCTAGACATCAGAGAAATGATGACATGACTTAGACTTGACTTTGTTTTGAGTGAGGGAAGGCTATGCAAATTCACCAACCTCACTTTCTCCTCCTGAGTCATCTGGATCCAGTGACAGATATCCAGCAGGATGACTGGAGACAGCCCAGGATGCGTTGGGAAACTTTGGTTTTTCAGGTACTCAATGTGAGGTAACGCCCATTCAGCAAATAGCCCTCTTTAAAAAGAAGTCAGGGGGATGACCTCTTTAATAGAAAAGAAAAAATCATAAATAAATAAATCATACTGCAAGGGTCAGGAGTCTCAGGGTTGTTGTTTGGAAGAGAAACTGGTGCTACTGGCATTCACTCTAAGCCAGGAGGGTACAAAAACTGCCATTGCATGGAGGTTGGGCAGGGATCCAGTGTTGTTCAATCCATGGGCTTCAAAGTGCACTGGGTCTAAGGTTTTAGGGGAAACAAGAAAGAAAGAGAGAAAGAGGAGGGAGGGAAGGAGGAAGGAAGGAAGAAACAAAAAGAAAGAAGGAAAGAAAGAGAGAGAGAAAGAAGGAATGGAAAGGGAAGGGAAGGGAACCAAAAGAAGGTAAATTTTGATGGTTAGAAGCTGCTCAGTTAACTTGGGGTATATTGGCTGGATTCCACAATCAAAATTTACCTTCTTTTGGAGAGGAGAAGAAAAGGGAGAGGGTTAGGTTGAGAGGATGAGCTGAGTTACCCAGCTAGCTGGGTCCCCATTTAGGCAGCTCAGTCTACTCACAGGTTGTGTTTGTCCTCCGTTTTTTTCACAAATTCATTTAATGTAAGTTCACTCCTGAAAATATTCTAAAGAAACAGAATATGGTCTTTATCCTAAAATCTGAGTACACCAGCATTTATGTTTTTTAATAGATGTATTGAAGAGTTTAAGGCTAGTACAAATCATTTAATATGGTACTTAAAAAGACCAGTCTTAAAAATTATGCATATATATAACATATGTACATATATGTGTGTATGTACATAGTTACATGTGCATGCATTATATATGTGTATGTGTGTATATGTATCTATATCTTTATATATATCATCATAGAAGTATACTTTCCTCCCAACAGCATTTGAGACTGAAAAATATTTCCTAAAGAGCTACTTTTTTTGTTTATTTCACCTAAGACTAGGGCTTTCAATTAATTTGTGAGATTATTGAAAGAACATCTTGTGATTACTCTCAATCATTATTCAGAAATAAATAATGCCATCCTCAGAATCAATAGTCTAGTGATGACAGATCTTATTCTTGCAGAATTGTCCCCACTGTCTCATGGCAGCAAACTGGGACATATTTTTAGATCATGTTGTGAGATCACCTTGAATATGGAGTTCATACTTCCGATAGTGTCTCTTAACTAAACTATATCTGACATTTATGGCAGCTCATGTTAGTAAGACTGAATCACTGTTTGTCAGAATTGAAAATAACAGCTTATAAATACAAAACAGACATAGAAACCATGACAGACGACAGATGACCTTCTTGCCAGTAAGGTCAGCAGAATATAAGACATGACTTCTCCATGATACCTGAAGATCAGTTCACACATACAGACTACTGCTTCTCTTTCCTCCTATTTATATCATTGCTGTTTCTAGCTCACATCTATAGAGAACATTAAGATATACAAAGCTTTTTATTTCAAAGGACTCTATTAATTACAATGAACAATCATGTGTAAAGCACCTACCTACAACATTTCAGGAACTGTGTCAAGTGCTGGGGATACAAAAGGAAGAAATGGAATGGCTCCTGTCCTTATGAATCCAAAAAACATACACGTATAAATAGATGGCATAGTGGATAGAGCACTGGGCCTAGAGTTAGGAACAGGAGTTTAAATCCAGCCTTAGACATTAGCTATATGAACCTGGCTAAGTCATTTATCCCTATTTGTCTCCATTGGCTCATGTGTAAAATAAGCTGGAGAAGGAAATGGAAAACTATCCTAGAGTAAAATAACAAAAACAAAGACAAACAAACAACTCTATCCCCCAAACGAAAACAACAGATGGAGTTACAAGAGTTAGGATTGAAGTGACTGAACAACAAATAAATATATGCAAAATAAATAGAGGGTAATGTGGTGGGGGGGGAGGAGGGACGGTATAGTAGCAACTGAGGGGAATCAGGAAAAATTTCCTTTAGTAAGTGGTTCATTTCATAGTTTCACCAGCAGTTCATGGACATTCTATATCAATGATGATGATGATGACATCATGATGTTGACAATGACAGTGCGTTAAGGTTTATGATGCAGTTTGCAAATATCATTTCATTTATCCACACAACAATCCCAGGAGGCAAATGCTAATAATATCTACATTTTATAAATGAGTAAACTGCATGACACAATCAGAAGTTAAATATTTATGTGGAAAATTCTCCTGTCCGGTAAGGGCCATGGTCAAAGAAAGGGCAATTAATCACTGTCACATCAAAGAAAGGGGTGATAAGTTGGAATTCACATAAAAAAATCCACATTTAACAATCCACAAATATCAAAAGTAGTTCACAGATATCATCTCAGTTAAGAAGTAGAGGCTCCTATAACATTTTATTTCCCTCCTTGGTTTTCATTAAAAACAGCATTAATTTTTAATTACTTCCATTTATGAGGAACATCTCACTCTTATATTTACCTACTTCATGGTTTCCTACTCCATATAAATGTCAAATCAACATACCCCTTCCATCTCACCAAGAAATAAACTTCTCCCAAATGTAAAATATATTCAATGAATGGATGGAGATCTGGGAGAAATGGTAGTATAGTGCCAACCACTGAAAAAATGGAGAATCTAAGGGACAACAAGCATTAAGGCCTTCCATTTAATAGCTACAAGTTACATTTAGTGGCATCCAAAAACATTTTCCTTACTTTTGATTTAAAAAAATGAATTTTATAAGCTTGCTACATTTGCAACTATAATGCAATTGTTCTTTGTTTTGAGATAACGAAAAAACCCTTTGTAAAATGAGATTAAAACTCTTTTGGAGGTATTAAAAATCTAGATTGGCTTTCAGATACTAATGATTATTTCCCCTATTACCAATATGAGCAGTGATTTAGAAAACACAAATCTTTATTAAAAATATTGTATTAATATTCTTACATCACCATGACTGCTCAATTTCTCCTTCCTCCCAACAGAAGCCTTTTTTTGTAACAAAAGACAAGACAACTTAATATAATGACTTTGTCTTACAGCACATAACTCAATCTGCAGCTGTTAGTATATTTCTTCTTTTCTAAGTGGAGAGGGATATTTCATTACTAGTCCTCTGTATCCAAGATTTATTATTACACTGATATAATTACTAATCTGTTATCATGTTTCAAAACATAATTTCATAACACTAGTGTGGCTATTGGTATCTTAGAAGAATTTCTAATTCCTCATATGATTTCCCAAGGTATCAGCATATACTTTAAATTTTCTGTCCTCCTGGGCACCATATTTTCAAAACATTCTATCTGATTATGTGAATGCAAGTCTCACCTGCATGGCTAATTGAATTGCTTATATAAACAAGTCTCATGTATCAAAATCATGATATATGTGCTTCTCATGAGACTGTAATAAATTCCTTTTTGCCTTCTACCTTGTGAAGCCTCTGAGTTTAATTTGAGTAAGGGTCTCTGTAGCCCACAGAGTTATAATTTGAAATATCTTTTCAAAATGATTGGATCGTCTCACAGCTCCACCAACGATGAACTAAAGGTCCCAATTTTTCCACATCCCCTCCAACATTTGCCACTTTGCCCTTCCATCATTTTAGCCAATCTGGTGGATGCAAAATGATGTCTCAAGGTTATTTTAATTTGCATTTCTCTAATCAATAATGATTTAGAGCATATTTTTATATAACTATAAATTGTGTTGATTTCTTCATTGAAAAACTACCTGTTCATATCACCATTTATCAATCGGGGAATGATTTGCATTCTTACAGATTTGGCAGAGTTCTTTATATATTTGAGATATGAGACCTTTATCTGAAAAACTGTGTATAAAATTCCCCCCCCCCATTTTCTGCTTTTCTTCTGATCTTGGCTGCATTTTTTTTATTTATACAAAAATGTTTTAATATAATATAATCAAAATTATCCATTTCGCATCTCACAACATGCTCTATCTCTTGTTTTTTCATATATTGTTCATTTATCCATAACTCTGATAGGTAAGCTGTTCTATGTTCTTCAAATTTCCCTGTAGTATATCCCTTTATATTTAGGTCATGTATCTACTTTGACCTTATCTTGGTAAATGGTGTAAGAAATTGATACTTGACTAATTTCTTCGAGACTGCTTTCTAGCTTTCCCAATCATTTTTTAAAGCAAACAATGAATTCTTATCGCCAAAACTTAAGTCTTTACATTTGTCAAACACTAGATAACTATTCATTTGCTGCTGTAGATTATATGTCTACTCGGTTCCACTGATTTCCTTTTCTAGTTCTTAGTCCATAGCAGACAGCTTTGATAATTACTACTTTATAATATAGTTTAAGATCTGGTATTTCTAAACCTCTTACCTTTACATTTTTTTCTTTAGTTCCTTTGAAAATCTTGACCTTTTGTTTTTCCACATGGATTCTGTTATTTTTTTCTAGCACTTTAAAATTATTTTTGGTAATTTGATTTGGGTGGTATTGAATATATGGATTAATACTGGTAAGATTATAATTTTTATCATATTGTCCCTGCCTGCCTACGAACAATTAATATTTCATTTATTTATTTAAATCTGATTTTATTGGTTTACAAATATTTTTATGGCTTTTTTCATATAGATCTTGGGTTTGTTTTGGTAAGTGGATTCCCAGATATTTAATGCTGTCTAGAATTATTTTAAATGGGTTATCTCTAGCTAACCCTTCCTGCAGGGTCCTGTTGGTAATATATAGGAATGCTAATAATTTATGTGGATTTACTTTGTATCCTGCTACTTTGCTGAAATTATTAATTATTTCAATTAACTTTTTAATTGAATCTTTAGGATTTTACAAGTATATCATCTGCAAAAAGAGATAGTTTTATTACATCACTCCCTATTCTGATTGCTTCTATTTCTTTTTCTTCTCATTGCTATTGCTAGGATTTCTAATACAATATTGAATAATATTGGTGACAGTGGTTCTGCTCATTTCACTTTTCATTATTTTGTGCAAGTTTTTCCATGTTTTTCTAAGATAATTGAACTATTATTTCTTATAACACAGTGATATTCCATTCCATACATATACCACAACTTGTTCAGCCACTCCCCAATTGATGGACACCCCTGCAATTGTCATTGACTTTCTAATAACTTTCCTTTGAAATTATCTTCAATTATTCAGTATCTTTTGTATGTGCCTATATGTTTTGCACATTGTCTATGTCATTAGAATTTGGACTCCTTGAGGGTAAGGATTGCTTTTTTTCCCACTTTCTTTTTTTTACTAGAACATAGTAAATTTAATTGCATATAGTAAAATGGTAATAATATTTGCATACTACTTCCTATATGCCAGGTAGTACACTAAATGCTTTAAATTCTTATCTCATTTTATTCTCACAACAACTCTGGAAGGTGATATTATTATGCCTGTTTTATGGATGAGGAAACTGAGGCAGACTGAAGTTAGGTGACTTACACAGGAACTAGTGCTTGAATCAAAATTTAAACTCAAGTCTTTCTGACCTGCTTTATCCACTGCACCAGCTTAATAAATAAAAGCTCAATAAATCTTTACTGACAGATTGATTTCCTCCTCCTCCTCCATCCAGGTTTTCATGTAGAATATTTATTATTTGTGTAGGTTTTTTTTTGAATAGACTAGAACAGAGTTCCATGACATACCCTTGACTGAGAGTCAATCATGTAGAATATTCTTTGTGCTTCTACTCTCTATGACACCTGACTTTCAAAAATGACCTTTATTTTTCTAAGGTAATGTTTGCAAGATCATTCATTTTGTCTTTTATCTATTTCTCACAGAACACTATGATCCCTGAGAAGAGGCTACAAGATGTGTTGTAACTAGCCATTCTTCAAAAACACACCCCTTTTTGGAAAGAACTGAGTCATCTACTCTCATATATGACTCTTAAAGCTCAGATTAACTTCCTTTAAGTTTATTTTATAATCTTTTGAACAATTGTATGCTTTCTCTGTTGTTAGTACTTTTCTTTAATACTGGTCTTGTCTCCTATAATTCTGATTTGTTCAATTTATGTTTACCCTCTCCTATATGTCTGTGTATATAGGTGAGACAATAAATATGTATATATGAATGTATATGTGCATATAATATAATTGTGCACATATTTTAGTTTTATATATCCACATGGTTTACCTGAGTAATTAATTCCCATTTTATAAAAACATAAATATTTCTTGATTATTGTTCATTTTTGTTCAGTCAGTTCAGTGGATCAGTGATAAAATAGGGTTACTCTCACTTATCACAGAACCATAAAATCTCAGAACTAGAAGAACCTCAGAGTTCAACCTGTTTGCTGACTGGGATCTAACAAATTCTCTATATGTCTTCGTTGTTTCCTATGGCCTCTGGTATGCATACATTCCATTTTGGGTTAAATCTAATTGTCAATTGTTAACTGTTCCTTACATGAAACCTAAATCTGTCTTAAAACTTTTACACCCAGTTATGATTTCTGGGGTTAATTAGTCCATCATCATATTGATTGCATGCACATTATACACCAGTACTAGGTTAAATATTGAGAATATAAATGTAAAGAATGAGATCATCTCTATGGAGTTGATATTCTACTGATGGAAACTATACCCATGCATACACATACACATATATACACATGCATACATAAATGTACCTATATATAGAATAAATACATGAAGAACAAATGCAAAATTTTTCTTGAGGGCAGGAACTATGATGTTTTTGTCTTTGTATCTTTATTACCCATCTCAGTATCTTGAATCTGGTAGCTACTTCATTATAGATTGTAATGAATTGATTTGAAATCTGAAATATTCTTTCTTTGAGTGCTATACTGCTAAGTGCAATTATGGTCCTAAAACGACACAAACAAGTCAATATTGGTGCAATATCTTAATAGTTATTCCATTCCCTTTCAAGCAGATCTTCCCATGTCAAGTTTACTTCTGTGTTCAGTTATTTTTTTCTTTTTTATCTAGAGTATTTAAAAGTAAGATGATCTAAAGTATAATTCTTTTTCATATCACCTTTAATATTACACATTCTTGAGTGACACACATCTTCAGTAGTCTCTCAGCAGCCTCAAAAAATGAGCAAGACTAAAGTGAATTATTTATTTGCTTTTGGCATTGTGGATGAATATTCCAAAATACCTCTGATTTCATCATTGTAAATCTCTTTACCAGTAAGGATCACAACTTCTCCATGCCTAAATAGACTTTGTTGTGTTGCTATGACCAAAGCATTTAATTAGCAGGTCCTCTGATGATCAGCCTTTCCTTGAACACAACCACTGCCCATCACTGGACTCCTACTCAAAGCGTTTTCAGCTTGATAAATCTTGTCAACCTTTGACTTGGCTCGTATAACATTTGAGAATTCACTATCACCTCCAAGCTTAATAATTCCATAATAAAGCATTAACATTCAACTTCTATGTAAATTATAGACAAAAAAGACTGGGTAAATAAATATTCTTGGTCAGTTTTTACTTTTGACAATACAAGCCTTACATAGAGAGAAATGGAATTTTACTCTTGGGATAATTTTATAAATCTTTAAAAATGCAAAATATGCAACTTAAATTCTTCTTCACATCAGGATGCAAACATTTAAGGAAAGCAAACAAGGTGTCCATTGTCTACAGAGATATAGTTTCACCAAGAAATTTAATAGAGTTTTGGTAAGAACATTCAGTTCTTATTCCTGTAGTAAAGCATGAATCAAGTAGCTTCTAGCTCACAGCTTCCCAAATACTGTTCACTTTTATTTCTGTAATAACTTAATGCCCCTCCCTTGTATTTTCCCCTTTCAGCTGTATTTCCTTTATTAATATCTTGAACTATTTGTCTGTTTCCTCTTTTGATTGGTACAATAACCCAGTCATATTATAGAGCAAATTCTCTAGGTTTTATTTTTTTCTTTCTTCAGTATAGTGGAGTCAGTGAACCTTGGGGACTTTCTTTTTTTATTGGAGTAATAAATTCTTCCATTGAAATTAAGATATATTTTACAGTTAGTGTCTTTTTTTAATGGTAGCACAACTTACCACAAGGCCAGTTGGAGCTCTTACTAGATGTATGGTATTGGAACTCAACTAAGAAAGCATTCCACCAAATTATTTGATTGCTTTATAATAAGAAATATATTTATTAGTCACTAAAGGATAAGCATGCAGGAAATAAAGCACTAAGCATTGTTTAGTTTATCTATCATTGTTTTTCCAGCTTTGTTATTTTATAATTTCCCCATGTTCTTTTCAGACTTATAAAATATTTTTTACCGAGTAACTGTTGTAATTCTCTATGATATTCATACTTGGCCTTGTTAAATAATTTCTTCTTCCACTAAAGTATTTAAAAAATCACTTTTCTCCTTCTGGTTTCACCATTTTTCACACACTATCTATGAATCTATAGAGGAGGCACCTAGAATGTAGTGATGTATGAAAAGACAAGGGCAAGATTTGTATAGTAAATATAAATGAGTTGTGATCTTCTTCATTACAATGCCTACTCAAATCAATGAAATCCATTGGAGAAATAAAGGAACTTTGACAAAATTATTTGTTACAAAGTTTTTTCCAAACGTTATAATCTAGGAATTTGAAAAGTAGATGGATTATTGAACTGAGTCAGGTATACTTGGGCTCAAATTGAGCTATTTATGCTTACCAACTTTGTGTTGGAGGCAAATCATGTAAGTTCTCTAAGCGTCAGTTTCCTTTAAGGTAAAAAAAAAAAGAGGGGATTTGACAAGAAGGCCGCTAAATTCTCTTCCAGCTCTAAATCTGTGATACCATGATCCTATGTCCAAAGAAAAGCTTATATTTCCCCCTGCAATCTGCCTATAACTTTTCAGTTTCTTTCACTGATATCTTCTTTACCTTGTCACCCAAGATAATTGAAATCTCAGTGTTCCCCACACCTTACCTCCACAATCAAACCAAATCTTGTTAATTACTCTCTGAATTGTCTCTTGCATCTTTGTTGTGGCTGAGTCATTCAGATGTGTTTGACTCTTCATGATCCCATGGATGTAGTCATGTGTTTTTCTTTGCAAAGATATTGGAGTGGTTTGCCATTTCCTTCTCCAGTGTGACCCAATTTTACAGTTGAGGAAATCGAAGCAAGCAGAGGTCAACTAACATGTCCAGGGTTATACAGATAGTAAGTGTCTGAGGCAGCATTTGAACTCAGGTCTTCCTGCTTCCAGGATAGTGCTCTATCCCTTCTGCTACCTAGCTGCCCCCTGATAGCTAAGCATTTTAAACACAGTTGGACAATCATCAGAGTGCAGTTATCCTAGATGGTAATCCTTAGAACTTTTGGACCATTCCTCAGGAAATTCAGAGTAGACCACAACTCCTTTCCATGTTATATGACTGGTTATTCTCAAATTGAACTCTTACATCTAACCACTTCCTTTTTGTTTTCATTGCCTCTGATCTATTTCATTTTTATCAGACAATTGAGTATTTCAAATAATCTATGCTTTTAGTAGTATAGATAGGTCTTCCTTTCATAGATGGAGCTTGAAATTTCCCTATCCCTTAGTAGGTAGTTTGATGATTGATCACAACCAAAAATTATCATGTCTCTGGTCATCATTTTGGTAATGTTATTTCACTGAGTCAAGAAATGGGCTGATAGCACCTCACTAACGATATTCGTGGCCTTTATAAATTTAGGATGCTTGAGACCAGTTGTTTACATTGTAGTAATGCAGCTTTCAAGAAATCTTTCATATGATGAATGAGCATCAGAATAGAACCTTATTAGTGACTATATTAGCTGAGGCCTGGTCAGTTGCTAGTCAATGGGTTTCTCTGCCTCCTAATTTAATCTTTCTTATGCACTATGGCTAATTAATATTCATTTAAATAAACCGTTCTGTTTATTTCATTGAACTGCCAAAAATCTTTGTTGCTGCTCATAAGAAAAGGTCCAAATTAAGCATCTAAATTTTAAGCCCTCTGTAGTGAGTTCTCAGATAATTAACATTATCATTTACATAATTAGTATTTTTACTCACATCTCATATGGTTTTTTGGCGGGGGTGGAGAGGATATCGTTGTCCTCTATGCCTCTTCCATGACTCTTCTCTCATATGTTCCATACGTTTAGCAAAACCCAGATGCATAAGAAGAAAATAAATGATGGTTCCTGATTTCAAACTCACATTCTAATAATAGAGAAAACAAGCAAAATATTGAGCAGACCCTAGCAGCCTGATAAATTAGCAAGCATTTATTAAGTACTGGAGAAACAAAGAAAATAAAACATGGTTCCTGACCCCAAGGAGCTCATATTCTAATAGCAGGAAAACAAGTAAAATAATGAGCATACAAGGTACATAGAGTGTAAATAGAACATAATCTCCAAGGGAAGGCACAGCAAAGAGATTGGGAAAGACCATGAATAAAGTGAGATTTGATCATAGTCTTACAGGAAACTAGGCAAAAGAGATAAAGAGGCAGATGATTGACATGGTGGACATCCAGTGAAAAGGCAAAGAATTAGGTAGGTAGTGTCATGTGTTAGGAACAGAATAAAAGTCAATGTCAAGATCATAGAGTATGCAAAAGACAGATAGGTTTAAGAAGACTTGAAAGATTCAGAAATATCCAGTTTGTGGAAGACTTGAAATAACCAGGAAAGGGTTTTTCATTTGATGCTGGAAGATAATAGTGAGTCAGTGGAGCAAGGGGATGATATGGTTAGACTTGCACTTTAGGAAAATAATTTTGGTGTCAGAGTGGAGAAAGACTGATTAGAAAGCAATTACGGTAGTATGGGCATCAAGTAATTAAGGTTTACACTAGTGTGGTGGCTGGGAGAATGGAATTAAGAGGGTATATATAAGATTTTCTGTGAAGGTAGCAGAATGAACATATGGGAAAAGTATCAGTGAGGAGTAGAAAATAACATCAAGGTTACAAGCATGGATCACTGAGAGGATGGTATTGTCTTTAACACTAATAGCAAAGTTAGAATGAAAGTAGGCTTTTTGGGGAAGGATCACTAATTCTATTTGGGGCATATAGAGGTTGGAATGTTTACAGGGCATCACATATTGATGTCCTACATACAGATTATGACACAAAACAGGAGATTTTTTTCCTAGGAAGTTCATTGATGACTTGTTCAATTTCTCTTTCTGAGATGGGGTTAAGTATTCAAATTCTTCTTCTGTTAATCTGCGCAATTTGTATTTTTTAAAATGCTCATCCATCTCATTTAGATTATCGAGTTTGTGGACATAAACTTGGGCAAAGTAATTTCTAATTATTATTTTAATTTCCTCCTGATTGCAAGTGAGTTCATCCCTTTCATTTTTGATATTAGTAATTTGATTTTCTTCTTTTTTTGAAAATCAAATTGACCAAAGGTTTATCTATTTTATTAGTTTTTCCATAAAAGCAACTATTGATTTTATTTATTAATTCAATAGTTTTCTTAATTTCAATTTTATTAATCTCTCCTTTGGTTTTCAGTATTTCTAATTTGGTATATACTTGGGGATTTTCAATTTCTTCTTTTTCTAGCTTTTTTAACTGCATGCCCAAGTCTCCTCTTTCTCTATTTTATTTATGTAGGTATTCAAAGATATAAAACTTCCCCTAAGAACTGTTTTTACAGTATCCTATAAGATTTGGTAGGTTGTCTTATTATTGTCATTCTCTTGAATGAAGTTATTGGTTGTTTCTATGATTTCTTCTTTAACCCACTCCTTCTTTAAGACTGGATTATTCAGTTTCCAATTGGTTTTTGGTTTGTCTTTCCATGGCCTTTTGTTACATATAATTTTTATTGCATTATGATCTGAGAAGGAAGCATTTTTATCTCTGCCTTTTTGCACTGGATTTTGAGGTCTTTATGTCCTAGTACATGGTCAATTTTTGTATATGTGCCATGTACTGCTGAGAAAAAGGTATATTCCTTTCTATTTCCATTCTATATTCTCCAGAGATTTATCATATCTACCTTATCCCAAGTTTTATTTACCTCCTTAATCTCTTTCTTGTTTATTTTGAGGTTAGATTTATCAGGTTCAGAGAGGGGGTGGTTGAGGTCCCCCACTAGTATAGTTTTGCTATCAATTTCTTCCTTCAACTCCCTCAACCTCTCCTCTAAGAATCTGGGTGGCATACCAGTTGGAACATACATGTTTAGTAATGATATTGCTTCATTGTCTATGGTGCCTTTTAGCAGGATATAGTTTCCATCCTTTTCTCTTTTGATTAGATTTATTTCTGCTTTTGCATTGTCTGAGATTAGTTTTGCTACTCCTGTTTTCTTATATCAGCTGAAGCACAATATATTCTGCTCCAACCTTTGACCTTTATCCTGTGTGTATCCCCCCATTTCAAATGTGTTTCTTATAAACAATATATTGTTGGATTATGGCTTTTAATCCATTCTGCCATCCATCTCCATTTTACGGGAGTAGTCCCAACTCCCTTGCCTTATCTAATATTGGATTCCAATTCCTTCGATCTTTTATTGTAGAGGTTGCAAGGTCCTGTGTGATCCTGACTTTGAATGGTTTCTTTCTGTCTGCCTGTAGTATTTTCTCCTTCACTTGATAGTTCTGGAATTTGGCAATGATATTTCTTGGGGTTTTGAGTTTGGGAGGTGAATGGTGGATTCTTTTGATGACTCTTTTGCCCTCTGGATCTGGCACTTCTGGGAAGTTTTCCTTGATGATTTCCTGGAAGATGTTGTCTAAACTCTTTTTTTCATAATGACTTTCTGGCAGGTCAATAATTCTTAAATTTTCTCTCCTGGATCTATTTTCCAGGTCAGTTGTTTTTTCCAGTTAGATATTTTACATTTTCTTCTATTTTTTCATTCTTTAGATTTTGTTTGACTGATTCTTGCTGTCTCATAGAGTCATCAGTTTCTACCTGCCCGATTCTAATCTTTATCAAATTATTTTCTTCAGTTAACCTTTGCATCTTCTTTTCCATCTGTCCAATTTTTCCTTTTAAGGAGTCATTTTCCCCAGTTAATTTTTGTACTTCCTTTTCCATTTGTTCAATTTTCCTTTTCAAAGAGATGTTCTCATCAGTGAATTCTTTTTTTATACTTTTAAAGTCATTGGCCAGTTTTTCTTCCATTTCCTTCTTCAGCTGTTCCAGGAGAGCTGTTCATGCATGTGAGCAATTCATAGACCCTTCTGAATTTTTAGATGGAAGTACAGTCTCACTACTGACCTCTCTGGTATTTGTGTTTTGGTCCTTGTCCCCATAGAAAGATTCTATGGTCTTTTCACCTTTCTTTTGCTTTTTCTTGTTCATTATATTGATTGTGTGTTGTAGCTTCTGGTTCTTTCAGTTAGAAGTTGCAGAACTTGGTGTTGAGCTAACTTGTGTGAAAAAACTAAGAGCAGGCTTTTGTTTTGTCTTTCCTGGATCAGCCCTGGTGTTAACTTGTTAAGCATGGTGGAGGGGTGGTCTGGTCAAGGAAGATTGCCTCAGCTGAACTGAGGCAAAGGCAAGCTCAGCTTATGGTGATCACAGCTGCCATATTGTCTTCCTGTTTCCCCTGGAGTGCTGAGGCACACCTAGATCCTAGTGGGAGTTTCCAACCCTCCTGTGGCTCCTTTTCCTGGGACTGAGGCTTGCCTAGGTCCTAGACCAAGTTTCCTCTGCCATGGGGCCTTTTTCCTTCCAATTTGTCTCCACCACAGTAGGAGGAATCTCCTTTAACTATTTTTCTAGTCTCAGATGTTATGAGACTGTTTGCTCCCTCTACTGTTCCTTCTGATCCAGGAATTTTCTGGGGAAATATTTTATAGTTCTTTCAAGGTCATCAAGGGGGGGAGGAGAGAGCATTTACTGCTCACTCCACCATCCTGTCTCCTGGAAGTTCAAGTAGGTGACTTACAGATGTTTAATCCTCAGGCTGAAAGTCTCAGGAGCTGCTGTGCTGATATCTGGAGCTTAGCAGCTGTCACTCGCTTGGCTCTGCTGGTCTGTGTCCCTGGACTGGCAGTCCTCTGGTTCTGCCGGCTGCTGTCTCAGGTTTCCCAGTGCCCTCCAGCTCCGCTGTGCTGGATGCACTGCGCTGTGTGGTGTGGACTCACCCCTGCGGAACAGATTCTTCCTGTGGACCTTCCAGTCATCCTGGACGATGAATCTGCCACAGTCTGTCCTAGTAAATTCTGCACCTCCAAAATTTGGTTAAATTCTCTTTTTAGAGGTATCTGAAGGAGTTTGTCCAAGAGCTTAGGTGAGTGTTGCTCTTACTCTGCCATCTTGGCTCCACCCCTACAATTTTCTAATTGCATGTGTGTATAACCACAAGCTTCACATTCTTATGTAATACCTTCAAATGCACCCAACAGAATACTAATTCACAACCCTTATTCACATTATTTATATGATACTACTATTTTATTTTATAACTTAGCTTTCCTTGTGTTTATTTTCATCCTAATTTGGTTCTCAGTTCCTTGAGAATAGGAACACAATCTTACACATATCTATACACCAATGATACTTAGCATAGAGAATTGTTAATGGCAAGTCCTCAATAAATATGTGATTAGTGATAGGTCAAAAAAAACCCAGGAAGAATTGTTAGGAAGTAGTAGGATTGGGGAGGTTTAATCTCATTTTGGAAAAAGTGAGATGCAAAGGTTTTCATTGACATACTGAATGTACATAGCACATCACTGATGTGCACAATTATTTTCTGTGCTGAAATAGCACTCTTTCCACTGACCATACTTTATTTTTCCTGGTTAGAACCATTGGGGTAAAGACATATTGTGATATCAACCATCAGCATTTGAGAATTGAACTATGTAAACATACTTTTCCTTAGATTTAACTACATACAATTAAAAATAATTTTGTTAGGTGCCTATTATATGTATGCTGGATATCTGTAGGTATATTTAATAATAATGATAATAGGTATAGGTAGGTATAATTAATAAAAATAATAACATTTATAGTTTGCAAAACAATGAACAAATATTACTTCATTTTATCCTCTCAACAATTTTGGAAGTGCTATTAATATCTGTATTTAACAGATGAGGAAATTTTAACATGCAGAAGTTGTAAGTTGCCCATTATCATGTAATTAGCAAGTGCCTGGTGTTGTCTATGAGTTCCAAGTCTTTCCTGATTTTAGGTCTAGAGCTCTGTGCCAGGCTCCATTTAGTTTCTTAAAAAAGGAAAATAATACAAAATAATATCCCCAGGACATGCAAAACAGCACTCATCTTTAAGTATGTTCTATTTGGATGATACAGCAATGTAAGAGCTACCTATTCCCTTCAGAAATTTTATTATTAACCTGACCCCCAGGCAAGGAGCTTAATTGTGAATTAGTCACTTTCAAAGACAATAAGGAGACCTTATGATGACATTCTATCATGTTTTCTATGTACATATGACCATACAAGTAGACAAGTTACTTTCTCCACTTCCTTCTCCTGCTACTTTGTCCCATTTCCCTCCTGTTGACCTTTCCTATGCCCAGGAATGACTACTCTATTTTTGCTGTTTTGTGATTGAGGGCTCTCTGGTGATCCATTAGTCATGACAGGACAGCCCAAACTACACATTATTGCCATTGGAGAGTTCAGATGGAATGGTATGGGCCATGATGAGAGTTTTCCTGCTTCATGTCTGATTTTTTTCCTTTTAAGTGGCACTTTCCGTCAGGTAAGTGCCTATTATACTGTAACCCCCAGTTCTCCTGGAGAGGTAGGTAACTCTTCTCTCTCAATTGTCTGTTTGTTTTTGAAGCTTTCAAGAGGCTCCTGATTGTAGTTGTTATCCTGAATATTCATTATTTTTTGAGCTTTTTCTTATCTTTGTCCATTTTGATTTCAAACAAGACTTTATAGGCTACTTTTAGGCCCAAAGAACTGGGTCTGTCTAGCCAGGAATTTTGTGTGCATGTTGGTGTGTGTGTGTGTGTGTACATTATGTTCAAAGAGAACCTAACAGAAAACAAATGGTGTTTAATCTTGCGTAAGATTTTGCGTTTGACAGGTCAATCAATCAAGAAATACTTGTAACTACTGTATGCGAAGCAATATTGTTTTCATTTATCTGTAAATATCTTCTACATATCTAATTATTTACATGTTGCCTCCTCCATTAAAATGTATGTGCCCTGATGTTAGGGACTCTACACAGTGCTTAGCACATAGTAAGTGCTTAATAAATATGATTGACTGGACAATAGTCAGCAGCCTCTATTTAAATATTATTTTTATTAAATATACTTCTGAGTGGTTCTGCACTGCTTTAGTTGATCAGTTGAGTTCATGGCTAGTCAAACATATATCTGATCATTTTTTTCTTTATCAGGAAAAGTATTTGGGTCCAAAGTATAATAGAATTATACTTAAAGTATAGAAAATAATCATTGTTCAAATGATTTTTCATTAATCCTCAAAATAAATCAGAAATAATGAAGATAACATAAAAAAACTAAATTGGCTGAAATTTTGAATGCTAATAGTATTCATAAAAATAGCATTTATATGATGCTTCAAAGTTTACAAACCACTTTATAAATATTTTTATTTGATCCTTACAACAATCCTGGGAGGTAGTTGCTATTATTAACCCCATTTTACAAGTGAAGAAACCTAGACAGACAGAGAGGTTAAGTGATTTTTCTAGAATAACACAATTAGAAAATATCTGAAACCAGATTCAAATGAAGTCTTTCTGACTTTAGGTCCAGTGCTCTATTCACTGAAGCAACTACCAACCTCCTCAGCAAGTAATGGGAGACATGTTTAATGCATCATTCTGTTTTGATGAACAATAACCAAAAATCATTTTGTTTTCAAATGTTGATAAATATATACATACTCACATATATATGTAATATATATGTAATATATATATATATATATATATAATATCTGAGTCCATTCTCCTCCCTTACCATGTACAATATGATGAGTCCTTTGATGACTGAGGCTTTGCAGGACCCTAAATATACGGAGAATTGAAGTGGGAGAAAAATATTACTTTCCATTGACCCTTAGGCATACTTTTGAAGTTGCTTTTTAAAAATAACATAAGAACTCATTGTCTTGTCATTTGTTTCTTTCCCATAAAAGTAGAGTACATAAAAAAAAATAGAATTGATGGTTTTGCTTATTTGGGTTCTAGTTAATTCGGGTATTCTTGTACTTAGGATTTATTTTTATGATTGATACTGTACATGAAATGCCTAAAGGAAATACTAAAGCAAGTTCACTGAACAAAACTTATTAGACTGAA